>JARQAD010000001.1:66346243-67546243 GCA_029955455.1 Quercus agrifolia | reverse complement strand
TCCTTCTCGAGAACAACCTTGGCAAAATCTGCTACAAAGTTAGCCAAAGCCTGACCTTTTATGGCCGTTTGGGGCATGCACCAGACATCATTGGCTCCCAAATTGGTTCCCCATTTAGCGATTCTACCAGTGTAATCAGATTTCCTTAGTAGGGCTTGCAAAGGGAACTGGGTAAGCACCACCATCGTATGGGCTTAGAAGTAATGAGGAAGTTTCTTGGTGGCATGCACAACGGCCAGCACTGCCTTCTCTAAGGGAAGGTAGCGCACCTTGACCTCTTGTAAGGATTTGCAAACATAGCAGACGGGCCTCTGAATTCTATCCTTATTTCTGACTAGGACAAAGCTAATAGCGTGTTTGGTGACCGCTAGGTATGCATACAACACTTCTTCTTTATTGGGTTAAGAAAGTATCGGTGGATGGGACAAGTACTACTTAAGATCCTTAAAGGCTGTTGGACACTCCTCAATCCATTGAAAATCCTTTCACTTATGAAGCAGTTGGAAGAAAGGATGACATCTGTCCGCGGATCGAGAGATGAACCTGTTCAGGGCTGCCATCATTCTAGTCAGCCTTTACACTTCCTTGGGATTCTGAGGAAGGTGCAGACTGTTAATAGCCTTGATCTGTAATCATGTATCTTAGGAATTTGCCCGAGCTGACCCCAAATGAGCACTTGGATGCATTGCGGTGTAGCTTATGCTCTTTTAGCACTAAAAAGGTTTCTGCCAAATCAGCTAAATGCTTTCCTACCTTCTTGGTTTTAACCACCATATCATCAATGTATGCCTCCATGTTCATCCTAATCTGTTTTTCAAACATTCATGTTACCATTCTTTGATAAGTTGACCCTGTGTTTTTGAGGCCAAAGGGCATCACACGATAATGATAGTTTCCATTAAGGGCATGAAAGGCCGTCTTCTCCTAGTCGGACAATGACAGAGGTATCTGATGGTAGCCCTAGAAGGCGTCTAGGAAACTCATCCGAGGATGTCCCACCGTGGCGTCCACTAGTTGGTCAATCCTAGGAATGGGGAAGGGGTCTTTTGGACAGGCTTTGTTCAGGTCTGTAAAATCTACACATACTCGCCATTTCCCATTCTTCTTTTTCACCACTATCGTGTTGGCCAGCCACTCGGGATAGAAGATCTCCTTAATAGCCCTAGCCTATTTCAATTTGTTCACCTTTGCCTTGACTGCCTTGGCGTGATCTTTGGATGATCGCTGAGGAGGCTACTTGCATGGCACAACCTCAGGATTCACATTTAACCGGTGGCATGCCAGTACGAGATTAATTCTTGGAACGTCATAAGCATACCATGCGAAAATATCAATATTTGCCTTTCGGAACTTCACCAATTCTGCCTTTTCTGTAGGTGGCAACTGCGAGCCTACTTGGAAATACTACTCTGGATCTAGCCCTTTCACCACCTTTTCCAACTCCTCAGATGACTCTCTCGATATCTCAGTCTACTGCCCATCTGCAGCCCCCTTTGATTGCTATTGGATTGCATCTTTATTCACCACAGCAAGACTTAATGACTGCTGCGTAACTGCTGAAACCAGGCACTGCCTGGCCATGGCCTGATCACCTACCAGCTCTACTTGGCCAATCCTTACCGCCACATCCTTAAAATCTCCATCCACTTCATTGTACATTTCCCAATACCAGTCTAAATAGGATTTGACGATCTTCCCCTCCCGCATGGCCATAGACAACAAAGAATCCATTGGCTTGGGGACTCTACTGCATGTTATAAATCTAGCGTCAAATGCCCTTGTTAGTTCTTCAAAGGACCCAATTGATCCTTTCTCCAATGCATCAAACCAATGCATGGCAACAGGCCCAAGGCTGGAGGGAAACACCTTACACATAAGGGCCTTATTGTTGGCATGGACAACCATCTTCTGATTAAAGTGGCTGACGGGCTCCATAGGATCAGTCCTTCCAGTATATATGGTGAATGTTGGCTGGGAGAACTAATGGGGGAGCCTGGCCTTATTCATCCTTCTCACAAAAGGGGACTTGGAGATCTGCTATAGGGCTTTGTTCATAGCATCATTTTCGATGGTGTGATGAGAAGGTCCCTTTCCATGCTTGTTATGGCCCTTCTCTAACTTGTCTTACCATGAACAGGTTGAGTAAGACTCACTAGGAGGAGTTCTAGACCTACGTCGGTACGAGCAGTCACGGCTTTCCTCTGAGCCTTCAGTTGATGGGGGAGATGGGCTCCCCCTATCATGCTTCCTACTCTTCAACTTCCTGCGCAGGCGGTTAACTTCTCACTGCAACCTCAGTGTCTCCTGGTCATATGGAGCGTGGCTTTTGGACTTGGAACAACTCCGCTTAGTACGTTTAGTGTGATGAGACTCCACTACAACACTTAGCGTATGTTGCTTGTCTCGCCTACGTTCCATGTTAACAAACCGGTCCTCCCTCTAGGATCCAACTAACTCCTCCTCGCCTTGGCTTGTGTTAGCCATGAATATTCAAGACAGATCCTCAGAAACTTGTTGACCCCACAAACGGCGCCAATTGTAAGGACCAAGAAATTAGTAACCTAGGCCCACTTAGAGTAATGGGGGGTTCCTTCAAACTTGGCCCAAATCAATAAATTTGTAAGAGGTGGGAAAAAACAATAACAATAAGCTCTGCTTGAGGACAATTATAGGGAAGAATCAGATTTGTATTCAAAAATAAATAAGCATTTAGCTTTACACAAAGGCTCTTGAGGAGGCAAGATCCACATAGAAAATGATACTGTTCCCCTTTCTTCTTTAATGTGCTCTTCTCTATTTCCCTTTCTCTCCTCTTTCTATCTCCTTTTTTTGGTCCTTTTTCCGATGCTCTTTCCTTTCATTATATAGCTCTCTTCCATCGCATCTTCACCATCCATTTCTACCTTACCCCCCTCATTTTCCGAAACTTGTTACCTTTCACATCTGAAGAAGGTGGTGGTAGGAATCTGCTTAGTTGTGATCTGCACTATTCAAATCACTTCCTCATTAATGCGATTGATAAAGCTATTGACTTCCAATTAATGCGGATGCAACAGGCTACACTAGGCCTAAGGCTTCCCTACTGCTTACTGTCTTCCACTCCCTTCTGATCTCGACTTCCCCTCAAGATGCCTCTGAGTACCATAATTTGTTTCTTCCTCTCCTCGGGCAGCTTCTTCCCTTGGGCTTGTGGCTTACAGCACCTTCCCATCATTACTGTGACCTTTTAACTTCCTTTTCGGTCCTCGAGCTTATGTCGCGTCCCTTCAGCTTTATCCTCAGTCCTCAGGCACCTATAATTATTATTATATGACCACAAAAATTGTAATAAATTGTATTATTGTGATATTTTTATAATCATTTTTTACTTTGCTATTATCAATTATTACATCTATTATCTGGACAAAATATATTGCATAATATGTTTGTTGGTTTATAATAAATATAATAAAGATATGTATGTGTATTATTATTATTTAGTACAATAAATTGTACATTTGTGTTTCTTTTGATTTCATTAAAGTTTAGTTGGTATAAAAATGTATTAAGTTTCTTGAATCTTTACTTTTAGGGTGGTTATAGGTTGGGAAATAAAAATTAATTATATGCTTTATAAATATTATATGCTAATATATTGTAAATATTATATATGGTTATATTATAGTTAATACTAATTATTATGTGTATGATTATTTTTGTCAAAACTATTATTATTATTAAAAATTTTGCTTGATAAATCCTTTATTTGAGTTTCTTTCAATTTCATTATGAACTACAAGCGTTGTAAGTTATATTTAATATTTAGCAGAAAAAATTGTAGTAGTCACTATATATTAATTTTATTATTTTTTATTATTGTTCTTTTGTTTTTATTTAAGATTATCTTTTTTTAGAAGATATTTAAGATTATTTGATTGTGTTTTTTTTTTTTTCTTCCTTTCTTTTCTTGCAAGTATCACTCTATAATTCCTACATTCCTTCACTTTGTATCGCAATTGTAGTAAGCTTCTTGGCCCCCTAATTTAATTGGAAATTATTTTCTTAGTTTGTAATTTTTTATATAGATGTTTTGTAAAAAATATACCTTCAGATATTGTAATTTTTTAATCTTAGTGTTTATATATTAAAAATATTGTGAAAACACATCTTCACTTACACTATACTTTGTATTATGTGTGTATGAATTTAAGAATACGATGATTAGGGTTGATTCCATTCCAATTATGAGTATGCGTATGATTATGATTAATTTCTTATATTCTATTTAATTTAGGATTGACCAAGATCTTAATAGTACTTAATTGTCAATTCATTAATATCATAGAGGTTATCTCAGTTAAAAAAAAAGGGTTAATTTAGTTTGATTTATAGACAATTTCCTACTAATATAGAGGTAATGGATGTTGCATGGTTTAACTCATTGTAGCATTTAATGTAGGATATATTTGAAATGGAGCCTGGACCATTCGATCCTTCTCTGCTAACCCAACAACAATATCATATCTCTAATGATGCAATGGAAGGCAGTGTACGTTGCGAGATCAAAATTTATTAATGTCCTAATAATATCTACAATTATTTAATTTACAAGAAAATAATTTCAACATTACCAATATAACATTGTACATTTTTTAAAAAAAATTTCAGGTTTCCACCTTACGAGTGCGACCCCAACCGTTTGCACCTCCCACGCAGTTAGGCGAGTGTATTGCCCCATATTTGCATCAATGTAAACTATACTGTGTCACTTGCTTACCGTATATAGATCTTGACTAGGGTCTTGTCACTTCTATGGTGGAGTGGTGGCAATTGGAAACCCATACATTTCACTTACCTACTTGTGAAATGTCGATTACTCTACAGGATATAGCAATCATTATAGGATTGCCTATTGATGGCAATGCAATGTGTGGGCCCACTAATTTGGATTGGGGAACAGTTTTTTCAGAATTTACTTGGGGTTAGACCACCTGCAACAACATTGGACTATGGTGCGAATGTTGTAACAATCCAACAGTATGCTGGGGCATACATGTTCCTGGTTTTGGCTTTACTATTTGGAAATAAGAGCCAATGTAGATTGCATTTCTACTTTCTCTAGCTGTTAGTGGACTTTGGTGAAGTTGGGGAATATAGCTGGGGTAGTGCCACACTTGCTTGCCTTTATAAAGAGCTATGTATCGCTGCTATTAGAAAAAGCACGGAGGTTACAGACCCTGTTTTCATATTACAATTATGGGCTTGGGAGTATCTTCCATATTTGACCCCAATTCTAATAAATCCGACGAATTTAAATGGCAACAACCCATACGATTGCAGGTATAATATTTACTTTTAAGTTTTATACAAAATTGCATACTATAGTGTTTATCCTTGATACTTCCAAACCCTAAAATTAGTGGTAATCATTAATTGTGTATAGGTGGGCAACCAAGAGAACTTTTACTTACACACCAATGCATGTTCTATATGTGTACCATTCTAATCACGACACACATTATAATCAACAGGTAATATATGTTGTCACAATGCATCAATGGTTAATCTACTAGTTATATTATTGTCTTGATCAATTATAACATAGTTATTGTAATTGGAATTGCAGGTTTTTTGGACACCGTACGATAATTATTTGCATCCATGGTGTCTTACAGAAAAACATATATGGACTACAACAACGCCATTACTCTGCTTCCAAATTGTGGAGTATTACCATCCAGAAAGAGTAATGCGACAGCTTGGGTTGCTGCAAAGATGTCCAAAGTGGCATACTAACAATTTTGATAAATTTGTGCATTGTGTAAAGTTGACAGGAAAGTCCAATGTCAATTGGCGTAGGCAGCATGCACAATACTACCAACTTTGGGACAAACCAGCTCAAAATGTAGTTGGGGAAGACAATTTTCTTTTAGATGTAGACTACATGACATGGTACCATCAACGTGGTCACCTATTCATGAAACTTGAGGCGACTGCCCATACGTACTAGGTTATTATTTTAGCTTTTTCAATAATACTATGTGTTGGTTGGATCGATAATATCGTGTGTTGGTAGGGTTGGATCAAATATATTTTCCCACATGTTTTGTGAAAAGCTTAGCGATGAAGGTTGATGGAATGCCATTGTTGGACTACTTTCATGATTAGGTTCATCAGGAAACTTCTGTTCATCTCCAACATCAATAAGGACCTTGTCATTATTAAGTTGGTCATCACTATCCATGGCCCGCATCATTTCTGATAATGTATGGACCGCATTTTGAGTAGTAGCAGCAATGCGGTGTGTATCATTGGGATCATTAGCAGCTCTTTGAGTGGCGGTTCGATCATACTAGGCATCAAACTCAAAACGAGTAGCCTTTGGTGCAACATGCTTAGTTGGGTTATTATAGTCAGCATCACTAGTGTTCATTGGCCGATAAGGAACATGATGGCCCTCAGTTGTAACATGGGCATATGGAGCATGATAGTTAGCACCACCAATGTTCATTTGGGAACGAGCTGCATCTTCAGAATAATGACCAGCATGGGTGGCATATGGATCATGAATGTGCCTACCATGTGAATAACTAAACGATGCACTCAATCCTTCATTGGCATATCGAGTGGGAAAAACATTTCGGTGGCTTCTTATGGGCTTTACACCCATGTACAACTCAGCACCTACAAATCCATATTGGTAGCCTAACATATCTAATATTGCATTGACACTATTATCATCTTCTATCAAAACTTGCTAGTAAGTCATAGGATGTGGATGACATTGAAAAGGAAATCTATACCAAATAGTTAGTTTTGAATCTTCTCCGTTTATATGAAGCATGGATGCTACTCCATTACATAGATCTTTTTTCAAATGTAACATCCTGGCTTAATGGAAGCATAGAAGGAGGCGGCCTTTTATAATAAACCCCATTTTCACCATGTTTAATTAATCCACCAGAATGGATGAGAAAAATGAACAACTTTTTTGCCATTCACACTAAAACATGACAATAGTATTAATATATTAACACTACACAACCATTAAAATGCAATACAAGAAGGTAATCCATTAAATATTCAATATTTAAATAGCTAAAATTGAGGGAATTCTATTAAAGACGATTTGTTCACTAACAGTTTATTATTGTCCATCATAGTAGTTAAAATTATTTTTTGTTTCCTCTTTTTTAAGTAACTTACCATATCCCTAACGTTTAGAAGGTTTTGTTATGGGTTAAGTGAATTATTTTATGTGGCTCTTCATTTTACTTCTTCTAAAACAAGACATATTATAGTATTCTCATGCATCCATGCGATAATAAATAAATATTTCTATTATCATACAGTTTTCGTTATTATTATACCTAAAACTTAGATTTTTGATTTATGTGCATATACTAGCTTATTTTTTTTTTATTTTTTTTTGTGTGAATCACATACGTTTATTATAGGCTAACAAAGAAAGTATTTCTTTAAGAAAAATTGATGTCAATTTTGAAATATATTTTTGCTATATGAAATTTTAGACAAGAATTCATGGACAAATAATTTAAAATATATCATACAAATTAGTTCATGGTGCAAAACACATAATACAAAAATAAGATTTTCATGCTTAGCCATGTCCCTAAAACATATGAACATAAATATTATAAAAAGAAAAGTAACTATTTAAGAGATGTAACTCACCTTGTAAGAGATAGAGAATGGATAAATATTTGCAAGTGTTGTTCCTTATAGTTGTTTGTTGAATGTATAACATGCATGAATTGAAAATGGTTGATAAAATTATAAGGGGAATAAGAGTAGAGAAGAAGGTTGATAGAATTTTTAGGGGAAAAAGAGTGAAGAATAAGAACCGTAGAAACTTTAGTAACATTAGTGCTGTTTAAATAGGATGCAAGTTCCATATAAGTTAAATTCTTAGATTTTAAACTGTATAACTAGATACGTCAATTTATCAAATACAACACAACACAGAACAAGATGAGACAATACTTTGATATAAACAAATTACTTTAACTATTAACACATATTCACTTTTACTTTTGTTTTGTTAATGTGTCGGCAAAAAATCTTTGCAAAGAATCAAACACAAGAATCTTATTTCTTTGTTTTGCTAGGCAAATCATGCAAAGAATATTTGTTTCTTTGTTTTGTTTTGTTTTTGTTTTTGTTGTTGTTGTTGTTGTTGTTGTTGTTGTTTTTGTTTTGTTTTTACAGTGTATAAGCACATTAATCATATTTTTCTTCCCTAATTTTCTCTCTTCGGCATGCATGAATAGGCTCTGCAACATATTCACATGTTAGCACATAATAAGAATCTTTATACGGCAAAGAATAAGAATAATTTTTAAGTTGTTCGATTTTGGCAACTCTAATGCCACAATTTTTTTCCCCCTCAAATTTTCACCAATTGCCACAACAATTCCTATTAATTTTTTTTTTCTCTTATCTTCTCCTACAATTTTGACAACTCTACAATTTTTTTTTCCTCCAATTTTCGGCAACTCCATTGCTACAATTCCTTTTTTTTTCTCCTCCATTTTTGGCAACTTCATTGCCACAAATCAATTTTTTCTCTCTCCTCTTTTTTCCAATTTTGGCAACTCCATTGCCAGAATTCCTTTTTTTTTTTTTTTCTCCTCTATTTTCGGCAACTTCATTGCCACAATTCACATGGTTAGGACATATGTGATTCACATGTTAGGAACATATGTCACTATTTTATGTAATTGACTAATCTTTTGACAAAACGCACTTTACTTGTATTTGGGTAGATTTAGGATGTGTTTAATGTTTCAAGGAACAAGAGTTCAAGTCCAGTATTGAAGCCATGCAAATATTTCCAAGAAACAAGTGAAGAAGTGTTGATTTTTTAAAGCTCGATAGCTGCTCGACATCTCTTGACAGCTAGGCTATCTTTCGAGCTCTTCAGCTTTTTTTTATCGCAATCTCGATACTTCTCGATAGCTAGGTCGATTGATCGAGCAACTTTTTGTCCCCTCGATAGCTCTCGATAGCTTTTCGACACCTCTTGATAGCTTGCAACAGGTTTTGATAGATAGTTATCTATCGAGGTATCTATCAAGCTTTATGAAATTCAGATTTCCATATCTAATTGTCGGCCCATGCTTATGTATTTGAGTAGGGTTTCTTTTCTCACAACCCTAGACATTAAGCCTTATTTTAGAGGCTGTCACATAAGAGAATACAAGGAGAACACATGCAAAAGGTGATCGATGCCTTATTCTCTCTGAAAGAAGCTACTGCGTCTTTGCGCTTTAGGGTTTTGTAACCAAGTGTTTTTTGATCTTCATTGTTGATGAAGTGAAGAACTTTGCAGCCAACATCTTCTTCAAGTTGGTGTGTTAGTCAGTACTGGGAGCCATGCATCATTGGTTAGTCACGTACTAGGATCTGTGCAAAAAGGATGACGTTCATATATTGAAGAGTTCAGAGGTTCTAAAGCGGTAGAAGGTTTCTGCTGTAAGTTCATCTACGGGGGTTGTAAAGTCTAGGGACAAAGGTTTTGTACTAGATCTGAAACTTCTTTTTATTGTAGTGAATTGCTTTTCAAGAAGGTTTTCCCCCAAGTTTTTTACTATGAAACTAGTTTGTTTTATTGGTTTTCCTGAGTTATCATATCTTGTCTTATTTAATTTTCCGCTATGCATGATTTTGACATGATATTGATGTTTGCTTGTTTTAACAAAGTTTATTCATAATTAATTTAATTAACAACTTGAGTTTAAAACTTGTTAATTCTATCAATCGGGGTCTAAATTTCCCAACACACATTAAATTTTTTCTCTCTCCTCCCCTACAATTTTGGCAACTTTTACTTTTTCCTTTTGGCCACTCCTCCTTCGGGCATTTCATTTGGTAACTCCATTGCCAGAATTCCTTTTTTTTTTTTCTCCTTCATTTTCAGCAACTTCATTACCACAATTCACATTAAATTTGTTCTCTCTCCTCTGCTACAATTTTGGCAACTTGGTGGCCACAATTACTTTTTCCTTTTGGCCACTCTTCCTTCGGGCACTTCATCTAGGCAGCTTTGGAATTTGGGCATGAATTTCGGTAATATATTTACCAAAATTCAATTTTCTCTCTCTCCCTCCATCACATCCTTTCTCTTCTCTCTCATACTTTTTTTTTTAGAATTTCGGCAATGGTGTTGCTGAAATTTGCTTCTCTCCTCATTTTGCCAAATAATTTGAACAGTTCCCATATTACAAATAAACTTACTTGTTTGTAACATTTAGCCAAAAGACTGTATTTGATGGATTGAGAATGGACAACAAAAAACAAAAAAAAGAAGAGAAATAATGTAATAAGCGTCCAATTAATTAGTTAGAGACTTAGAGTAATGGCATAAGCTTACATAAAATTTTCTCCATATTCTGGAATAATAATCTACTTTTTCTATTCTAGCTAACTACTTTTTTAAACACCACACATCAAATTCCCAAAACTTAGATATAGTATCATAATAATGTTCCTTAAGTACCCATTTTAAAAATCAGCCACCTGTCTAGTTAATTAATAGGGCAAACAATGTTAACATCATCTGTTTTTGCTCTATTAGTAACTAGACAGAGCAAATGACAAATTTTTAAAAGGGCACCTAAGTAACATTACCAAGTGAATTGTACCTAAATTTTGCTCATTAATTTTGAAAGCTCGGATTTGTGTTATAACATAAGAGCTTGTTCAGACACCCAATTAAAAATTACGTCTAAATTACTTTTACTCTAACTTAGACTAAGTGCGGAACAAGAGTAAATAAATGCAATGAACCGATAAAGCTACCCTAAGCCATAGTCATCCATCATCAACAATAAAATGAAAGCTTAAAGAGTAGGTAAGAGAGATGCAAACACAAGATAACACCGAGACGTGTTATCGAAGAAGAAATTGAAGAACTCGGTGAAAAACCTCTCTGCGACCCTCCAAGTCGAAATCGATCTACTAGAGAATAAAGTTGGAGTACATGAATAACAAAAGACCCTCCAAACCTAGTCTGCACCATGTACTTGAGTCCTCCAAGCTCCTGCTACCAACTGACTTCTTGGAGCCTAGTCTTCCTTAGCTTTCTAGATCCCGCAATTCAGTCCGGTTGCATTCACCAATGAGTGTCTCTTTCCAATGCTTCTTAGCATCACTAAAATCTTACTTTAACACTCAGTATGGGTGTGGTAAGTGTTTGAGCTATCAACCTCTTAAGGATCTAAAGATGGAGAAGTAGGAGTTGAGGAAAATCACAAGGAAATGTGTAGATGATTGTGGGTATAACAATCTCTAACTCTTAAATGTATTTTCTAGGGTTTTCTTTCTGAAAAGCACTCCTTACACTTTGTGGGTAATAATGGTATATATAGTGTGGGTAAAAACTTGGTAAAGTAAAACATAACTTTTTGCCAACAGAGAGTTTTGCGGGTCCTTCGTGGGTTGGCCTTAACCGCGAGATAGTTGCTAAAAATCCAGCGTGTCATGACTCTTCATCTTCCAGTCATGTGCTCTATACGTGGCTCTTTTTGCGGGTTGCTTCTTACAAGACAG
This sequence comes from Quercus agrifolia, assembly GCA_029955455.1. Lineage (NCBI taxonomy): Eukaryota > Viridiplantae > Streptophyta > Magnoliopsida > Fagales > Fagaceae > Quercus > Quercus agrifolia. The sequence continues at coordinate 67,534,693 of JARQAD010000001.1, read as the reverse complement.
TTGCAAGCTAGTCGCGAAATCCACTTGTTTAATTTTTGAAACTTGATTCTTCACCGATTTCTCACACTCATCCCTTACAATTAAACCCACATACATACAGGAAAAAATATTGAAGAAATTACAATCAAATTTGACACGGAATTAAAGCCAACACAAAATAGTTGGAAATCATAATTTTACAAATTTAAGTAGTATTTACTTATTCATTTTGTATTATTTCTCTAACTTTTCAAAGTAGCAATTTTTTTTACTTACATTCATTCATTTATTGTAAAACATTCAAACAAAATTAATTTCATTCCATTCATTTCTTTTTTCTTCCTATTCCATTGCCTAAATACATTTTTTTTCCAATCTATTCATTTCCCCTTTACAATATACTCATTCCACTCCTTTATGAACTCCCAAACAAATTGTAAAGATTGGGAGCAACTATAAAACCCCAAAATAGGGAAGAGATAGGTGAGTTGATGTGGCGGGTTTCCTACCTTATTTTGTCCCCTGCGAATTATTGGTATGCTATGAAGAAAAGAGGGAAGAGGAGAGACAAATATTCACGGAAAAGAGCAAAGAGAGGAAAGGTATGAAAGATATACATACTGGGCCAAGAGGCAAGCAGCCAAGGATTTGCCGGCACAATATGAAGGAGGTTTTGATCTCATAATGGGCGGAATACATATACTTCGCATGGAAGAATCTAGTGCCACTCTTTCTTTATGTCTTCGGGAGGGCCTCAAAAATTTCGATGCTAATAAAACGTTTATTCACCTCTTCCAGATGTCTATGAGTATCCAGAAAATTAGGAAAATCAGTATCCAGAAAATCAGAAGATTCAGAACACGTGAATCATGAATTTATGAGCCATGCTAGTGATTACACGACGAAAGATTCGATTCCCCAAGTGAATCAGGCGTGCTGAGGTATTATGACTGGCTGGATGACAAACGAAAGGCACATCCTTGGAGGGAAAAATAAAATAAACTTCATCATTGATGATTTTATTGGAGGGTATATAAGAATCCTCCTTTATCTGCTGACATTTTGAAGCCATCTTCTTCTTCTTCTTCTCAAGATGTTTTTTTATTTCTTCAGGGACATTCATTGGAACTACCTGAAAGTTGTTGCAATCCAATCCACAAACACATTGTTTTTGTGGTGAGTAAAAGGGTAGAAAGGGAGTTTTATGCCATCATTCCATTCACTCCTATCGAGATCAAAAGAGTAAAGATACTCACTTCTCCACCGATGTAAAGAGAAGGGATAGCATCCCCTGTGACTAGCTAAGAAGAAAACCCTCCTTCCCATAACAGCATGCACACGCCATCTAGTCTCACCGACCAGAACATGGGGAATGGGGGCCTTGGCAAGATGGACCAGGTATCATGTACAGGATCATAGACGTCAAACAAATATCGTTTTCAAAGTTTTCCAAGTCAAGGCTAGTACTTCCAAATCCTCATCTGCAGTATGATCATGATGCTGATGCTGTTGTGACAAATTGGTTTAACTCTTTCCTGAAACCATGGAGACGGGACGGAAGAGGTTCTGATGCATGTAAGGAACGGTGGAGTAATTTGCAATTGCTGATGATGCGGTTGTGACAAAACCGAAGTCGTCGTGACTGGCGGCACGGAGGAGAAAGGAGGTTCTGATCATCATGGTGAAGAAGAACAACTAGGGTTTTCTTATTTGATTTGGAGGCGTTTTGTTTGGAATAATAATAAGGTGAACTACAAGGTTTTTTTATTTTTTATTTTTGTGCTTTCACAATTTTCTATCTTTTTTTTAATTTTTTTTAGACTCGACAAATTTTAAATGAATTGGTCTCTTAGCTGAGTAGAGAGAAGAGATCATCGTGTGAGGACTTAAAGCTTCAAGCAATACACAAACCCTAACGTAATATCAGTACTTAGTCAGTAGCAAGTCAATAAAAATTAAATTACGGTAAAAAAAAAAAGGGAACCGGGTCACTCTGTTTCCTTGGCTTATTTTCTTTATTTATCATTTTTTTTTTTTTTTAAGATTTCAATTATGATTGTTCTTTTTTTATTTGGATTACAGAAGGAGATTAACATAATCTTTGAATACGAAATCAGTGCAAGCTAAACCAGCTACCATCCTTTGAAATTATTAATTCACTGTCCTAAATTCATATTTAAATGGCTAAAATCCAAAACTAACATTTTTAAGTTTCAATTTTTGTCATTTTAGTTCTCTAAATTTCAGTTTTGTTATTTCAATCTTTCAACATTCAAATTTTGTCAATTCAGTATTCTGTTACCCTATGATTAAGTGCTGCTATTAACTAAGCCTAAACTGCGCTGTTTTGGGCTTATTTATTTATTTATTTTTAAATTTTGTAAATAAAACAAAATGGAAAACTGTTATTAAAAAAGAAAAAAAGAAGAGGAAGGGAACAACGACGTTCCCCTGCCCTGAAAATCAAAACCAAAAACCCCACCCCACCAATACCCTCACCAAGGGCGGAGCCAAGGGGGGGCGAGGGGGGTCAAGTGCCCCCCTTGACTGCTCTTTAAAATGTTTATGAGTACTGGCATGTAGTAGTCAGTAGAACTTCATCTTAAATGCCTTGCTAGTTTGCCTTTTCTGGTTTAAGAAAAATAGCAAAAAACAGTCTCCAAAATACCTTTGATGCTAAATAGAAAAGGGAACAGTTTCACAGTATTGAGAGATTTACGGTACTATTTAACCTACTACATCACTTTCTTGTTTAAAACATAAACTTTTATCATTTTCATTAAAAAAAAGAAAAACTTTTATCATTTCCCAGATTTTATGCAATATATATATATATATATTTTAAAGCCTAACTAATTAATGTCCTTGTACCGTACTCAAATTCAAACTCTGCGTCTAGGTTTCTACTATAAAGTATAAACCCAATTTAAATACTTTGAAGAATTAATATAAAGCAAAAAGACAGAATTCTATATATATTTTTAAAACAATCAAGACAATATACGTATAGTGTATACAACTTTAAAGGTATTAACACTTTTACATTGATTATTTGTTCAATTTACTACAAGGACCTAAATTAGATATCTAAATTTATGTATTTAGATTAATATAGCTTGCTTTGATTGTTACTGACTACTATATAAATTAGTTATTTTTGTTTTGATATAAAATATATATTTGTAGTTAATTGAAATTATGGAGAATATATAGTATAATAATAAATCTTGCCCCCCCTGAATTGAAATTCTGGCTCCGCCACTGACCCTCACCCTCTAGCCTCACCGATTTCTGAGAAAACAATTGACAAAATAGTGAGAGATCGAGAGGGGGAAAGGGAGAGGGAGAGATCGGAGGAGAGGGTGAAATACTTTTAGGCAGGATCGTGAAAATGCTAGACTAGCCACTTTGAAAGAGGAAGATATGACAGGAGAAGCGTTATTTTAGTTGCAGAAATGCCAAATGTAAATAACATTGTAAGTTTAAATTTAGGACTCATATTTTCAAGATTAGGAAATTTTCTCAACAGTTGGAGTTCTTTTAAAATAAACTACACAAGATGGACTTTTAACTTCAAAAGATGATCCTTTTTGGCTTTAATGAGAAAACTGTGCATAATTCAGTTTATTTTTCATACAATTTTATGAATATTTAATGGTTATACTTCTCGTCGCAGTGTATGTCCAACTTGAACTCTCTTTTACAGTTCTGGAGTTGGTTAGCACAACAAAGATGATGGCTCGTTAAGGAATAATAAAACTGAATTGCATATGCCTAGAGGACTCCATGTTCTGATGATGTCTGACTTTTTAGCATATTCTGCTGATGTTGTGCACGTATACTCTATCAGGTGTTGCTTTCCTCTAGTCTCACCCTTTCCTCCGATCTCTCCCTCTCCCTTTCCCCTTCTCGATCTCTCACTATTTTGTCAGTTGTTTTCCCAGAAATCGGTGAGGCTAGAGGGTGAGGGTATCGGTTGGGTGGAGTTGGGTTTTTTTGTTTTGATTTTTAGGACAGGGGAATGACGTCGTTCCTTCTTTTTTATTTTTAATAATAATAGTTTTCCCTTTTTTTTTTTATTACGAAAAAAAGAAAAAGAAAAAGAAGAAACTGAAAACGGTGTCATTTTGACTTAGTTAATAGCAGCACTTAACTGAATGGTAACAGAATATTGAATTGACAAAATTTGAAATTTAGAGGACTAAAATGACAAAACTAAAATTTAGAGTACTGAAATGACAAAAGTTGAAACTTAAAAGGTCAGTTTTGGATTTTAGCCTATTTAAATCTATCCTCATCAAGAAGAAAGTTGCCACGGAGGAAGCCTTACCAATTCTTGTAACTTACTTCCCTATTGAATCCTATTTACACTATATGTCAATTTTGTTCATAATTTTTCAATTATGTAAATTTGGTCCATAATTTTTTAGTGTTATATCAATTTAGTTCATGTCATTATTTTTTGGATAGAAAAATTTGACGTGTCAAATAGAAAAATAAAAAATTGATTTACTTACCACATCAATTGTCAATTGTGCAGCCATGTCATATTTAAAAAAAAAAAAAAAAGCAAAGTTTTCATGTGAGTTAAAGTTTGAGAAAAAAAGGAAATCTCTAACTTTCTCTCTCTCTCTTGCCAGATTACTCTCTCTCTCTCTCTCTCATCACAATGCTACTTAAACAAAATTTTGCGTAACTTTCTTACTTGTTTCACATTCATAATCCATTGCTAGGGATTTGGTTTTTCCCTAACTTTCTCTCTCTCACTTTGCAAAACTAGAACAAACCCATGTTTAAAACCATAAAAACATTGACCAGCATGTGGCCAACCCAATCTACACTTCTAAACGCTGTTACTAACAAATTGGCAAGATTAATATAAGAAAGTTAGGGATTTTGTTTTTTCCCCAAACTTAAACTCAAGTGTTAACTTTGTTTTGTTTTGTTTTTGTTTTTGTTTTTTTAAATATAACATGGCTGCACAATTGGTATTTTTTAATTTTAATTTTTTTTTTGATAACTACATAGTTGGTAGTTGGTATGACAGTTAAATCAATTTTTTATTTTTTCCATTTGACATGTTAGATTTTTCCATTTAAGGGATAACGTCTATGATCAAATTAACACAGCACTGAAAGGTTTAGAGATCAAATTAACAAAATTAAAAGGTCAGGGATGAAATTGATATATAGTGTAAAAGATAGAGACTATTTATATAATTTACCCTTTATTTATTTATAATTTTTTTTTTTTGGGTTTTTTCAAAAGGGAAAAATAAGTTATATTTATTTTGAGAACACACACACACGAGTTGGGTGATACCTGTACTCAACCAGTCAAGTTTGGGCACAAAGAAAAAACCTCCACCTATTGGGTCGAGTTTTTTCTTTTGAGAGAGAGTTTCAACCTATGGCGTCTACTCCTAATGATTGCTCTTTATCATCAGATCAAGACACCAATCAGTTTTTGGTGTAGGCGGGAATTAAACCTTAGATCTCTTATATAACCATTAGAGATTTTACCAGTTAAGTTAACTGGAACCCATTATTGGGTCGAGTTCCAGTTGGGTATCCATTATTGCCGAATTTTGACCATCCCTAAGTAGGTAATCTAAGGTTATTAAATTACAATTGCTTAATAAGGTAATTATGTTATAATAATTTATGGTAATTTAATATGAATGTTTTAGTAATTTTACGTTACTGTAATTTTTTGTAGAAATAAATGAACCAAACACCATAATATTTTCATTACGGTAATGTGATTGTAATGTGCATCATATCACATTCTCCAAAAAAAAAAAATGCATCATATCACAGAGAACCAAACGTTGTCTAAATGCAATGGAGGATTTGGCTTGAAACATATTTTCATTACGGTAATGTGATTGTAATGTGCATCATATCACAGAGAACCAAACGCCGTCTAAATGCAATGGAGGATTTGGCTTGAAACATTGACCAAGTGCTACTGGGGTTTTTCTTCTTCTTTCTTCCACCCTTTTTTTAGTACTTCTTTTTGGTTAATTCTAGCCATGCAACATTGCTCTTTAGAATTAAGAAAAAGAAGAAGAAGAAGAAACTCGGTAATACTTAATCCTAGAATGGGGTTTTTTAAAAACATATCTAGTCTGTTAATCTTTGAACCTAAATAGGCCATGTCATGTTTTAATTAAGATGAATTGGGCCGATCTTGGGGTGACCTTAGAGGCCCTATGCTTGAGCTAATCAGTATCAATTCTCAACTCCAGGTCAGTCAAGTCCAACTTGACTCCATATATATCATAACCTTTTGCCAAAATATCTATTAATAATTTGGCGGTAATCATTATAAAGTAGACCATAAATTTCAAATTATTTATGTACCGTGTATGAAATCTTTTAAGGTGGGCATAATCATATTCATAGTAAATAATCAAAGATAATTCTTTAGCCTAAGCGTCCTAAAAACTTATTAGAGTGGACCCAATATCGAGCTGTACAATTCTTTCATAGTTTTTGTCATTTACTGCTTCAAGGAAGTTGCGTACGGTACAGGCAAGCCAATCCAGTTGATGGTTGTTTGATCATGTCAAGAAATTTGCAAACCGGAACATTTCACTTTAATATTTTTGGGGCAATAAATAGCTTGCAAACATTTATAGGAGTAATAATTTGGGCCCTTAATGATCGAATTTGGAGCACAAGTTCAATTGATAGTTTTTTTTTTTTTAATTTTTAATTTTTAATTTTAATTTTAATTTTTTTAAAATATAAGATAGAAATTTTACTTTAACTTAATCTAAGTATATATATGAGTGAAAGATCTCTCCTGAAGATTTGAATTTCGGGCTTTACCTTCCACGCTTATACCTATCAAGTGATCATCGCACTAAGGGTGTGTAGTGGTTAAGTTCAATTGATATTTTCCAATAAGATTATTTATAAATTGCTCGATTTGATCCGTGAAGGAACATTGCAATTGACCCTAAAATTGATGGTGACAAAGTGCATGCACGCCATTTATATATATTGTTAATTGTTAATTTTTTAATTCAAAATCGAAGATATTAAAAAAAAAGAGTAAATAAAATTTAATCTAATTTCTTTTTTTTTTTACGGAATCCAATTACAAATATAATAATTTTGATACAATTTATTTTGCTGAAAACTGAAAATAATAAAAAAATTACTGTTCACACGCATTACATTGTTCACATGTATGTTCATGAGAACGGTGCAAGGGCGCTAAAAAAAGAAAGAAAAAAGAAAAAAAGAAAAAAGAAAAGGCAAACGCAGGACGTGGGATTCCCAAACGCACACATACAGTGAATGAATTCATTAATTTCACTTACGTTTTGCTTATGCTTTGTGTACGTCATCCTAAACAAAAAAGAAAGCCCATAGATAATATATTCCGCCTTATTGGACCACCAGTTTGTATACTATGTAGAGTTACCCATTAACAGGTGGCAAAGTACCAGAACCAACGCCGACTTTATTTTTGCAATATGGACATTTTGTAAGGCTAGCTCATTGAGTACACCGGGGGTCTATTTATGGTCAATGATTTGCAATTCATTTACTAATCAAGTCAAAATAACCTAATATTAAAACTTGCACACTATGACCAATTGGGAAAAAAGAAGAAAGAATGAATTGAGGTATAGCCAATTTGTATAGATGAATTAACCAAATAAGCAAAGCTTAGACTTCACCTGGACTAAACTCTTCCTCACCCTTTCCATGCGTGTTGCAAGTTCTATCTTTCTCTTAATGGATCAAAGTCGATATTTTTATCGATGTTAGGATTCAAGGACTATAAAATTTCACAATTTGTTAAAATGATAAGTTTTGATTGGAATAACGTTATGTTCATATTCATTCATCTTAACTATTTTATTATAATTACAACGAATCACGTAAATAATTATACCCTTTATTGTAACAGAAAGGCCATTGTCTACTCACACGGCATAACAAACAAACCTTTCATATGCTAAATGCCAATATATATATGGCTGATGGCTCACATCACTTTTCCCTTAAAACTTCTCACATTAATTTCTCCCCAATATATAACGTCCCCACTTCACTTTATTTGCATCCCCTCCTCTTCCTCTCCATCCAAAACCATTCAACAGCAATGGGAAATTGCTCAGCACTTGGCAAACCCAAAAGAAAGTCTATCATTATGTCTTGTGCTCCTAAAGGACCAAAACCTATGTGCAAGTGTAACCACCACGAGGTTTTACGTGTCATGAAAACTGATGGTAAGATTTTAGAGTACACAAGGCCTATGCTTGTTAAGAGTGTCTTGATGAACTTCCCAGGTTATGGAATTGGCCTATCAAAAAGACCATTGCGGCAACTTCCATTGAATTATGAGTTAAAGGTTGGTCATGTTTATTATCTTCTTCCACTATCTAGTTCAGATTACTCTTCTTCTTCACTAGGCATGGAGGGCACAAGTAGTGGTACAAAGAGAATAAAAGTGATTATTACAAAGCAACAGCTTGAGGAATTGCTGTCCAAGAAAATATCAGTGGAGGAGAAGCTCTTGGAGATTCAGAAAGAGTCTATGTCAAGGTGGAGACCAGTGCTGGAGACCATCCCTGAAGGAAGTGAGCAGGCATGCAGTTTTTTTGTTGTTTAGGAAATATATGTTACTTTTGATAAGTAGGAAATTATGCTTCTATGTTAAAAGCTTACCATTATTGTAATCTACTCCAGGGGACTAGAAAGAGATTACTCATACATTTCTCTAAACAAAGAAAAAAACTTCATTCAATAATTGGGGTCAAATCATCAAATCCACGCTTACACTTGGCCCCACAAATGTGTGTTAAAGATTGTTAGTGGTAAGAAAAAATTATGTAAGAAGTGCACCCAAAATAGAACTAGTAAAAACTTATTAACTCAACTGTTGTGAAAAAAATTATAAAATTTTCTGTGTGCTACGGGTTACTCCCAACAAAATTTCTCTTACAAAACACTAAAATGAGATCCAAAATTTCAGAACAAAGGTAGCAATATAGCAACTAGCAAACATCCTCCCGAAAGCAGTGTGGTTTACTCCTAAGGCAAGTGAATTAACTATGAAACCCTATTTGAAAATTTCATTTTTAGACCCCTTGGATAAATATGCAGCAGAATTTTTAATTGATTATTAATGAATCTCAATTATGTGATTCACAATATTATTATAGACTAATTCTTTTTTATTTGTTCTTTTATATATATATATATGTGTGTGTGCGCGCGCGTGCACATGCATGTGTATGCTTTGTCTTGATTATCATAACTTAGCCCCTTAAATAAAAATTCCTAATTCTACCTTTGGTGCACTAAATATATATAATCTTTTCCCTTCAGAGCTCCATCTCTTGTCACTTGTCAATGTAGCTAAGTGGATTGTTTTGTATGATAATTTTGTTATCAGGATGGAGATGGGGATGTTTCGCATGTTTTTGTTTCGCCTTGGTGCGTTTTGATTGAGGGGGGAACCTTGTCAAGAAGCTAATTTAAATTTCTATATGGATTGATCATTAGTGGTGTTAGTTTAAAACCCCAAATTATCGTATACACAGACGCCCATATTCTGCCATTTCGGCTACTAAATGAATAAAAAGCACATTACTTTAAGAGAAAACTTGTGTACTTCAACAAGCAGTTGATGTGGATTGCAACTTCCAAGAAGTGCAACCAAAGGCCCTCCCAGCATTTCTGTGCATGGTCTCCCACTTAAATTTTCATGTTCTGATTTTGCTTTCTTTCCTTCATCTTTTTGGGTTATTTGTGGAATTGCCACGACACATGAAGATGTTAATTTTCTATTTCTTTGATCACAACTCACAAGGAAGATGCTCTCATGTCATGCTCACAAGTCTCTAACCTTTGCGACATAGGACAAAAAAATTGATAGCCACATGTCTACAGGAGTGGAAAATGGTCCATATATGGACCACTTCGACAAACTTAAAAACTAGTATGATTAGGCAAAGCTAAGCTAATATATATATAGTGGTCATCAAAATGCTGTTCACACAAACAGGTGTCCATTGCAGTAATAAGAGTGCACTCCTTGTCAAACCTATTTCATGGACATTTGCGACCAATACATAATAGTGAACTTTTTGTGGAGGACCGTTTTGATTTCGTTTGTACATGTGGAAAATTAAAAAAAAAAAAACAGTTTTTGAAAACCGATTTGATAGTAATATATCACTTCACAATGTTCACATATACCCTTCATACATTTGATAAGAATTGTGATGCTATATCATATCATATAATTGTAAACGTATGTGTTGAAAAATTAGTAGAACACAATATGGCTAAAACTTGAAACCCAAAGGTGTGCCCCCTAATCTTTCGCTTGAGGGCAATGATCTAGTCTGTTGCATGAATGTAAAAGATACCCTATAACTTGGATGTTAATCAATCTGTTCATGAATATAAAAGAAAGAATATCTTGGTTATGAATACACCCTTTACTTTTTTTTGCGTTAAGTATTCGCCCTACCCCAGGAGTAGCTTGGTTTTGTAAAATAAGTGCAAATCTAGATCTTTTATTCAATAATAAAAGTTGTTGTGTCCATTTGACATTAACGTAGGAAATAGAGTTATTTTAACTATAAAATTTTATGTAATGGAGCTTTTGTGATATTTAAGGGCCCGTTTGAATTGAGGGGGAAAGAATGTGGAGTGGAGGGGAGTAGAATGGAGTTGACTAAAAATAAACTAATTTTGGATAAAATCTACTCTACCTCTCACTCCTCTCCCTCAATCCAAACAGACTACGAGAGTTTTCACCTAAAGCACTTTTAATATTTTGTGTTTAGCATATTATAATAAATGGTGCTTTAAAGTTTTAAATTTATAAAATATGAAGAATGAATTATAAACCTTTTTTTCTCTTTTAGAAAATAAAAATTTTAGCTTTTACTTTAAAGTTGTTTTAAGCTCCAAAGATCCCAAAAATTCCTTTGTGAAACTGCCGTTAATTTTCAAGTAAATGACCTTAACTCCTTAAAATAATATCTGACAAGTCTAAAAACAGAATGAGACAAAACTCCATTATTAATTGAACTTACTGAAACACACCACCAAACACACACTTTATGAATGGTGTAAATGGTGAAAACCACAATACAAGGTTTTCCTTCACTTCATTTTGGCTGTAGAAATGTGGGATCATAGTTTGATTTTTGATAAAGCGCAAGTGGAACAGCAGCAAGTAAGATTTTAAATATAAAAATTGTCTCAGCAGTCAGCACCAAGCCACATAAAAATTCCTATAACAAAAAAAAGTTCTCAGGTAAATTACATAATTGGTCCTTAATCTTTATACTATATCTCCATTTAATTTTAAAAGTTTTAAATGTATTAATTTGATCCCTAATCTTTTGGTATTATGTCAAAATGATCCCAACTATTAAGTAATAGATGAAAAATGTTGACGTAATTAATGATCAAAATAAAATATTATTTTTTGCCACATCGACTGTCATATGCATTGCCATGTTAGCATAAACTTAAAAAAACTAGTACCACGTTCTCTTAAATTTTTTTTTTTTTCCTTTCATTTTCTTTTGCTTTGGTTTCTAGGGAAAGAAATGGGTTTATAAACCCATAATTGAAAAATTGGACTTCATTTTCCTACCATTTTCCCAGCAATAGAACAAGGGAAAAGCTATACTAATGAAAAACAATAATTGCGAAACTAACTACAAACCCATTTCTAAAAAAAACTTCAAATACACAATATTTATGTTGCCTACAGAAATTTAAAGGCCCTCCACAAAGTCCACTATTATTTTCAAAGCTCTTAGGCGTAATTGTATTGATGCTGATAAAGTTTGACACTAGGCCTAACAACAAATTGTTAGTAACACTAGAGAAATTTATGGACTATTTTAATCTTTGGGTGGGATTGTGATTTGGGATTAAAGAAGACGTATGAGATGATGACAACAAGCATAGCACTTCGACTGCATGTAGGAAGAGCAAGGGTAAAAGATTTGATCATTGGTTGAGATTATAGAAAAGGAAAATCTTGATTCCAATAGGCATGATAGTGTTGACAACGAGCAAGAAGAACAAGAGATTGGGTAAGTGGCTTGTGCTTCAAAGTTTTGCTTTTTCCCTGGTTTGTTTGCTGGAAAAATGCAAGGAAAATGAAGTTGAATTTTTCAATTCTGGGTTTATAATCCCGTTTGTTCCCCAAGAAAGCAAAGCAAAAGACAATGAAATGAAAATTTTTTTGAAGGAAACGTGGCACTAATTTTTTTAAAGTTTATACTGATGTGATAATACATTTGACAGTCTATGTGGCAAAAAATAATAATTTATTTTGATCATTAGCCACATAAATATTTTTCATCCATCACTTAACAGTTGGGATCTTTTTGACACAATATCAAAAGGTTAGGAGATCAAGTTGACACATTTGAAATGTTAGGAATTAAATTGAGATATAGTGTAAAGGTTAAGGAACAATTATATAGTTTTTCCAAGTTCCTAAAATAATTTTATTCGCTTTATTGGAGTGCTACAAGCTCTCTCATATAGACTACTAGAACTAAACCTTAGTCCTAATTGACACAAAGAATAATCTAATTAGTTTAAATCACCTAAAATAAAATCCAATGGACTAACAGTAAAGATAGAATCAACTTTTAAAATTAAATAAAGTTGTCTGCGCGTGCATCAATGCTCCTACTCATAGTAAAGAAAAAAACCTCAAAAAAAGAATCCTACTAAGGATGAAAACAATAACCTCAGTTTCTGATTGTAATCTCCCATCTAACAAATCACAAACACCAACCACATGCTCCAAGGCTTCAATCAATGGATATGGCTACAACCAAAAAGAAGCTTGTAATCTCCCATCTAAGAAATTGCAATCACCAACCAGAGACTCCAAAGGCCTCAATCAATGGATATGGCTACAACAGAAAAGAATGAGTTTCAATATATAATTTCTACATTTTCTTAAACTAAAATAGCAATTCAAACATAGAGATGCCAAAAAATATATATTAATTACCGTAATCTCCGACAAAATAAAAAATGTCTCCATGATGTGAGACCATAAATATTTTCTTTGAAATTCAAACAAGTTATGGGAGAACATGTAGACAGGACCTTCAGGAATATGTAGACTAATCTTTGCCAGCACTGAAACAAGATAACAAGTAACGCATAACGATTGACCAGAAGATGCACATCATTGTACCCAGCCAAGTTTTCTCAAATTAAACCAATATACTAGAATTCATCACAGTAACAAAGAGTGAAATAAACAACACTTAATTTGTTATAACTTGATAATTCAGTAAAAGAACTATACCAAACCAATTTTGAAGTATGATGCAGTGTACAGAGTGGTATCCCATGATACTTTTATTTGATGAATTGTTCTGTCTACATAGCAAACACGACTTGGCAGGACAGCCATATCAGACAACATTCATTCTTCTTTCTTTTGCCACGTGTTACTTGCGGGCTGACAATTAGACACATGAAGGTCAGGTGTAGACTCAAGTATATTCCACTGAAAATCATTTTTCCTAGAAAAAATACTTTGAAATAAGATAACTAATACTAGTAAATTTGGAATAGAATTAAACCAACAAAAGCTCAAATCAAATGCATGCCAGTTGCAACCAGGCAAGTTGCAACATGGTTAGTCACAACTTGGCCTGTCGCAAAGAGGTCGCGACAGCCATATCAGTGTGAGAGACAGTGCCTCGGCTTGATTTTTAGTATTAGGCCAAACCCACGTGAATGGGTGGGATCATGTTATTACCTCTCAAAATGAAGGTTTGACTAACTATATTTCCCCCTTTAGATTAAAAGTTTTACAATTGAGTTATCACTTATTTAATTATTGGAATAAATAAGAAAACCAAAATTGAAACATTCATCATTTTATTGATTTGCAAAAGAATTTACATTGATCATAAGAAATTACATGGCTTTGGTCCTAGATACAATCTAAGATAAAGTACATGATTTTGTTTCCTAGTTACAATCTAGAAATTGAAAATTACATGAATAAACATTGATCTATCAACCCTTGATCTAAACTTGGAGGCTATGTTACAAGATGAGAAAGTGTTAGGCAACCATCTTGCTTGGTGAAACCGGTCTTCTAGACTATGGTGGTCAACATTCATATCATATTATCCAATATGTTATCAATCAATTTGCATATTGAATTTAATGTGTGTGCATGTGATAAACCCTAATTCAATTTATTAATTATTGCATTTGAATTAAAAAATAAATTCTAGTGAATGTATGTGGATGGTGATATCCTAGATTCAAGAATTTGAGAGAATTATGAAACAAACATATTTTTCATATTTTTTTATGTCGATTTACGATCAAAGCTAGTATTATGCATGAACATGTGATAAACAATCAAGAACATGTGAAAAACGCATATGAACATTTAAGAATATTCAAACATATTCAAGGAATTGAAATAAAAACATTAGCATGCTCTAATCCTAATCTCATCATAATAATATAAACAACAAATTAGGGAATGTGATTATACTTGCATGCAAGATCCACACAATAGAGGAGGAGACTCTTGACGGAGGTTCTAAGGATGAAGTAGAAAAGAATAACTAGGAGAGGGAGAGTGAGTCTCACTCAATACCTTAAGTCTCAAGAAGATCAAGACATGACAAGATTACTCTACTTCACTAGAACTCAAGAGAGGAAAAGAAAGGAGGGATTTTGTGTGCCTTGGAATGGAAGAGAAGAGGGGGGTTTATATAGTTGTAGTGGAAAAAATATGAATGAAAGGTCATTTAATGAGGGTTGACAAATAATCAAAAGGAATCATGAACCTAGACCCTATTTAAGATTTTGGGGAAAACTAGTGCATTAAATTTAGGGATTAGTGGGAGTGATGAGCAAGTAAAATTCGGTTTTTCCTGCAGCTATTGTAACAGCCTACAAAGCCAAATTCAAAAAATCATATCTTACTTAATTCTTATTGGAATTGTCTCGTTCTTGTGCTCAAATTGAAACTCCGAATGTCTAGTTTCTGGAAAAATTAATCTCACTCACAGATTCAAAAAATTATGAGAGATATCAACGAAATGGTGAGCAGAGGTCATTTGTTAGAAAATAATTTCAGCACAATTAACATTACTAGGTCCCAAATTAGTTTCCAATTAACATTAATAGGCTCCAATCCCTTCTATTTCAGACTTAATTAGTTCCAAATTTACCCTAATTAAAAAGATAATTACACATGTGGGGACCAGTTATCTCTAAAGTATTGTTGAGACTATATGGACTGGGCCTATGACCCAATGACCCAATCCGAGGATGCTAACAGGTCCGAGGACGATCAACTAAAGTGGTAATGGAAATAGCGTTGAAGGAAGGACTGAAAATCATTTATGGTAGTCCTAAATCTATCCAAGGTGAAAGGTCACCTCGGAAGCATTTATCCGAGGTGGTTTAAAACCATCCTATACTCCTGAATGCTACCTAAAAGTGGCCTCATGACAGAGAGTCGGACGTTGGATAAGAGATGAGGGAGGAGGATAACAAATATCTACAAGAACTATTACCTCCACATTAAATCCCTCCCAGCTAACTCTCTGGCTGCATTAATGTGGATGTGATACCTGAACAGTGAACGAGCAGCCTTACAGCTAGTAGTAAAGAGTTCAGGGAGGTGTGAGATGGGACAGGAAGAAGCTTCCAGAATCAGATTTACACGTGTATGGTAAAGATGGTACTAAAATCGTGGTATATAACATAAGAAGGTCGAAAAAGGGGAAAGATTTAAAAAAAAAAAAAAAAAAAAAAAAAAAAAAAAAACCTAGAGAAAAAAGACTAAGAAACAAGTCACTGAAGGAAGAACTCTGGACTCTTGATTAAATTACTATAACCGAGTTACTCAAGCTATGCCAAGGACAATTCTTATATCTTATACTCTCAATATTTCTTCCAAACCACCCATGATCTTTACCTCATTTCTAAAATCAGGCTAGTTCTTTTTCCCACGCTCTACAAATTTATTGTTTGGGCTTGTTAGGCTAAAACTCAATCCTGCTTAGGGTCCAAGCCAAAACTAGTCCTTACAACACAAATTACTCATTGAATAATTAATGTTTGACTATCTAATTAATTAAGTAAGTGCAATCTTACCATAAGATGTAGTCTTAGCCAATCAAATTATGACACATTATTAATCTCAAATTGATTATAATTATAACCAATTGGAATCAATAGTTCATAATCACATATAGTCGAACTGAATTTGTGATAGTGCATCTTGGCCATTAAAATTTGATTTGACAATAACTTTCAATCTGATGGTCCGATTAAGGCTCATGACTAGTTGATTTAATTGCTACAACATCAAGATAATTTTGATGAAATGAAATTAAGTATCTAATGACTACAGTTAAGATGTTTATTTCCAAGGTGAAATTACTTTTTTACCTTCCATGTGAGATTTAATTCGGGTTGCAAAATGAGATGTCAACAATCAAATAACCTTCATTCTTCTTCTGTCATATGTCACTTGCAAGCTGACAAGTCGCATGAAGGTCACGTGTAGGTCACAAAATGCATCTTTGACCAAAGTGCTAGATGGTTAAAAATTATTTTCCACACTTTCCTAACAATTATTTTCTACTCTTTCCTTTCACATTCACGTATGTCACGTATCATGCTAAGAAAATTAAGCTAATCATCCAAATCTTCAGGATAGTCTTTTCTACTCAATCTTTTAAGAACATAATTAGTGATAATATGGATAATGACATCAATGTTTTTCAACCTCCCCACTATCTTTATGTCGAAGCATAATGTTCAAATTGTCATCAAAATCATATTTAAAACTCCAACTCAATTGCATGTTCTTTGAAAATTTCTTTAATTTTTTAGATCCCTAAGATAAATATGCAGCAAAATTTTTTAATTGATTATTAATGTATCTCAATTATGTGATCCACAATATTACTTAGATTAATTCTTTTTATTTGCTTCTATACATATATGTGCGTGATCGCTTGCGCGTAATTTAATTTGTCTTGATTATCATAACTGAAGCCCTTAAATAAAAATTCTTAATTCCGCCCCTTACTACGCTAAATATAGTCCTTTCCCTTCAAAGTTTAGCTCCATCTCTTGTCACTCGTCAATGTAGCTAAGTGTACTATTTTGTACGATAATTTTGGAAAGAATCTCATACCGTCTACTCCTACTGAGTGTTTTTGTTATCAGGATGGAGATGGGGATGTTTCCCATGTTTTTGTTTTGCCTTGGTGGTTTTTGATTGAATTCAATATTTAATTAGGGGTTAAACCCCAAATTGACGCGGATTTAGATTCTCTAAATTTCCTAGGGTATTCTACCAGTAGATTTCCTTAAATCCTAATCACTCTTTAATGATTTAATGGTCAAGATTCTGTCATGTCAGCATTTTACTAACAATATTCTTAAAATAATAAAATAATGTTGCAAACAAAACAATTAAGATTATTGTTAGTGGAATGCTGATATGACAAAATCTAAACCATTAAATCATTAAAGAATTGTTAAGATTTAAGGAAATCTATTTAGTAGAGTGCTCTAGGAAAAAAAAAAAAAAACTTTATGAGAAAACTTGTGTACTTCGACAAGCAGTTGATGCAGATTGCAGAGGGCCATGTCCTAATAGTACACGAAGAGGGCAACTTCCAAGAAGTGCAACCAAAGACCCTCCCAGCATTTCTGTGCATGGTCTCCCACTTAAATATTCATGTTCTGATTTTGCTTTCTTTCCTTCATCTTTTTGGTTATTTGTGGAACTGCCACTACATGAAGATGTTAATTTTCTATTTCTTTGGTCACGATGAAGATGCTCTCATTACTCATATCATGCTCACCATTCACTAACCTTTAATTTGCGGCATAGGACTTAATGCTCTCCAGCTAGATAAGACTTAATGCTCTCCATGTATCAGCTTGTTGCTGCTTCTGTGTTTC
Source organism: Quercus agrifolia (assembly GCA_029955455.1). Lineage (NCBI taxonomy): Eukaryota > Viridiplantae > Streptophyta > Magnoliopsida > Fagales > Fagaceae > Quercus > Quercus agrifolia. Next base: position 67,516,724 of record JARQAD010000001.1, on the reverse strand, counting down.
TGCTGTGTGCAGCTGTGTTTTGGGCTTTGTTGTCTTTTTACTCAGTTTTTCTGAATGAAATCCGGTCCAATAAAAAAAAAAAAAAATTTTGCGGCATAGGATTAAAAAATTGATAGCCACGTGTCTACAAAAGTGGAAAATGGTACATGGACCGCTTTGACAAACTTAAAAACTAGAACGATGAGGCTGAGCTAAGCTAATATATACAGTGGTCAACAAAATGCCGTTCACACATACAGGTGTCCATTGTATTATTGCAGGAGTAATACTTAAGTTCTCCTGAACTACGAAAAATGGTGTTCTTTTTTTTCACTTTCATGATGAGGTTTATTTATTAAATTTGTGGTGGAGTTCATTATAAATATGAAAAGAGTGAGTATACTATGAGAATACCTAAGAATTTTCCTAATAGCAGTAATAAGAGGGCACTCTTTGTCAAACCTATAACCTACTTCATGGACATTTGCAACCAATACATAATAGACTAATAGTGAACTTTGTGCCGTTTTTATTTGTGTGCAAAATTTTCAAAAACAGTTTTTGAAAACTGATTTGATAGTTAATATATCACATCACATGTACCCTCATACATTTGATAAAGAAAGTGTGATGCTATATCATATCATATAATTGTAACATATATATTTGTTGAAAAATTAGTAGAACACAATATGGCTAAAGCTTGAAAGTTGAAACCTAAAGGTGTGAAATATTTCACACCTTTCGCTTTAGATGTTAATTCCGAAAAAAGAAAAAGAAAAAAACAAAGAGATCTTTCGCTTTAGACTTAACAACAAAAGAGGTGAAAAAAAAAAAAAAGAGCAAACCTTTCGCTTTAGGGCAAGGATTTAGTCTGGTGCAGCACCATATGTTCTTTAAGATAACCAATAACATCTCGTCTTAATATAACTTGGATGTTAATCTGTTCATGAATGGAAAAAAAAGAATAGCTTGGTCATCAATGCACCCCTTTCTCTTTTTGTTGGACTACCAAATGCCATTTCTTAAAATTAAAAAAAAAAAAAATCGATTTAAGAGTGTGTTTGGATTATTTTTTATTTTAAAATATATATATATATATATATATATATATATATATATATTTTTTTTTTTTTTCTACTTGTTCGGGTTATTTCAAATTTAGATCTTTTTATTCAATTTCTTTATTTCCGTTTGACATTGAAGTAGGAGATAAAATTTCCTCTAGGCTTATTTTTAAGTAAAGATTTTGCGATATAATAGTTTTCACAAAAAAGCTCTTTCAAATTTCGAGTGTTCAATAAATTATTAAAAATATTAGTGCTTTAAAATCTTGAATTGATAAAAAAAACAAACGACGAATTGTAGAGCTTTTTACTAAAAGATTCAAATTTTAGTTGTGTTTGATTCAGCATAATTTGATTTTTGGAAAATATTTTTTGCATTTGCGGGTGTTTGGAGTGATTGAAAATGTTGATTGATCGTAAAATAAAGGCATTTATGATGAAAATTGATTTACGCTTTTATTTTCTACAAATCATTTTCCGCCTCATCCAAAACTCATCAACCAAATCTTCACCCTACATTGTCAACTACCCAACTACCACTCCCCCACTAACGTCCTCAATCTCTGGTTGCTAACCATCACTGGCCCTAGGCGTTGCTGGTCTCCATCACCATCGGTTTTCTATAGTATTTTCAGAAACGTAACCCAACACTTAAAAATATTTTCCTTTAAAAAAAATATTTTCCGTTGAACCAAACATAGCCTACCTTTAAAGTTGTTTTACTGTAAATTATTATTACAAGTTTAACTAATCAATATATAAATAAATAAATATATAGATATTATATTTAAATTTGGTTAGGATTTGATATTTCTTATTTGTCTTGTAAAAATTATGATATGAAAATATATATTTGAAATATAGATATTTATATTTAATTGGATTATTTTAGTTAAACTTTCTATTTATACTAATTTAATATATTGATTTATATTAAATTAATTATGACGTCATCACGGTTCGATCCCGGTTCGACCTCGGTTCGACCTTAAAAACCTTGAACATCTTCTTTTTACGGTTTAATGAACGGTCAAGGTTTGAAAACTAATCCCCTAGAAATCTTAAATGAATTTGCCAAAATTTCATCAATTTAAGGTGAATTAGCTTTAGCCACTGGGCCTTGTAGCCTAGTGGCACCTGGTTCCATTGTATACCTTGAGCTCGGGGGTTCTATCTCTCGCATTTACCCACCAAAAAAAAAAAAAAAAAGGTGAATTAGCTTTAACCCCTTAATATACTCTTCGATCCTTTTGAAAAAAAATACAGACAAAACCTTCATCAATATAACTAACAGAAATCAAACACACACTTTATGAATAATGTAAATGGTGAAGAACACAATAGAAGGTTATTTTCCTCGCTTCACTTTGATAGCTGTAGAAATGTGGGACCAAAGTTCGATTTTTGATAAAGAGAAAGTGGAAAGGAAGCCTAAGGCTAAGCTTCCGGTTGATTCTAATGTTGATTCTAATGTTGACTGAGTAACAATTTTTAGATCAATGTCTAGGATTCTCTGGCTATATGGGCCCCAAAGGATCAATTAGGTTCAACCATTGCCCATGTTCCCAAAATAAAATACTTGTCTTTCCGTGTATCAAACTATGAATTATTGGGCCACTTAACAGTGCAAGATATTGTTAGTCATATAATGGTACTAGTGGCTTGGCTTGGCCACAATTCTTTTTCTATCTTTTGTTGGTAATTTATTTTCTTCGGTGGTTGGAATATGAAAGCTACAAAGAAGAATCCCACCGACGATTACCTATCCCTCCATTACTTTCCCTCTTTTTTTATGTACTCCAAAACCCACCACAATTAAAGTTTCATTGTGTTAGATAGCTAGAGATCATGGGAAACTGTATCTTTGGAGGCTTGGGAGATGTTGATGGTGGTGTAATCAAAGTTGTCACTTCCAATGGAGGCATCATGGAGTTTTATGCACCAATTACCGTAGGTTCCATCACCAATGAGTTTCCAAGCCATGGCATATTTAGAAGCCATGATCTTTTCTGGAAACCACTCTCTCACCATGAAGAACTTGTGGCAGGACAGTCATACTATCTACTCCCACTCAATGCAACGACAGACACACAACAACAAGGCCAGATTGTTCGACAAGGTCACATTCGATCTAATAGCATACCAGCATCGTTGGTTGCACCATATAGGATGTCATTTGATTACCAAGGTGCGCTAAAGAGGTCATACACTGAAGTTTTCTCTAGGTACAATCATGGTAGGTTTTGGAAAGTGAAGCTTGTGATAAGCCCTGAGCAATTGTTAGAGATATTGTCACAAGAGACTCGTACCCAAGAGTTGATAGAGAGTGTGAGGACCGTGGCAAAGTGTGGTAGTGCAGTGTCTTCTGTGGAGTTTTCAGATCAATGGAGCCTCTCGAGCAGTCGAAATGCTTCCTCTAAGAAAGATGGTTTATTAGACTTCTAGTGGAAATTACTTCTTCTTCTTCTTCTTCCTTTTTTTTTTTTTTTTTTTTTTTTTGTTATTTAAATTTCTGAGAGATGAAAACTAGCTTTTGTATGTCATGTCTTCACTGTATTGTATTTATGCGCGCATGGTAATGTGATGTAGACTTCTTCGGATTTTCCATTTGCAAGACATTTTTGCTTTTGGTTTTATTTATTTTTGCTACATGAAAAGGGTGGGTTTCGAATCCTAAATAGCGGGTACCAATACCACTGAGCTAACAATTCAAAACCCCAAACCTCTGTAAGAGATTTTTGTGGTCGAGTTTGATTTGGGTTCTAGTGTCTCTTAAATATTAAGGACAAAACATATGCCCTAAAAATGATCACGCATCATTCTCTTTGGGCAGAAACTTTACTATTTGTGATCATAGTTAGTAATTCAAGGTAAACTTTGAAGTAGATAGGTAGAAAAATGGCCTGTAACAACTAACAACTCTCTCTCTCTCATAATATAAAAGGTTATTCTATAATGTATTTGGTTGAAATAGATAAGGTCATGTAGAACCACATGTTGTGAGAGGTAAATGTTATTATTATTATTATTATTTATAATTTTAATTTTTACATTTTACAATCAAGGGGTAATTGTATGGTGTAAATCCAAATCGGTTTTGGACTTACCGACTGAAAAGAATATACTATTTTGGAGGCGGGTTACACGGCCCAGTAGAGGAGGAGGTAGCCAGGTAGGAGGTCTCGGGATTGACTCTCCTGGGCTGGGCTTCAGTCCTTCTATGTTGACAACTTGAGATCAACTGCTACGATTCTTGTTATCAATCTTCATAGAGTGCGAAGCCCATATTAAAATTTTGGACCATGGCTCAAGCTCCTGGCTACTCCCAAAGTCACACTTCAAACAAAGCCCAATGCATCATTCTACGGACATAAATTAGCATAAATTAATCAAGGGAATGAGCAAGCTAAATATGTAATTACTTTTTATATTTGATTCATTCCGAATGAAAGAATTCGGAAACAAAGTATTCACTTTCATCATTAAAAGTTAGTAGCTTGTTCCCTGTTTTTTTTTTTTTTTCCTTATTACAATCTGTTTTGTGATATTAGGGAATCATATCAGTATTTCATTGTAGATCCAATATAATCCTTTATTCCAGTATGTGTATGCTAGTTGTTAACATGTGTTATATACAAGAAAATTTTATACCAAAAAATTTTAAACTTAGAATTCAGTCAACATACCTCATATTTAAGACTTATTGCTTTAATACCATAGGCCTTTAATCCAAGAGTACATGCACGATCCAAATAATTCAAAATTTATTTTATACCTATTTCATATCAAGACATAAAAAACTGATAACATATTATATGCAAAAAGTATCACATCAAGTATCAACTTATAATAACCACCCAACAGCATCAGTTTCTTAGAAAAATTTTCAGGCTTCAAAGTCACAGACCTACCTCAAAGTTCACAACAATAAAGAATATTGCCAAAATCGTACTTCTTTACCTTCATGAACTTCCACACAAACCAAGCAAAGAAAAAAAAAAAAACCCCTGAAATTTAGGGGTATGGACTACTATCTTGTCAAATTAAGTAAAAATTTACAAAAATATTTACTCAAATTTTGAATAACATTAAAATTCCAAAAACCCAATCTTCTTTTCTTTTCCTTTTTTTCTCACAGTTTCCCATCAACCAAATGGAGAAGAAAAGTGTAGAGCAGTATACTATTATCTTATAAAAAAGAAGGCACGTGGAATGTGAGTGGATCTCAATTTTTTTTTTGAAAAAAAAAATCATGAAATGCATGAGACTCCAATCTACCAACCATGTAAACCTTAGTCCAACGAAACAAAATATAAACCATATCAGATTCTATTGTTTAATAGCAATAAAACCATCAAATTAAGACAAATATTTCAAATTTTCAAGAAACATGTGATAATAATAATATTAACTAATAAAACATTAACTAATGAAACACATGGTTGAATTTAATGGCCTCAAGTTTCATGAGAACATGTTTAAATAATATATGAACAAAATTTGACTACAAACTTAGTTGTAGCCATTGTCTACAACTCCTATTAAAAAAAATTAACATAACTACATATTTTGGAAATCTAACTATCAGATTGTATGTTTTTTATGTCCTTAACACACATTTTGATTTTGTGTCAATCAAATGTTATTTATTATTCAACCCATAAACTAATTTTTTATGCATAGTTTTATATTATAAGAATTTGAAATTTAAACATTTGATTGATGTTGAAGTTATTGATCTTTGACCTGATAAAAATTTTGCAAGTATAAAAGATATAAAACAAAATGTAATCTAATGGTGGGTTTGTTAAAATTAACATCTAATAAAAAAATATTAAGTAGAATTGTGGCGCTTTTCATTTGATGAATTGAATCACATGTAATGCTGACTAAAACTCTTCATCTCATATTCACTATCATGTACTTAACCAGAGTAGAAGTGTCATTTGTACAGCAACTCATTAAAAAAGGTCTAATGCATTCCAATTTTGTTTCAAGAAATTTTGAGAATAACATATTGCAAATTTTCCGGCAATTCATCACTTTAACCATTTGATTTCTTGCTACTCAAGCACTGTCTTCTAAACTTCTTTATCAACAATAAACTGAACTGTGACGATTTTCTTTTGCTTTAATACAATATAACACACACTAACTAGTTATTGGATTGGGCTAAAGTATTAGATGATATTCAAAGTGTTAGCCTGACTGCCTGAGTACTAGTGGGCTATTATACGGGCCTGATATTCGGAGTCAGCAGTGAAGGTGAGGGCTGAGCGGGGCTGACTCAGGCCCAGGCCCAGGCCTTTTCTCAACAAATTAGTTATGCCAAAGTGGCTAAGAGAAAAGTAGATAATTGTTTTTTTTTTTTTTTTAAATGTTTAGAGGAGATGAAGGGGTTCATTTCTAGGTTTTTCCACTGTTTTCTTTTGGGTTTAAAGATACAGCACAAGAAGAGATAGGGTACCAATCTGCTTTTCAGCTGGGGCATATAATGGGCCCACACCTACCTTGTAGCTTATTGTTCTTTTGTACGTGGGCTATAAATATGTGGGCTCACAATTATTATTCTTTTGTACCGGGCGCAGGGGTTGGGGCCTTGGGAGGCACCCATGCTTTTAAATTTCATTTATTTATTTATTTTTTTAACTTTCTTAACGTGCGTTTGGAAGGGAATATTTGCACGATTTGTGCAGATATATTGTCTATGGACCAGCCATAAAGTGAAAAATATAATAACTTTTCAACAATAATGTTTTGTTTTTTTTTTAATTATTTTGTTACAGTATTTTCAGTATTAAGTTTTCAATTTTCAGTAAAATAAATGATACTCAAACAAATCTTCAGTAATGAAAAACAATATTTTGAATCATATTAAATTTAAATTTGTTTAGGAAATTATTAAAGGAAAGAAACAAAATAGTTGGTAATTGTGGTATATATATATATATATAGTTCAATTTCTATACTCTACACCTCTACTGACTAAAGAAATATATATATATAAATATATTTTTTTTTTTCGGCCAAAAATTACCCTAAAAGTTAAACTAATAAGCAATTAGCATTATACTTTTCTTGGAGTTATAACAAGAAGAAGAATAAAAGTTTATTTTTTTTATTTTTTTATGCTCGTTGATTTATTATCTTTAAGATAATATTTTCCCCCACCCAAATTAAGAGTAATTTTTTTGACAAATTATTTTTCTCGACATTTCTCTCAACCGAATTGCCTTTTACTCAACTGAACCATAGAGCGAACCTAAAAAAACATCATACAGAAAGTTTTCTAGACCTTATGCAATACTTCACTTGAGAAATTAATTGAATGTCACTTTGCTCGACTCTGCGACAACTTGCTTAACTATAAATCTTTGTCTCCTTCATTCTTCCACTTTTTTTTTTTTTTTTTGTGGAAACATTCATTCTTCCACTTCAAATGCGGGATTACCATTAACCACATAAAATCCATATGTTGTCACAAAATAGGAAGGTTCAAATTTCATTTATTTCAATTAACTTTCTCTAAAATATCATGTAATTTGTAATTAACTAATTATCAGATAATTGTATAAAATAATATGTCATATATTGATACTTGGCACACTGTATAAGACATCATAATAAAACTAAATTTATTATTTCACCATTAAAAACTTTACAAATTGAGCTAACAAAATATAAAATATTTATTGATTGTCATTAATTGATAGTTAACTTTTTTTTTTTCTAAACGGTATACATATATATATTTAAATTTTGTTAAACCAGTTGCATTTCAATTTAATATTATGTACCATCGTCCACTGCATACCCTTAGTGCGATGGTCACTTCACAAGTATAAGTGCTTATGGAGTGTGGGAGGTAAGGGTTGGGGTTCAAGTCTTCAAGAGGGAGCTTCACACACATATTTACTTAGATTAGGTTATAGTATAATTCTATCTTGTATCAAAAAAAAAAAAAAAAAAAAAAAAAAAAGAAAAAACCTTAATATTATGATTTCCCATTTGAGAGTTCAAAAATGGTCCAAAAATTTAAGGGGGGGGGAAAAAAAAATATCTCAGTTGGGGTCTATATTCATAAATGAAAGTTTTGAGTCATAAATTAATGGGAAAAATACCAAAACATCCCTTAAACTTTGGATTAGTGGCCAATACACCCCCGAACTTTTTTTTTAACCAATTTACTCCTTCAACTTTATACACCTCCAAATTGAACCATCTTTTAAGTTTTCTGTTTAAATCACTAACATCACTCATATGATTCCGTTCCGACCGAAATTCAAGATTCGGCTAATATTGGATGCTGAGCTCAGTGAAGAAAAAATAAATAAAGAAGAAGACAAAGAAGAAGAGGAGATGACGATAAGAACAGATATTAGAGGAGAGTTGGAGAATAGTTTGTTTTTGATGTCTGATGAGTGATGAGAGTGGAGAAAAAACTTGATAAATGTGAGATTTGAAAGCTCATTCACGTGGGTACCTGTGAGGTGAACATGTGGTTGTGAACTTTTTTGAGATTTTTTTTTTTTAAAAAAAATTTTTCATTGTTTTATTTAATTTCCTTAAAGCTTGAATAAGCAATAACATTGTTGGAGAATCTAAGACAAGAGAGTGGCTACATTGTTGGAACAACCCTCTTCCTCCCACAAATTCAAGCCGACATCGTCACTACCTTCTTTTCTGAAACCGGTGTTTTTAGTTGTATTTGTTGTTCGGATATTTCTTTGGTGAGGAGGAAGGCAATTTTTTGTGTTTTGGTTTTTGCTTGTAGGAGCCTAAGAGGTTGATAGTGAGTTTCCTTCTTGAGTTTTCTTCTTAGTATTTATTGAGAACATCTAGAATTGTTTCTCTGAGTTTTTGTTCTGGGTATTAATGGAGGGTAGTTTTTTGGTTGTGGAGGCTGTGAGTGGGTCTTTGACAATGAGAATGGAGGATAAGGTTGGTGGTGGTTTCTCTCTCTTCTTCAATTTGTTGGATGTTAGTGATTTAAACGGCAAAATTAACGGATGGTTCAATTTGGCAGGTGTACAAAGTTCAAGGAGTAGATTGGATAAAATAAAAATTTAAGGGATGTATTTGCCACTAATTCAAAGTTTAAGGGGGTGTCTTGGCATTTTTCTTTAAATTAATTAGAATTATAAGGAAATATTAATCATTTTCTATATAAGGTAAACAATAAAAAAATATTTTGACTCATTCTTAAGTTTGTAACCAAACACAAGAAAGGGGCTCTTTGGTACATCATTTTAAACACATGTTTTTAGTTTTTAAATAATATTACACGTATTTTCACACAATTTTTTACCTACACATATTTCCAAAAAAATGAAAACTGTTATTTAAACACACATACCAAACGGGTTCTGAGTTAATTTTTTTTCTAAAAAAAAGAAAAAAGAAAAAAAAAAGAGTGAGTCGGCATCAAGATTCAAAAGTACCTGAATGCAAAAGGAACCCAAGATATATAAATATATATATATATATATATATATATATATATATATATATATATATATTTATGTTGTTGGGATGATAGGCTCAAGAATGCATATCTACATATATATTGGGCTAGGAGCCCAATTCGAGGACATGAATAGTCTGAGGACAGGTAAATACCTTCCTAAGAACCCGTGTTGGTAAGTAAAGAGATGAGGTCTGATCATAACCATCCGAGAAGGCTGTCCGAGGAGGAGTACTTCCTTGGCAGGGGAAAACCGAGGTCAGAAGGTGTGGTCTGACACCAGGAGCAACAGTTCGGACGACTACACTAATGTGGATAAGTATTCAGAAGAAACAGGACAGAGGGAGGTCATGAAATATCTCAAGTGAAAACTTCTACCACCGCATTAAATGCTCTGCAGCTAACTTTCTGGCTGCATTAATGTGGAGAAGATCCTTGAAAAGTGCTGCATTGACTGCCCCAATGCACAGAGGGCCTAAGAGGGTGTCTGATAGGACAATCACTCAAGTAAAGGCTTGGATGGTCAACAAGTGGAGGGCCAAGATCGTCTTGTTAGAAATACTAAAGGATTTTTATTGTATTTCATAATGAAAGAATATACATCAGTGCCTTATATAGGAGGCATAAGTGTGCAGTACAAGTAAAGTGTAGTACAAGTACGAGTGTGCTATACAAGTAAAGCAGTTGGGCCTAAAGCCCATAACAAAACATAATATACATTAACAGCCCCCCTCAAACTCAAGGTGGATGTGAGACCAGCTTGAGGTTGTCAACCAAATCACGAGTGCGACCTTTAGGAAGTGACTTGGTGAAGATATCCGCAAGTTGATCTTTGGAGGAGACGGAGAAAAGCTTGAGAGCACCATGGACAAGATGATACCGGATAAAATGACAATCAATCTCGATGTGTTTAGTCCGTTCATGGAAGACATCATTATGAGAAATATGAATGGCACTCTGGTTATCACAATAAAGGGGAGTGGCAGAGGATGTGGACACACCTAAATCCGTAAGAAGCCATCGTAGCCAAAGGAGCTCAGATGTGATATCAGTAAGGGCACGATATTCTGCTTCAGTACTGGAGCGGGCCACAAAAGTTTGTTTCTTACTTCGCCAAGAAATTAAAGAAGAACCAAGGAGAAAGCAATAACCTGTAGTGGTCCTGTGGTCAGTGGGATCCCCTGCCCAATCAGCATCAGAGAATGCACGGAGTATAAGAGGAGACTGAGCTGAGTAGAAAAGGCCATGGAAGAGAGTGCCCTTCAAGTATCGAAGAATGCGCAGAACAGCAGCATAGTGAGTAGATCGTGGAGCAGACAGATACTGGCTCACCTGATGAACAGCATAGGAGATGTCTGGACGAGTGACTGTGAGATAAACTAGGCTGCCAACCAATCGTCTATAAAGAGAAGGATTAGACAATGGTTTCCCTCCTGTGGGAGTCAGATGCGCATTAAGTTCAACTGGAGTGTCAACAGTCTTACTATCAGTGAGTCCAGCTCGAGACAATAGTTCAGAAGCATACTTGGCTTGAGTAATATAAAGTCCATCTGTAGAATGAGTGATTTCAAGACCCAAGAAGTAGCTAAGATGTCCAAGATCTTTCATCTCAAAATGCTGATTGAGAAAAACCTTGAGTTCTTGAATGCCATTAAGGTCATCACCAGTTATGATCATATCATCCACATACAGGAGAAGTAAAATAGTGCCTTTGTCAGTGTGACGAAGAAATAAGGCAGAATCATAATGACTGGCCATGTAACCTAAGCGAGAGATGGTAGAGCTGAATTTGGCAAACCAAGCTCGTGGAGCTTGTTTAAGGCCATAAAGTGCACGTCGAAGGTGACAAACCTTGTTTGATTCAACAGAGAGACCAGGAGGAGGTTGCATATAAACTTCTTCACTTAAATTTCCATTAAGGAATGCATTTTTGACATCCATCTGAAAAAGGTCCCATTTTCTGGCAGCAGCAACAGCCAAGAGGGCACGAACAGATGAGATACGAGCAACCGGAGCAAAAGTCTCTTCATAATCAATCCCATACTCCTGTGTGAAACCTTTTGCAACAAGACGAGCTTTGTAGCGCTCAATGGACCCATCAGAGCGAGTCTTAATCTTATAGATCTACTTACAACCAACCACAGATTTCCCAGGGGGGAGAGTCACCAAGTCCCAAGTATGGTTTTTAGATAATGTATCAAGCTCCTCTTTCATTGCAATCTGCCATAAAGGGTCAGTGGAAGCCTCACGATAGGTGTGAGGCTCGTGCAGTGTAGCAAGGGCAGTGTAACAATGATAGTCAAGTAAATGTGTAGGAATGGATCTTACCCGAGTTGAGTGACGAGGTGGAATGTCTTGTGCATGATCGTCAGGCGGAGCAGGAGCAGGGGACCCAAGCTCAGGGTTGGGTATCTCGTCTTCAACCTGTTCATCTTCCACCTGTTCATTAAATGGTGAACTAGGAAAGGGATCAAGGATATCTGGTGGTTGGACAGAGAAGTCTACAGGGGAATCAGGAGCAACTACAGTAGGATCAGGAGCAACTACAGGAGGATCAGGAGCAATTACAGAAGGAATATGTGCCTCATCTGGAAAAAGATCTAAGACAGAGGAGGAAGATAGGGAGGCACGGAAGTGAGAGAGCTCGACAAAGGAGCGATGTTCCCAAAATACAACATTGCGGGAGACACGAAGTCGATGAGAGACAGGATCATAACACCGATACCCCTTTTGAGTTTCGCCATAGCCAAGAAAGCAACAAAGCCTTGACCGAGGCTCAAGTTTGTTATGCTCATGTGGATGAAGAAGAACGAAACAAGTAGAACCAAAGGAGCGAAGGTGGCGATAATCTGGAGGTGACCCATAAAGGCGCTCATATGGAGTTTGATTGTGGATAACAGGACTTGGAATGCGATTAATAGCATGAACAGCATGAAGAGCAGCTTCGCCCCAAAAAGGAGCAGGAACTTTGGCAGAGAGAAGGAGAGCACGAACAGTGTTAAGAATATGACGAAGTTTTCGTTTGGCTCTACCATTTTGCTGAGAGGTACCTGGACAAGTTAGATGATGAACAGTGCTATAGGAATGCAAAACAACTTGGAAAGCATATTGAGTGTACTCAAGAGCATTATCATATCGAAAAATTTTGATACGTTTGGAAAATTGAGTTTCAACCATTTTTGCAAAATTAGAATATACTTGCAATAATTCAGAACGATGTTTCATATGAAAAATCCAGCTATAACGGGAATAATCATCAACAAAGACAACAAAATATCGAGATCCACCAATACTAGAGATCGGGGAAGGCCTCCAAACATCAGAATGAATAAGGTCAAAGATATCAGTGGATATTGATTCACTAGAATTGAAAGGCAAAGCTGGTTGTTTTCCTAACTGACATGAGACACAATCAAAATTTTCTGTAGACACTGAACCTAACAAACCTCTAGAAGCCAATTGTTGTACCCAAGAGGAAGATGCATGACCAAGACGAGCATGCCAAAGTGCAAGGGAAGGAATTGAAGAAACTGCAGCAGCTGCAGCAACAGAAACAGGAGCAACAAGTGGAAGACGAAGGTTGTCCACAGGAAACATACGCCCAACTCTGGGACCGGTCCCAAGCTCCTGTCCCGTCCTCGGATCCTACACAATACACCCAGAATAATCAAATATAATACGATAACCCAACTCAGCTAATTGTCCCACAGAAAATAAATTGTAAGAAAGGTCAGGAACATTAAAGACCCCAGGAACCGAAAGGTTGGAAGTCGAAACAGAACCGATATTATGACCAGACATTGTGGAACCATTTGCTGTGCAAATATTAAGAGGGTGTGGTGCAGGTTTGAGTTCAGAAAATAAGGACGAGTGAGGTGTCATGTGATTGCGACAGGCGGAATCCATAAGCCAAGAGGAGGGAGACATACCAGATAAAGCTGAGAGAGAAGAGGAGTAAGATGCATTACCAACCATACGAACGACATTGACGATGATATTTTTAAGGTCATCTGTGGACATGGTGAAAGTGCGTTCTGAAGACTTAGACTGTGCAGAGATAGGAGCCATTGGTTGGACACTCTCAGTGTTAACAACAGTAGCAGCAGAAATTGTAACAGCTGATTTGTTGCGACGATAGCAAGTCTCAATACTGTGGCCAAAACGTTTGCAAAAATTGCAAAAACGTTTGTTGGATTGTCGACGACAATTATTGCAACAAGAAGAAGACCTGTACTTATTCTTTATTTAGAAGCAAAATATTCAAAAATAGACTGCAAAAATGAAATCTACGCGAAAAACTGGGTAAGGAGCACCTGGATTGCAAAAGTCAACTCTGGCAAAAAGTCAACGGCCAGTCAAAGTCAACGGTCAACGATGACGTCAGCAGGTGCGTGGCGGATGACGTGGCAGATGATGTCACCTAGGGCTGACGTCAGCAGAAGATCCCTGGCGCGTGACGGCGCGTGGGCTTTATTGGCGGCGCGTGACGGCGCGTGCCAGTGACGCCGAGAATTCTGGTGGCGCGTGGAGGCGCGTGGAAGGTCCGATGAAGATGAAAATTCACAGAAAGGCAGATCGGAGAGAGTACGTTCCGATGATGTAATCTGTGGTCTGATCGGAGAAGCGGAAGCGGTGGTAGCGGCAAGGCAGTGGTCTTTGATGTACTGAAGTCGCAGTGGAGGCAGTGGTGCTGCTCACAACAAGGGCTGTAGATGACACCCAAGAAGACAAGACTGCTTAAGAGCGACACACCAAAGGATTAGAGCAGTGGCTCTGATACCATGTTAGAAATACTAAATGATTTTTATTGTATTTCATAATGAAAGAATATACATCAATGCCTTATATAGGAGGCATAAGTGTGCGGTACAAGTAAAGTGTAATACAAGTACGAGTGTGCTATACAAGTAAAGCAGTTGGGCCTAAAGCCCATAACAAAACATAATATACATTAACACGTCTAAAGAGAATTATATAATGGAAGATGCCCTCCATAGAGAGAGGATCGAAAAGTTGAGAGGAAAACACTGTAGCAATCAAAAACTGAACTTATAATTAAATTTGAGAATCAATATATAAGAACTGATCTCCTTAAACTGTGCTGAGAACGATTTTCTTTAGTTTAAACTTGTCTATCTTCATTCTCTTGTCATCAAAATCTATTTTGTTTGTTGTCCAATTCATTAAAACCCAGTTTTCCAACATACTCTCTACAAATTCATTGTTTTGGATTTTTTGGGCCTAAATAAAAGTAAAAAGGGAAGAAGCAGAGGAGAGCAAACAACCCCAGTTTGTAGCCATCCCTCCCTCCATTAAGAGTGCCATCTTTATCAATTATTATTATTATTTTTTTCGTGAAATGGAAGCTTTGCATGTGTGATTGTGATAGGTATTTTTTATTTTATTTTATTTTTAGGCTTATTTGACAAGCAAAATATGAAGAAGATGTAGCTATGTATTTGGACTGAAAGAAATAATGATTTAGGGTTGTATTAGAATCAAACAAGATTCTACACAATTCCATGATCTATCTAGACGCAACTTTCCTCCAACTTTCTTATACAAATGATTATGCACCGATCAGATCAATTTCCAAAAATTGTAGGGTCACTGAATATCATATGATCCCTCCGAATTGCAATTTTAATAAATTTGGTACTATAAGCATATATCGAATATTCCTTCACTTCTTTAGTTTAAAAAAAAATAAAATAAAATAAAAAGTAGAATGCCGGTGAATATGGTCCATATATAAGTGCTGCATCACCAATAATGCGATGGAAGTGTCATATCGTAAAGTGTATATAATGGTCCTAATATTATCTAAATTGGACAAATAAGTCCCTTTGAGACATGAAATGGACACAAAATTGATGAAGCATATTTATGTATCCCATTTTCTGAAATTGTACGTTTGTTACAGGTAACACGTTTGTTGTTTTTTGGTAATATTTTTTGAGAACTCTGTCCAGATCCAACAAGTGTGACATTATCATTGTCGTTTTTCAAAAAGTACGTACACAAGTCCACTAAACTGTACTGTACCCCTTTCATTTCGCTATAATAAGTTCCCCAATAATATAACATGCCCTATTTCTTACAACAACGAATTCCTGTGTATTCCATTGTTTCTTGCTCATTCTCAATGTACAATCTCTGGGCACGTTGATATACATGTTTACTTGCTTGTTTCATAGCATTAATAACAACCAGCTCAGCTGATAAGAGTCACACCCTATTCTCTTAACAGTACTAAAAGTCTTCGTAGTCTGAAAATGGAGGATGAAAGATGAAAGTTTTCCTTCGTTTGGTAGGTTGAAAAAGACAGTGAACGGAAAATGTTAAGATGGAAAATGTGAAAGAATAGAATTTTTTTTTTTTTTTTTTCATAATATGTGTTTGGTAGAGATCAAGGATGAAAAAAAAAATTGAAGAATAAAGAATAAATTACCATTGTATCTTTATTATTAAAATTAGAATGATGGATATGTAGGGTAATTTTAAACTTTGGGAAAAATTATGAGATATCCTAAAGATATTAGTTTAAGAAATATTTTATAGTAGTTTTTTTATATTTTCCATGAAAACTATATCAAAACTTTCTTAAATTAATAAATATTCTAAGGGTATCTGTTAATTAGACCTTTAAATATTTTTTTCTATAATTTTATCTTTACTTTAGTCTTTATTTCCTAATTTAGAAAGAAAAAAAAAAATACGGTGAGCTTAGGGTTGAAAATTTCGAGCAATTCTTGTTCTCATATAGACCCACTATCACCCTTTTATTACTCTATAAACTACATTTTGCCACATGAACAAGTTGAGAGCAATATTTTTTTCATTTCTCCCCCCTCTCCCTCCCCCCTCATTTTTCATTTGAACCTAGAGAAATGGAAAATCACATTGGCCTTTTCTTATTCCTTCCCCATTTCCCATTCTTTTCATGCCAATCAAACATTGCGTTAGTTTGTCAGCTTGTTTAATATTGAAGTTTGAACCAATTGAGTTTCTCTAGAAAGCTTACCTCATGAGTTAAGATTCGAGGGACCCAAGTTTAATTACCTTGACTTTTGAGCACATGCATATATTATCAATATCGGTACTAATTATTTGACACTTCTGTATCACCCTCTTGATCATAATTGACCATGCATCCTACAAATAAAGATGGAAAATTATAGTAACATGGAATTCGTGACCGGTGGGCAGCCGACACAACTCAATCGAGTTTATGAATTTTTATTTTTCGTGAACGAAACCATATATATGAAACAATATTGAAAGAATGGGTTTGAGTAATTGATTCATATAAATGATTTATGTCTTATGATGGAGTGTTGAAAGTTCAAAAAAATTAATGTGAGTCCGACCAGATAATAAAAGCAAATGTAGAAAAACACACTAAAAAGAAGGAAATACGGAAAGGAAGAAAAGCACGATACAGTCTTAATTCGTATAACCACTGTGAAATTGACGACCACCAAGGCACCAACCCATATATAATATGTTCAAAAATCTGCTGATATATCAAATCATTGATTCAATGAATTTATATATTTTATCGTTTATCTTGTGGTGGCGGCTGCAACCACGACAATTGGTATATAAAAAAAAAATATTCTTTACTTGTTTTATTGCTATATTGATCGGTTTAAATTGCCTTAACTCAGAAGTTTTTACCATTTTTCACCATAACTGTTTTTTTTTTTTTTTTTTACCCAGCTGAATATTTAACCACAACAAATTTGTTTGTGCCTCAAATGCCAATATTACATATAGCTAGCATGAAACTTGATTGATTAGACAGAGAATTAGCTAGCTAGGCATACGGTCCTTCTGGAACTTGTTTAATTTATTATTATTATTGATATTGTTGGTGAATAATTTAATGTACGAAGAATATTTTGCCACCTTCAACATGTGCCTGTTGACAAAACTTTAATTTGCATCGCTAATTGGTATGATTAGTTGGCAGAATCTCTTCGAAAACAAAGAAATGAAACGGCAAAGGGAAAAGTTAAATTGATAAGGCCATGAGGGCCATATAGCGGCTACAAAGGCAATAATTTTAGACCTTAATCGTAAATTCTTCAAAAATATCAAATTTTAGTTGGCATTGATAGGTACAAGACAGGGGAGGCTTTCTGACATATGCAAAAAGATAGACCTTCAATTTGCTGAGAAACAAACAATAATGCAGGTTGTTGCAAAATATGCAAGAAGTCTTGTCTTTCATGCATAATGACATAATGTTTTGTCCTAATGAGTTGGTATGGCATTGTCAAGTCTGGGGGTAACGTTCTCAGCTTCTATGAGACTAGAGATATTGAGTGATGCCAAAAAAAAATTCCGTCCAACCTTGCTTAATTGTTCCGGTTCGTTCCGTTCTGAACGGGTTTTTTCCATTTCTGAAGAGGTGATAGAATAGTGATGGATTTTATTTGTCGAATCCTATCTTGAATGTTTGTATATATATAGAAATAATTTAATTTTTTTTACATATTCTAATTATAATTTATTTCTTTATATTTTATATACAACCATCAACATACTTTCCTCTCTCTTTCTTAGCACTCTCAATACTCTCTCATTTCTCTTTCAACCCTACTTTATCAATATCAGTGCCATATCATTAGGGATGACAAAATATTTCCAACTGACATTGCTCCTACCTTGACTTGCTCTCTCTCCACACAAGTTTTTCCCTTCTTAAATAGGGACTGAGAGACACCTATGATCTGATTTCAACTCGTCCCATTATCATCTTTATTATAGATACTACAAAATTTAGAACTCAAAACAAAAAAGAATATATTAAACCTACTATGTACTAATTTTACTACAATAAATTTGCAAACTCGATCGCTTTACAATGAATGTATGCGATCGGTGTCATTTCAACAACATAATAAATTACTGTTGATTTTACTACATAAACTTAGAAATTGACGAGGTAATAAATGTGATGTTGTCATTTCAACAAAATACAATATATAATTATATGAAGTACTTTTGTAATTTGTGACATATTATTTTGAAACTTAAACATTTCCATTAGAAATACTAAAAAGTGTCAATTGGATTATAAGCTTATAAAAATTTTGATATTTTGTAAGATTTATATAGTAAATTTTTAGCCGACATGACTCCAATAAAAAAAAAAAAAAAAAGTAATTAAGCAACTGGCATTTTTCACTTGTCATTAAAGTGCAAAGTGGCTCGAGGAAGATGGTTTTATATTGTCTAATTCTCTCCCCCTCTCTCTCTTTTTTTTATTATTATTTTTTTTAATATTTGCCAATTGAAAAAGTTGAAGATAGGCTAGTGAATAACTTCTAGGGTAAAGTCCATATATTGCGCTTAACCTTACCAGTCATAAAAATGGAAGGAAATACGGGCTATCAAGCTTGATTGATCTAAAGTGGCCCTTCACCTTCTAGAGAATATTATTAAATAGGCCAAAATAATTCCTAAGATCTTTATATGCTAATCTTTTCTCCTTTCTCCTTTTTATTTTTTCAAAATTTTTAAATGAAATAATATATATTATATCTTTGACATTAGATGAGAACTCTCTTTTAAGTGTGGTATCAATATCTCTGAATTAATATCCTCTCATTTCTCTTTCATCCCTACTTTATCAATGTTAGTGCCATCTCATTAAAGATGACAAAATATTTCCAACCGTCTCTACTCCTAACTTGAGTTGTTCTAGAGACACCTATGATCCGATTTCAACTCGTCCCATTATCATATTTATTACAAATACTACAAAATTTTGAACCCAAATCAAAAAAGAATATATTAAACTTGCTATGTATTAATTTTACTCCAATAAATTTGCAAACTTGATTGCTTTACAATGAATGTATGTGATCGGTGTCATTTCAACAACATAATAAATATGAAAAATACTAAAATTACTATTAATTTTACCATGTAAACTTATAAATTGATGTGATAATGAATGTGTTGTTATCATTTCAACAAAATATAATATATAATTATAGGAAGTACTTTTTGTAATTTGTGACACATTATTTTGAAACTTAAACATTTCCATTAGAAATATTAAAAAGTGTCAGTTAGATTATAGGCTTATAAAACTCTTGATATTTTGTAAGATTTATATAGTAAATTTTTAGCCGACATGACTAAAAAAAAAAAAAAGTAATTAAACAACTGGCATTTTTCACTTGTCATTAAAGTGCAAAGTGGCTCAAGGAAGATGGTTTTATATTGTCTAATTCTCTCTCCCTCTCTCTCTTTTTATTATTATTATTTTTTATTAATATTGGCCAATTGAAAAAGTTAAAGATAGGCTAGTGAATAACTTCTAGGGTGAAATCCATATATAGCGCTTAACCTTACCAGTCAGAAAAATAGAAGGATATACGGGCTATCAAGCTTGATTGATCTAAAGTGGCCCTTCACCTTCTAGAGAATATTATTGAATAGGCCAAAATAATTCCTAAGATCTTTTTATGCTAATCTTTTCTCTTTTCTCCTTTTTATTTTATTAAAATTTTTAAATGAAATAATATATATTATATCTTTGACATTAGATGAGAACTCTCTTTTTAGTGTGGTATTAATATCTCTAAATTGATATTCTCTCATTTCTTTTTCATCACTACTTTATCAATGTCAGTGCCATCTCATTAAGGATAACAAAATATTTCTAACCGACCTTGCTCCTAACTTGACTTGCTCTCTCTCTACACAAGTTTTTCCCTCCTTAAATAGGGGATGAGAGACACCTATGATCCGATTTCAACTCGTCCCATTATCATCTTTATTATTGATTCTACAAAATTTAGAACCCAAAACAAAAAGAATATATTAAACCTACTATGTACTAATTTTACTACAATAAATTTGCAAACTCGATCACTTTACAATGAATGTATGTGATCGGTGTCATTTCAACAACATAATAAATATGAAAAAAATACTAAAATTATTATTGATTTTACTACATAAACTTATAAATTGATGTGATAATGAATGTGTTGTTGTCATTTCAACAGAATATAATATATAATTATATGAAGTACTTTTGTAATTTGTGACACATTATTTTGAAACTTAAACATTTCCATTATAAATACTAAAAAATGTCAGTTGGATTATAGGCTTATAATCTTAATATTTTATAAGATTTATATAATAAATTTTTAGCTGACATGACTCCAAAAAAAAAAAAAAAAAAGTAATTAAGCAACTGCCATTTTTCACTTGTCATTAAAGTGCAAAGTGGCTCAAGGAAGATGGTTTTATATTGTCTAATTGTCTCTCCCTCTCTCTCTTTTTATTTTTTTTATTTTTTTAATATTGTCCAATTGAAAAAGTTGAAGATAGGCTAGTGAATAACTTCTAGGGTAAAGTCCATATATAGCGCTTAACCTTACCAGTCATAAAAATAGAAGGAAATATGGGCTATCAAGCTTGATTGATCTAAAGTGGCCCTTCACCTGCTAGAGAATATTATTGAATAGGCCAAAAGAATTCCTAAGATCCTTTATGCTAATCTTTTCTCCTTTCTCCTTTTTATTTTTATTTTTTTTAATTTTTAAATGAAATAATATATAGTATATCTTTGACATTAGATGAGAACTCTCTTTTAGTGGTATCAATATCTCTGAATTGATATTCGATCAAGATTGAAGTGATGCCAATATGCTTTTGGGTATTAATTAGTATTTTCCTAAAGTTCTATAGAATACAATGGGAACGAGAAAAAGTGAAAAGAAAGGTGCAACATTTCCCAGTCTTATAATATTGCGTGAGATATGGAGGAACCCCAGCCACGTGAATATTTTATCCACAAAATTTTGAAGCACAACTGGTGCTTGCAAATACCCATCTTTGCTATATCGATCGAGCTGTTGCATGTTAGGCAGTACCAATCTTTGGGGCAACTTTCATGCTTCAAATATCTCTTCAATGACAGTCCCTACTGATATAAAATCTTGACCTCGATTAAATCATTCACTAATAATGGTCT
Organism: Quercus agrifolia; assembly: GCA_029955455.1. NCBI lineage: Eukaryota > Viridiplantae > Streptophyta > Magnoliopsida > Fagales > Fagaceae > Quercus > Quercus agrifolia. The sequence continues at coordinate 67,495,207 of JARQAD010000001.1, read as the reverse complement.
TGTTACTTTAGGGTAAAGCTGCTTTATCGAGATTCGCCTGAGACAAACTCACTGTTTGATTAAATATAAGAAACCTCAGGAGCATGGGTTGTTGCTAAATCATCTTTAATCAAATTAATCTTTTCTCTGTCAAATGGGGCTAGCTTGCACCCTTGTCTCAGGACACCTAAAGTCCAATCATATATGAACGTAATAGAAGAATTGTGGATAATGTCGAAAGATGCATATTATATATATATATATATATATATATATATATATATATATATTTATGTGTGTGTGTGTGTGTTTTATCAGGTCAAGGATATCTAGGGGACTTACAAATGCAAATTAAACCATTTAATATAACACTATGTTCGTTCATTATTGAATTGAATTGTTGGCGTGCATGGTTTTTATTTAACTATTTATACCTTGCATGGTTGATTGCAATATATATATATATATATATATATGTATGTATGTATATGTATATATCTTTTATTTTTAATGACTGAACCTGGTCTCGAGCAGAATATTAATTGCATAGGCATGATATATAAGATATTTATAGCAAGAAATAGGAATTGCTTAAATAGATATAAAAAGCTATATTTTGTGCAAGAAAAGAGGAAACCGTACGTTAAAGAGATAAACACTTCGAATGCAATCAATATTTACTGTATCATATTTTATCATATATGATATGTTAATCTTTTTTTTTTTTTTTTTTTGAGAAACATGTGATATGTTAATCTAGAGTGACAATATTCATATTAAACAAAAAAAAAAAGGGGGGCCAGCCACACTATAAAAGCTTTCGAATTATTAGTGTGTACACATTGGCACATAATTTTGTCAATTTTTTTATGCAACGTGAAGGCATCCTTTAATTGATAATTATTGTTTAAATAAAGTTATTAAAGCAAATAATTTTGAATCAACTTGTCGATAAAGCACCTGCATTATTATTATATTATTATTATAGGAAGCACCTGCATTTTTAATAAACTTCTCCAAAAACAGAGGTCTAAGGTTGAAGGTTCAAGGCATGAAAGTCAAGAGGTTTGGAATGCACCGCATTGTGAACACAACTAGAGTCGTTTACCAACAGTAGTATAGTCAAAATTGACGTACGTATTTTTTGTGTCTGCACCTTGCACTAGCAGAATGCCATTTGGCTGTCACCTATGATCTCGTTCTATTTCTTTGTTTATATATATAGGCTATTTCAAAAATCATAACAAGTGTTCTTTAAAAAAAGATTTTCCTACTAATGATAGGCTTAATTATTTCTGTTCTTTTTTAAGATATAAACTTGGGATTCAAGCATTTGTTTTGAATTTGTAGGACTAGAATTATATGATTTATAAAAGATATTTGTACTTAACCTTAACCTTCCTATATAAGGCACATTAAGCACAACTTTTTGGTGAGAGAGAGCATTCAAAAAAGCGCTTGAAGCCTTTCTCCTGGAACCTAAAACAGAAAAAAATGATATATAATATTTGGGGGAAAAAAATAAAAATCTGAGGACCCCATAGTCCATAGATGGCTCCTCCCACCGAGTATGAAGAGTGATTTGCGAATGTTTAAATGCTTTGAAGACAAAGAATTGCCCAAACATTAAAAAAAAAAAAAAAAAAAAAAACAGCTCGACAAGAATCTAAGAAGTAATTTTAAAATAATATTTTCCTGAACTCACTTTTACAAAATGCACTTTTGAAAAAAGTTCGTGAACCAAGCTACGATCATTCACAAACTTAGTCAAATTGAGACTTTTGAAGTTTGCTTACTGTTGACTAAGGCATGGCTTCAGCAAATTAAAATGATGTAGGACCATAAATAAATATAACGTTAGTAATATTAGAACGAAACTTTTTATTTTTTTTAAGAGAGATGTGAATTCTCTCCGGCCACAAGATGCCAGTTAGAGGATCATTCTTTCTTTTGAGCATGAATAAAGCACAGGAGGTGGGCTATATATACTAATAATTATTTTGAAAATCCTACCCTTGCATTCCACATTATTTATGTTTTAAGATGCAATCCAAATTTCATTTTAATTAAATATTAAATATTTTTTATTATTCAATCAATAAATTCATATTTTGTGTCTAGATTAAAATAAAAATTTTAATATATATATATATATATATATATATATATATATATATATATATATATAGATGAGATAGTTATTTGTAATGTTTTTCTAAAGTGGAATATTCAAAGAACAGGAACAGGAAGAGGTTAAAAATTTTTTAGGTTGGATGAGGGTTTGACCATGGTTGGACATTGATGATGTCGGACTTAATTAATAATTTATTAATTAAAATACAAATAAAAATATTTAATTTGGTAATCAACATCAAAATTGACCCAAAAAAATCTAAATAAATTTTAAAAAATTTCAATTAAATCTTCATGATTGTTATGAGGATAATAGAAATTGATAAAGTATAAATATGAATAATTTTTTTTGTTTAATAATCCTTCAAGTATTAAACATATTAATTTAAAATAGAAAATACTTTTTAAAAATAAATTCATAATTAACACATTCACATGCAAAAATATAATTCTAGAATCACAAATAAATTTTTTTTTTAAAAAAACGTATTCAATAATATTTAATACAATGAAAGAGAATTGATATATAAGCAATGTTATACCACTTAATAACTTGTTATTGAATTCATATTTTAAAAATCTCACCATTAGATTATAGTATCTTCATATATTATACATGCTTGCAAAATTTCAAGGTGATCAGAGATTAATAGTCATATCATCAATCAATTATTTAAATTCAACTTTTATAATTTAAAATAATGCATAAAAGATGAGTTTCTGGATCAAACGGTAAATAACATTCCATTGATATGAAAATTGGTGTGCATGTTAAAAACATATAGAACATATAATCCAATTGTTGGATTTTTAAAATATGAATTTAATAACAAGTTATTGAGTGGTGTATTATTTTTTAAAGTTAAATCAGGTGTAATTTGAATCCGACCCAATAAAAAAGTAAAAATTATTAATTATTTAAAACCACAATAAATATAATCATAGTTAATAATATGTCTCTACTAAGCAAAGTGATTTATCTGTTATAACACTAGACATTATTCTTGATGTAGTGGAAAGACACAAAAAACATAACATGTTTGCTTTAAGATGATAACCCTAAAATTCATAAAAGGTTCATTGAATCCACATAAAGAACTTTGGAATTCACCAAAAGATAATGGAGAAAACCTTCTATAATCTTATTAATGAGAAAAAATGAATTACCTTGGTGGCTACATTACACTTAAAAAGGTTTCTAGGGGGCTTTTATAAAATCCTAAAGTGCTCATAGGAAAGCTTGAACAAAAGAAAATTGCAAAATCAAATCTTACAATCTCAGTGCATCCCAAAACATAAGAAAACTTATTCTGACTTTCAAATTGAAAGTTATAACGAAAATGAAAAATTGGCATAAATAGTAAAAATGACTAGTTAAAGATCTAAACAAAGGAATTTACCCTACAAGTGGCATAGGTCTAGGGTTGTTTAGATCTAGACCAACCTGCAACTTGATGGAATCATTTGACCTAGTGGCATTTGTAGACATCGCATTTTATACCCGTTAATAAATTTTGGTCTCCGGCCCTAATGACAAGCTTGGCATATGTCAACCAAGGGTAATTAAATAGTTCGTAATAGTTTGGAAGTAATCACAACTCAAAAGTGCTCATTACTTCCAACTCAAAAGTGCTCAAATCGTTTTGAAATTGATATTGAAAAATGAACTTTGCAAACTATTTTGACCATAACTTTCTATTCACAAATAATTTTTGAGTTTATTTCATTGGAAAGTAAACATCCTAGGCTTCAATTTGAACACAAATTTTGCCTAATTTGGACTTATATCGAGTAAGTTATGACCATTTGAAGCTGAGCTAATTGAGCAGTCTGATTTTCTAGATTTTAAAACTTCATTTTAAGGGCCCAAAACATCATACTTTGATGTGGGCCGGCCTTTAGACTTTTGGGAACGACTAAAGACCATTAAAAAGCTCGAAAACCCTAATTTTAACTTATAAATACTCATCTTATGTCTCCAATCAAAACTCTAGCTAGAGAGAGTTATTTTTTGGCCTCTATATTCTCTAAAACCCTATTTTCCCTTTTCAAAACCCTAGCACAACCCCTTAGCACGTTTTTTTACAGATTCAAAACCTCTCTTCTGTTAGTTTTAAGACAGAAACTAATGTCCTAATTTGATTTTTCAAAAACCTTTTTCAATTAAACTTTTTTTTTGAGTTGTGATTCATAAAAACTATTGTTTTCTTTATTTCCTTTATTCCTTCAATCTAATCTTTGTGTTGTAAGCACTAAGAGGTCGGTTAAATAATCTCAAACTCATAATCCTAAGTAAGGTGAGTGTTCTTCCCATGAATTCTTTCTTTGTTTAATAGGATTCACTTGAGTTTTTTAACATAATTTTTATATTTGTTTTATTTGATTTGTTTGTTGATCTTAATTCGTTTGACATGTGTTAATATGATTTTGGGTTGATTATAATCTGTTTTTGTTGTTCTTGTTTTATTATTTTGGTTTTATGTAAAGTTTAACAAGTTTATTTATTTTATGTTAGTTTAGTATATTTATTTGGTTTGTTTTTTGATTATTTGTTTATATTGATGTTTGTTTTATTTGCTTAATGTTAGTTTAGTTGTTTAGGGTTTCTAATGCTTATTTGATCTCACATGCTATATCTTTTATTTTATTTTTTATTTTATTTATATTAAATATATAAAAATGTGATTTTTCGTTTCTATGCTAAAGGATGCTTACGGATCATCAAGTATGCGTGTGTATGGTTCAGCCATACATACAGATAGTTGAGTATGCGTATGCACCCCGAACATAGATTAGGGCAAAAATCTTGTTTTTATTTATTTAATCATTTTTCACATGTTTTTTGATTCTGCTTGACTCTGTTTAAGTTAATATATTGTGTTTAATTATTTCCCATTTTTGTTTGAGTCTTTTTGCCATGTTTGGTTTATTTTATAATCTTTCCTTATGTGTGTGATTTAATTGTTATCGTTTTCTTTTTAGTATATGTTTGATTGTATTTTATTTGTTTCCTTTTATATTGTGATGTGATCTTTAACATGTTGTGTGTGTTATTTCATTTAAGTGCATGATGTAAATAGGTTAAGGATAGGGCTCTTTTAATAATTTTTTTATTTAAATATGATCTAGCAACACATAATAGAGGCCGACTCAAAAGCCGAGCAGTCTTGGGTGTCTAACACCTTCCCAAGCCGTATCTAAACTTTGGAGCCATAATCTGGTATGTAGACCTATACATGTAAGTGATTGGCCCAAAAGGCCTAATATGGTTCCTAGACTAATCTAGGTGACGATTCCATTTTTTACCCTCCGCCACGGTTCACTCCAAAGGCCGAGGCATACTCTCTTGTACCTATAGCATCAAACCCAAATCAACTCGATCCAAGTAGCCAGTAGTTGACGGCAGGTCTCCGACATAAAAAATCGCCGGGTGCAAGTCGAGTGACTGCTTTTGTTAGGTTCTAAAAGACTTAGGTTTTATGTATTTAGAATCCTAATTTGTATTGTTGGCAAACCATGATCAAAACAATGTATTTAAGTTGTTTTAGAGTTGCTCAAAGTTGGTTCTTTGTTGTAAAGTTGGATTAAACTACTGCACAAATTAAAAAACAGTTTCAGTACATTTCGATCGATTGAAGCTTAGGCTCGATTAATCAAAAATCGTGTCTGACATTTTTTTAAGCAGAAATTCCAACTCAGCCCTAAGTGTTTTAATTGGTTTTGAGTTTCTAATTTACCCTAGGTATATAAGGGAAACCCTAGCCACATTTTTGTGTTGCTCATATTGTGGTTTGTGTAAATCTCTTGTGAGATCTTTGAGGAGCTTTCCTTCACATAAAATTAGGGTTTTCAAGGAGAATAAGTTTTCTACACCTTGATGATCAAAACAGTTGCTGCCATTGAAGCCTAAAGAAACACAAGCGGGTGTGCTTGTATTTGGTGGAGAATCCAAGAAAGAAGGAGTTCGTGGATTCGGAGCTTGCACGTGGTCGTGTCAGTAAGTTCTACTGGTGGGTAGCAATAAGAAGTCGAGCGTGGGGGCTTGTAAATCTTATTGTATGAACTTCGATTCTTTCAAGATAGTGGATTCAAGTTTACCTTGACGATAGCTAGGTTAAATTCTCCCCAGATTTTTACCGGTTTGGTTTCCTGGGTGATCATATCTTTGTGTTATTTATATTTCCGCTACTTTACTTGATATGATTATTTAATTGTGTTAACTTAGATTTAATTAATTTGACTAAGTAACAACTTGGCTAAATTCCTAGGTTAGTCCAATTGTGTTTTAAGGGGTCTAAAAACTAACAAGTGGTATCAGAGCAGGTAGCTCTCTTGTTGTTGATCCTTTAATCTTTGAGCTGATCCTTGACCCCTGTTGTCATGGAACACGGACACTCTCTAGTTATTCCTCCTCACTTTGATGAGAATAATTATGCTTATTGGAAAGTAAGGATGAAAGCATTCCTGAAATCCATTGATGAGAGAGTCTGGAACTCCGTTGAATACGGATGGGAGAAGCCCATTACTCCTGTTAGTGAGTGGCAAACTTCTCAAAAAGAAGCAGTTGCGTTCAATAGCAAGGCTATGAATGTTATCTTTAACGCTGTTTCTATGGAGGAATTTAAGAGAATCTCAAATGTTGAGGTTGCTCATACTGCTTGGAATATCCTCCAGACTGTGCATGAAGGCACAAAGGTTGTCAAAATCAACAAATTGCAGCAATTAACTTCTAAATTTGAAAGCATTAGGATGTCTGATGATGAATCTTTTGATGAATTCTATGTTAAACTGAATGATATTGTTAATTCTGCTTATAACTTGGGTGAAATCTATGATCAACCTAAAATTGTTAGGAAGATTCTTAGATCCTTAACTGAGAATTTTAGACTCAAGGTGACTGCCATAACTGAGAGTAAGGATGTAAACTCCATCCCTGTTGATGAACTTGTAGGATCTCTTCAATCTTATGAGTTGGACCTACCCAAAACTAGCAAATCCAAATCAATGGCTCTTAAGTCAGTTGATGATGTAGAGGTTGATGGATTTGATGATGAGCTCTCTGCTATAGAGATTGCTTACCTTACCAAGAACTTTAGAAACTTTCTCAGAAATAACAATAGAAATGCAAGAGGTGCGAACACTGCTGAACCTAGAAATTTTAGGAAGAATGATCCCATTAAGGTTAATAATAATGACAAACCTAGAGAAAAAGTAGGTCAATCTTCTAATAATTCTATGGGTCCTCGGTGTTTTGGATGTCAAGGGTATGGTCACATGAAATCTGAATGTCCTACTTACTTGAAGTCTAAGGATAAGGCTATGACTGTAACCCTTAGTGATGGTGAAGTTTCTGATGATGAGTCAGAATGTGATGAGGACGGAAACTTCATTACTTTCACAGCTACTGCTGTAGTGAATGAAAGCATATCTGCTGAAGAAAACCCTTCTGATGGGGAACTCTCTGAAGACACAGATCTTCAAGAGGCTTACAATAAACTTTGCAAAGTTGCTGCAAAGAATGCTATGAATGTTGAACTTGGCTAAATTCCTAGGTTAATCCAATTGTGTTTTAAGAGGTCTAAAAACTAATAAGTGGTATCAGAGCTGATAAGAAGAATCTCTTGAGCTTGATAAGAAGAATCTACTTGTTAAACTGTTTGATACTAATGAACTTTTGAACAATTTGAAAACTGAGAATATGTTATTGCTTGATAAAGTTAAATCTTTGGAACTTAATTTATCTATTGCTAGATCTGCTAGTTTTAAACTTGATCAACTGTTGGGTGTTCCAAAGTCTCCTTCTGACAAATCTGGAATAGATTTTATTGAAAGCATCTCTGTGTCTGCTCCCCATTCCACACACTTTGTTCCTTCATCTTCCTCTGAACCTTCTGTGAGTGAGGGTGTGAGTGAAATTGTCAAACCCCCTGTGAGTGAGGTTGTCAAACCCATAGAAATTTCACCATCTAAGAAGATTAGGATTGATCTGAAAGAGTCTAAACCTAAGGAGTCTACCTTTTCTAAGGACAAGATGCATGGTAAGCCTGCTTGGATGTGTCATTTTTGTGGGAAGTTTGGACACATTCGTCCAAACTGTTACAAGCTGCAAACTGCTAAGAGAGCAAACAAGCTAAAAGTGCCAGTGCCTCAAGCACAAGACCCTATAACACTTATTGGTGAATTGGTAAAGGCGCTCAACCTTTATTCCAATCTTGGAGTTGGAAATCACTCTAATGTGAATACAAACTCCAATGCTCATGGTGCATCTAAAAAGTTTTGGATGCAAAAGACTCAAACTAACTGAGTCTTTCTGACATGGTCCCTGTGCTTCATTACTTTTCCTTTGTGACCATTGTTCTTTGATCATTGGTTTTTGTGTTTTTCTCTTTTGTCTCTAGGTGTTGCATTGCATTACATTCATGCATTTCATTCTAGGTGTTTTTATTATATATATATTAAAAAAAAAAAAAAGGGGGAAGAAAGGAAAGAAAAAGGAAGCACATTGTTGTTCTCGCACTATTCTCTCTGTTTTTGAAAACAAGGTTGGTCAATTTATTTTCACATGACATGTCTATTGTACTTTGTTTAGTCTTGATGAGCCTATTTATTGCACTTCACTAGTGGAAGCTTTGTAGAATATGTTGTGTGGGAAAGATGTTTATAGTGTTTATCACTTTGTCTTTATCTTGAAGTCACATGTTATTTGACTGTCAGACTTGAATCTTTTGAGAAATGCATAAATAACCATCTCACCACTGTGCACTGGCTAATCATGAACACCTTAGTGCATATTATAAGATTTCGTGCTCGAGAAAGTGTAGCACATACACAAAAAGAACATAAGGTGAAGTCTCGGTTTAAATGATAGATCACTTAAAGTAAAAATTGGCGTGTACTATTAGGCTAAATGCCAAATCACTTAACTTAGAAACTGGTGTGTATATTATGAGGCAAATTTCAAGAAACTTATATGATTGCAAGCTTATGTTCTAGGAGATGTGAGAGTTATATGATGTAACTCTTTAGATTATAGTCTCTTTTAAATTCTATGTGATGAATTGTGTAGACTTTGTGGTTGATTTCTGTTCATATATCACCTTACATGTATCTCAGGCTTTTGCTAGTTGCACATACAACACAAGTTATTCTTTGCTAAACATTGTACATATAATTGTGTGTGTTTATGGTCTGACCAACCACGTTTGAAAAATACTTTGAGTTTTATGCAAAACTGTTTTGTTGCTTTAAAAAGAGGGAGATTGTTTAAAATCTACATTTTTGAAAAATTGGGTTTAAAACTTGTGTTTTGGAAGAGCATTTCATCTCATACTCATGCATTTTTATATCTTATATTTAATGCTTTAAGGTAAGCTTTCAAAAATCAGGTTATTTTCTCTAAAAAGTTGTTTTTCCAGAATTTCAATTGATCCAATCTGATTTTCGATCAGTCGAAATCCTGTTTAAAAAATTCAGTGAGCCTCTGCCTGGTTCGATTGATCAAACCTGTTTTTTGATCAATCGAACATCGTGAATCCAGTTTTTTAAAAATAGTGTTTTGACTAATTCAAACTACTTTTTCAGAACTTTTTCAACCTTTTCTCTCTCTCTCCGACTTGGCAAGGCTGCATAGAAGATTTTTTGTCGTTTTCGACCTAATTTTTGCAAGGTTTTTCTCCCACAAGGCCGGTAAGACCTTTATACCCCTCTTTTTGTTCTTATTTTTACATTTTTATGCATTATTTCATGCATTTAAAGGGCATTTTCAGACCTCCTTAAACTTAGGATTTTTGTTGATTCAATACTATTTTTCTGAAATTGATCATTGGGTTTTGTTGGTATATTGTTATATACATGATCTTGGTTGGTTAATTTGATTAATTTGGGGTTTTGTGAAAAATTGAAAATTCTAGGGTTTATGTTGCATCCGATTTGGGGATTTTGTTCAATGGGGTTGAAATTGGCTTGTTGATTTGATGAAATTGATCATTCTAAACTGTTTCCTAACTTTTGTAATGATCAATTGGTAAATTTTTTTAAAAAAACTAAGTGGTTTTTTTTTTTTTTTTTTTTTTTGGGTTTTAGTTAGAAACTCTATGCTCAAGCCAATTTTGTGAGTTTGAACTTGATTTGGACTTAATTTACTGCCTTAGCTCATGCATCATGTCATTTACTCTGTTCATGCATCATATAGTTCTTCTTGTTCTATATTTTTTTTGTGCTAACTTGCAGTCTGCCCTTAGTTTTGTTTTTGTTTCTTTTTCCTATTTTGCTGTGTGCTCTTGGCCCTTAATTCTTGCACCATGCCTAGGAAGACTAGAGCTAATAGGGTTCCCTCTACCCCTTCTATGTCTCCTTCTAGGGTTCAGCTGTTTAGGAACGAGCGTTCTCGTGAGGCTTTTGAGAAACTTAATAGTAAGCGTAAGATTTGGGCTGAGCGTTCTGTGATCTTAAATGAGGTCGATCCAGCCATTAGGGCTAATCTTGAGTCTAGAGGTTGGTTGTCCCTCTTAGAGATAGATCATCCACCCCCGACCGCTTTGATTAAAAAGTTCTTCTCTAACCTCTCATGTCACATCTATGATTCCAACACCGTTATTCGGAGTTGGATACGAGGTGTTGAGTTCACCATTACCCCTAGGGTAGTGACTAAGGTTCTTGGGGTTCTGGTTGTCACTGATCCTGTCTATCCCTATGATGAGTCACCTCCTATTGATGAGGTCATGTCACACATCACTGGATCATCTATCCAATGGGGTTCTGATTCTCGGATCACGTCTTCTGCACTTTCTGAAATCGCATATTTGTTTCTTCGAGTTGCGTGTCATTCCTTGTGGCCTATTTCTCATCTCCACACCATCCCTCTGGAGCGATGTGTGTTTCTCTACATTTTCATGTCAGGTGCGTCTATTAGTTTTCCTCACTTGTTCCTTCGTTCTTTAAACGAAGTTTATAGGAGTTCTGCCATAGGGCATGCACTTATATATCCTATTTTCATTCATAGGATTCTTTTGTTCCTTGGTCTAGCTGATTTTCCTGCTAGTGAGCCTGTACATGTTGTTGGTCCACTAGGTGCTACCTTCCTTCGACAGAGGGCTGCTCATCTGAGAGTTGATCCTTTGGTCTCTCGAGGTGCATCTTCTAGTTGTGTTTCCCCTCCTCCCTCTTCTACAGGTGCTGCTGAGACTTCTGGTGCTACTGATGTTCCTTCACCGACTACTTCGGATGATTTAGACATTCGACGTATGTTGGATCATGTCTTGACCGTTCAGGCGGCTCAAGGTGGTGGAAATTCTGGATGAGATTAGAGGTTTGCGAGTAGATTTGGCACGGTTTCGGAGTTCTTCATCGCCACCTCCTTTTGATGATGGATTTTGATTGCCCTTTGGCATTCCGTCATAAAAAAGGGGAGTACATATGAGATGTTTTTGGGCATACTTGTACTTGTTTTTGTTTTTAGGGGGGGAGTTTATTTTTGTTGGTTGGAGCTTGTGGAGTTGTTTAGATTGTATCTAGGTGCTTCACTTTGTACTTTACTTTTTTAGCTCTTGCCACATTGGTTTTACCTTGTTGGGTTATTCATGTTAGGGGGAGTATATTTTGTTGTTTCTTGTTTCAAACTGCTTATTGATTTATGTTTATGAGTTCTTCATTGATATATGTCTTTATTGTGTGTTGTTTGAAATCAAGATTTTATTTTCTTTGCTTGTATTTTTTCCACACATGCGGTTATGCATTTTGTTTAAGTGTTTCAGGAAATATACAGGTTGATTCAATTAAGCTGCTGTCTACTCTTGCAACTGATGGATAGTAGTTAGGATTGAATTTGAGTTTTATGAGCATTATTTTGTAAAGGGCTTTTACTTGTAAACTTTGAGCTATTTAAGTTGTGTTTTGTCACGGATTGCCAAAGGAGGAGTTTGTTAGGTTCTAAAAGACTTAGGTTTTATGTATTTAGAATCCTAATTTGTATTGTTGGCAAACCATGATCAAAACAATGTATTTAAGTTGTTTTAGAATTGCTCAAAGTTGGTTCTTTGTTGTAAAATTGGATTAAACTACTGCACAAATTAAAAAACAATTTCAGTACATTTTGATCGATCGAAGCTTAGGCTCGATCAATCGAAAATCGTGTCTGACGTTTTTTTAAGCAGAAATTCCAACTCAGCCCTAAGTGTTTTAATTGGTTTTGGGTTTCTAATTTACCCTAGGTATATAAGGGAAACCCTAGCCACGTTTTTGTGTTGCTCATATTGTGATTTGTGTGAATCTCTTGTGAGATCTTTGAGGAGCTTTCCTTCACATAAACTTAGGGTTTTCAAGAAAAGGAAGTTTTCTACACCTTGATGATCAAAACAGTTGCTGCCATTGAAGCCTAAAGAAACACAAGCGGGTGTGCTTGTATTTGGTGGAGAATCCAAGAAAGAAGGGTTCCGTGGATTCAGAGCTTGCACGTGGTCGTGTCAGTAAGTTCTACTGGTGGGTAGTAATGAGAAGTCGAGCGTGGGGTCTTGTAAGTCTTATTGTATGAACTTCGATTCTTTCAAGATAGTGGATTCAAGTTTACCTTGAGGATAGCTAGGTTAAATCCTTCCCAGGTTTTTACCGGTTTGGTTTCCTGGGTGATCATATCTTTGTGTTATTTATATTTCCGCTACTTTACTTGATATGATTATTTGATTGTGTTAACCTAGATTTAATTAATTTGACTAAGTAACAACTTGGCTAAATTCATAGGTTAATCCAATTGTGTTTTAAGGGGTCTAAAAACTAACAGTTTTGGCTTTTGAAACTTGACAAAACTCATACCGACCAAATCCAAGCTAATAAAAAATTGTCATCCCTCTAACCTTCATCCCCCCTCTCTCTTAGAATTAGATTCGTCGAGATTTGGCGAGATCATGTCAACATTCATCAAAATCTCATTGATATTTGGCAACAAGCCCACCGCCAATGCTTCATCGATTTCACTTGAAATCGACTATTGTCCACCCGAGTTGAAACCGACTAGACCCGTGGTTAATGTCAATTGGTAGCAGGTTTATTTTTGCTCCACTCGATCTAGGTGGGTTGGTTACAAGTTGAACCCAAACCCGATCCGACTTGACTCATAGACAGCCCTTCATCAGTCATTGCCAATACCCTAAAGCATTTTAATCCTCATGATGACTCCTTTCAACTCACCAAATTTCACGTGATTCTATCATATGTCAGTACCGATGATCTTTACTGGTACTTTACTACTTCCTAGACTTCTTGCATGTTGACTTCTAACAATCACTATGCTCAAGTAAAGTTTGTGTTGTCCATTCTACATTAGTTCTTATGGTTAGGGTGTTTGGTTTGACACCCACACCCCCCCCCCCTTCCCCCATCCACACCTACATCAGTTCTCTCAGAATGATTAAAATTTTTACAGTTTTCAAAAATAAATGGCTAGCATGATGGTTGGTTCACATTTAACTTAATTAGCTCAAATGGTCCGATTTGGTCTAGTTTTAAAAACCTTGTCTACTTTTTTTTTTTTTTTTTTTTTTTTTTTTTTTTTTTTTAAGTTGGTTCATTCCATGACATATTTCTTTAATAAATTTCAAGTTTATTGGTGTTATTTATTCATTGTAAAAGTGGGTTGAGTCTAGGTTAGAATCACTCATAGATGACAAAATTCCAATATGCTCAAGAGGAAGATTTGATGTTCTTTTGCCCGTATCGTCTACACCAAAATAATTTCTAAGTAAAACTTATTTTATGAGTTTTCCTTTTTTTCAACATATCATTGTATTCATTGCTTTATGTTTTGGTCACTTGCTGGTTTGTGGTATTTAAATTGCTAAAAATGTGATCACATAATTGGTTAATTGGAACTTGATCATTAAATTTCTGCATAATTAAGAAATGGATCTAAAAAAATATTTTTCATTATTATTGATCTTTAATTTTTTGCATGTATGAAGGGTATAGAGAGAACGTAATTCAACATTTGATTTGTCGAAATCTATATCTAACAAAAAAGTAAAAATAGTATAATATTCACAAAAAGTTATGCAGGGAAAAAGTTTGTCAAATAAATCTTACATTTTTGTAAATTTCTGAAAGCCCCTTAATCCCTAATTAGTAGTGAAATCTCCTCATAGTTTCCATTTCTTGTAATCTCCCAGTGCTTTTGGCATATTTGATGATAGGACACATGAATGCATGTACCTTAATCAATGGCGGCTCTATGAATTTTTTTTTCTTCCTAGGGAGTCAATAAAAAGATAAATCTTAGATAAAAAATGAATCTTGTGGTCTACGATGTTTCTTTATTACAAATTTGTCTATAGTATTAGGAAGAAAATAAAATATAAACTATTAGTTCATTTGACATGTAGTTTCATAATACAATGAACATACTAATTATTATTGTTAAGACAAAATTTTGGAAATCATCCATTGTTTTCAAATACAATAAACATATTAATTATTATCACTAAGTGAAATTTAATTATTATTGCTCAAAATTCTTTTATCTATTAGTTTGTTTTAACTCTTTACAATTCGTGTATTTAACAAAATAAATCAACTTTGACAACTATTATTCTTTGTAATTGTATTAAGTGTGTCTGGGTCTTGATTATAAGTCAACTTATTACTTCATCTTTTTTCTTACTATTTGCGGGTCTCATGTGAGTTCTTACTTATTTTATACTTTTAGTAAAAAGTTAAATAAATTATTCCCAAACAGATACTAAGAAAATTTTTATTGTGTTAACATTTGCTTTTTTCTCACTCAATCACTCTTGGCCCATCCCACGCACCCAGTCCTCACTCAACAAATAACAAATTATCTTATACAAAAAACAAAAAAAAAAAAAAAAAAAAAAAAAAAAACAACAACAACAACAACAAATTAAAAGCACTTCAAATTCAACAACTAATTGTTATTTTCAAGGTTTTAGATTAAATTGGCTTGTTGTTGGGCTTTTTTTCTTTTCTTTTTAATGCCAAGATATTGGTAAGAGGATTATATTTAAGGTTATTTTTAGTTGTGCTTAGGAAAAAAAAAAAAGGATTAGAGTGTTCAAATTTTTATTTTAGAGAGTCAAAACAAATAAAAATAATGGCCAAGTCAGGGGATTCATATGAATCCCTTGAGCTATGGCAAGCGCCGCCCATAAGGCTATGACCTTAATTTATTATATATATTTGGTCAAGTCAGGGAATTCATTTGAACCCTGAGCTATGGCTAGCGCCGCCCATGAGACCGTGATCTTAATTTACTGCCTCTCGTCACCATGATTCAAAGAATAGCAGCCATGATCTTGAGGTCACGTACAGTAACATACGTCTTCGGATGCTTCGATAGTAATATTTTTTGACTTACTAGGCACACACTTGTTTTATATGAATATATCAGAAGTTTTCAACTCTGATGGGACGAGCAATTACTACGTGGAGGTGAATTCCACAATATTTATCTAATTACCTATGCAACACGATAAAGTAGGATTCCTTTGGTTTGAAATTGAAAGCTATGATGTTACCCTCTCTTTAAAAAGGCAGTTTTCTCTTTGCAATTATCTTAATGTTTGTGATTGTTTAGAAATCCAGAGATTCTAATTGTATATTTATATACTGGATTTCTTTTGTTAAATTAGTAAAAAAATGTTTCAATTAATATGAGCTTTCTAATAGACTCATAGTTTTCCCTCAAACCTTAAACTCTCCTCACCCCTTAAACAAAGTTTAAATTTTAAACCCTTGACTTTTCCTAAAGGAGAGAGAGATACCACAAAGACAGCTGGGCTGATTGGAAACAATTTATAAATTGGAATCACAATGCACTTTCTGAAAAAGAACCAAGGGTTTGTCGTGTTATATATTTGTAGCACATCATGGCCCAATACTTGTAGTCATCGGTCTTTCATTGATTAATTTTATATGGTATATATGGAAACAATGGGGTCCAAGCATGTTCATGCTTTCCCTAAGGCATCAACATTTCATGTTCACTTCTTGAAACTCTGATTATTCAATAGCCGGGTAAAAAAAAGGAATTAAGAAAAAGCTAATGTATACCATAAATTTTGTATCAAATTGTTAAGAGTTGACCTCACTAATTGTTTGATCATGAAATTAACTTTTATGATAGGTGCCGCTTGACATTAAGAAAAAAAAACAAAAAAACAAAAACACACACCATATATGCTTATAATGTAGAAACAAAATGTTTAGGGCAAAGGCTTTGTGATTAAAATATCGATCATTTTCTATTTTTTGGTTTGGTTAACGAGTGCCTTTAGAATATTTGTTAAAATAAATTATTTTAGAAAAAAATTTAATACCACAAAAATATAAAAAATTATAAAAAAATTAGTTACTTTTTTATTTTTTCATAAAAAATTTTAAAAATAATTCCTAAATCAATGTCTTTAGAGTTCATATTAACTTTTCTCTTTATTCTTTTACTCTTATAAAATAAAAATAAAAATGATGACTGGAGAGAGAGAGAGAGATATTTCTACGTCTTTTCACATACACGTATTGTGACACAACACGAAGCTTTTTTAACAACAGCATGACATCCTAACTGTTAAAGGTACACTAAACATATTAATTGCTTCTCATGCAAACTTCAACATCGTCTACCTTACAATTATACTATACAAAATGCTTGTCTATTTATGTCACTAGTCATCATATCCTCTCTCTCTCTCTCTCTCTCTCTCTCTGGAATTCAAATTTGTTGTCACAATACACGTCATTCAAAAGCCATAGTGACACAGTTATTTATTTTTTTATATGGGTAATTAGCATACAGGTTTCAATCAACTTTGGAGTTAAAAAATGAAATTTTGAATATATGTAATGGTAATTATTAGATAAACATAAAATAATTTTCAACTACAACCAACTACAACAACATTTAAGTAAGATGATAAGGAGAGATGAGATGTCGAGTGCAGGTTAGTAAGAAGTGGTTGTTCCATCAATTGTCGCCAAAAAACCATAATTAGTCATAGAATTTGGGGGCATAAGGATCATCATCATGATTTGGGTTAAGACACTAGACCTTATAACGGAATATACATGTTTAGTGCTTAGTGGTACCGTTACTTGAATATGAGAGAAAAAGAGAGCCCAAGCATCACCAATATAATTGGCAAGTGGCTTAAAAGTATGTCGGTGAAAACTTATAGTCTCAAATACTTGATAACCCCCATTCCTCAGTGCTAATATGAGTGAGTGTTGGCCACATGGTGAATGCTACCTAGTTTTAGTGATTAAGGTAGTTAAAACGTGGATTGACTACCATACACATATATAACAAATATTAGTGATACACCCCACATGGTGCTCTTTCATTTGCTTTACTATGTAATCAAATAATTATGAATTTCTTGGTGCCCATTACTCTCACCCCAAAAATATCTTATGATTAATTTCTTTTTTTCACCAAAAAAAAAAAAAAAGATAAAAAGCTAAATGAGTTATATTTAGTTCGTGATGCAAAGAATGACCTAAGCTAGACAGAGTTATTCAATTAATTGCTGGTACGTACTTGGTTCTACATGACAAACATGTCATTTTAGCTTTCTATTAACAATATAAGAAACCTTAAAGTGAAATACCCCAAATTTGCGCAAGTTATAGGCGAGATATGACATCACTCATAGGTTAATCAAACAGTTTTTTCTTATTATGGTTCTGCGAAACCCCATCACCATTGTGCTTGTAGCAAGCAGCGAATATTTCTTCTTTTTTTTTTTTTTTTTTTTTTTCATTACATCAATCAAGTTGTGACACCTAACATATATAGGTATATCGTTAAGTTATCATATCAATGTGATACACATTTGCATGTAAATATACAGTTTTTATAGTGACAAGTTTAACCTAGTAGAATGTTTTGAAAAGTATCCAAACACCATCTACACCTTTCCTCTCATATAATAGGGGTCACTAATTATAATTTAAAAAAAAAAAAAAAAAAACTTGGAATCACTTATGAATTCTCAACAGATTAATCAAAGTCAATTACATTATTCTTTTCCTAGCAAAATATATAAAAATGGAAGAAGCAAAGGCCTAAAAAGAAAAAGTTCCTCTCTCCCCCCTTTCTATTTGAGCTGGCGATCAAAGTTCATTTTTCTAGATTACCTTTTAAGGGTGCAGGTGGCACGATATTGAGCTTCCATTCTGAGAAAAAGACGACTGAAATCGCTACAACGCATATACGTTGCTTTGAGGAAACATAATTTGATTCTGATGTCAGTCTAATTTAACTACATACATAAATGAATCATGCGACAGAATGACGAATTTGTAGGGAGGGCTATATTTCATTTTAATGGTGATGAAAAATTGAGGTACATACTATTTTTCGGTCTAACAAAATTGCATTACATTTTCGACCCTTTTATCCATTCACACCCACAACCACAATATTATTACTTAACACCAAACTCTTTACTAGCTTTAAGGAATCACCTGCTGCTAGTGAGCTTCATGCGCAAAGTTTAGAAATTAAAAAAAAAAAAAAAAAAAAAAAATTACTTATTAATAGTGATGATGACATTTAAGTTTGGTATAGAGAAGAATCTCTCTTAAAGTGGGGCTAAATATGGTCTTAAAGTCACTGATTAAAACGTCCCTCAAAGCCTAATCTTTGATTAAGTTCTTCTTTTCATCCCGTATACCTAACAGAAGAGAGGGTATTAGAAAACGGTACGTCTCATTGGTCAAGTCTAACGGGTAGATAATGTATCATTTGGCTTTGGCTGCACTACTTTTTGAAATGGTTTCTTTTAGCGAATGAAAGGTTCAGCAGCTTCAATGTACAGTCATGGAAAGAAATTACCTAGACTATGCAAAGATTGGTCTTTTAAGTGGGTGCTTGTACTTCATTTGGGTCACTCTAGCAAAAGCAGCTCTGAAGGGTTTGCCAAGTGCATTCCATTTTTGCTTCAATTATACTAACTAGCATTTCTAAATATATCTACCATAATTTTCCACAGTTTGTTTGGTACCTTGGACTTATCGTGCCAATTTTAGCAAAAGTATTGATTAACACACTCATTTTTTTTTTTTTTTTTTTTTTGGGTACCAATTAACAAAAAATATATATGGTGCGTACGTAGCCACCTATATATCCTCCCTAGCATTTGGTGGTTGCAATCAGCGTGTAAAATAAAGTGATAGTAGGAGATAAAAACTCATGTAAGTCTCCACAAAACCCATCATGTCTTTCTTTCCACACGGGACCATGAAAGCTCAGTGCCTCCGACCCCATCATCTCTCTCTTTCTACACCCTTGTCCTAGAGTTGAGTTGGTTGCACAAGTAAAACGAGTAATCTCTAGGGAGAGCTAGAGAGAGAGAGATTCTTTTAGAAAAGTGGTGGTTTTAGAGGTGCTTTTCATTCAGATATTAAGGTCAAGGGTCATAGTTAAGATGGAGGCGTGCCCCCTGCTCTCACTATATGCTTTTAATTTGTTGCCTCTCTAACGCATTTTTGGGTGGCTCTATTGTTACTAACCTATACATTGGGACCCACAATTCCCCCTCTCTCTCTCTAGTCTCTTGTCTTTGGTGGTTGGTTCTTCTCGAGGAACTTGGACCCCACACTAAGTACACTAATGGCCATGATACCAAAGCTTTTCATGCATTTTTGGACCCTTCCCATGTCCTACTACCATTATAAATTATCATGACTGCATTACCCTTTACGCATATCCCCACATCCGAGTTATTGTCCTTTATTTCTCCTCCTATTACTTTCTCTCTTCCTTTCTGTACCAATGCTTTTGTTTCTTTGTCTAAATTTTTGAAGAGATTTCGTTTTTAAGGCCTTTTGTGTTGTAGGAGAGTTGGACCCCTTGTTCCATTGTTAGAATTGTCCTACAATTCCTGCTAATGGCAGAAGATATGAATCTGTCCATAAATGGTCAATCTCAGGTCCCTCCAGGCTTTCGATTTCATCCCACAGAAGAGGAACTTCTTCACTACTATCTGAGGAAGAAAGTTGCCTATGAGAAGATTGACCTTGATGTAATCCGTGAAGTTGATCTTAACAAGCTCGAGCCATGGGATATTCAAGGTACTACCTCTTCTTCTTCTTCTTCTTCCTTGATTTATTAGCAGTGTACATGAAGTCGAATTTGATTGACCTGTTTTAAGACTAAAACTTGGTTGTTGTTTATGGATTAACAATTTCATTGCTTCTTTGCATTTGAACTTTGTAGAGAGGTGCAAGATTGGATCCACCCCACAGAATGATTGGTACTTTTTTAGCCACAAAGATAAAAAGTACCCGACTGGGACTCGAACAAATCGTGCAACAGCAGCTGGGTTTTGGAAGGCTACAGGCCGAGATAAGATCATCTATAGCGGCTTTAAAAGAATTGGATTGAGGAAGACCCTAGTGTTCTACAAGGGAAGAGCTCCACATGGACAAAAATCAGATTGGATCATGCATGAGTACAGGCTAGATGAAAACATCCATGACACTAACGTAAGCCATTCTCTTCCATATGCCTTCTAATATATATATATATGTATTTATCATTTACAATCGAAAGCTTGTATTTCTCTACCTTCTTTGCAACATATATGGTACTAATTCTATCTTCTAAAAACCCATGGTTACATGAAAGAATTTTCTTCTAGTAATGTTAAGGATATTACAAATTATATTACATGATTCTTACCAAATAATGTGTAAAGATATTAAAAATTTTACTATGCAGTACTTATAAATTGATACGTCATTAAATACAAAAATATGATTCAAACATTAATGTATTTTTTTAAATTACAAAAAATCAATTGAGACATTTATTTATTATATTATTGAAGAGGCATAGGTCACATTGACATTTTTTTTTCTTTTTTTTTGAGAGTCATAGGTCATATTCTTATTGTTACTTTAATTTAATTTGTAAACTTTTTTTTTTGGGTAGTAAATTAGTTAGCAATTTTAATATTTTTCTTTCTCCTTTTCCCTTTCTGGGTATTGTTTGTCAAAGACAAAAATATTTTTCCATTATTAAAATATGTTATGTGCTTTCAGGTTTCTAATTCAGTAGGAGAGTCAATGGCTGAAGATGGGTGGGTGGTTTGCCGTGTATTCAAAAAGAAGAATTATCAGAAAGCCCTAGAGAGTCCTAAAACCTCCTCTATGTCTATGGACTCCAACAATGAGCTACTAGCTTCAAGAAATGACGAGGTCCTGGATCAAATACTTATGTACATGGGAAGGACTTGCAAGCTTGAAAACGAGTCATTCAACAACATTAACATCTCTGACAACAGTAACCCCTTGAGATTTCTGACTGCAAAGCAAACAAGCAACTTCAGTGAAGGGCTTCATGATAGGTTCATGCATCTCCCAAGGCTGGAGAGTCCAACCCTTCCTTCACTTCCCATCAATAACTCTCCCTTTGATCATCAAGACCATAATTTCAAAGCTTGTTATCAAACATTTGATGAAATGCTCAATGAAACTGAACCTTCTACTACCAACCAGGCTAGTGGCTGTGATACTCACACGATCCCAGTTCATGATCATGACCCAAAAACTAGGCTCAGTGATTGGGTTGCCTTTGATCGAATGGTAGCTTCTCAGCTTAATGGCCAAGAAGAGACATCCAAGCAATTATCTTGCTTTAATGACCCCAACATGGGCTTTTGTCCTCCTCATCATGATGATGTACAATTGTCAGACCTACGTACCAGTCGGCTAGGTCAAATCTCACCCGGCTACAATACTACCGAGAATGATATATGGAGCTTTACAAAATCATCATCACCATCTTCATCAGACCCTTTATCCCACTTGTCTGTATAACCGTACTATTGATCAGTACATCAATATAATAGTATTTGCCAAGTCTAGGTATATGTACGTAGTATAAACAACAAAACATGTATTCAAATAAGTAATAAGGTGACATATTTGAGATGTGGTGGCATTATTATTGTTTTTAGAGAAGTCAGCTGTTTTAGGTGCTGTGAAATGTTCTTTCTACCTTTAATCATATCTCCAAGGTTGGAGTCTAACTAGAATTCGTTAACTATATTGAAAAGCTTGACAAGTTAATTATGGCATTATGCTGACTTTTAAGCCAGATTTGGTGTTTCCTCTCCCCCACAATTAACACTGCCAACAAATCTGTGACGACTAGGCATGGTCTATTGGTAAGAAGTCATCATAAAGGATCAATATGTTATTGTGGTGTCGACAACGAGAGTGAGATCCTTGGGTCTCACCTAACGTGCGTACCAATAAAAGATGTGGGAAAGGCGACCACCTTTTACCAAGTAAGATGGGATATACTCATCTCAAAAAGAAAGGAAAAAAAAAAAAAAAAAGTAAGATAAGATTTATCATGTATATTTGCAGCACGAGAATCATTCATAAGGAGACATATCGTATATTTATCTTATTTTCTCCTTTGTGGGGGAAGGTGAGTCCAAGAAGAAACCCGCCCCCCCCCCACCCCCTTTTTTTTATTATTTTTTTATCAAGATTAATTGATGATAACCAAGAAAGTAATTACCTTTAAGGATGCAGTTTGATTGATGGATTACGATCTAATGAAAGTTGCCCAGAGTACCTGCCTAAATGCATAAATGCTTGCTTATCATGTGTGTACAATCAATATCTGAGCTATATTCCAAAATGACAATAAAAATAGAGGTTATATATCATTGCAATGTGTTAAGGTGCAATCTTTACAATGTGATCTAATTAGTCTAATAATTTATAGCCCGTTATCTCAGTTAAAAATCCAACTCAGCTTCACCTCAACCAATTATATATGGAAACACCAAAAATCCAACTCAACTTCACCTCAGTTAAGGGCTTAGGCATTATTGGTAGAGGCAAAGTAATAAATTGGGGTTTATCAAAACCAATGTTGCAAGCACTTGAACTCGAGTGAATCACATCTAGAAAAATAGAAATAGGGTGGCAGTTGAGGTGTAGAGAAAGCTGCAATATATCAATAGAATTTTCTTAATCCTCCCTTATCGTGTGAGATGATTGAGGATGGCCACAAGCTTGCATGAATTTGATGGGAGGTTTTGTTGTGTTTTGATAGGGAGCTGGTGTATGGTTGGGTGTGAGATGGTTTGATTGGCCACGGTGACATTAGCTCGATTCGAATCCAACTGTTGGAGTGCTGAAAGAGAAGTCTTGCTTGAAGCTGAAAGGTGGACCAGCAAGCTACACAAAGGAGAGAGAGAGAGAGAGAGAGAGAGAGAATTAGCAGGGTTAATAGAGAGGAAAATGGAGTTTGGGGTAGTAATTAGGTGAGGTAGAGCTGCGTCGGATTTTTTTTTTCATTGAGGTGACAATCTCTAATTAGACAAAATAAATCACATTTTAAGGATTGCACCTTAATACGTTGCAGGTAATTATATGATCCCAAATAAACAACTCTTTGATTGGAACAAATATGTCGGTTAGAAGTTTCCCAAATTTGACAAGAGATCGATGTTGCGTAGAATGTTAAAGTTTGACTAATATGATATGTTCACTTCTAACTTGGAGATAAGCTTTAAAGAGGGAGTGTCAATTAATTAATGAGACATTAATTTGTCATCTAGCATAGGATGCTTCGTTTCGTTTGTGCACTACCACAAAACCTAGCTTTACGTGTGCAATCTCACGCTTTTATACATATGAAGATGGCCGTATTACAGAAATCTTTTTTTTTTTTTTTTTCCTTGGGTAAAGAAGGTTTGCATAACACAAATCTAAACTACATGGAATAACAATTCTAGAACGTATAGTATGTAAGAATACAAGTTGGTATACAAAATGGTGGAACATATTTTTTTACCAATTTGAGCTTAAAAAATTTCACCCGACACTCACTCAGCCTGCCTAATCGCACTGAAACTGCCGCCCTGCTATATATGGAAGAAATGAGGAAGAAGAAGACCTAATTAAGTATTGTTGAACTAGCACTAGGTCAAATTTGTGGGAGTCATGTGTTTACCACCTTTCGGAGTCAATATTTGTTTTAACACAATGATGATCATCATTGTGTTAAAACAAATATTATTTAGAATAATTGTGGATCCCCCAGGAGGAAATTGCTGTCATCTACTAGAAGCCACAATCTCTCTAAGGGCTAATCAGTTTTCACCTAGCAGAAACATCATTGTAGATTATACTAAGAAAATAATAAAATAACAATCATGGGTATGTTGTATGTATATGACTTCACAGGCTAGCTAGCTGTCAAACGCTCTGAGTGAGGATGTATGTAATTGAAACCTTTTTGATTGAATTTGTGATGCTTAACAAAAGTTAAGAATTACAAGAAATTAATTTATACAAATGAATGATTATATATAGGAATTTTATCACAAGTCTTAATTAAGAGTTATGGTCGACGACCTAGCGCACCAATGATACCTTTGTGCATCATTTTATCTTGATCAATCACCATATATATATATATATATATATATATATATATATATATATATATATATATATATATATATATATATTCATCACGCGTCGCTCTACAATCCAAATTGATTCTCTCTTTTTAAAGTATGCATCTCTGCGTTTGTCTTGGTTTATATCTTTATATACGTTGAAGGCACATGCTACCTCCTTCTAAAAGCAAAAAGAATGCACATGCTACCTGTGACTAAAATATAGTAACTACTGAACTGGAAACCCTAATAAAGACGAGGTGTGATGATAACCCAAACGAAAAATTTTGGTCATGTTTATGGTTTACCTAGCATAACTTAATACATGTTATTTTTCTTTTCTTGTGAAAAAAAAAAACAAAAACAAACAAAACAAAACAAACAAACAAACAAAAACCACATTTAAAAAATGAAAAAAAAAAAAAAAATCAAACACATGACAAATTATAATTAATGAAATATAAAGTAGTAAAAAAAATGAGATAGAAAATATTTATTTATGATTACCCCAACATAGGTATAAATGTATTTTGCTCTAATCAATGGAGTTGGGAGAGAAATTGTTACCATCATAAAGATGAACCCATGATGAGGCTAGGAATGACTTCAAGGAGGTAAAGCAAGTTAGTTAAAAGTGCTAGAGAAGGCAAGATAAAGATTGCCAAATATTTAGAACTTGGATCATACGTAACACTTTTGAATTGGTGATTGATACCCCTGGCTCCACTTGCCTTATGGACAGGGGGTGAAATAGTTTGGTCAAAGATTAGGATACTACTTTCTTTATATATATATATATATATATATATATATATATATATATAGTTGAGTTTAAGTTATACCTGGTTTAACTCTAAACAATATTACACCACATAATAACTTGTTATTAAATTTATATTTTGAAATTCCAACCGTTGAAATACATGTTCTATATGTTCTTAACATGCATGCCGATTTTCATGCTAATCGGATGTAATTTACCATTCGATTTATAAACTCATCTTTTATGCATTATTTTAAACTACAAAACCTTGAATTTAAACAATTGATTGATGACGTAACTATTGATCTTTAATCATCTTTAAATTTTGTAAGTATGGAGAATATGCAAAGATAATGTAATCCAGCGGTAGATTTATCAAAATTCATATCTAATTAAAAAATATTGTGTGGTATATCATTATTTAAAATTACATCAAGTGTAACTTGAACTCAATCCATATATATATATATATATATATATGAAATAAAACAAATAAATAAAAAAGAACCAAGCAAGGTTATTGATATGATGTGTCACACATGCAGTAGACTGATTACTAAAAATCCTCACAAACAATGTCAAGTTCAAGTGGGAAAGCGCGCCAGTTCATTGAATCTTATCCTATCAACTTAACAACTATGTATATAAGAATACACCTTTTGGCACCCTAATTCCTATTTAAGATCAAGCTAACATGCCTAAGCTATGTTGACGAGAAGTTTCCTATGGTTTCCTTAATATAGTTCACAAACAATGTCAGCGCCTCAAATCTCATATGGAGTGAAATGAATATTTCACCGTATGTGATCATGTAAGCATCAAGTAAGGATTTTGGGGGCGCCTTAATTTGTGGTTAGGGTGATTCCCTTAATTTGGGGGCGCCTTGGAACCATAATAGGCTATACAATAATAATATTAAAATAGAACTAAGATGGTGTACTCTTGTAGATTTATCCATTATAATTTTTAAAATTAAAGATATCAAAGATTAAGAAATATATCATGGAAAGATTTTCATTAGATAGAACTGGTGACATTATTCTTGTATTACAGGAATTAACTTCTGAATTGTAGAAACTCGTAGGACCTTAAACTTATTTTGAAAAGGTGTTAACCTTGTTAATGTAATATGAGGAACTCTAATTACTCAATGCATCGACAAATATTGTTCTCAAGAGTCAAGAATACCATTCTTCGCTTATCAAAAAAATAAATAATAGAATAACGATGTATAAAATTACGAGATACTAAAAACTTATGTAACAAAATATTATGAGATCAATAAATAAAAAAAATCAAATGTCTTTGGTTATATATATATATATATATATATATATATATATATATATATATATAAATTATAGATGAATATTGTTAGAGATATTACAAATTTTACTACATTGAAGTTACAAATTAATGTATCACCAATCATATGTACGTATGCAATTTAAATATTCATTTATAAAGTGATTGATGTTTACCAATCACATTCACTGACATATCAGTTTATAAGTTTTATAAAATTTATATAGTAAACCTGTATTACTTTTGTGGGGTGCTTTTTAGCTCCAGGCCAAAGGACTTGGTCCTTTGTAGCCTTTACAAAGGACCAAGTCCTTTGGCCTGGAGCTAAAAATATTAAGGAAGCTTCCTTTTATTGTGGGGTGCTTTTTAGCTCCAAGCCAAAGCCAAAGGACTTGGTTGGTCCTTTGTAGCCTTTGGCTTATTTAACTGATGATACTCCTTTCTCTTCAACTCACGCTTATAAGGCAGAGGAGGGAG
Source organism: Quercus agrifolia (assembly GCA_029955455.1). Taxonomy (NCBI): domain Eukaryota; kingdom Viridiplantae; phylum Streptophyta; class Magnoliopsida; order Fagales; family Fagaceae; genus Quercus; species Quercus agrifolia. Next base: position 67,468,117 of record JARQAD010000001.1, on the reverse strand, counting down.
AGAGTTGCCTTCCATGTGGGATAGCAAAAAAACCAAAGGCTACAAAGGATCAAGTCCTTTGGCCTGGAGCTAAAAAGCACCCCACAACTTTTAATATTTTTCACTATAGATTATACATTAATTTTAAAGTTTAAAACCACACCGTGATGGCATAATAGGTTTATAGTCCAGTGGTACTTTTTTCCAAAGAATTTGAAATTTCCACGCACACATACAAAATGATTATGGGTGTAGGACATGTGAAATTAAAGAATTTTTTTTTAGTTATTTACATCGGTAATTAAAATATAAAAAAATTAAAAAAAAAAAAGTATGTTTGATGTTGTGAATATTTGTCTGTATTCACCGGCATGGCTAGGATTTGGGTATGATGTTATTTTTCTCTAGAATATTTGCAATTTGGCCCAAAACATGACAAATTAAATAAGATTTTCTTTTTGACATTAAAAAAAAAAAAAAAAAACTTTTTAATCAGTGTACGGGATTCTTAAATTTTTGTCATGTACATACCATATGATTGCAACTATAAGTCTATAAATTACTATTTTAATACACACGGTTGACAGGTCGTCCTAATTTTCATCAAGCAATTGCAAGTTTTCAACCCATGAATTGATTTCTGAGGTACATATAGAAAAATCTATGATTACACTATTTTGTGTCAAAAAATTTTCATAATTTTGATGTGGCAGACTATAAATAGTAAAAAAAATTATAACCTCATACAAAAGTGACAGACAATTAATTACAATCTATCACACATAATATTTGTTAAAAAATATCGTGATAAAGGGTGTGATCTTATAATTAGTCATATAACTTTTATCATCTATAATTAGCAGTTGTTGGTGGGTCGGGCCCATTTCGATTACCTTTCCGGGTAAGTCATTGACACAACCAAACCGCTTTTACTATCAGCTTCCACACATCACACATGAAACTGATGTTGGGTAAATTTTTGTTGTTTAAAACCTTGACAGCAACAAGCTTGCCTATCATCAATGATGTCATAGTGTCATAATAGAGAGGTAAGAGGAGCAATTTTACTTGCAAATCATTATTAAGAGAAACATCTAAAGTTTATGTGGAAGTGATGTATCTAATGATAGTTTTCATACATGTGTTTGTTATTATTGTGCAAGATGGGAATTAAGGTAAATTTATTGCAATCATGGTTTCGAAATTTTTTTTAAAAATAATCATAAAATAAAAAACCTTGGAGAGATTTTGTTGTTATGGTATTTAATTATGAGAAGGTCAATCCGCAAGAGAATTTGTCTTTAAAAATTGGTTTTGGAATATTGAGTTTCATGCACCATTGTATTATTGTAATAGTAATACAAGACAAGAACAAATCTTTCTCCATTCGGACCCCATATATCGAATTTAGAAAAACGTTAACGGTAAAACATATGAAAAGAAAGCTATCTTGTTTAAAAATTGTTAAGTATCTTGGAATATTGTAATGTGATTGAAAGAATATACAATCTCTGTAACTCCCCGGCCACCATTCCCTACTCATTGAGAAATAAAGTTCTAAAGCAATCAACGGCCAACTTCCAAGCAAGGACAAAAGTTCTAATTTTAAATAAACAAATGTCAATTAATATCAATTTATATCTATGGACTTTCAATCGAGAATCCCATTTAGATTCTAACTATATTTCAATTTTATATTAGGCATCCTTCTAAACACACTCAAATTTTGGGTCAAATACATTCTTTTATTAAAAAAATATTACATATAAATTCATGCATCTAAACATATAAAATATAAAAACACTATATTAAAAAAAAAAAAATTCTTATGTAATTCTATAGAGTAGTGTTTTATGTGTTACAAGTTTACTATATTGGTCTTCTAAATTGATGTGTCATCAATTAGAAATAGGTAATTCAAAATTCAGTTATAAGGTAGTTGAAACCAACCAATTACATTTATTGCCACATCAATTTGTAAGTTTTTTGTAGTAAAATTTGTAATACTTTTAACATTTTTCAATTATATATATATATATAGGGGTTATAAACTATTCTTGTAAGTGTATCTTATAAAGTATAATTTTTAAGTTATAGGGTATAATGGATCAATGGATTACACGTCCCACATAGTGATCTTTGATATCATGCCAAATTGCCCCGCTTGTGTCCAAAATGTGTCTCCATCACTATAGAATCACATTGTAACATAACTCCCACACTTAGGTACTAGACAAATTAAGTTCCTTAATGGTGTTATAAAGGATATTAAGATATGAACGTGGCATGAAAAAGAATAAGAAAATGCCATGGCTCATGATTATATCTCTATCACATGTGATTGGTTCTGTCTTTTTTTCTTTTCTTTTCTTTAAAAATTTAAAAAAATAAAAATAAAAATAAATAAAAATAAATAAAAAGGAAGAAGTAAATGACTGCCTTCGAAAGGCCAATAATGGTTTACCCTCATTAAGTAAAAGAACACTTTTGGTATTCCTAAATAGCAAGAAAAATGAATTTACAAAGAAAAGGAAATGGTTCAACAAATATTATAATTTCAAAGTACGGGATTAAGTGCCAAATTAAGCAATCAAAACAATTTCAACCAACACTCCTATATGAAGACAAATATGAAATAACATGTTGATATTTGATTAGACCTCCGCCATTGCTCTCCAGTGAAGAGATATGTGGAGTATATCTCAAACAGTCAAAGTACGTAGGTACTAAATCTCTTCTTGTCCTTGTATATATATATTTGTATTATTAGGCTTCTGTTCATGATCTTATTATTTATACGTGTCTGCTATTGGAGACGCATTATTTTGTCTCTGACATTTGGAAGATTATATATGTTAAAGTTCAACCAAACATGCACCATATGTTTTTATAAGTTCTTGGATAATATGAAGGAAAAAAAAAAATTCATGCAAATTTCCATAACCAATATGTCCACAACTTAATGAGTTCATTTGTTGAAGTGAGCGTGCATGAATCGACTATTCGATGGTGGGCAAGACCAAAAAAGGTTTTACCGACTTTCCTCTCTATCACACAGAAGGGAATGTATTGGTTTGTTATGGAGAGTTATCATTCATCCTATTCCAACTTGTAGGTCCAGAAAGCCGACGGTTCAAACCTTGTATGGCCCTTGTTTCTCTTAGCTAATTTTTTAGACATGATTAGTGGGAAAGATTTTAGCAACCTTCTAAATTATAATCATGCTTATCTGGAAAAAAAATACCCAAATGCTTTTTTGGTAAGATCTTTGTGAGCTATTATTAATCATGGTTCTTTGGAAAAATTTCCACATAAATAATTATACAAACAGAAGAGAGTGGAGCTAATAAAGTGATACATCAAATTGCTATCATGTACTAGAAAAGCACTGTAATTCACTGTGGCACTGGCATGTTCTCCAAGTAAGCCACAAGCAAGGGCGGAGTTTCATGTTTAAAAGTCAGTATCACTTGACTTGTAAAAAATATGTATATATATACTTGAAAAAAAAATTATATATTAAACAAATTTATTTTGATCACTTAATAAAAATGTTGAACGCTCTAACTTAAAAATCACAAGAATTTAGGTTTAACAAAAATAAGAATAATATTACATTCAAGAGATTTTCTCAATTACTTCATAACAAATCCTATGTAATAAATTGTTATTAATTCTTATTTGGGTATAATACTGACATCACTTTTTAACTCACTAATAACAGTTTGTTATATAAGATTTGTTGTGAAAATGTTGTAAACGTAACATTAATCCAAAAATAATTCTAGTTCTTCAAACATAATCTTTAACCCTTAAACCAAAAAAAAAAAAAAAAAAAAGCTTAAATAACAACAATAAAAATTAGCCCAAATAACAACAAAAACAAGACTAAACCAAACAACAAGTGAACAAATTATTCAACAAAATGCCTATATAAATAATTCTCTAATCATTCAAATTGGTAACTTATTCAACCCATTACATAAAAATAATCTCTAATTTCATTTTTCCTTAAAACGATTACAAAGAGAAATAGTGTGGTTGTGAGTTATTCCTAGTGATGTCTGCAGTTATGCTTTTTTTAGCTTTGCAATTGCTATAATTTTGCTCTCTTTAGTGAATTAGCTCCCAACTGTAGCAAATATCATCTCTCTCTCTCTCTCTCTCTCTCTCTCTCTCTCTCTCTCTCTCTCTCTCTCTCTCTCTCTCAATATTCTCAATTCCTATTTTATTTATTATTAGTCTAGTTTTTTTTTCCTCTTTGTTAGTAGAAAGAAATTGTGTGTTTGTATGTGTGTGTGTAGTGATGTCTGCAGTTATGCTTTTTTTAGCTTTGCAATTGCTATAATTTTGCTCTCTTTAGTGAATTAGCTCGCAACTGTAGCAAATATCATCTCTCTCTCTCTCGCTCTCTCTCTCTCCCTCTCTCATTTTTCTTTTTTCTATTATAATTTTAGACTCTCTCTCTCTCTCTCTCTCAATTCCTATTTTATTTATTATTAGTCTAGTTTTTTTTTCCTCTTTGTTAGTAGAAAGAAATTGTGTGTTTGTATGTGTGTGTGTGTGTTTTTTTTTTTTTACTCTGATATATTCAAGTTATATCTTTATTAAATTTTGTAGAATTTAAGTTTTTGATGACCATCCTTAAAAAAAAAAAAAAAAAAAAAAATTCTAGAACTGCCATTGTCCGCAAGCCCACAACAACAGTGTTTAATGGCCCCAAATATGATGTCTGATACAAGAAGGTATATGACAGTTTTTATGAGACATCTTTCTCACTATTTATGAGACCCATATGTTGTGAAAGGTGTTTTATAGACAATTCGAGAAGATAATTTTTCATGTATTGTGGTATAGTGTGATACGGATAAGATGTCCTTACTACCCTCATGGACCATTAGCGACATGACTCATGATGGAGGGCCATTAGTCACTTTCATGTGTCACGCCTTAACCTCTCTCCCAACCCCACAATAATTTGTCGAGGGAGACTCGTATTAGAATTAGAACAAAACAAGAACCAAGTGAGCCACAAGCCCACATCTGCAGTGCCGAAGGTCCAATATGGGTCTCAGTAAACAAAACTCATATGTTCCATTAGAATTGCTTTACTTTACTTCTTTTTTTTTTTATCTTTTTTTTTTTTTATCTATGATTTACTTTACTTTATACTTTACCAATTGACATTGTAAATATTATGTACTTGATTTTTTTTTTTTTTTTTTTTCATTTAAACTTAAGTTACTTTGGAAGGATTAAAAGAAAAAAAATGATGTGTCAGCATAGAGTAAAAATCCCATATTATAATAGACTTATGTTCATTGTCTCAACACGGTATGATTAATATGTCCTTGCTACAATCATGACCATTAAGCACATAATCAAGGGCCATTACTCTTTTTCATGTGAGAGGCCTTCAATCCCCTCCTATCTCTCTCTCTCTCTCTCTCTCTCTCTCTCATGGTCCCTTCCCAACACAATATATTTTGTTGAGGGAGACTCCTGTTGGAATTAGGACACCACATGAGCAGACTTGTTTTGTTTGGCATGTGAATGGGGGATAAGAATGGAGGCCTTGTACCATAATTATTGAAGTTTAAGATGGATTGATTGGAAAGTGTACCCAAGTTTAAACCCTCGTTTGAAAATCTTACCAACGGATTCAATTGTTTTAGTGTTACATGTGGTGATTAAAGTCTAGATACCTTTATCTTGTAGTAGACTTAATGATGACAAGGAAACGAAGTTTGGGACCAGTGACTACACGTTTTGGATGGGGGATTCAATTATGTATTGCATTATTAAAGCAACAAAAAGGAATCTATTCTTGAATGAAAGAGATGACAACTACTTACTTAAATTACGAATTATCAGCATCCAAGGCTGAATTGGACTTGTTTTCAGTCATAGGAATCTTAAATCTGGTTATCAATTATCTGAGATGACTTAAGGGTCCACGCCCAACCGATTGAAAATGCTCATTAGAATTTATTGGCTATATCAAGCAACAATGTCAAATGCAGAAATAACGAAAGCTTGTCCATCTCCCATTCAAAACCTGTGCATTTTGCATCTGCCCTTCTAGGCCCGCCAAAAAAAAAACTGCAGATTTTATTTGTTTGTTTACCTGAAATAGGTACAGTTAAATTATAAAGAGTAAAACTTAAATACAGTATTTTATCTATGATATATTACATTCCTCTGTTTGAAGAGAAACAAATTTTTATATTAATATCAGTCTCTTAATTATATTTGAAATCACTTGAAGTGGTTCACACTAACTCAAAGTGAATATTTGACTTTGAGGATTAAGGTTTGGAGTTCGAAAACACCTAACTTAAAAGGACCTTTTATGAATGCACAAATTAGTAATGAGAATGAGACAGTCCTAAATTGCTAAGTGCCTAAATTACGATGCCGATTCTACCAAGTCTAAGTTACCAAGCTTACTTAAAGTAAAATAAACTATAGGAAAAGCAACAGTCTACTTCACAAGATTAACACCTAATTAAATTATGGACATGAATATAAAGATATAAGTATAAAGCCTCTTAGAGCATCACCAACAAACTTTCTAAAACCAAAATTTAGAGAGTAAAGCAACAAAATGATGCTCCTACAAATTGCCCACGAAGTACTTGATACAATTATGAATGATATCTAGAGTTCTATGTCTGATTCTATGTGTGTTTTCTTGTACAATAATTCTTCTATTTATACTTGGGTCTTTAACATTTAATTTTGTCTTCCTTGCCATGTGTCCTGTTCTTTTTCTTTTTATTTTAAATATAAGATAGAATTTCTACTCTTACCTAATTTAAGTGTATATATGTGCGTCTCATTTGCTAAATATCCTGCAAGTATAGAGGCTAAGTAACCTCTTCTAACCACTTCGAGGTGACTGCTACCTTAATACTCCATATGTCTAAAACGTGCCTTTCTTAAAGCAACTACTCAAAGTAATTGTCAATCTTTAAGATCACACACTATTTCCAATGGATTAATGTGACTTGTCTCTTCTTTGGCTTTAATCTTTAATCAAACTATTTCTAACTTGTAAGTTTTGTTGGCAAAGTCTTCCCATGTGGCTTCCTCTTATCTCGGCACATGTCCTATTATAAATTTAGTTATTTGGCCCAAAAACCTCAATTAAATTTAAACACTTAGGGAATTGAATTCAATTATCACTGGAAAAGACAATAATGATTATATTTAATTAGTCTATGCAACCAAATGTTTGAATTTAATTGAAGAAACTAATGAATTGCACCTAAAGTATTGTATTTAAATTTTATCCAATTATAAAAAGTTGGGTTTTTAAAAAATTGCACAAAAACATATAAGTTAATTAAGTTTTAGAATGTAGTTAAACCAAACACACACAAGTTTTTGTTTTTTTCTTTGATGATATACATAGCTCACTTTTTTTTTTTATTGTTAAATTTAGAAATTTCACTTATGATTATATACATTTAGACATTATCTTATGTATAACTTTTATTTTTTTTTGAATAATTCAATAGTTTAAACAACGAGAGAGTGGTGATTTGAATCCTAGCTAGTTCTCCTAAATTGTGGACTGATGGAGTTTTAAGGACTGGGGCTTTGGGTTTGGTTTAGCGTAAAGTGGAGTGGGCTGAGTTTTAGTTGAATGAGTGTAGGTTGGGTTTCGAATTAGGCTTAACTGGCAGTTAGGCTTACTGATTGTTAAGTGGGAGCTTGGGCTTGAGGGATAGTTTTGGGAAATCTGGTGGTTTAAGTCAGTGTTGGGTTTGAGATTTTTGGTTTCAAAGGCCCTTAGATTTCGGATTAGGCTTAGGATTGATGGTTTAAGCCACAAAACAGTGGGTTGGCTGGAGTGGTTAAAGGTTTGTGAGATAAGTTATGATGCTAGATTTTCTCTTACGGTTTAGGTTCGTTTGTGTGGGAGGTTTGCTGCGGATAGGGGTGGGAGGAGCGGGTGCTTTTAAATAAAAAGCTCTGGACCACATGCGCAGCTGGAAGCTGTGCAAGTTGTTCCATGCGCAGCTTCAAGCATGTATAAAAATCCAATTTTTAACACGGTTTCTGTTCTATAGTTTTGATCAATCTCAAGTACTAACTTTGCACACTAATTTGAAGGTCTTCCCAAACTCCGTTTTGGATGCTCATGCTGTCCACAGAAAGATCTCACAGCGTACTTTTCATAGGTTCCAACCTCGAGTCATTTGGAGCATCGTGCTAAAAATTATTAGCCTCCAAAGTTGGCTGCCTACACTGATTTCATTCCGGGAGTCCTTTTTTCAGGCCGTTTGTTCCGGGATGTCAAGGAATACTCAGGAAAGTATGTGGTTTTTCAGTCCAACATCCATGATCAATAAAGAATCTGCGTGCAAAGTTGGTACCAAAGGTGCATTTTTATGCGTTTTCCTTAACTTCGGGCTATTTTTCTGTTAAATCTTTTTAGAAATCCCAACCTATGTTTTGATCAAACTAGACATCATTGGAAAGCTTATGATGTCTACTTCTAAAGATACTTTATCTCCAACTTTCAAATTGAGTGAGCTTCAAGTTTTAAAAAAGAGGGTGGAAAGCAAGGTTTAATAAATAATATTAGTAAAGTAATTTTTTTGGGGTTTTTAATATATTGATTTTTATTAAATGGAATTTTAGCAAATTTAGCTCACCAAAATGAAATTCATAATAAGATATTTTCAACGACACTTTATTTGAGTCATTCTAAGGTTGTTTACTTTTTCTTTTCTTTTTTGAGAAACTAGACCCCAGGCTAGGAATTTATTCAAAAACTAAAATCAATGAACATCACGCAACACAAAAGGAGCAATGTCAGCAGGAAGGTCTCCCAACCAAACCTGCAACCCCACAACTGAACTAGCTTTCTTTGCTAAAACATCAGCAACAGAATTACACAGACGGCTAACTAAATTAAAATAAAAAAACTGGAAAGCAGAAACTTGAACTCAAATATCATCTAGAACATTCCCATAGCTGGCGAGCCCACCCGACCCATGCCAAAGAGCATCAATAACAGCAGCTAAATCCCCTTCAAAAACCATTCGAGTAAGGCCAATCTCAAGCACAAACTGAACAGCCCTAAGACAGGCTAACGCTTCCAACTCAATCACCGAACAACCAAGAGAAATGGGAACAGAGAGCGCTTCAACAGCCACGCCACTACTGTTGCACACAATCACACCTAAGCCAGCCAAGTTTGAAGACCGAAAGACCACTGCCTCGAAATTAACCTTAAAAATGTCAGGCGCCGGAGGACACCATTGTTGCAAGGGTGGAGGGCGGGGAAGGACTAACTCCTGTAAAAAACTACCAGTGCTACTGCAAATACGATCCACAGGGATAGCGTTTTGCCCAAAATGCAGCGCATTCCAATGATTCCAGATACTCCACGCGGCAATGAAAAAAATCTCAGCACGATACTCCTCTCGGTAATGCATGAACCTGGTCGTTTACTTATAATTTAATAAGATTCTCAAAAAAAAAAAAAAAACTTATAATTCAATAAATTGAACCATATTTAGCATGGGTCTTGTAATCCTGTTAACGAAAATTTTAAGAAATTTTTAATGCCATTTTTATGAGAAATATAAAAAACTGTAAAAAAAAAATTGTTACTATTTTTCTTTTCCAATAAAATTTTTCTAAATATACTTCGTTAACCAATGCCCTTAGGCAAGGACAGACCCAAGTAGAGGCCCGAGCCCCCTCAAGCACAAAAATAAAAATAAAAAAAAAGACTTGAACCCCCCTTACTTGTGTAGCTTTGGCCCCCTCCAAAATCATGAATTATAAACCCAGTCCATGTAAACCCAGTAGTCCAAATGGGAAAACGAATGAAAAAAAATAAACAAATTGAGAGGTAGGCGATACAGAGAGAAACTAAGAGGTGATAGAGAACAAGAGTTCGAGATGGCGAGACCCATCTTGCCACCGCCCACTCCACCACCACGCAAGACCAAAGACCCATCTCGCTGCCCACACCGCTTGCCACGCGAGACCCATCTTGCCACTGGTTGATCAATCTGCCCAGCCCAACTTCGTTGCTCCAGCCTTCATAGTTCACACTTCACACTCAATTAAGTATTTAATCTATCTTTCAAAACCTAATATAATGTTTGTGAATCTCAGAATCTGTGCTTGTGGTGTTTGTGTTTTTACTGATAAGTGATGGTGGTGATTGTGAATTGAATATATGAATTTATGCTTGTGTTTTTTTTTTCTTTTTTTTCTTTTTTTTTTTTGGCTTTTTGGCTTTATGAGTCTGTGACTATTTGGTAGTTGGGCAATAATAGGGACAGGTGACAGAAAGAGGAACAGTAATTCAACGGGATTAAAAACGGTAAATTTAGAAAAAGTGTTTATTGGTAATGAATAATAAATTCTTAGTGTCGGTAGTGAGACATGTGTGACAGAAACATTAGTGTTTTGTATATTAAGAAACAAAGTGTTTTGTATCTTTTATTTTTATTGGTAAATGATTGTATCTTAATATATTAAATGATGATGCACAAAAATTAGTAAGCTGGGATGCTTCGGACTATAATGATGGCTATGAATCCTAAAAAGAAAAAAAGAACTATTAAAGGTGACCGATGTGACCCGACTAAGAACCCTTCAATGGTTAAGTCAGTTTTCTCTTTAGGACATAAGGATGGAAAATAGTGAATAGTTGTAACTTACCTTTGGGAGATGGGACCTGCTTCTTTTATAGAGAGTTTGACATGGGTCTACTTGTTTGGGACCTATCACCATCGTGGGTGATATTGGTGGTTAATGAAGAAAATGGGATATATGGAACAAACTGTGTGGAACTCCTTCCACGTATTAACTATTAAGCAACGTGTCGAGTTTTGCTTATGTAGAACCTTTGGAGAATTTCTTGTAGAATTTACTAAGTACAATTTTATCATCCTTGGGTATGTTCATCTAGATAAACTTGTCCATGAAGAACTCCATCATATCACTTGGTTATCAACAGATGAGCATTTGTATAGGTTCTCGTTCTCAGATGACTTGATATGGGCATGGTTAAATTATGGACGACGACTTAAGGATGAGTGATACTTGTGTTGATCCCCATCATTAAAAAACAATGATTTTTGTGATTTTTCTTGGTTAAAAGTTTCTTAATACTATATGGATGTGTATTTGAATTTTTTTTTTTTTTTTGATTATCTCCGGCCCCCCTTAACTTGAAATCTTGGGTCCGTCCCTACCCTTAGGGCATCTATTAACATTTCCCATTAAACATTAATGTCATGTTGCCAATTTTAATGGGGAAAGAAATTTTTTAGTTTTATCACGACATCTTGCTCATTTTAATTCCAATTTGGACCCGTAAATTGTCAAATTGAAGGGAATTAAATTATCTATGACATAAGCTAAAAATTATCCTAATCAAATCTTTTTTGGTCAAAATATGGGTTAATTGCAGTCACACTTAATCAAAATAACATTGGTTGGAAAATTAATCTTAACATAAAAAATTATTTTATTATTTTGGTAAAAATTTGACTTAGTTTGACTATTGCTCAACTCACTCAAAGATTGATCAACAAAGTCATTTTGGTCATTTTGACCTTAAACATGAAAAATTGGATAATTTGTTGTCCAAACGAATTCCAACATTTTAAACATTCCCATTATTCCACGACTAAAACGGTAAACCTCTCAATCTTCTAAAAAATGTGAGATTTTGGTACACAAAACGAGGTAGACAAAATAATATGTCATAAATCATATATGATTCAATTAGCAACTCCTCTACAAAATTTTCATCTCTAATTATAAATGGAATTGGTTTATCATTAAAGTTGATGAGCTTGATTATATTAGAGTAGGCTTTTTGGATAATCTCTAACATAATTTCTTATAGTGCATGAGTTATAGTCTTGTGTAACACACACATATCTTCAGTATTTGAGAATGAGTCTGGATACCTAGTTAGCCACACACTGTTTAACTTTTTTTTAAGAAGACAGAAACACACTAAATAGCAAAAAAAATCACAAATTCAAAAATCAAAAACCCTCTCTTTCCTACCATTTCTCTCTTTCACTAAAAGTCAAAAAGTGTTCAAATTTGGGTTTGGAATACCAAACTTAGGTTGGTACACCTAGAATTTATTCCTCTACAATGATTTTTTAAATGATTTTCATTTCCAGCGCCATTGCTGCATTTTTCTTCTTGCTTACTTGTCCCAATTATAGTTCAGACGAATCGAATTAAGTGGAGGCAACACCATTCAGTTGAGGCAACACCATTCAGTTGAGGCTTGGCCATTAGGTCATTTAGGCAATGGCCTAAGGCCCCCTAAAATATAATACATTACATGCACTTGTCTATTTTGTCAAAACTCCATTTCCTCCTCCACGCTTCTACATACTTCAGTCATTTGAATGGATTTACATTCCCCTTCCCTTCCAACTTCAACCCATCATCATCACCACCATCGCATGGAGGATGTACCGGTGTCAAGATCAACTCAACACATTTTTTGGCCTAAGCCTAAGGTGACAATTTAAAGTGATAATCAGTTTCTTGCAATATTCCAAAGATAATACTTGTTGAATGCTTCCTTGCAAAACCATCAATTTAACGTTTTTTTTTATAAAAACAATTTTAGCCTCAATTGAATTGATTTATTTGTACTAATAATACTATGATCATATAAAATCATGAAACATTAACTATGACATTTTCATGTTAAATGCATTTTATGCAAAACATGGTCACATTGCTATGAAATTATTTTACATGCGTAGAGTATTTTAAATATAAATTTTTATAAAAAAATTAAATTCTAAATAATGTCATTTCTATTGATTACCTCAATTCAATTTCAAACAAATTCTTTTCAAATCTACTCAGATTCATGGTCCACAAAAATAGGGCCTAATATATGGCTGACTCAACACATTTTGGAGCTAGACACAAATGTAAAATGTAATATTACTTAATATTTTATAAAGCAATATATGAATTAGAAATACATTAATTGGACTGTTTTCATATATATATAAAATGTATTTTAAAACTTTTAATTTTAAAAATATTGAAACCGTTAAGACATATGTGAATCATGTTAGGAATATATGTCAATGTAAAATTGGCTAATCCTTTGACAAAACGCACTTTATTTGTATTTGGGTAAATCTAGGATGTGTTTAATACTTCAAAGAACAAGGTTTCAAGTTCAAGTGTTAAAATCATGCTAGTCTGTCCAAGAATCAAGTGAAGAAGTGCTAGATTTTAAAACTTGACAACTAGTATCTATTGAGGTTTAAAAGACTATTTAAACCTGATGCTCAACAGCTGCTCGATAGATAGGGTATCTGTCGAGATTTATGAAATAAGTTTTTAGATCTGATTTCACTCCAATCCATGTATAGATGTTTGAGCTTTCTTTTCTCATAACCCTAAACATATATAAGGATTGTTTTAAGGGCCGTCATAGCTAATGCACCTCAATGCAAAAGTTTTTCACAAGCATATTGTGAACTGGAGACATATGCCCTAGTTCATCTTTCTATTCAAGAAGCTGCTGTGTTTGTACACCATAGGATTTTGTAACCAAGAAACTTTGTAATCTTCATTGTGTTGATGAACTGAAGAACTTTGCAGCCAACATGCTTCTCAAGTTGGTGAGTAAGCCACGTACTGGGATCCACACATCGAATTGGTTAGTTATGTACTGGGAGCCGAGCATTAAAAGGAGAGATTGTCATTGCAGAACAAGTCCAATTGGGTATTGGGGTAAGGGTTCAATTATAGGTTGGTATAAGGTACTAGGATTCCTTTACTTGAAACCGCTTATTGTGATAATAGTAAATTCTCGAGAGTCGTAACTTTAAAATCACCCGGTAGAGTTTTTGCCATATAGGTTTTCTCTATTTGTAAACAAATCACCATGTCAATTTATTTTCCATTGCATTTTAACTTAGGTTGTGTTTGGTTCGATGTAAATCAAATTCCAAGTATAAAATGAATGCAGGGGAAAATGAATTCCCATAAGGAAATTAAAATCCAATCGTTTGGGTGTGCAATGAAAAATAGTCTGGAAAACGATTTCCAGTGTTTGGTAATATTCTGAAAATGCTATTTTCCTACAAATTTTTCACATTTTCTCAGCCATTTTCTTAGCTTCCAAACAAATTTTATATCAAAAAATTTCAAAATATACACTTAACACAACCAAAAATCAAAATAAAATCATTTATTCACAATATATACATGATATACTTAGTGAGAGGAGGAAGAAAGAGTGAGAGATAGATCGGGAAAGAGAGAGATCGGTACCAACGGAGGACGGCAGCGACTAGATCGGGAAAGGGAGAGATCAGTACCAACGAAGGACGGTGGTAGCTAGATCGAGTGGGTGTGGATTGGACAAGGTGGGTGTGGGTTTGCCGAAATGGGGATTAGGTTGTATGGGTAGATGGGTAGCTTGGATGTGGATCGGAGCTCATGGAGGAAGGTAGCTTGGATGATGGCGGGGGTGGTGATGGCGATGGTGGATTGGAGACATGCAGTGGTGGAGCATGGCGGTGAGGTTGAGTGGGAAGAAAAGATGGAGAAATCTCACCATTGAGTGGAGGAAACGGACGGCTTGGGTGGTCGGAGCTAAGCTTCGTCGCGTCGATGCGTGAGGTGGTGCTGGAGCAGTGTTATTGCTAAGATGGATGAGTGGTCACAGCTGAGCTTTGGAGAAAGTGTGTGTTGAGAGTGAAGCGTGTGAAGAGTGAGAGGAGAGTGTAAATGGTTTGAAGGTAAAATAACTGTGTAAATCATTTTACAGGTGAAGGGGGTCTTTTTCCGATCAAAGTGTAAATGAAATTCCGTTTGACCGTAATTTCCAATTCACCCAAACACGTTGCTGGGTGTAAAATATTTTTCGGAAATCATTTACACCCAAAACAAACATAGCCTTAGTTGATGATTTATTTGTGCTACCACGCTTATTGCATGCAAATTGAATTAATTAATTAACTTGGCTAATTAATTGGTTAATTCATCACAAGGGGTCAATACATTCTTGGCCTATCAGAAACAATCAATATCAAAATAAATATCATATTTAAGATTGTTACTGTCTCTTTTGACAATGTTGGACTTTAGTTATTGAACAATGAATTTTAGTAATGAATTTGTCTCGAAAACTATTTAGTCTAATTTTAGGGTATGTTTGTTTGGAGGTGAAATAAGGTAGATGGAAAACTTTGGAGAAAAAATTGAAAGGAAAACTTTTTTGGAGTGTGTTTGGTTGGGTGGGGAGGAAGGAAAATAAATGGTGTGGCCCAAGTGTTTTCTCTCTAAGCCCACCAAAATGTTTTCTATCCAAAATGGAGAGAAAATTGAGTGGAGATGCAATTTTTATTGGACGCAATAGCTTGTGTCTTTGTTGCTATTGCTTTGTGGTGTTTACTTTTTGTTTGGGGGTGGTTTTTCCTTGGTTTTATTGCTTAAGCAGCATGTCTATACTTAATTAGTGAAGGGAGCATTTTTCGTCAAAATTCACTTGTTGGAATATCTATGAATACTTTTTGCTTTTGGACAAACGGTGGTGGGGTTGGGAATTAGGCCTAGTTCATTCTACAGAATAGGCCCTATTGGAATTGGGCCTGGTATGTCCTCAAGAATGGGCTCTGCTATCAATTTGTAGCAAAACAAACACTCCAACACAGATAGTAAAATACAACAATACAGTCCAATAATTGTTAGTTCACAGCAGAGTCCGCATATATTTTTAATAAGTATCTAATGAATACATTAACACATAGAACCTTGTTATCTTCCCCGGAATGATAACTCCTCCCCTCTATTAATCATCCTTAGCAGTAGGATCCTTCTTGACCTCTGTTCCTCTCATGTGTGGTCTAACTTTCTCTTTTACCCTTTCAATCTAGTGTTACCCCATGGACGATATTCTTTACAATTGGAAAAAACTGTCATTGACAGAGGAGGAAGATACAAAACTCAGTCTGTCGAAGTCAAAAAACCTACGCAACAAGGAGTTTGTTTTGGCTGAAAAATTTCTTACAAAGAGCGCCCTTAATGTGGAAGCAATAAGGCACACCTTTAAACCTTTATGGAGAACCAAAAAGGAGTTCAAGGTGTGTGAAGCAGGAGATCATATTCTTCTTTTTGTTTTTGAACTCAAATCTGACGCAGAACGGGTCCTCACCAACAAACCTTGGACCTTCGATAAACATGTTGTCCTATTACAGATATTTGATGGGTCTACTCCGGCGAGGTATTTGAGATTCGCAAATCTAAAAATTTGGGTGCAAATACACAGATTGCCGATGCGTCAGAGACTACAATTGAATTAGGAGAAACACTCGGTCAGGTAACATCATGTGAGAACTCTAGTGAACTGGTGGGGGGTGATTTCTTACGTGTTCAAGTGGAGATAGATGTATCAAAGCCCCTATGCCGAGGTTGACGGATAGCACTGGATGATAATGAGGAGGTATGAGTTTCTTTCAAATATGAGAAACTTCCCAATTTTTGCTATTGGTGTGGATTGATCTCACACGATGGGAAGGATTGTGAAGTTTGGTTAGCAAAAAAGAATTCAGAAAAAACAGAGCCTCATGAATATGGACCGTGGTTGAGAGCTCCGTCGTACAATCCGAGAAAAACTGCATTCATTATGGTTCCCGGCATGGGCGATGGCTTGGGTGGAATTCCAAGATCTGCTCAACTTTCAAATAATGCAAAGTGGGGTTCAAATCCATCGGGGAAAGCTCTGCCCGATCTGATTCTGGTGAGAAGGATGGCGTTGATTTGAGGAATGGAAAAAATATGGAATCATGTGATCCGGAGGAGCAAATCACGCTAACTGGCAGAGATTATTGCAACCCAATATCTGAGCTATTTATTTCTAATTCCAATTTAACTTCCTTCCATACTGATAATGCTGACTTTGAAATGCAAATACAGGAAATAGACTCTGAAATTAGTAAGTTTGACAAATGTGAAGCACACGTGGAAAATACTTCAGTTGGTGCATCACAGGTTCCACCAATCGTTGAGAAGCAACTAGCTCCTTCCATGCAAACACTAGTAACTCAAGAGCAGACTCACCACGTGACAAAAAATTCCCCACCATCTAACCAAGGAAGCAAAACTTTGTGCACGTGGAAGAGATTGGCAAGAGACAATCCTATGGAGACTAACCCACCACTGAGCCCCACGGCAAAAAAGAGAAGCAGAAAAGAAGATGTAGAATATCTTCCCGAGTTACCTACCAAAAAATCACAGGTTTCAAAGGGAGAAAGTCAGAAAAATCCAATGGCGAAGGCTACTCTGCAATCCCGCCAAGCGCAATGAGTCTCATAGTTTGGAACTGTCGCGGGCTTGGGAACCTATGTACAGGAAAAGAGCTTGAAGTAGTGATTCGGGCAAAACATCCCTCTATTGTGTTTTTAGTCGAAACATGGGCGAATGAAGCTAGGCTAAAAAAAGTTCAAAGAAACATCAAGTTTGATTATATGTTCTATGTGGAAAAAAATCTTAGAAGTAGTGGGGGTTTGGCTCTTTATTGGAAAAATTCCATTGATGTTTGTGTGGATTCTTTCTCCAAATACCACATTGATTCTATAATTAATAAAGGTAGTGATGAAGCATGGAGATTTACAAGTTTTTATGGAGAACCAATAACACACAAGAGAGTTGAAGCATGGAATAAGCTAAGGTTGCTCAATACCAGACATAATCTTCCTTGGCTTTGTGCCGGGGATTTCAATGAAATCACAAGGAGCTCAGAGAAATTGGGAGGAAATAATAGAAGTCAGGCTCAGATGCAACTTTTTCGGATGTTATAGATGAATGCGGATTTCTTGATCTTGGCTATGTGGGAGACCAATTTACTTGAAGAAAACATTTTGTGGATGGACATTCATTGTGGGAAAGATTAGACTGTGGACTGGCTAACCATGAGTGGTTTGTGAAATTTACAGGCACAAAAATCCACCATCTGCTCTCAGATTCTTTGGATCGCTCCCCATTGTGGATCACCTTAGATGGTTTAGACATTCCATCTTTTGCTAAACCTTTTAGGTTCAAAGAAGTGTGGCTCTCTGACCGTGGGTGCTCAGATATTGTTGAGGCAGTTTGGCTGTCAAGGGGAGAAGAGGAAGATCATGACCATGTTATGCACAAAATAGATAAATGTGGTAAAGAACTTCGCAAATGGGAGCGGGACTGCTTTAGGAATGTCAAATTGATATTGAGCCGGAAGAGAAAGGATTTAAAGGAGGCCAAAAAATTAGCCATGAGAACTGGAAATAATCAGCATGTCTGTGTGTTGCAAAAGGAGATAGCCGAGTTGATTAATAAAGAAAATAGACTGTGGTTCCAAAAAGCAAAGGTCACATGGGCTAAATTTGGGGACAGAAACTCAAAAATTTTTCATAGCCATGCGTCTTAGAGGAAGAGGAAAAATTTGATCCGAAAACTGAAAGATCCAAATGGCCGAGTGATGGACACCAATGAGGATATAGTTGAATGCTTGGTGCACTACTACAGGACCTTCTTTAGTCAAACAACTAGCAATTCTGTTCCGCGGCTACAAATTCCATTCAGAAAGTAATTATCAAGGAAATGAATTCCATGCTCTCATTCGAATTCACTCTTTTGGAGGTAAAGTAGGCCATCAACCAAATGGCCCCACTAAAGGCTCCCGAACCTGATGGTATGCCTCCTTTCTTTTATCAGCATTATTGGAACTTAATTGGACATGATATCTCTAACTCTGTGTTAAATTACCTTAATTCTGCTACTTTACCTGATCACCTCAATCACACTTTTATTACTCTCATTCCAAAAAAAAAAAAAAATCCTGAATTTGCCTCTGAATTTAGACTGATTAGTTTGTGCATGTATTGTATAAAATTTTCTCAAAAGTGCTTTCAAATAGACTTAAGAAAATTTTTCCAAATATTATTACTGAAAATCAGAGTGCTTTCACAAAAATTCGCCTTATTTCTGACAATATTTTGGTAGCTTTTGAATCTTTACATAGTATGCAGAAGCACACAGGGAAGGATGGGTATATGGCCATTAAGCTTGACATGAGCAAAGCATATGACAGAGTGGAGTGGGATTATATGTCTTCAACTATGGAAAAGATGGGCTTCAACAAATATTGGATCCGTCTTATGATGTTATGTGTCTAAACTGTGACATATTCCATATTGGTTAACGGGGAACCCAAAGGCATGATCACTCCAACAAGAGGCATTAGACAAGGAAACCCACTCTCACCTTTCCTATTCTTGCTTTGCACCGAGGGACTAAATGGGTTGATCAACCAAGCCTCTTAATAGGGTCACATCAAGGGCTACTCTCTTTGTAGAAATAGTCCACGACTAACTTACCTTTTGTTTGCAGATGATAGCTTGTTGATTTGTAGGGCCACCATAGAGGAGTGCCAAAGAGTTTTGGACATATTGGAAGTTTATGGGAGATGTTCAGGCTAACAGATTAACCAAAGCAAGACGACAATCTTCTTCAGTAAATCCACTAGTGATGACATCAAAAATCAGATAAAGTTGGCACTAGGGGTTCCAAAAATTGTTCAATATGAGAGATACTTGGGTTTACCATCACTGGTGGGCAGAAACAAAAAAGCAAGCTTCAACTATATAAAGGAGCGAGTCTAGAAAAAACTACACGGATGGAAGGAGAAACTCATCTCACAGGTTGGAAGGGAAATCTTAATCAAAGCAGTTGTCCAAGCTATTCCTACCTACACTATGAGCTGTTTCAAACTTCCTTTAGGTCTTTGCTCAGAAATTGAGAGTCTGATACGAAGATTTTGGTGGGGTCAGAAAGGTGAAAGGAGGAAAGTTCACTGGTGAAATGGGAAACACTTTGCCTCCCAAAAAAGGAAGGAGGTATGGGCTTCAAGTATCTAGCTAACTTCAACGATACTCTCTTGTCTAAGCAAGCTTAGAGATTACTTCATAATAAGGACTCCCTCTTCTATAAAGTCTTTAAAATGAAGCTTTTTCCAAATTGTAGTATTTGGGAGGCTCAAGAATCTAGCACCGGTTCACACGCTTGGAATAGCATCTTAAAGGGAAGAGATGTTCTTCTTAAGGGTGCAAGATGGAGAATTGGTTGTGGAGAGGCCGTTAGCATATGGAATGATGCATGGTTACCATCTTTGGAGCATCCAAAAGTCTTATCTGATATCGTTCCAAGCTTTGAAGATGGGAGAGTTTCTGACCTCATCAATCCACTCATAAGAACATGGAGCTTACATTTAGTGCATGGATTATTGTCACTGGATGAAGTTGTTTTGGTTCTCAGCATCCATTTGAGCCGTACTTCGGTGGAGGACAAGATCATTTGGCCTTTCACCCCCTCAGGTAAGTATACTGTAAACTCAGGTTCTAAATTTCTAACTAAGCTCAATTCTGTGCAAGTTCCTACAGCCAACCAGCAGCAGCAAAGTGGCATTTGGAATCAGATTTAGGGGCTTAATGTCCCTAATAAAGTGTGGCATTTCATATGGAGAGTGTGCAAGGAAGCTGTACCAGCAAAGCCAAACTTAATGAGGAGGAAGATTTTAATGGAAGACAAATGTGAGCATTGTGGTGTGGAGTCTGAAATGGCACTTCATGCAGTATGGGAATGTGCCATGCTTGATGAAATATGGGAGGTCGTTCCAGGTTTTGAAGATCGGAGACAGTATGAAATCTCAAGCACTAGAGACCTAATTAGTGTGTTTCATGAGAAAAGGAAAAATCTGGAACTAATGACCATGGTGATGTGGACGATTCGGTATCGACGCAACCAGCTACAAGTTAGTTCAAATGATTTTCCCAAATCACAGGTCCTCCAACAAGCTACTCAGGCTTTGGCTACCTTCCAACAAAGCCAACAATCCCTCAATCAGCCTTCAGCAATGCTGCGACCTCATCCCCGTGCACAGTGGAGCCTGCCTCCACCGAATTGTCTTAAACTAAATTTCGATGGAGCCATTTTTCCGGAGTTGGGCAAGGCTAGACTGGGAGTGGTTGTTCATGATAGTCAAGGAAATGTGATTGCCTCACTGTTAAAACAAGCCCCTCTGCCATTCTCAACGGATATCGTGGAAGCCATGGCAGCAGCAAGGGCGTTGGTCTTTGCACAAGAATTGGGTATAACATAATTTGTACTTGAAGGAGATTCGGAAGTAGTAATTAATTCCCTCCGAAGCAAAGACGCCACGTTCTCTTCATTTGGCCACCTTCTGGAGTCAGCAAAATCCATGCTTGGTTCAAGTACTTGCATTAATTTCTCCCATGTATGTAGAAGTGGTAATAAAATAGCCTATAATCTAGCTAGACATGCAAGAAATGTCAAAGGTTTGTCTGTGTGGATGAAGGATGTTCCACCACACTTAGTTGATGTACTCTTTGCCGAACCTAGCTGATTTTATAATAGCAGTAGTCTTCATTCTCCAAAAACAAAAAAGTATAAGAGATATCCCATTGTAGAATGAGAGTTAGTCAAGACAAAACTCAGCCCCAACTCCCATAATCTTATTGCTTTGAGTCAGGACAAAATTATGTAGTTTGGAACTTGAGTCAGTCTTAACTCTTAACCATATTGAATGCTTGGATATTCTGCCAAAGGGTTTTTCTTTTCTCTACTCATCCAAACTACTCTGCTGTGAAAGGGGCGAAGATATGTACAAGGGTCCTCGCCCCCCCCCCCCCCCCCCAACAAAAAAAAAATTTGAAATTTTTTTAAATATATATAATTATTTTAATGTTTTCAAAATTTAGTCTTCAAAAATAAGAGTTCCCCCCCCCCTCCAAAATATTTGAATTAGTCCAATAATGCTCTTAAAAATAAAAATAAAAATTGGTCTAATAGCTATAGAAATATAACTTAATTTTTCGCAATTCTATTTTTTACTGTAAAATGTGCTCTTATATCTGTTAAATATTTGATAAAGTTTGGCATAAAAAATGTTTGAATTTATCTTTTTCAACCCATTACATGGTGATTTAACAAGTCATTGACTCATTAAAAAAATCTTGTTACTAAAACTACATATGAAATGTATATTTAGCTACCACATAATGGGTTTGAGCGAGATAGCTTCAAATATGTTTAAAGTCTAACTTATTCTTCCAAGTTTTTTATCATTCATGTTTTTGAAAATTTCATTAGTTCAATTGAAATATTTTCTACTTACTTTAGTATAAAATTTGATCATTTGTATTTAAAATGAAACTTTTTAAGAATTTCACTAAGAAAATAGGAAAAAAAAAAGAATTTTATTTTATGAAAAATTACCATCAAACATAATTTTGATTGATAATATTAAACTTTTTTTTTTTTGTTGGATGTGTGTATATATATAACTAATCAAATAAAAAAGTGTGTGTATATACAGGGACGGAGCCAGAACTTTGAGTTAGGGGGGCGGTTTTACTGTTTGTTGTGTGCAGTGATTTCAACCTCTAATTCTGCTACTTAGTTGCTGAGTTTTTTTTTTTTTTTTTTTTTTTTTGTGTGTGTGTGTAATTAAGAACAAAACTATTTTTGTTTAGAATTTTTTCAAAGAGCAGGGTTATTTATTTTGGATAAAATTAGTTAATTAAGCTTAATTTTGTTTTTAGTTTTAATGGTAATTTTTGTTGTTGAGGTTTTTTTTTTTTTTTTTGCTTGAATATTTTGTTTTAGATTTTACATCTATAAATTTTTTTATGGTTACTAAAATGAGGAAAATACTAGAGCTGCAAGTTTTTTTTTTTTATAAATTACTTATGTAATAAGTGGTTACTAGTAAGTAAAAAAATGATGTAAATTGTGTGTCCATATACGAATCAATAAAAATTTGCTACCAAAAAGGTTTGTAAAAATGTTATAAAAAATTTTGTGGATATAACATTACTCTTAAAAGAACTAATGATATTGTTAAAGGGAAATAAAATGTAATTTTATAAAACAAAATTGCTAAAATTAATACAAATATATATAATAATATTTTTTTTTTTTAAATTTAGGGGGGGCCATTGCCCCACTGGTCCAAGGGTAGTTCCACCCTTGTGTATATATATATAATAAAAAAATTGTGTGTATATATTCGTGTGTGGAGATTGTCTTAATAAATATATTAATGTTGCAACTTGAACTTCCTAAACTAAAATTCCTAGCTCTGCCTCGATTTCTCTCTACTAATCTTGATGACTCACTCTATTGTTGTGTAGTTCTTGTTGTTGTGTTGTTTTTTATGAATGAGGTCTACCCTTATTTATTCACAAATTTGAGAGCCTTTCAGCCTCTCTATTCCTCTTACGGTACATTAATCCATTCTTGAAGTACACTAATCCATGATTGCACTCTTTTCCTGCTAATTCTTATTTCTCCGAATCTGGGATGCGAAATAGCAGGACATACTCTTTTCTTTTCGCCGCTTGATGCCCATAACTAAATTTGATGCTCATGTACCCTCTATGTTCTGTCTGTGGCTCCTCCTCCCTTCTTTCCCTTTATTTTCAGGAGTGCTCAGAGCCTCCAATCTTTTATATCAAAGTCTTGGGCCTTTTGGGCTTGGTTCAATTCCTTGGGCCGTTCTGCTGAAGCTCTTTTATGAGCTCCCAGTTTCTTTAATGTGTTTCGTCCATCTTTGGGCCCGCTTTTGCTTTTCTCATGGGTTTGTGGTGAAGATTGTTTTTTTCCTTTTTTTCTCAACTGTAGGTGACGAGGCCTCTACTGTTCATCTCATCCTAAGGTATTCTGCAAGGAGACCTTTTCTTTCGTCACTTAGTTAAATAGGCTTAGACTTGGGCCTGGTGGGCCCTTCAGTCCCTTTTTCTCTTGTCCTTCTTGGGCTTACTTATCTGGGCCTGGGGCTTCATTCGCTGGCCCAGTAGTGTTAAAAAAAGGGGCATCAAATTAGTCTTGCAGCTATGAATCCCTTATTGCTTGTATGTATGATCACAACCAAAAAGTGCACATCTATATGAACAACAATTCTTGAATGGGAAATAATTCTCAGCCAATTCAAGGATTAATTAATCATCCTTGTATTATCCATTACTGATTACTGTTTGCATTTGTTTTAACTTTAACTTTGCTGCTTGTTTAGTATGGGTTTAAAAACATAATGATATTCCATGCCATAAACAAATCACATCAGCCACAATGGTAAATTAAGTGGTATTTGCAAAATTGAATGGTGGCTCTTTACCAAAAAATTAAAGGACAATATGATATTAGTAATTATTATGGTACATTCATCCTAGGCTTTTCCTACGACAGATGCTTTCTTCATTGAGAGTAAAAAGCTATCCCACTGTGTTGAATATCAATACAAGTTCAAGCAAGATTTAGAGTCTATCTGAGCTTTTAACTTGTTTTAATTCCTTAAATCAAGATTTTGCTAAAAAGATTGCTAGTAAAATTTTTGTACATACTCAAGCCAATGCATTTTCAATTGTGTGGAGAACAAGCAGGATTATGGTGAATGCTATAGATTAGCAACTTTCATTTCTCTCTCCCTCGGCCCTCGCACACACATGATAGGGTGAGTCAGCATCTTCCAAGATGTTCATATTGAAGCAACCTACATTATGGCCCATAAGTCTCTGAGTCCAGCCATATGAAATCAAAGCTCTTTAATGAACTTGTAAGAGCCACGGCTAATAAGTCACACGTGAGTCCAAATTATACTTGAATTACGAAGTTGTGTGCTACTAGAGTACAAGGCAGCAAGGGTTTTATTTTATTTTTATAGAATGAGCATGAAGTCTTTTATATAAGAACTAACCTCATTGCACACATGAAGTGTGTGTGATAAGTCTTTTCTTTTTTTGGTTTAGTATCATATATTTTTCACTTATCTCAATTTGAGTTTTACACTTTTTCTCAAAAAAGTTGCACATTTTAAACTACTAATATAGTCAGAAATTCAATTGTATGTGTGATGCAGTAAAGACAAGGAGATTTTCTTTAGCTGGAGATATACACAAAAAGAAGATTAATTCAAGATTTTTCTCTAGAAATCTAGAACCACATGTAGTTGTTGTATTCATAGTGTGAATGAAGATTTTAGGTGAGTTAATATTATTTCTAGAGAGATATTATTGTATTTGGTGTGGATCTCAAGTGAGATATGAACTTGTGAGGATATTGTATTTGATTTAATAATAGCAAAATCAATGCATCTTTGTAGAGTTAGGTACATTGTCAAACTATGTAAATATTGTCTTGTATGATTGTTTTTCTTTTGCGTTATGTCTTATCTAGGAATTGGGCTAAATTTCAAAACATTAACAACAATTATATTTGCTGCTTTACAAATTAATTAATTCCGACTTTATATTTGCCACTCAATTATATACAACTCAATATATTGTTTTTTTTTTTTTTTTTTGAAAAAGTTTCAACCTACGACGTCTGCTCTTAATGATAGTTCTTTATTATCAAACTAAGACATTACACCACATAAAGATTCAAAAAATAAAAACTTAGCTATAAAATGTACTATCTCCAAGGATACATACAATGGTACCTTTGTATAGTATAAACCATTACACAAACAACATACAAGATTATCATTTCAAACACAAGCTCCAAAAGCATTGTTATTCACCATATGATTGTAGGACAAATATGTCAATGGATAATCTTAACAACAATCATATTGTACTGCAATAAACCATCCAATTCCAAATTCTTCTCCATATGCATATGTTTATGGATGCCAATTAATCAATTCTATACAGCTCAAAGTATTGTAATTTGACAAGCATATAAAATGCAATTCAAACCATCAACTTTTTTTTTTCCTTAGAATTTTAACATAATATCTACTCTTAATGATTACTTTTTATTATCAGATTAAAACACCAATTGGCGAGAATCAAACCCTATATCTCTTATTCGACAACAAGAGGTTTTACCATCAACTAAAGTTTAACAATATAATAGCATACATAAACAGTCCAACATCATTCCCAATTTACAATTGTGCTTAACTTTCAATAAAAAAAAAAAGATCTTTTCCTCTTTAAATGCTTACGGCCCGTTTGGTCATAGAGTTTGAAAATTGTTGTTTAAAAAGATGTGAAAATTGTTGTTTAAAAAGTGTTGTTGAAAAACGTATTTTTTAGTGTTTAAAAAACAAAAAATTGTGTTTGGTATCATAGTTTAAATAACATATTTCAGCATTCAAAAAACATAAAAAATGTGTTTGGTACATGTGTTTATTTTTTAAAAAAAAGCTAAACATATGTACCAAAAATTAATTTTTTAATTTGGACAAAAATCAAATTATATCCCTTCGTTGCTCTTCATCTGAGGCTTTATCCCTTCTATTCCCTCACCGTATGACCAAACCCCTGCACTCCAAAATCTCCATCGACGCCTCAGAGCATCCACGGCTCGGCTGAGCTTCACGGTCGTCAGTCTATGTTCGAAGATCCAGCCCGAGATCGAGCTTGATTCACCGCCGACCCAGCATAGAGAAGAGAGGAGATATGAGATAGAGGAGATGAGATCGAGCTTCATGGTCGGCTAAGCTTGATTGCTGGTCGGGTGAGAGTTATGAGAGGTGGGTGAGTTTTTTCATTTCTAGGGTGAGAGTTGGGTGAGTTCTGAGACATGAGGGAGAGCACAGAGAAGAGAGGAGAGATGAGATAAAGGAGAGGAGACAAAATTAAAAAAATTAAAAGCTGATCAGCAGTGGGTCCATCAGCAGAAAAAAGTTGACTAAACGTGTTAGTGATTTTTACGAATTTTCCATCAAAAACGTGTGTTCAGTGTTTAAAATCACCTCCGCCCACATTTTAAAACATAGAGTTCAAACAATGATTTTTCAGCAACAATTTCCAAACAACAGCATTTTAAACCGTATGACCAAACACATTATTTTGCCATTTGGACACTAGTGTTCAGTGTTTAAACACTGAACACTGTGTTTTGAACCGTATGACCAAATGCCCTCTTAATTGCTTATGGTACGACAGATTCTTTCTACAGTGAGTAGAAAGTTGTCCGACTATGTTGAGAAATCAATCCAAAATTCATTCTCTATCAGCTTGTACTATGCATTGTTTCCTTAAAGCAAGAGTTTGCTTGTAAAATTTTGATACATATTGAAGCAAATATCTTTACAATTGTGGAGAGTACAATTACAAATATAGCCTTTTCAGAAAGATGACTTTCTCTTGTTGGTGCATCAAAATCACCTTCTGAAAGAGAATTGAGCTCACTACTACTCTCTATATGAGATCTACGGCAGGATTATGATACTAATGGTTCGTTTGAATTGAGAGAGAGAGAAAGGAAGTAAAGTAGAGTAAATTTAATACAAAATTAGCTTATTTTTAACCAACACTACTCAACTCTCCTCTCCTTCCCCCTTCCATTCAAACAGGTCATAAGTTTTAAAACTCCTATCTTTCTCTGTCTGAAACACCCACAAGGCCAGCCAGCACCCACAGTTTTCTCCATATGCACCATAATATCATCCCAGGAAAAACATGTCTACGGATAATCTTAGCAGCAAGTAAACATATATTACTACAATACAAATCATCCAATTCCAAATTCTTCTCCATATGCATAACTTTATAATTGCCAATCAATTATATTCAGCTCAGAACATTGTAATTTGACCAGCCATATTAAAGTTTCACATAGTTATAACCAAACAGCACAAAATAAGCAGCTCAGCCTCTTTCCCTGTTCACAATTATGCTTAATTTCCCATTATTCCATATGATATCATAAAAACAGATCCTTATAATTTCAAATACATCCATTTCATAGTTCAGATTAAATATAGAATCTAAAAGTGAATCTAATATCACATCATATAAAACTTTAAATGACATGATGCCATATACACGGTTAGATACTGAAAATAAAATCTTAACCATGAAACAACTCTCATCAACAATACATACATTAACACTAAATAGGAAAATATTCTTACCCTATGAGACCCAATTAGGCTGATGAATCAGCTGCAAATAGGGCATAGAACCAAGCCATTCTCATTACAATCAGGGCACCTCGCCACTACAGTCCTCTCTACTCTTCGACCCACCTCTTCTTTCACCACCATAACCATCTTACAACTCCCACTACACCTAAAACAAGGCAAAAATCTCACATCACCACAACCCTCACACACACTACTAACCCCACCAACCCCAAATCCACCCCTTTTCTTAGGCAAACCATGAAAAATCTCACCAACCAAACCTTCCTCCACCATTTTCAACACCTCATCACACCCACCCACATACCTTCCCTTCACAAAAACCCTCGGAGGCACCATTTCTTTCCCTTTCATTAGTTCTCTCAGCTCTTCTCTGAACCCACGATCCATAGATATATCTCGCTCTGTAAACAACACTCCTAAACTCTGTAACACTGCCCTCACAGCATTGCATTGCTCGAAGGTCTTCCGTACGCCCCGCAACGTCGTCGTGTAGAGAACCACTTTGTTTTCTCCGTTTGGTGGACATAGTTTCTCGAACTTGTCGAGATCAAAAACGTGGTCGTTTGAGTTAGTATTAGGCTTGTTGGGGTTTGAGTTTTCTTTATTGCTATTAAGGTTTTTGAAGAAACGGAAACTCTCGGAGTTGTTGTGGTTGTCGAGTCCAGCCATGAGTTCCCACGAGTTGATGACGTCAGCAGGCTGGAACTTGGGTTCAGACCAGAGAGACCTGGGTTCGGACCATAGGGACTTGGGCTCGGAGAGGGTGAAACGAGTGGGTGGGGTTGTGGGCGGAGGAGGAGTGGTGGGGTTTGAGTTTTGTGGCGGTGGGTCAAGAGTGAGGAGGCCATAGGTGGTGGAAGTGAGAGAAACAATGTGTTGACTCAGTGATGAACTGCCGAGTTGGGTGAACTCTTCATCATGGTTGAGCAGATTGGAAGACACACAACCCATGATTTTGATTTGATGAAAGATGAAACTCTCTCTCTCTCTCTCTCCCTGTGTCTCTGTTTCTGATTTTGAAAAATCAAAAAAAGAAAAATAGAGTGAGAAAGTTGGAGAAAGAATAAGGACAAAAGGTTGAGATACAGGGAAACACTTTTGGTTTTGGGACTATTGATTTTTTGGGAAAGTTAGTAATAAAATAATGAGCAGTGTTGGTTTCTTTTTTGTTGCATTCAATTTTTTTTGAAATCTTGAATGTTGTGCTTTTAGCAACTGTGTAAGTGTAGCGTGTAGGCGCTGGAGTTCACGAGCTTTGAGCGCTAAAATTTATAATTCAAAATTTGGTGAGCTGATGATATTGATAAATGAATGAAGACTCGAAGACACGTTTTGAGACGAATCATATCCTTGATGGTCTTGGGCCGGTTGGGTTTTGTTGGTCTTGGGCTCATACTTACGGTTATAGAACAGTGAAATTCATTGGGGAGTTTTTTTTTTTGGTGGAAATATCTTAAATGTGCCCAATTTCACCCATAAATTTTATAAAATTATAGGAAGTAAGTAATGGTGTATTATTTTCATATTTACGTATGAAAATTATCAATTTTATTTTCTCTCTTGTGAACCTTAATAATTTTTTGTTTTAAATAAATGATGTCATTCTTGATTGACAAAGGAAAACTTAATCCTCTTTCTTTTTTCTTTTTTTGGGTATGCATTAGTTTTGAATTGAGATGTACAAATTACAATTTATGGTATGTCAAAAATGGGTCCACATTTTGGTGATTAGGTTACTGTTAATGGTATTTTAAATTCAAATTATGTTTGTAAATTTCAGTTAACTTAACTGATAAAATCTTCTGTCATCAAATAAGATATTTTTTAGTTCTAAAAGCCTTGTAACCTAAGTGGTTGGAACCTGCAGACATGTCCATGACCTCCAAGATTCAAATTCCCCTTCCCCCATTGTACTTATCAAAATATCAAAAAAAAAAAGAAAAAGAAAAAAAAAAAGAGATATGAGCTCAAACCCCGCTTATGCCAAAAACTAATTGGCATATTGGTCTGTTGATAAAAAGTAATCATCAGAGTAGATCTCATAGATTGAATTCTATCTTATCTATCTAAAATAAAAAGTAACTCAAAAAAAAAAAAAATTTGAAGCATATTCTTTCCATTCTTTTCTATTTTCAATTAATGCTATGAAAATTCTCCAAATCAGACATTATACCTAAGAGAAATTAGAATTACTATAAATTTAATATAGACTATATTCTATATTAAAGAAGTTAATATTTTGTTAATTTTGATCATCATGAACAAGGTCAATTAATGTTCTCCATGCTTGAACTGCTTTTGATCTTCCTACTTCCTAGTGAAACCGTTTGGGCTTAGGCTCAAGTTGCTTTGCTTGCTATCTTCAAGGCTATGGATTTTGGCTTCTCTATCATTTATTTTGGAGGGGATGTAGGGAAAATACACGAAATTCCTAGATCTGTGAGATGTAAAATAGAAAGAAAAAAAAAAAATGCGCCAAAGAAAACAATCACACAAGACAATATTTACGTGGTTTGGCAATTTGCCTATGTCCACAAAGTTGAAAGAATTTTTCTATTATCATGGAAAAATATAAGATGCAGCAGTATAGTTTTCTTTCTCAAAACAATACCCCCAAACCCTGATCTCCAAACAACAATTTTTCTATCATGTGTATAGGATTCACGATGGGCTAAAAAATGGGCCAAAAAATTTTCCTGAGGATGTCAGCCCAAGCCTTTGCTCCATAGACTAAGCCTCAGAAGAAGAAAAAAAATCTCATTAAAAACCGTAACACTTTAATTTCGGGTCGGGTTATAATCCAATTCAAACACAACTAAGCTCCACAAAGCCCAACAAGAGATGCCTCTAATGTTATCG
Organism: Quercus agrifolia; assembly: GCA_029955455.1. Classification (NCBI taxonomy): domain Eukaryota; kingdom Viridiplantae; phylum Streptophyta; class Magnoliopsida; order Fagales; family Fagaceae; genus Quercus; species Quercus agrifolia. The sequence continues at coordinate 67,437,303 of JARQAD010000001.1, read as the reverse complement.
GCCCTATTGGCATTGGACTATAGCTTAGCTCCTATTATTTATGATATTAGGGAAAATGTCTCTTTTTTTATTATTGGGTGGTATTCTGTATTTTGAGTACTTCTAGTTCAACTCCTCCTATAATGTTAAAGGAACAATTACCATATAATCTCTTCCTCCCATAATTTTGTCCAAGTCAGTGAGAGATGGAAAGAGGAAGAAGAAGATGAAACTTGGGCTTTCAATTGAAAAACTTATGTCATCAATGCCTAATGTTGATATCGTATTTTGTTCACCTTAGATTTTTGTAAAATATTCCAACTTTGACCCCAAAAAACCCCTAATTTATATTGCTTAAATTTTCTTATGTAATCTTCAAGAATTTCATCATTTAAGTTGATTTAAAGCCGACAGAATGAAATAACATCAAAATTAATTGTTTAGAAAGTCAAACCATAGCCCAAGTGTACGTTCATTTAACCTAGATTGCGATGAATCAAGTCCAACCTGTCCTTCGAAAATTTCAACCTTGCACTCCTTGGAAAATAGGTATGGAGGCTACTTCACAACTGGGATTCCTTATTCTATAAGGTGTTTAAAGCTAGGTTCTTTCCATCTTGCTCAATCATGGACGAGGGGGTCAAAACCACGGGGTCTAATGCGTGGCAGAGCATACTCAAGGCACGCCAAGTCATCGATTTGGGGTCTTCATGGCGTATTGGAGATGGTCTTAGTGTTCTGATCAAAGGCGATAGGTGGCTGCTAGGTTTGCACTCCAACAAAGTTCTCTCCCCCCAAAACCATTTCCCAATGAACACCAAGGTTTGCGCCTTGATGACAGAAAATGGTGCCAGCTGGGATGAAGATCGGATCCAAGTAGAATTTATACCTTTTAAGGTGTAAGATATTCTTAGCATCCCATTAAGTTCACGACGGTCAGTTGATGTCAGAATATGGAAGGAAACAAAAAATGGGGTGTACTCCACGAAATCAACATATTGACTCCTGGCTAAGTCAGTGATCAATTACCAACCAGGACCCTTGAGTTCATCGATGCACAAGAATTTTTGGACCAGCATTTGGAAGCTTAATATTCCAAATAAGATTTAGAATTTCTTATGGAGAGCATGCTCTAACTCATTACCAAAGAAGAGGAGCTTATTTCATAGAAAAATCATCACTAATGCAACCTGTGATTTCTGCCTTGATCAACCTGAAGATGTCATAACGCTCTGTGGGATTGCTATGTGGTCAAAGAAATCTGGTGGAAGGAAGAATTATGTAAACCACATCTTTCGGAGCGCTTTGTGAATTTTCAAGACCTCTTCTTGGGAATCCTTAAGGTGCAAGACCCTCATCTCGTGGAGCGATTCGCATTTATTTCCTGGAGCATTTGGTACAAAAAGAAATGCTATCCAAACCAGCTCATCCTCCCCGCCCAACTCATTGATCCATGTTGATGCCATTGAGCGCCTCCAGAAGTTCTAGCAGGTCCAAGACACGCCCTTGGTTTCACATCGGCCTTCAGCGCCAGCCCACTGGTCAACACCCCCCAATTCTTGGTGTAAAGCTAACTTTGATGGTGCCATATTCCAAGAGTTAGGAGTAGCAGGCATGGGAGTGGTAATCAGGGACCATGAAGGAAACATGATTGGAGCTCTTTCGGAAAGAATGGCCTTACCCCCATCTGTTGAGGATGTAGAGGCTCTAGCATGTAGGAGGGCGATTTCATTTGCATAGGAAATCGGCCTTTAGGAAGTAGTCTTTGAAGGGGATGCTGAAATCATAATAAACTCCCTCAACTCAGATGAGGAGTGCAAGACCTCCTTTGGTCATCTCATTGAGGAGTCTCAGCAATTGGTGGCTAGCTTCAGAGACTTTGCGTTTTCATATGTAAAACGTAAAGGGAACGGCGGCGTGGCTGACAAGTTAGCTAAACTAGCCAGAGAGTCCCATTTTCCTCGAATTTGGTTAGAAGACATCCATAGTGATGCTACCAATCTTGTATTGTTTGACAGAAGTTTCTGTTGATTTTTGAATGAATGGACTTATTTTTCAAAAAAAGAAAGAAAAAACAAAGGTCCAACCTGTCTTGACCAAGTGATATGGTTCTCCAATGGCTCTCTAGTCCACATATTAATCTGTCTACCTCAAACCCAACATTTTACAACAATAAGTCTTAATCCCAAAATTTTGGGATAAAAATCCTTAACAAATTAGTTATGGTTGGGCATATGTATTTTTTTTCTCCATTCAATTCTATCTAAAGTCATGCTCTCTGTTAATTCTGTAATTGAAAAGTTTTTATAATTACTTTTACTAATGTTATTTTTGGTCTTCCTCTTTCTTTTTTTGTTTCCTAAACTTAGATCAACTCACTCTTTCTAAAATATATACCTATGATTATGGACTACTATAGAAAAAAAAATTAAAAAAAAAAAAAATTTTTGAGTGATTCTAGGAATATTACAAAAATCTACAATATAAGTCTTACAAGCTAATGTATCATCAATCTAAAAATAATACAATAATTCATATATTATTAATTTATTATGGTATTTAAGTAGCACTAATAATATATTATTACTAAAGCTCAACGAGTTTGCCACGTGTTGTGTTTGCTTCTTCTACAAAATGAAATACGGCTAGATTAAAGATGATTTGGGAAAATTATTGTGTACTCCCGGAATATCATAAATGTGTGCTCTCTCCTCTCACATGAATGGTGGGTCTCACTAATTAAATTCATGGTAGGACTCACCATTCATGTGAGAGGAGGAAACACACATTTATGGTACTCCGGGAGTACCTAATAATTTTCCGATGATTTGGAACACAATTTAATTTTTCCATGGAGAACGAAACTTTGTCCATGTCAATGTTTCACAATAAGTATCTGCCACATGTCAATAATAAATGAGTGGTTGCAAGGTGCAACATCTTATCGTTGCAACCTATCAAAGCAATAACTTATTGCAAAGAAATTTTTGTTACTATTTCATTTAATTGATTGTGCACCATACGTCTTGACACAAAAACTATCACTGTAATAACCTTATTTTAAAATTAAAAAAAAATTAAAAACCTTTTATTGCAAAAAAAATTTCTTGTAGCGAAACCTCTTCTTGCAACAACCTATTGCAATGACTTTGACTTATTGCAACAAAAAATTTCATTGTAATAACAATTTTTCCTTGTAGTATACTTTGAGTGTCTATTTGGATACTCACCCATGGAATTGGTTGATGATTGACGTCTTTGGAAAGACTTGTTATCTCTCATCTGTTGTGGCCCATGTCATTATTAAGGCAATTTTAATTGTTGTTACCACCATACATGTGAGGGGATATGATGTCGTGGAAGCCTGAATAAAGCACACACAATACTCTCTTTAATGGGCAGAAACTAAATTGTTAGTTTTTGGATAGTAAACATTGAATCCACGAGGAGTTTCTTGAATCAATAAAGTGATAAACTGAAATCCACTAAAGAAAGAATTCAACAAAAAGTATGTAATTTATTAATAATCTATAACTGAATTACTTTTGGAGGCTACAATGTGTTTAAATAGTAAAAAGAAAACCTAGGGTGGCTAGAAACTCTAAGGCGGCTAGAAAACCCTAAGGCGGCTACGAAAGCATATAAAACTCTAATTTGACTAAACAAAATTAAAAACACCTAAAACAAGGAAATAAATAACCTAAACCTAAAATAACAAAAATTACATAAAAATACTAAAATTAAATATTAAATATTAAATCGTGTCCTACATTAGACCCCTCCACTTGAAACAAACTCGTCCTTGAATTGATGGTTGGAATCTGAAATCTTCCGCTCCAAATAAACAAATACTTTGAATGCCTTAATAACTTGAACCGGTTTTGATACTTGAATTCTTCATAAAGTGTAGCATAAAATTTCTTCTCATTTACCTTCAATTTATTTGCAACATCAATCAACAAAAGGTTGATAATAAAATTAAAATTTTCTACTCCCAGAAAATCAACATATTGGGTAGTCATTTTTAACAAATCAATCGGAACCTGGGGATTGTGTGTGATGGACCCATCGTCATATTTAACCCTCAATTGGATCTTCCACAGTATTCTCAATAATTACCATCTCTTGATTTCTGTCAATTGAATCTTCCACAATCAACTCAACCTTTTTTTTTTTACTTCTTCATTAAATTTTTGAGAAGTGGTATCTTCAAGTTTCAATTCAACAACTTGTTGCAAGTCTTGATATTTTTTAACCACTTCAAAATTTTCTTTAGAAATAGACTGCTTCTTCTCAACCCTCAAACCCTTTCCTTTACTTGACACATGGACTTGGCTATGACAATTTTGGTTTTGTGGTTGACCTTTCATGTTTTGAACAAATTGTTTTTCATGTAAATATATAGATTTATAATCAACACTTGTATAATTCAATATATCATAATAGTCATTAGGAAACCATAAATAAATTAATACATTTTCATTCTTTGCCAAGAGCAGGTTGGATGCTTACCTTGCCACTTTCTATCAATTTGAATGTCTTCCCACCATTCATCTACTTCATTGTCCAATTTATTAGATGTAAGCCATACTCTTTCTTCATCACAAATCTTCCAAAAATTAAAATACTCTTCCAAATCAAGAAGCCAGTTGTACATGCAAGTTAGATTTGTAAAACTTGTATGAAAAATGTATGAGATATCTAACAATACATTTTGATGAAAAAGCTTAAAAATGATAAAAATGGAAGCTTTAACATCATAATGTCGAGAGAGGAAAAAAAAAAAAAGTAGTGCAAGGAAAGTTAAGATGACAACGAGATGTACGTGCAAAACCCTTTAAAAGGGATTAAAAAAAAAACCATAGGTGAGTAAGGGTGAATGTCCCTTGCTCGGTCAAGCTTTCTATTATATGAAAATGGAGGTTTCCCTTGTACAGTAGTGGTGTTCTTACTAAAGGATAGGCCTTTTCTCTACCTCACTTCCTCACAAACTTCCTACCATTTTCTCCATTGTTCTATCCTGGTTCTTACCCTAATAGTCTAGCAACATGTTCCTTTTATAGTCTAAGGAATGTTGCTAGGTACACAAGACAGATGTCAAACTGTGACTCCCCCATTCGAACTCTAATACAGCTACTATACTATGTAGTGGCTGGAGGAGAGAGGGTAAGCACGCCGAGGTGACATTGCCACTACGTGAGGAGCAATCATTGGACAAGAAAATGGACATTAGGGGCATTGAAAGTAATGCACGTATCCCTAATAGTGGTCCAACATAAGCACAGCTAATGGGAGGGAAGAATTTCATAACCTCTAACCAAAGAGGGTCACTATCTCCCTTTTGTGAGTGCTTGGTGTCCATGTAGGTGCAAATCTCACTCTTCCCCAAAATGGTCACATAGTTGGCACGGACCAAAGATCCCTTCTCCCAGCCAACGTTCCTTTTTCTTGCTCACAGCCATTCCATGTGTAGAGTCTGGATTCAGCCACGTCAGCATTCCCCCATGCTTTAGCTGGTGTACTGTACACCGATTAATAAAATCCAACTTACACATATCTTCGTCAAAGAAAGGAATTTTCTCATAGTTAGGAGTGCGTCCTTGAATATATTCAACATTGTTCATGTGAGATGATTTCCTAACAAGAAGAGTAACAATCTTTTGCTCAATTTTGTCTATAATTTGCCGACTCTTTTCAAGAAATTGTTGATTCTCATCACGAGCCTCTTTACGAAACTCGAGGAACTCAGCCCTAGTGAGGACTATGTTGTCGACGTCATTGCCATCGTCATTGTTGTGGTGGTCACTGTCTCGTCGGTTAGCCATTAGACCTAGGTAAGTCAAGGCTTTGATACCAACTGATGTCACGGAAGCCTGAAGAAAGTACACATGATGCTCTCTTTGATGGACAGAAACTAAATTGTTAGTTTCTCGGTAGTAAACCTCGAATCCATGAGGGGTTCCTTGAATCCATAAGGTGATAAACTGGAATCCACTAGAGAAAGAATTCAACAAAAAGTCTGTATTTTATTAATTATCTATAACTGAATTTCCTTTGGAGGCTACAATTAGTGGCGGAGCCAGGAATTTATCTTTGGGGGGGGCCATATATATGTATATTTTTTTTTGTATGAAATGTAAAATAGTAATATACAATACTTCATAACTCAATTTTTTCCCTTTTATTTGTTAAAATAATTGTTAAAATATCTGTATGTTCATTTTAAAGATAGTGAATGTTTAATTATTGTAATTTGTTGACACATATATTTATAGATTGTATTTTTATTTAAATGAAAATTATATTTATTTTTAGACTTTCTTAAATATGTATGTATATTATTAGGTATAAATGGCCAAAATGATAAGGTTATTTGAAAATTATCAAATTATTTAAGATATTTTCAAAAAAAAAATTATTATTTTTTTCAAAATTTTTGGGGGAGCCCAGGCCCCCCTTGGTCATCAAGTGGCTCCACCACTGGCTATAATACGTTTAAATAGTAAAAAGAAAATCTACGGTGGCTAGATTATCACATCAAATGTCTACTTTATTATTTTATCACATCATTTTACAACATCTCATTTATCAGATGTTTTATAATTCAATTCTATACATTAAAATAATATTTACTACACATTAAAATACATTATTTTGGTTTACCACATCTGTCTGTACCGTTGCAAATTTGCAACAGTACAGACACAAAATGGTAAATGTGCCAACTATATGCAACATCTACTAGGGAGCTATTTTTTGTATTTGGTATAGGATGTGTGCCAAATATTTAGCATTTGGTACATATCTCACATCTACTGTGGGTGCTCTAAACTGTGTCCTACGTCAAGATATAAACATGGCACCCTCAAGCATCCCCAAAATTTCTTATTAGAGTACGATTTTTGAGAAGAAGGTGGAGGTCATGCTTGCACATAAAGTTGATGTAAAGAAGTCGGATGACATTAAGGTAGTTATCCATATTATCTTCAATGTAGTTCTTAAAAAGTGCGTTGAAAAGAATATCTTGAAGATTTAAAGCATTTGTATGATACGATACCTCGATGTGATGCGACAACAAACAGATGGGAAAATATTGTTAACCATCCATCACTATGGAATTGCGATATGAGAATTACGTATCATGTACGTTGTATAAAACCATCAAATGTCATGAAGAGTCAGAATTTTGATTGTGCACTATATTCATGGTTGTCAGATCGGGAGTCAAATTGTATGATTGTACAATCCTAAGATCAAGGACTTAGATTGTAGTAGGATCGTGCATTTTTCAAGATCCCATGTAGGATTGGTTGAATCAAGTGGGATTGGACCGATCTTATGATCCTAAACGGTCCTACTAAAAACCCAAATTTGCTTTGAATTGGCATAAAAAAGAAAAAGTACAATCACCCAATGGATAGAAATGACCCAATATGCCCTATACTATAAAAAAAACCTCACTTTAAATTAAAAAATTATTCCCTGAACCCTTAAAATCAACATGATTGGATTTTGTAGTATAGTTATCTACTTAGCTAGTTGTCATTTGCAAACTTATTTTGGATTTTAAACTTGGAACTTAGTAGTTGGTACTATAGTTATAACTTTGTGACTGAAGGTGTCAGTGGCTCCGGTGAGTGGTGGTGGGATGTGTTGACGGTTGGGTTTTTCTTATTTTCTTTAATTATTTAATTTAGGTAACTAAAATAATGAAGCCATAAAATTAGGATTTAATAAAGTAGATAGACATGTGACAACTTTTTATTTGTGTAATATAAAGTAGAGTAGAGAAAGATGGAGAAAATATTTGAACTCAATTTTATAAGGTCAAGTTTTTTACCATTTTAATTTGAAGTGGTCCATGTTTATATACATTTTGTTCCATTCCATAATTGGAATTACTTATTCATTTATTTTTTAATAAAGAATTTCTAAACAATTGGATGGAAAAGTTATAATTTGTCACTAGTTATGACCTAGTTTAACTAGTGACAAATTAGACTTGGACAGCTTTTAAAAAAAAATAAATAAATAATAATAATAATAATAATAATAAAAAGACAGCGATAAGAAGAAGAAAAGCAGAAGATTTGGGCTAATGTAGGCAAAGAAAGAAGTGGGCGATACGTTTTAAGGTGCTTCACTGTACTAGTCTTCACATGCAAATGCAATGCGAGTTTGAGGAAAACATGTGTTTGGTACATGCACTTAAAAACTGAAAACATGTGTTTGAAAATATGTGTAAAAATACGTGTAGGTGAAAAAAGTGTATTGAAATACATGTAATCTATATATATATATATATATATATATATATATATATATATATAAAACCGAAACTTTTGAAGCTCCCACAATTTTCCACGTCAGCATTATTATTATTATTTTTTTAAATTCTGATTATCTTTTTCCTAAAGCCTGATAATACAAAAACCTAAAAATCTAAATTCTAATCAAAACCACGGCAAAACCATGGGCAACATATACGACCATTCCTCTCTCTCCTTAGAAACCCTCTCTCTCCAAAAATCAAAACCTTCTCCTTCCCCCAAAAATCCAAAATCAAAATCCAAAACTTAGGATGAGAAAGAAGGAAAAGCCGATCGGATACGTTGGGAAACGATTGACCCATCATCTTTACCTCTTAGAGCTCACCTTACTCTCCATCTGACAAACCAAGGAAAGAAACCTGGTACAATGATGAAGAAGCCAGAATTCTTGATGGCTTGCAAGGCTGACCAGAGGTCGCACTTCAAATCCAAGGTTTTCTTTCTTCAATTATATTGAATTGGGAAATTCTAGCTCTTTATATTATAGATCTATGTTGCTGTTGACGAATTGTTTTATTAAATTTGCTATATATGATGAAAAAGCTTGCCCCTTTTTTTTTCACCGTTGTTTTCTGAAGATGTTTAATTGAATGGTACAGTGAATTTTCCTCACAACCCAAGTAGAAAAGGATTATGTATAGTATGGATTTGGTGTCATCAAATAGTTGTTTTAATTTCCCAATCATTAAGATCATAGGCATAGCTCCCCCAAATAGAAACTATTTGTCTTTTGATGTCGCAAGAGTTGTGTTCTTTTATGACTGATTTTTATAATATTTGACTGTAGCATCAGTGTTTGGCACTAATTTTCCAAGTTACCATCCTTCCTAGAATCTTCTCCTTTCTGTTTTTCTCTCCAACAAAATATTCAAATTTTTCTTTCTACTTTGCCAAGATTTGATCCTTTAAAGTTTAGCAAAGGGATTGCTGAATAACAGTTTGTGTGTGTATAACAGTGACATTTTAGATTATTCTCAATAGAGACATAACATCTTATTTAACTATTGATATACCTTGTTGAAACAATGAAGTCTAATCCAGTCATGGGTAACTCTAAATACGATTAATTATCCTACTTATCTCTCAAATTTGGAATGGTGGTTGTGCTTTTAATTGTAGCAATTTAAATATCAATTTTTGCTTTATTTGACAAATTGATAAAAAGAGTCCATAATAGTGCCTGTAAGGTGTTTGATGCTATTTCTTAGTGAGATTCTGCATATGGGGAGCAACAATAAATTTGACAAAATTCTACAGTGGGATTCTGCATAGTGCATATGAGGTGTTTGAGGTGTTTTTGCTTGTATTTTCATTCCTATTTTTTATTTTAAGATCCTTCTAAAGTTTATAATTATTTTATACTTTGTAAAAGCCCTTTTGCACATAAGGTAGAAGTCATGTTCAAAGTTTAGCTCATTGAAAGAGGGGTGGCTCAATGATGATCTCCCTCTTAAGTTTCTTCTTGGTTGGCATTTTTATTGTATTAGTGGAAATTCAATTTCATTCTAGCCAAGCTAATAAGGTTGCTGTAATGTTAGCTAATTGTGCATGGTGAGTTATCTTCATTTTCATTATTTCTATTTTCAGTACATTATTACAACACTATGTTCAAAATACTAAATTCCTTGATGTGAGACTAGCAACTTTCCATATGAAATTCAAGGAATCTTAGAAATTTTAAATTAACATAAAACATGTAGCTCAAAGGAGATGTTCAAATTTATGTTCCATCCTATCTCTCTCTTTTTGTGTTATTCATGTTCAAAATCCTAAATTCCTTGATGTGAGACTAGCATCTTTTCATATGAAATTCAAGGAATCTTAGAAATTTTAAATTAACATAAAACATGTAGCTCAAAGAAGATGTTCAAATTTATGTTCCATCCCATCTCTCTCTTTTTGTGTTATTGCTTTGGCTTTTAATAATAATATGGAACAACATATGCACATAATAATAAGAGGTAGAAGTCATGTTCAAAGTTTAGCTCATTAAGATCCTTCTCAACTTTCCATATGAAACACGTAGCAACTTTTTGTGTTCAAAATACATTGTAAGGACCAGTTTTAACTTGAACCCAAAATAGGAATGGACTCAGACCCAAAAAGCCCGAACAATAAATTTGTAAAGAGTGGGAGAAAAAGCTAGTCTGAATCTAGGGAGAAGATATTGGTAGATAGTGTTAAAAGGAAAAAGTTACACATGCACCAATACAAAAAGCATCCTCAGTCATGCCCTAATAGTATGATCGATGGTATAGAATTCTTTCTTTTTACTGTTGTATTTCTTCAACCTTTCGCTCTTTTTCTGTATTCTTTCGTCCCCCCCTCCTTTGAATCCCTTTTCGCGTTATATACTATGGTTTTTGCACCATTTTCTCCATCCACGTGTGAGTCAAGTGTTGGGAGTTTCCCTGTCCCATTTCGCCCCTCCTTAAACCTTCTATTCTTGGCTGTAAGGCTGCTTGTTTACTGTTCAGGCATCACCTCCACATTAATGCGGCCAAAGAGTTAGCTGGCAGCATTTAATGCGGAGGTAGCAGTATTTCCAGATATTTGTTATCCCTCATCCTTATCCTTTATCTGGTATTTGCCCATCCCCTTGTCGCAAAGTTCCTTTAATACGCTATATTAAGGGATTGAGAAGGTTTCCGGCCACTTTGGACAGAGGTTTCGAGATGGTCATAATCCTCGGACAGGGTTAAGTCCTCCATAAATATTCTTTACCTCTTCCTACAAACAGTTTTCATTTCTTCCTTTGTTGATCGTCCTCGGATACGCTCTTATACTCGGACTGGGTATTGGACCATAGGCCCAGCCATTTCCCATGCAAATAGTACCTATGGGATCAATTGGCCCCCACAATAGCCCCTCAAAATCTTGCTTTTTGACTCCTCGGGAGAAAATGAGGATTTTGATATCCTCGTCTTATTCCCCTTAAGGCTTTGCTTCGTTAGGTCGAATCACAACAATACGTGTCTACCCTTCTGTGACTCGCCCTTGACGCTTCAGTGATCAGGGCGTGCCTTCATTTAATTTTGGCAACTCCCTTGTCTCCCATGTTCAATGGTTGGATGAGAATCCAACGGTGAATAGGCTTTCTTGGAATACGAGCGAGTGAACTTCCGCTCATAATTTCTGCATCACTATAAATAATCTTTCAAATTAATTCCTTTTCACCTTAAACGATTGCGCTATTCTAGAACCCGTGTACTGAACCTGCTATTTCCTTTCTCTCTCTCACTCCTTTACGCATCTACAAATACCAAAACCTTGTCCGAGGACCATTTCTCACACTTGTAAGTCTTCCTGAACTATCTTCAACTTTTATTCCTTTTTTGCGAAATTTCCCTTATAGAACTTCTTAAAAAATGGGTAGATTTAAGGACTTAGTAGACACCGAGGAAGGGATAAGGAGTTTTAGGTCTAAATACAATATTCCCCCACAAGTGGGCGTTAGATACGCGACACAGGGGGATTGGTTTGATGAAAGGAAAATGAATGAGGTGGTCATGCCTATGATTGCCTTCATAGAAGGAGGTATGATCATTCCTATGGGTACCATTACTAGGAATTACTTTAGGCACTTTAGGCTGTTCCCTACACAGTGCACACCGAATATGTTTAGGGTGTTAGGGAGTATAGAAGCCTTGAATGAGAGGATGAACCTAAACCTAACACACCACAATGTGAATTGGATTTACAACCTACAACATCTGAAAGGGCAGGGATATTATTTAAAATCTAGGCAATCCGAGGTTAGGTTGATTCAGTGCCTCCCTGTATCTAACAAGGGACTAAAAGAGGACTTTTTAATCTTCTCTGGGCAATGGCATGATGACTTACCTTGCCCAGTTAAAGAGGGTGAACCAGGTGAGAAACTAACTGTTTAGTTTTAACATTTAACTTTACACAATTTTTGTACTCCCATTGTTGTTTGCCATTACTGAAATGAGTCATCGTTGTTTCTACTGACATTGTAGATCCCCACGCCACTACGCCTTCACTCTGCTTAGTTAACAAGGCGAGCTTAGACAGGATTCTTCAAGCCGAGATTTACGTCAACGAATCAGACGGTCAACTAAGGGCGGCGCACCTCATCCTCGGATATAATCCCATATCGCGCGCATTCCAAGCTCCGTTGTGCGTGATAAGGGCCAGGGATCCTCGGCTCCATAGAATCAGCGTTGCCTACGAGAGGTTTGTGGTTCCACAAGGCATTCCTCTCCCAAGATATTCACCATTCACAGAACCTCTACCCGTTGCCACCCTTGCAACAGGAGCAACATCTTCCCCCCCCCCCCCATTTTCCAAGTAGAGGAGGAAGAGGAAGTAGAACAAAAGGAAGAGGGTTTTGTGGACCTCACCTTGTCCACCGACGCTTACGAAGTTTTTCATCAACTCTCACCATCCCAAAATGTGCCTGAAGATATGGGTATTCAGAGGAAACCCCAGCGTAGCCTTCAAGAATTGCTGGAAAGTCAGCCAGGAAGAGGAGAAGTTGGGAAGCCTGCTCAACCCAAACTTCCTCCTCCCCCACCTAAATATCCTCCTCACACTCCTCAGCCACCTCCACCCTCCAGGATCAAACAAGCTGATCCTAAGAGGAGAAGGGAATCGAAGGGCAAGGAGGCAATGGAACCTGAAAGACCTCGTTCTTCCAGCAAAGAAGAGGCCCACAAACCAACCAAGCAGCAGAGAACCAGTCATGCCACCAGCCGAGGATCAGAAAGGGGCAATGTTCAACTGCCCGAGCCCCAAGCATGGCTCCCAGCCCCTATGCTTGGTGGTGAGCCCCTGACTGACGATGCATCAATCAAAGATTACAATGGGGGCATAGGTTGTCATGTTGCTTCAGTGCTAAAGGAAACCCTCCTACTCTCCAAAGATATGGTGGAGTTACGAGGACTTAGGAGGAATGAAGTCTTCCTTCAAACTAAACGATTTCTGGGCATGGTACGTATTTATCTTTTCACAGTTTTTTCTTTCTTTTTATTTGATATAACACTCATTCTTTTTTTCTTTTTTTTTTTAAAGGCTATTCAAAGCTCTTTCAGAATGGAGGAGATGTACCACTCTGTCTCACAGCAGCTGGATGACGAGAGAAAACGAAGGAGTGCTGCTGTGCAGACACTAACCATTGCTGAAAACAGCAATATTGATCTCAAGTAGAAGCTAAAGGCTGAGGAACAGGCCAAGAAGAGTGCGGAGGTTGCTTTAAAAGGTGCTGAGACGCAGGCCGAGAGCCAAAGGAAACTAACAAATGAGGCTAAGGAACAACTGGCTGCGTCCAAGGAGCAAGTGGCAGCTTTGAAGCAGCAGCTAGAGGAGGCTAAGAAACTTAAGAAACATGCTGAAAAAGCCAAAATGCAGGCTAAGGAGGACAAAGCTAAAGCTGAGAAGGAGAGGGATGAGGCTGAGCAGCACGGCTACGACGTCGGCGTAGCTAAGACCGAGGATGCTTTTCGAGCAGAGGTCCCCGCCGTGTGCCGTGCTTACTACGCTCAAACCTGGGAAGAAGCTCTCAATCAAGCTGGGATTGAAGCTTCTTTTGAGCTGAGGAAACCTGAAAACATCATCTTTCCTCCAGCCTTGCAGATCCCTAGCCAGAAAGAGGTAGCCCCTCCTACTCCCCAGCCGGTCAAAGAAGCCCAACCTCAACATCCTCCCTCCACTGGTCAGCAAGAACAGGGCAGAGAACAAGAGATTCAGAAGGGACCCTCTTCGGATAAAGTGACTGAGGCTTTTTAGCCAGGGGCAGCTTCTCAAGACTTTGAGAAACAATTAGCCTCAGTTACTTTACCTACGCAGAGATCTCTTAAGGGTAAGGAGAAAGAGACCCCCCCTGAAGTGGCTGACCAGGCTCCCAAGTCCAAACTTCAAATCAAGCTGAAACCTTAATTTTTGTACTTGTTTTTATGATATTTACAATGATTGTAACTTTGTTTTTTGTATTGAAGGAAAAATTTTGATAATATACGAGACATTTTTCCTTGGTCCTAATAATATTTGTCAGTACTATTGTTCTACTTAGATGTATGGTATTCATTTTATCTTATTTCCTATCCTTTCTTCCACATACGTCATTAAGGAGTAAAATACATTGATAAAACATATCATCAAATCTAGTTATCAAAAGTATATTCTTTTTTTGACCAAGCTCTTTAATAAGTTTTACAACATCCAGGGAATATCTCAACACTTATGTTATAAGCAGAACGTCAATACATTGAAATACACTGACACTTACTTAATATCTATGAGGTTTACCATGACTTATAAAATAAGCCAAAACTTGGCTCAAAAAGCAACAACTTACATTAAGGATCGTGTTCTAAAAGTTTTAATACAACTTATACTTTGTTGAATATATCTCTTGATATGGCAAGAATGACTATCCTTACAATGTTTATGGTCCGAGGACTTGATCCAAAGGATTTTTCCCTTTTATATTCCAAGAAATGCTCTGGAATATTAATTTCCACCAAGCTTACGGTCTGAGGACCAAGCACAACTCAGCTTCTGTTTAATACTTCAAAGATGTCATAGGATATTAATTTACACTAAGTTTGTGGTCCGAGGACCTGACATACTTAGTTTCTGTTTAATATTTCAAAAGATATCATAGGATATTAATTTCCACTAAGTTTGTGGTCTGAGGACCTGACATAACTTAGTTTCTGTTTAATATTTCAAAAGTGTCATAGGATATTAATTTCCACTAAGTTTGTGGTTCAAGGACCTGACATAACTTAGTTTCTGTTTAATATTTCAAAAGATGTCATAGGATATTAATTTCCACTAAGTTTGTAGTCCGAGGACCTAACATAACTTAGTTTCTGTTTAATATTTCTAAAGATGTCATAGGATATTAATTTCCACTAAGTTTGTGGTCCGAGGACCTGACATAACTTAGTTTCTGTTTAATATTTCAAAAGATGTCATAGGATATTAATTTCCACTAAGTTTGTGATCCGAGGACCTGACATAACTTAGTTTCTGTTTAATATTTCTAAAGATGTCATATTATTCTTAACACACAATTAAGATGAATGAAAGCAAAAAACATAGTATAACCTTTCTTATCAATAGTAATACATTTTCAGGTTATTTACATTCCAAGGATGAAGTACAGTTCTTTCATCTAAATCTTCTAAGTAGTACGCACCTACTCCTGCCACTGACGTAATGCGATATGGTCCTTCCTAGTTAGGCCCCAATTTTCCCCAAGCAAGGTTTTTAGTGTTTCCAACAACTTTCCTTAACACCAAGTCTCCTGGGGCCAATGGCCTTAGCTTCACACTCATATCATAGCCTTGCTTGAGCTTGTGTTGATAATAGGCCAACTGCACCATAGCATTTTCACGTCGTTCTTCAATCAGATCCAAATTCTTTTTTAACAGTTCGTTATTTCCATCCGAGGTGAATGCGCTAGACCTCATAGTGGGGAAACCGTTCTCCAAAGGGATTACAACTTCAGCCCCATACGTCATTGAGAAGGGGGTCTCTCCAGTGGACTTTCGAGGTGTTGTCCTATATGTCCAAAGGACGTGCGGCAACTCCTCAACCCATCTTCCTTTGGCGACATCCAACCTCTTTTTAAGTCCGTTCACAATGACTTTGTTAACAGCCTCGGCTTGTCCATTTCCCTGCGGATAGGCTGGAGTGAAATATCTGTTCTTTATACCCAGGTAGGAATAGTACTTCCTAAAAGCTTTGCTGTCAAATTGAAGACTATTATCTGAGATGAGCACGTTAGGAACCCCAAATCGTGTAACAATATTCTTCATGATGAACCTTTTAACATCCACATTCCTGATATTAGCTAAAGGCTCAACTTCGACCCACTTAGTGAAATAATCTGTACAGACAAGAATGTATTTTTTATTTCCCACTGCCTTGGGGAAAGGTCCCACAATGTCCAGGCCCCATTGAGCAAAAGGCCACGAACTAGAAAGAGGGTTGAGAACCCCTCCAAGCTGGTGAATGTTAGGCGTAAACCTTTGACATTGATCGCATTTTTTGACATACTCCTGTGCCTCTTTTTGCATGTTTGACCACCAGTATCCTTGGGTAAGAGCCCTGTGAGACAGGGATCTTCCTCCTGTATGACTTCCACAAACCCTTTCGTGCAGCTCCTCCAGAAATGATTCTGATGTTTCGGGGTGTACAC
The DNA here is from genome assembly GCA_029955455.1 of Quercus agrifolia. Lineage (NCBI taxonomy): Eukaryota > Viridiplantae > Streptophyta > Magnoliopsida > Fagales > Fagaceae > Quercus > Quercus agrifolia. The sequence continues at coordinate 67,420,824 of JARQAD010000001.1, read as the reverse complement.
AAAGCAAGTAAGGACCAGAGAAAGAGCACTTGTATAATTTTCTATCCTCGGAGAGCCAGAACTGAGGAGCTTTCCTTCGTACTTTATCAGCTTCAGACTTTTCCTCGGGCAGTACATCCTTTTCCAAGAATAGTGATATAGAATCCATCCAGCTCGGACCCAATTTGATTTGGTGGATCCGAGGAGTACCATGGTGTACTGAAGTATGCGTATATAAGTCTTCAACCAGTACTACTCGGGGCAAATCCTGCGCCGAGGACGTGGCAAGGGTGGCCAAAGAATCTGCTTGTGTGTTTCCACTTCTAGGAATATGAGACAAGTCAAAAACCTCAAATTTCTCCTGTATGATCCTGATTTGGCATAAGTACTCCTGCATTCTTGTATCAGGTGCTTCTAGATTGCCCCTTACTTGTCCCACAACCAGTTTTGAGTCTGAAAAAACCCTCACTGCCTTTCCTCCCGTTTTCTGGACCATCATCATCCCCATCAGCAAAGCCTCGTACTCTGCTTCATTATTCGTAGCCGAGAAATTCAATCTTAAGGATTTCTCAATGGTAATCCTTTCAGGTGACACCAGAACTAGCCCCACTCCTGATCCTCGTTGATTAGCTGCTCCGTCAACATACAATTCCCAAGGCGGTAGGCACTGAACAGAGGCCACGCCGACTAACCCTTCACCCAGTTTTTCACTTCCCCCTTCCATCTCTTCAGGACATTCAGCAAATTCGGCTACCAGATCAGCGAGCACCTGCCCTTTTATAGAAGTACGAGACATGTACTTTATATCGAAAGCCCCTAAGATTGTTCCCCACTTGGCTATTCTTCTAGTATAATCAGTGCTTCTAAGCACCGACTTGAGTGGGAGTTGAGTGAGTACGACCACAGTATGCGCTTGGAAGTAATGGGGAAGCTTTCTTGTGGCATGGACCACAACCAATATCACCTTTTCTAATGGCAAATAACGCACCTCGGCTTCATTAAGTGACTTGCTCACATAATAAACTGGTCATTGTATACCACTATCCACCAGTATGAGCACAAGGCTTATGGCATATAGAGCAACAGCGATGTAGGCAAAAAGAACTTCGTCCACCACTAGGCTAGACATTATGGGTGGATGGGATAGATAGCGTTTAAGCTCTTAGAATACTATGACACACTCCTCGGACTATTGAAACTCTTTCCATTTATGTAGCGGAAGGAAGAAAGGTCTACATCTTTCTGCTGACCTGGATATAAACCGATTCAATGTAACCATCATTCCAGTAAGCTTCTGCACCTCCTTTGGATTTCGATGTGGTTGCAAGCTATTAATCGCTCTAATCTGGTCTGGGTTTACCTCAATTCCCCTATAAGTCACCATGTACCCCAGGAACTTCCCTGACCCCACTCCAAAAGAGCATTTAGACGCGTTTAAGCGCAGCTTGTGCCTCCTCAGAATTTTAAAAATGTTTGCAAGATCCGCTAGGTGTTCGGACATCAACTTGCTCTTTACAACCACATCATCAATATAGACCTCAACATTTTTACCTAATTGTGGTTCAAACATTTTAGTCATCATCCGTTGATAGGTTGACCCTGCATTCTTTAGGCCAAAAGGCATCACTTTATAGTGGTAGTTCCCTACAGGAGTGACGAAAGCCTTTTTTTCTGATCATCTGTTGCCAAAGGTATCTGATGATATCCTTGAAAGGCGTCCAAAAAACTTATCCAAGGATGGCCTACTGTTGCGTCTACTAACTGGTCTATCCTAGGCATAGAGAATGGGTCTTTAGGACAAGCCCTGTTGAGATCTGTAAAGTCCATACACACACACCATTTTCCTGTCTTCTTCTTGACCACCACAGTATTCGCCAACCATTGAGGGTAAAATACCTATTTAATAGCCCCTGCCTGTTTAAGTTTAATTACTTCACTCTTGACTGCCTCTACATGTTCATTAGAAGGGCGCCGAGGTGGCTACTTTTTTGGAGTAACCAATGGGTTCACATTCAAATGATGGCAAATGAATTTTGGATCTAAACCAGGGGCTTCATAGGCATCCCATGCGAACACATCTATGTTTCTTCTCAAAAGCTCAACTAACTATTCCCTTTCCTACAGGGAAAGTTGAGCCCCTACCTGAAAGAATCTCTCCAGGTCATCTCCAATGATCACCTTGTCCAGGTCTTCACATTTCATCTCGTAGGCTGGCCCATTGAACAGAGATGCCGGGGTTTCTAACTGCTATAAATCATTTTCCTTAGCGGCCGAGATGCCACTCTCTGGTTTGTGTTGAATTGCCGCAATTAAACACTGTTTAGTCATAGATTGGCTTCCTACTATCTCCAGCACTTGACCTCCAGAAGGGTACTTCACTTTCTGATGAAGGGTGGATGAAACAACACCCAAGGAGTGCAGCCAAGGCCTGCCTATAATGGCTGTATACGGGGAAAAAGCATCTACCACGATGAAATCTACTTCGACCACATCTGACCCAGTTTGCATGAGCAATCTAATTTGTCCCTTAGGTACAACCATTTTACCCTCGAAACTCATGAAAGGTGAGCTATAGGTTGTCAAATCCTCAGGTTTTAAACCCAACCCCTTAAAGAGATCAGGATACATAATCTCCACTGCACTTCCCTAGTCAACCATGACTCTCTTTACATCGTATCCACCAATTCTAAGGGTAACCACCAGAGCGTCATCATGTGGCTGTATGGTTCCTTGTTTGTCCGCATCTGAAAAGCTTAACACTAGAGGAACGTTCTTCTTGATCCTCTTCGGCACTGAATTAGATTCATCATTGGAATAACAGGATACTGACATTATCCTGGAAGGACATGATCCAGTCCTCCCAGGGGTAGCAAATATGACATTTATGGTGCCGAGAGGAGGCTTCGATGCAGCATTCTCCTGAAATGCTGAACCAGTTTGGCCTCTTCGGCCACTGGAATGGTGCAAGAGATGTTTTAACCTCCCTTCTCGGACCAATTGTTCCAAATGATCCCACAAGTTTCTACAATCTTCAGTAGTATGAACGTGATCTTGATGATAATGGCAATACAGGTTTTGGTTGCGATTCATTGGATCTCTTGCCATCTTGTTCAGCAATTTAAAGAATGGTTCATTCCTAACCTTTTCTAAGATTTTTTGCATTGGCTCCTAAAACACAACGTTGACCGCCTGGGAGTTGGTAGATGCAAACTGCCTTGAAAAGTCTCTCCGAGATCGATTGTTCTGTGATCGATCCGACCTGGAATCCCTCCTCTCCTGAGGGATCGCCTTCGTTTTCCCCTTTCCCTGTAACTGATCCTCCTCAATCCTCCTGTATTTGTCAATCCTATCCATCAACGAGCGTACACTGGTGACAGGTTTGCCAGTGAGGGATTTTCTCAAATCATGCTCTGCCGGTAATCCAACCTTAAATGTACTAATAGCCACATCGTCGTAGCTCCCATCTATCTCATTGAACATTTCCCAGTATCTATTTGAGTAAGCTTTAAAGTTTCTCCCTCCCGCATGGACATAGACAGCAAAGATCCTAAAGGTAATGGAACCCTGCTACATGTGATGAAGCGAGCACCAAAAGACTGGGTAAGTTTCTTGAAAGAGTCGATGGAATTTGCCTTCAGACCATTAAACCATCTCATCGCCATTGGACCTAAGCTGGACGGAAAGATCTTACACATTAAAGCCTCATCCTTAGAATGAACGGCCATTTTTTGATTAAAATGGCTAACATGCTCCACCGGATCTGTTCGACCATTATAAAGAGAGAAGGTCGGCTGGTTAAATCGCCGAGGAAGCCTTGCACCCTCAATCCGCCGTGTGAAAGGCGATTTAGCAACCTGGCTCAACGCCTCATTCATGGCCGTGTTTCCAAGGCCCTTGTGCGATGGATTCTTGTTCTTACGCCTATGGCTACTGTATTCCTCTTTGCCTGAGAAAGTTTCACTGGGTGGAGTTTTGGATCGATGCCTGTACGTGGCATTTTCTGCATCCTCATAAGAAGACTCAGACCCAAGTGATGATCGCCTTCGCCGTGCACTGCGTAACTTCTTCTTCAATTCATCAATCTCACGTTGCATGTCTCTTTCATTCTTTGCATGGGAGACATGACTTTTCCCACGTGACTGACTCCTATTAGTGTGAGTGGTTTGCCCACTTCCTTCATGATCTCCCCTTTGTTGAGGGTTCACCATGGAATTATTATGTTGTGATCCTCCTGATTTCGCCTAGTATGGACTATCATTACCCTGATGTAGCCCGATCGTCGGTTGATGCGAACCTGATTCTTCCATTTTCAACACTAAACCAAGATCTCCTTCTGATCAGATCAAGCTTTCCCACAGACAGTGCCAATTGTAAGTACCAGTTTTGACTTGAACTCAAAACAGGAATGGACTCAGGCCCAAAAAGCCCGAACAATAAATTTGTAGAGAGTGGGAGAAAAAGCTAGTCTGAATCTAGGGAAAAGATATTGGTAGATAGTGTTAAAAGGAAAGAGTTACACATGCACCAATACAAAAAGCGTCCTCGGTCATGCCCTAATAGTATGATCGATGGTATAGAATTCTTTCTTTTTACTGTTGTATTTCTTCAACCTTTTGCTCTTTTTCTATTTTTCTTCCTCCCCCCCCCCCTTTGAATCCATTTTTGCGTTATATACTATGATTTTTGCATCATTTACTCCATTCACGTGTGAGTCAGGTGTTGGGAGTTTCCCTGTCCCATTTCGCCCTTCCTTGAACCTTCTACTCTTAGCTGTAAGGCTGCTTGTTTACTGTTCAGGCATCACCTCCACATTAATACGGCCAGAGAGTTAGCTGGGCAGCATTTAATGCGGAGGTAGCAGTATTTTCAGATATTTGTTATCCCTCATCCTTATCCTTTATCTGGTATTTGCCCATCCCCTTGTCGCAAAGTTCCTTTAATACACTGTATTAAGGGATTGAGAAGGTTCCCGGCCACCTCGGATAGAGGTTCCGAGATGGTCATTATCCTCGGACAGGGTTAAGTCCTCCATAAATATTCTTTACCTCTTCCTATAAAATAGTTTTCATTTCTTCCTTTATTGATCGTCCTCCGATACGCTCTTATCCTCGGATTGGGTATTGGGCCATAGGCCCAGCCCTTTCCCATGCGAATAGTACCTATGGGATCAATTGGCCCCAAAATACATTATTACAACATTATGTTTAATTAGGTATTACTCATCAGGATTGTGCAGGCCATAAGGGTACAAGTGGACATGTTATCTTAGAATAAAAAATCTATCTCTAATCTTAAACACACAAAGACAAACTTGTCAGTTTGAGATAGAGTTGGCTTCTTGATATCTACAATTAATAGACAGTTGATCATGAATTTATAAATATATAATGAGTGATTTATCGAATTGACGGTTCTTTTTAGTTGTCCAACTTCTTTCAATTTCTTTTTGGTTTTTTTTCCTCCAATTTTATAGTATCTTCTAATATACTTTGCAAAAATTCTAGAATGGTAATGCACATTTAGCTGGAAAAGAAAAATGAAAAAGAAAAGTTGTGCACATCAGTTTTAAGGATTCTGCAATCACACGCCGTTGAATGCAAATTTAACTTGAAACGTTATATTTACATGTTTGCACGTACCAAATTAAAAATGTCATATTAAGTTTCCACATACTGACTTGATTACTCATATGCATATTAAATTATTCATCAGATGAATGAATACTCATGCATATTGGTAGTATTTGAGAAGAGTACTAAAGATTCATAATCATATCACTTAACTTTTTAATATTGTTATTGTTGATGTGATGCTACTTTAAAGTAGTGAGAATGAGAATTTGAATTGTGCATGATGATCTATAGAATAGATGGGGTTTGATGGAAGGTTGAATAATCAAAACACTTTGAAATGCATATCATTTATGCCAATGGTGTGAGACCACTCCACAAACATTTTCATGCATGATAGCTTAGTGATTGACTTTGTGTGGATAGTAGAAAAGACTCATGTCGAAGATAGATGTGAAAGAATTTTTTTTAACTCTTTGCTTTCTCTTTGCCCATTAAATAATAATTTCAGGGATATAATTTTTTTTTAAATATTAAATTCCTATTGTAGGGTCACAAATTGTAGCTCAAACCCAAATGGAATAGGATATGAGCCCAATGAGCCCAATACAATAAATTTATGAGAGTCGGTGAAAGAATTGGGCTGGTGATGGGTTTTACAACAGCTAATAAGGGGAGGATAAAACACAATCAAATACTGAGATCAAGTCTGAGGAATAAGTTTTTGGATAAGTTGGCTATTTCAGATGATGTCCGAGGAGGAAGTTCTTAGACAAATTGGTTATTTCCGTTGGTGTTCTTCTTAATGCTACAGTGTATCTTCCTCAATATTTTTTCTTAATATCTCTCGATCCCTTTCTTCTAGAGGCTTTACTCTATTATATAGTCATCCTCTATTCAATCCTACCATCCACTTGTCTACTTTCTAACCCTGTACTCGAGTTTTTCTCTCCTTTCCCACTGCTTTTTGATTTTCTGGGAGTAAAAGTGGTTGTAAACACTGTTCAGAGGTCTTCTCCACATTAATGCGGCCAGGAAAGCTGCTGTAATGCATTTAATGCGGTGGTAGCAGCTTTTTCCTTAGATATTTCTGTGTTCTTATCCCTTCCCTGTACATTTGAAGTCTATCTTCGTCGCTGGAGCTTCCTGGAAGGTGGTCTAGAGCAAGACGAAGCTCACTTTTTTGATATATGTCAGATCCGAGGAGGATGACCCTCTCGGACCAACACCCTTGGATATTTATCTGCTCTATTATCTATTACGGGACCTTTTCCCATGCTTTCTTCTCCCCGGACGAATTATTATTAAAGAGTGGGGCTCAAGTCCAACGTAAAGGCTCAAGTTTTCGCTCCCACAATAGCCCCTCAAAATTCTAATTTTTCCCTCTCATCCGAGGAGAAAAATTATAATTTTGATGTGTATCTGTAATTACAATTAAGTCTACAAGGGTATTTAAACCCAGGCACGCAGAAGGGTCATTTTTGCCATTTCACGAGAGTTTCTGACGCTTGGGAACTTGCACATCATCATTAAACGCTTTAGACCGCGTTACACTCCAGACATCCAACGGTAGAACTTTAATCCAACGGTTCAGATTTTACCTTCAATATTTGGGCGGGATTGCATCTCCTTCATTTTTCGTCTTTACTATAAAAGCTTCCAGACGTTATTCTTTTCATTTTTCATCAGAGTTTGCGATTTCAGAGCGTTCATATCTCCACATTCATCATACCTTCACAAAAGAGACTTCAAAGATCCTCCAGAGACAAGAAGATCAGTTCGCATCTTACCCCACGTAAGTTTCGTTCTTCGAACTTCCTCTATCTTCTCGGCTAACCTCCTCGGCTAACCATTCTACACTTCGCAAGCTAAAAATGGGTAGATTTGAGCGTCTAGTAAAGACTCCGGCCTTGATAGAGTTGTTCAATGAAAAGTACCACATTCCCCAGGAGGTAGTGGTACGACACTGCACCACAGAAGGGGTGGAGTTTGACCGAAAAGTAGGGGAGGTCGTAATCCCTATGATTGCCTTCATAGAATGAGGCATGACCGTCCCCATGGATAGGATTACAAGGGATTACCTACGTGCCCATAGACTCTGCCCCCACCAATGTGCTCCCAACTTTTTTAGAGTCCTAGGATCAATTGATGCTTTGGACCGACATCTGGGGCTAGGATTGACTTGGTACGACGTCGCTCATTTATATGAAGGCCATATAGAATCTCGGGTAGGGTTTTACCTTAAGTCCCGTTCCAGTGTGGTCAAGTTGATCTCCTGCCTCCCCAAATCTAACAAAGGGATGAAAGATGACTACCTCATCCTGTTGGGCCCTTGGAGTGACGGCCTACCCTGCCCAACCAAGCTAGGAGAGCCAGGTGGAGCAATTTAGATCTAGGGTTTCTAACATTAGATTTAAGGAGTACTCGGCTTTACTTTACTGCACTTAGATATCATTTTAATACATTTACATTTATTTGTTTAGTTATTTTTTGTATTGCCGAGGCTCTTAACTATTTGATTCGTTTACTTGACAGATAAATTGTTTACCAACCCAAAGCTCAGCCTAATCAACGTTCCAGCACTTAACTACCTGCTCAGGTCAGAAATTTTTGTGAACAACAACGGGCAACTTCGTGCAGTTCACCTAATTTTGGACTTTGAGCCAATTTCTAGGTCATTTCTGGACGTCGGCAATTCTATCCGAGCAGGCGATCACCGTTTAGCGCGTATAGACGTCTCTCGGCCAAACTTTCTTGCTCCGTACGATCTTCCACCCGTCAACCATCCTATCCCACAAGGGATACCTCTCGTTGCCCAACCGTTACAACAAGTACCACTTGGGGAGGCTATCATCGGAGAAGGCACAGCTTCCTCTTCTTCCCTTGAACAAGAAATTGACAGATTCCAGTTTGAAGAAGAAACAATCCTTATATCGGAGGCCGAAGAGGGGGCAGACGAGCATTCGTGTGTGCAGACTCCTGCCCAAGTGGTAACTTACATTACCGACACATCAGACGAGGAGGAAACAATGGCCCCCAAGACCGGTCCAAGCCTGAAGGAATTGATGAAGAATAGGAATAAGGCGACATCCCTTCAAGATAAGAATAAGTCCAAACCTCCTGCAAATCCCCCTCCTCCTCCACCTCAGATTCCTGCTGACCTTGGGTTGAAACCTAACCCAGACCTAAGGAGGAAAAGGCCAGTGGATACTGTCGATGAGGGGGAGCTGGGCCCCTCTAAAGGAAATAAGCAGGCCAGACAGATTCAGGACCATAGGAGTAGGAGGTCCAGCTCCATAGACAATCGGGAAAAAGCCCCAATGGCCCAAGTATGTCGGTCTCCACCTACTTGGTCACCCATACTGGAGGTCGATGGTATGCCCATCGCGTTTGATGCCACGCTTAGGCATTATCGTGGGGGGCATGCCGGCCTGATGGCTGAGGCTCTGCAACAGCCTCTCCTCCTTCCTCAGGACATGGCGGCCTACAAGAGTTTTAATCATCCTGACCTCTTCCTTTCCCTAAAAAGGGACTTAGCCATGGTAAGCAATTCTGCTCATTTTTCCTTCACTTACGTTTACTTGCATTTTATAACAGAAGCCACTTTATCATTTCACATACTAGGTCACGCAACAAGTTTATGTGGCCGAGGAGTGGGTAAAGAACTCTCGCAACGAGACAAGGGCTGCCCTGGATGCCCGAGATACCGTAGAGGCTCAACTAGGTGCACTGAAAGATAAACAAGCACAAATGGCTGAGGAGGTGAAACAAGCTCTCAAGGAGAAGTCTAGTGCCGAAGCGGGCCTAAAAACGACTGAGAGACAGGCTGAAGACCTTCGCAAGGAGCTGCATTACTGCGAGATTAATCTAGCAACAGAAAGGTAGTTGGTGAAAGATCTCCGCGAAGAACTTCACAAGGCCAAGGAGGCTGCCCAACTACTAAAGGAGGCAGCTGAGGCCGAAAAGCAAGCTGCGTATGCCCTGGGGGTACAGGAGACTCAGAGTAGGCTTACTGAGGAATTTTCTACCGTAGCCAGGGATTACTGCGACATCACTTGGGGTAAAGCCCTCGATGCCGCTGGGATCCCTGCTGATTCTAGCCTAAGACGACCTGAGAGCATATACTATGATTCGGACATCCGAGAGCTCCCAGGTTTTGGCTCTCCTTCCCCAGAGCAGCCTGCCCAAGTGTCTGAGGCTCCTACAACAGATCAAGCTCCTCCTGCTTCTGTGGAAGGTCCAACCGATTCTCGCCAAGATACTGGCCAAGGGAAAAAAGTTGAAGCTCCTCAGGGCAAGGACAAGAGCCACGATAAAGGAAAAGGCCAGGCTTCAGACACCGCCATCTCTCAGTCCAAGCAAGTTGCTGACCCAGAAGCTCCCAAGGAAAAAACTTAGGACATTAGTCTTATTAGTACATTTATTTTCTTTGTTTACTGTTTTTGTATGTTATTTTTGTTTTTGTTAAAGACATGTACTTCACCCTTATTATCAATGAAGATGTGCCCTTTTTGCTTTACAAATCATGATAAATAATGGCAAACTCTTCTGTTGTCATTTCATTTTTTTTTTTGAATTGTACGTATGGTTTAGAAGACTAATTCAACCAAAAAGCTCCAAAACTTTGAGTCCATGTACGAACTAAATAAACATATTTCATAGTAACAAGGTAATAATAAATATAACTAACACGAATGGGAACTTTAAATAATATGCTTAAGCTTAAATTTAAATATTTAAGGGAACTTAGAACGAGTGCTAACTAACCCAAATCATCTGGTCCGAGGATTCCAGTCATGATTGAGTTTAAGTTTAAACACTTGATAGAACTGCAAGAGTGTCAACTAACCCAAATCACCTGGTCCGAGGACTCATGCATGATTGGATTTAAGTTTAAACACTTAATAGAACTACAAGAGTGTTAACTAACCCAAATCATCCGGTCCGAGGACTCATGCATGATTGGATTTAAGTTTAAACACTTGATAGAACTGCAAGAGTGTTAACTAACCCAAATCATCCGGTCCGAGGACTCATGCATGATTGGATTTAAGTTTAAACACTTAATAGAATTGCAAGAGTGGCATACACATTTCACATAAATAACAAATATTGATCAAATACACATTTATTAATAATAATACATTTTTAAGTTATTGACATTCCAAGGGCGGGGTACTACAAGTCCGTCTAGATCTTCCAAGAAGTATGCTCCAATGCCAGCGTTGGAGGTGATACGATATAGTCCTTCCCAATTCGGCCCCAATTTTCCCCACGCCGGATTTTTTGCTGAGCCCACAACTTTACGTAGTACCAGGTCGCCAGGGGTTAACGGTCTTATCCTTACGTGGGCATCATAACCTCGCTTCAGTTTCTGCTGATAATGGGCCAACTGAACCATTGCGTTCTCTCTCTTTTCTTCAATCAGGTCTAGACCTCTTGTTAGTTGTTCATCGTTGTCTTTTGGATTGAATAAGCTGGTTCTCGTCGTCGGGAACCCAGACTCCAAAGGAATGACAGCTTCAGCTCCGTAAGTCATTGAAAAAGGAGTCTCTCCGGTGGACCTACGAGGCGTGGTTCTGTACGTCCAGAGTACGTGTGGAAGTTCTTCCACCCATTTACCTTTTGCATCATCCAATCTTTTCTTCAATCCGCTTAATATGACTTTATTCACAGCTTCAGCCTGTCCGTTCCCTTGAGGGTAAGTTGGAGCAGAATACCTATTAGTAATCCCCAGCTCGCCACAATAATTTATGAACATCTTGCTATCAAACTGGAGTCCATTATCTGAGATGAGCACATGAGGGACGCCAAACCGAGTAACAATGCTTTTCCAGACAAATCTTTTTGCATCCACATCTCGGATATTGGCCAGAGGTTCCGCTTCAACCCATTTCGTAAAATAGTCTGTGCCAACTATGAGATACTTCTTGTTTCCCACAGCTTTAGGAAATGGTCCGACGATATCTAAGCCCCATTGAGCGAATGGCCATGGGCTAGATAGTGGATTGAGGATTCCCCCTGGTTGGTGTATACTTGATGAGTACCGCTAGCACTGATCACACTTTTTAACGTATTCCAAAGCTTCTCCCTACATATTTGGCCACCAATAACCTTGAGTAATGGCCCTATGTGCTAAGGATCTGCCTCCAGTATGACTTCCATAGATTCCTTCATGCATCTCTTCCAAAAGTGATTCGGTTTGGTCGGGATGAACACATAGCAAATAAGGCCCTGAAAAGGAACGCCTATATAGCTTGCTGTCCTCCGACAACCAATAACTAGTAGCTTTCTTTCGTATTTTGTCAGCTTCGATTTTCTCCTCAGGCATAATATCTTCCTTCAAGAATTGCGTAATAGAATCCATCCAACTTGACCTCGTTCTCACTTGGTTGATTTGAACCGTGTTTACTGTTGCCGAGGGTCTGTGTAGGTCCTCAACAAGGATTACTCGAGGCAAGTTCTGTGCCGAGGAGGTTGCAAGCATGGCCAAAGAGTCCGCATGCGCATTGCCACTTCTTGGGACATGTAGTAAGCTAAAGGATTCAAATTTCGTCTGCATAATTTTAACTTGACTAAGATATCCCCGCATCCTTTCATCCTTGGCTTCGAATTCCCCTTTTACTTGACCGACAACCAGCCTTGAGTCCGAGAAGAGTTTTATGGACTTCCCTCCCATTCTTTGGACCATAGCCATTCCTTCCAATAGAGCTTCATACTCTGCTTCGTTATTCGTAGCTGGAAAGTCTAACCTCAAAGACTTCTCAACGATAACCTTCTCAGAAGACGTCAGTACCAATCCAACCCCCGCGCCTTTTTGGTTTGATGCTTCGTCTACATGTACTTCCCATGTCGAAGGGCAGTATTGGGAGATTGTATCCACCAATTTTTCATCCTTGTTTCTGTCTGCCAGTAATTCATCCGCTTCAGGTTCGGTGAATTCTGCCACCAAGTCGGCAAGTACCTGTCCCTTCACGGAGGTACGAGGCATGTACTTGATATCGAAAGCCCCCAGAATTATACCCCACTTGGCTATCCTTCCCATGTAATCGGCACTTCTGAGTATGGTTTTTAGCAGGAGTTGTGTAAGAACAACCACTGTATGCACTTGGAAATAGTGAGGCAACTTGCGCGTGCCAAGCACCACTGTTAGGATAGCTTTTTCCAGTGGTAGATAACGCACTTCCGCTTTGTGCAACGACTTACTCACGCAGTACACTGGCCGCTGTACACCGTTATCCATTCGTATCAACACCAAACTCACTGCATACGAGTCTACAACAATATAGGCGAAAAGAACTTCATCTGGCTCAGGACTAGACATGACCGGCGGCCGAGCTAGATAGTCTTTGAGTTGCTGAAAGGCTTCGGCACACTCCTTTGTCCATTCAAATTTCTTCCATTTGTTGATCAATAGGAAGAAAGGTCAGCATCTATCTGCTGATCGAGATATAAATCTGTTCAAAGCAGCGACCATTCCAGTTAGCTTTTGCACTTCTTTTGGGTTCCGAGGAGTTCGCATATTGTTGATGGCTTTAATATGGTCAGGATTAACTTCAATTCCCCGATGAGTAACCATGTAACCCAAGAATTTGCCCGATCCTACACCAAATGAGCATTTGAAAGCGTTTAGACATAGCTTATAGCTTCTGAGAATTTCAAAGACAACTTGAAGGTCTCCGAGGTGCTCCAACACCATTTTGCTTTTCACCACCATATCATCTATATAAATCTCAATATTTTTTCCCAACAATGATCCGAACATCCTCGTCATCATTCTCTGGTAGGTAGAACCTGCATTCTTCAAGCCAAATGGCATCACTTTGTAATGGTAGTTCTCGACTGGAGTGACAAAGGCAGTTTTTTCTTGATCGTCCAAGGCCAAAGGTATCTGATGATAACCCTGAAAAGCGTCCAAGAAACTCATCCGAGGATGGCCGACAGTGGCGTCACCCAGTTGATCGATCTTGGGCATGGGAAATGGATCTTTAGGGCAAGCTTTATTCAAATCTGTGAAATCAACATACACTTGCCACTTCCCACTCTTTTTCTTGACTATTACCGTGTTTGCCAACCATTCGGGATAGAAGACCTCCTTGATAGCCCCAGCCTGTTTCAGTTTTGTCACTTCCTGACAGACTGCTTCTGCATGCTCTTTAGATGGACGACGAGGGGGCTGCTTTTTAGGAGTTGTTAACGGATTAACATTCAAGTGGTGGCAAATGAAATCTGGATCCACCCCTAGAGCCTCGTAAGTATTCCAGGCAAAGACATCAATGTTTCGTTTGAGGAACTCTACCAATTCATCTCTCTCTTGCTGAGGTAGTTGGGATCCGACTTGAAAAAACTTCTCCGGATCGTCCTCTATTGTGATTTTCATAAGATCTTCACATTTCGCCCCATCGGATGTCCCATCAATAGGCATCATTGGGGGTTTTAACTGCTATAACTCCTCTCCGTGAGTCACAAATTCTACTTCAGGTTTATGTCGGATGGCTGCTATCATGCACTGTCGTGCTATGGTTTGATCACCCAGTATTTCTTCTATTTTGCCTCCGGATGGGTATTTGATCTTCTGATGTAGGGTGGAAGAGACCACTCCTAAAGTATGAAGCCAAGGTCTGGCAACGATTGCTATATAAGGAGAATATGCATCTACTACGATAAAATCGACTTCCACTGTTTCCGAACCGGTTTGCACTGGTAGTCTAATCTGTCCCTTAGGGATAATAACCTTCCCTTCAAAACTTACTAGAGGAGAATTATAAGGCGTCAGATCTTCAGTTCTTAAATTCAGCCCCTTGAAAAGATCAGGATACATGATCTCGGCCGCGCTACCTTGATCCACCATCACTCTCTTCACGTCATAACCTCCAATTCGAAGAATGATCACTAGGGCATCATCATGAGGCTGAATAGTTCCAATCTTGTCCTCGTCTGAGAATCCCATGACCAAGGACCGATCTAGTTTAGCTCTCTTCGGCTCGTGGCTACCATCCTCGGGGAATAGGCGAGCCACGGACATTACTCTAGAAGGGCACGACCCCGTTCTACCAGGCGCCGCAAAAATAACGTTTATAGTTCCGAGAGGGGGTCGTGAAGGATTCTCCATTTCTGGCCGAGTATCGGTCTGACCACCCAAACTACTAGAGTGATGCAACAGCTGTTTCAATTTGCCTTCTCGGACAAGTTGGTCCAAGTGATCCCATAAACTTCTGCAATCCTCGGTAGTGTGACCATGGTCTCGGTGGTATTGACAATAGAGATTTCGGTTTCTCTTTTCAGGGTTTCCCATCATCTTATTGGGCCATTTGAAGAAGGGTTCGTTCTTAACCTTTTCCAAGACTTGATGCACGAGTTCTCGGAATACAGCTCCGACCAACTGATTGTTATTTGACACCTGCTGCTCAGTATAATCCCTTCTCGGCCGATTATTATTGTATCTATCCGACCTAAATTCTCTCATTTCTTGAGGGACAAACTTGGCTTTCCCTTTCCCCTGTTGTTGATCATCTTCTATCCTTTTATACTTGTCCACCCTATCCATTAGTTGTCACAAACTGGTGACCGGTTTACCTGTCAAGGATTTTCTCAAACCATGTTCGGAGGGAAGGCCGACCTTGAAAGTTCTAATAGCGACTTCATCAAAATCACCATCAATCTCATTGAACATCTCCCAATACCTTTCAGCATACGACTTCACAGATTCTCCTTCCCTCATTGTCATAGACAGCAGAGAATCTAGGGGCTGAGGAACCCTACTGCATTTAATAAATCGGGAACAGAATGATTGAGTAAGCTTCTTGAAGGAGCTGATGGAATTAGTCCTCAACCCATCGAACCATCTCATCGGCATCGGTCCTAAGCTGGAGGGGAACACTCTACACAGCAAGGCTTCATCCTGAGAGTGAACCGCCATCTTCTGTTTGAATTGACTCACATGTTCTACACGATCGGTACGTCCGTTATACATGGAGAACGTAGGTTGGTGAAAACGTCTGGGAAGCTTTGCCTTTTCTATTCCCCGAGTAAAGGGGGACTTAGAAATTTGGCTTAGAGCCTTCTTCATGACCTTAGTTCCTACCCCCCTCCCAGACAAGCTTTTTCTTCTCCTCTTGTGAGAGTGTTCCTCTTCATAAGAATAGGATTCACTGGGTGGAGTGTCTGAGCATTCCCTATAACTGGCATCTCCTTCATCGTTGGAAGAAACATCAAAGCTTGAAGGGGTTTGCTTTTGTTGTGCACGACGAAGTTTCTTTTTTAGATCTTCAATTTCTCGTTGCAAATCCTTTTCATCAGCATGTTCGTGTACCAAGTGACTCCTTCGTCGATCGCCACTTCTACCAGCATGGATTGTCTGCGAGCTGCCCTCTTGCTGGTTATCTACATGATTTCCCTGTTCAAGGTTGTGGAGCTCACCTTGTTGATGAACGTTAACTGATTCTGCATGGGGTGGACTGATCTGCTGTGGTCCTGAACCCGCCATAACTGTTAAAAACTTTACTAGCACTAATTCTTCCCACAGACGACGCCAATTGTAGGGTCACAAATTGTAGCCCAAACCCAGATGGAATAGGATATGGGCCCAATGAGCCCAATACAATAAATTTATGAGAGTGGGTGAAAGAATTGGGTTGGTGATGGGTTTTACAACAGTTAATAGGGGTTATGAGTCTGTCCGAGGAGGATAAAACACAATCAAATACTGAGATCAAGTCCGAGGAATAAGTTTTTGGATAAGTTGGCTATTTCAGATGATGTCCGAGGAGGAAGTTCTTAGACAAATTGGCTATTTCCGTTGGTGTTCTTCTTAATGCTACAGTGTATCTTCCTCAATGTTTTTTCTTAATATCTCTCGATCCCTTTCTTCTGGAGGCTTTACTCTATTATATAGTCATCCTCTATTCAATCCTACCGTCCACTTGTCTACTTTCTAACCCCGTACTCGAGTTTTTCTCTCCTTTCCCACTGCTTTTTGATTTTCTGGGAGTAAAAGTGGTTGTAAACACTATTCAGAGGTCTTCTCCACATTAATGCGTCCAGGAAAGCTGCTGTAATGCATTTAATGCGGTGGTAGCAGCTTTTTCCTTAGATATTTCTGTGTTCTTATCCCTTCCCTGTATATTTGAAGTCTATCTTCGTCGCTGGAGCTTCCTGGAAGGTGGTCTAGAGCAAGACGAAGCTCACTTTTTTGATATATGTCAGATCCGAGGAGGATGACCCTCTCGGACCAACACCCTTGGATATTTATCTGCTCTATTATCTATTACGGGACATTTTCTCATGCTTTCTTCTCCTCGGACGAATTATTATTAAAGAGTGGGGCTCAAGCCCAACGCAAAGGCTTAAGTTTTCGCCTTCACACCTATTTTGCAAATTTTAATGTTGAAGTTAGATAAAAGAGCTGCACTTATCAAGTTAAAAAAGGACCAGGTTTTTACATTCCATTTTAAGTGTGTGTTCAATGCTTGATACATTCCATTTTAAAGTCTTTGGTGTTATCTTTAATGTGAGTTACGAAATTCAATGGTGGATTAGTGAAACTAAATAATATGATTCTTATTCTGTTAAGTGGACATTTTCATGTGGTGGTCTTTGTTATTGTCAAGGAAGTTTATAAGTTATTTTCTTTTTCAAGGCATATAAGCTGCACTTTTGGGAGATCTAGGGTACCATGGAAAAGAATGAACACTGTTGGGGGCCTGAAAACAACTTTATGTTGCTCTAACTTTATGTTACATCATACAAAGATACAATTGTATACAATAATGAAGATTTCCAGCCATGAGAAGTGGAAGCATATAAGCATAAAAAAATTATTTTTGTATTTATTTGTATGTAAGTTTTTGATGTTATATTATTGCAATTTTAATGTGGAAATTGTAATTATAAACCTTGATTTATTTGTTCAAATATACAATTTTTATTTATTAGTGCTTAATAAAGGAAAAAAACATATAATATATTAAAATAAATTTCTTGAACATTCCCGTGCATAGCACGGGTTAGCGACTAGTATTGTTTAAAAACTGAAAACATGTGTTTGAGTAGGTGTACCAAACGAAGAGTGATTTAATTTGAAAAATCAGAATTGGTAAAGTAAAAAAGACTATATTTTTTGGGACTTGCAATTATTATTGCTGATGGTAAAGCCAGGAGTATGAAAAAACTAAAGGGAACTTAAAATGGGTTGGGCTCATTTTTCAATTGGGCATATTAATACAATAAATTAGCTTCATTATTTTGTGGCTTTCTTTTTTGGCTAATTTAAAATTTGTCTTTGATTAATCCTGATTCATGCATATAATTGAAAGTGAATTTTTAACAATATGGGAAGCTTTTAGGATTGCCTCAATTTTTTCATGACTATATCCCACCGTAGCAAAAATAATTTTGTAATTGTGAACTAGGAATTTTAAATATGTTGCAGAAGATGTAGACAGAAGTGGGTGTTTATTGTTTTTGAATGGTAAATGGAGGGAGGCAGCTTTTCACTATTGTTTTCTGTTGATTGGCGCTTCCTATTCTTTCATTTCCCATGTGAAATGCAGAGGAAAAATGACTTGATAGACGCAGCATTTCACTGAAGAAGTGCAGGACTTGTCTTGTCCATTGTTGGAGCCTTGGAGAGCGTTGGAGCTACCAAACTTATAGTTGTTATTTTCTGGTAAACTATAAATACTGTCATTGATTTGGCTGAATATGTATAGTAGTACTATTATATGAGTTTGTATTTTGTGCTTTGTTTGAGGCGTAGGTGTAATTTGCTCTTACTTTGTGTAAGAATCAGTATAGGGAAGCAGACCAAAGAATCAAAACAGTTTGACCAGTCCACCAACTGGGAAATGAAGCCAAGTCAGTCACTTTGACCAAAAAAGGGGTCCCCTTCCTGACTCTTAATTCAGTGAACTCATTAGTTTCTTCTTGGGGCGACCTTACAAGTGATAGCTAAGTTGTTTTTCTTATTGATTTGTGACATTTGTCGTTTTTAAGTCTTAACTTAGCCAAACCAAAGAACTTACAAAAGGCAGATACTAACACGTGAAACCATTAGAGTCCGTCAGTGTTATTTATAAGAAAAATAAAAGCATGCTCATCAAAACCGCTGCTATTTTACAAGACTTTGGATTCTTGTGCAATCTCTCTCTCTCTCTCTCAATATCTAATTCTATCTTAATACGCATTATTTTTTTAATTTCTTGCTGATTTCTAAATTCTGACACCTCCACTAGTTTTTGCCTGTGCCACTACGAAACACCTAGGCTTTGCAAATATATTGGAGCTTGTTCTCTAGAGGTTCTACAAACTATAATCTACACAAATGAACGTACTAGTTTCTTCACTCGCTTTGTCTCATAAATTTCCCTCTATAGTTATAATAGTAAAGATATCACATACAGTACTCACACCTCTCTCATAAGCTTGCTTTTTAGCTGTAATGTAGCAAAACTTCCTCACACCTTTATATGGCAAAGAAAAGCAGTAGCTCTTGGTTGACAATAGTGAAAAGGGCATTCAGGTCTCCAACTAAAGAGAATGAGAAAAGGAGTAGCAAAAGGAGAGATGAACATGATCAAGAAGAGGAAGAAAAAGTAACAAATATATAGGAGTATACTGTATATACTATCAATGTTATCTATTTTTACCATGCAGATAACACTATTTTATTATATGAAAAGCTAATTTGTTAATTAAAGTATTTAATTTTGGGTTGATTTGTGCAGAAAAGAGAGAAAAGAAGATGGCTTTTCAGAAAGCCAAGTAGTCATGTTCAACAATGTGAAGCAAATGCAAGAACAAATACTACTGCAATTGCACCCGTGGTTCCAGTTTTGGCTGCAGAGCATCGGCATGCAATTGCAGTGGCTGCTGCCACTGCAGCGGCGGCTGAAGCTGCTGTGGCAACAGCCCAAGCAGCGGTGGAGATTGTTCGGCTAACTAGGCCTTCCAGTTTTGTCAGAGAACATTATGCTGCTATAGTCATTCAAACAGCTTTTAGAGGATACTTAGTAAGTTTAATGCTAGTGGCACAATATTTTTCACAACTGCGTCTGCTGATAAGGCTTGTTTTGATAGCTGCAACATCACTTTCATCCGAACTTGTCATTGACAACACTTCTATTATGCATCAATCACAGACCATATCAGTAATTGAAAAAAATATTGTGACCCTAAACCAATTGCATAAGAAAAGAAGTGCAAGAAACATATATACTTTTGCGGGTCATTGTTATTACTTCATTTATCACTACAAGAAAAGTCTCTTGTAGTAGTATTGATTTCTTATATATTGTTGTCCTTAGAGAACATATTGATTTCTTATAGGCAAGGAGAGCTCTTCGTGCACTAAAGGGGCTAGTAAAACTTCAAGCTCTAGTAAGAGGGCACAATGTCCGAAAGCAAGCCAAGTTAACACTACAATGCATGCAAGCTTTGGTTCGAGCGCAAGATCGGGTGCGTGCTGATCAACGTGCAAGGCTTTCACATGATGGGGGAAGAAGGTCCATGTTTGCCGAAACCAACAGCTTATGGGAGTCTAAATATCTTCATGACATCCGGGACAGGAAGTCCATGGTAATTAAGCTCTCTTCTCAAATCCTTCTAGGTACACCATATTTTTCTTAAATGGGTGCTATAACTTGCTATTGTATCACAGTCCAAAGATACATGTTGTGATGTGGATGATTGGGATGAGCGCCCGCATACAAGTGAGGAGATTGAAGCCATGTTGTTGAGTAGAAAAGAAGCTGCTTTGAAACGTGAAAAGGCTCTTGCTTATGCTTTCTCTCACAAGGTATGTTCTTCCTCACAATTTGTTTTTGGACAAAACTTAGGTATAGTTTTCATACCTTAGATTTCCAATTCATATGATTAAAGTGGCCCATGAGCCACACGATTGTTAAAATAAGTACCAATTTTATTACAAAGAACTTACAAATTTACATGACAATATATATGACTTGTGTCATTTCAATAAAATAATAAATAAATGTCTTAATTATTTTTGTGTATTTTATGTTGCATCGGTCAACCACATGATTTTATTTAATAGGGAACATAATGTATAACACCTAATAATTTTGCTGTTTCTTTATTTTTGTGTGTGGGTGTGTGGAAGTTGGAACTTAATCTCTTCCATGTCTTCAATTGCATATCAAGATATGGGGATCTCGTAGGAGCCGGAACATATCTGCAGGGGATGAAAAAGAGCTTGAAGAAAGAACAAAATGGCTAGAAAGGTGGATGGCCACAAAGCAACAGAACAACGACAGAGTTTCAACTGATAAAAGAGACCCTATAAAGACGGTAGAAATTGACATTTCTATGCCACACTCTTATTCTGGTCCAATACTTCAGAGACCACAAGAGCTAAATCATCGCCAAAAACAATCTACTCCACGTTCTGTAGCTTCTCCACTCCATAAAGCACACAACTTTACTTTCACACCCTCACCCTGTAAACACAAACCCCTGCAAGTGCGTTCAGCAAGCCCTCGATGCCTAAAAGAAGAGAAATGTTACTCAGCAGCTCATACACCAAACTTAGGCTCCATTTACTGCTACAGCAGTGGTGGCATGCATGCTGCAATGCCAAACTACATGGCTGCCACTGAGTCTGCAAAGGCTCGAGTTCGGTCATCACAAAGTACACCAAGACATAGGCCCTCAACACCCGAGAGAGAGCGAGTTTGTTCAGCAAAGAAGCGCTTATCATATCCAGTTCATGAGGTTCGTAGTAGTGTTGGCACTGAGTGCAGTAATCTTAGCCAGAACTTGAGAAGCCCCAGCATTAATGGGTATTATTATTATGGAATGGAGCAACATACAAACTTGTCTGCTTGTTATAATACGAGTGAGAGCTTTGGGGGACAAATTTCTCCATGTTCAACAACTGATCTAAGGTGGTTGAAGTCATGAAGTGACATAATTGTGAAGGTGATGATGAAGATTGTTATTAATTGTCTTATTTGAAATTGAGAAGGAATTGTTTTAATGGAAGCAATGGTTAATTCTATAAATTGAGTCCACCTTGAGTAGATTTTCTTAAACAGATATTCTAAATTGGTTGAAAGGTGCAATAATTTCGCATTCACTGAAGTTGAGCACATCCATATGAATAAGATTTGCAATAATTGAAGAGTTTTGGTCACAAATTTTGCTATATGACCAATATGACCAATTTTACCAATGGGGTGAGTAAACTAGGAATAGGTACAAAATGCGAATATGAATTCATAAGTAGATCAACACAGTAGTCTAACGGTAACAAATTCAAAGTTCCTTCTTTTGAATCAACTTGATTTGCCCCGAACCTCTTACAATGTCCTAAAATCATGTATTTACTATTTAATGTTCAGTGCAATGTGGATGATGTTGGGTTTGTGGTATATTTTTTACCAACCTAAGGAATTAACAACCCAATCAACATAATGAAAAAATCAATCTAATTTGGATAAAATTTAGGTATGATTTTTTAAGCGGTGTACCTTAGTTTTCCCAATTAAATCCAATCATACATGTGGTTGTATTGACCAATGCAATACAAAATATATTATCTTCCTCAAAGAATAATTAAATCACTTATGTGACTAATTGGTCAAAGTAACCACATCGTTCAATTTAAATGGGAAATCTAAGGTGTAAGGATATAAAAGGAACTCAAGTCCACCAAGAACCGTGGACAATGACCCACTAAGCCCAAAACAATGTATTTGTAATAGAATGGATCGAGCCAAGGAATGACTCTACAAGAAAAGTGACCACATTTGATAGGACTCAAGACAATAAGATTAAAGACACAGATTAATGGAAATAATGCTCCTCGATCAAGTCCGAGGAAGAGTTGTTCTTATATTCAACTCAAGTTTATATGAATACACTATCTTCTCCTTTTGTTTTTCCTTTTTAGATTACATGCCCCCTTTTTCATGGTGATCACTTCCTTATATAGTTCTTCAACCCTTCATCCCAGCCTTCCATCTGTTGACTTAATAGAAAATCCCTTGGATACTTGTCCTATTAGGACCTCCTGGATGCTTTGTTGGTAGTTGTGAGCTGAGTTGCCACTGTTCAAGTGTCATTTCTCCATAAATGCGGCCAGTTCATTAGGTGCAGTGCATTTAATGTGATTGTGGCAACCTTATTCTCGGATATTTCATCTTTCATGGTTGACTGAATTTTCTACTATTTTCCCTGAATCTTATCCTTCCATAACGATTACCTCTTTGAACCCCTCCCGAGGTGGCCTAGTTCCTTAGAAATTAGAGCTGACCCATGTTGGGCTTTGTGGAGCCTAGTTTGCTTGATCCGGTTTGACGACCCGACCCGACCTGAATAATGTTGCGTGGTTTTTAATGAGAGATTTACTGAGGCTTAGTCCATTGAGTGAGAGAAAACATTGTAGCCGCAAGTTGTATTTTGTATTCTTCCTTGATAATAGTGAAATCCCTGCAGCTCCGTGGACGTAGGCAAATTGCTGAACCACGTAAATATTGTCTTGTGCGTGTGATTGTTTTTCTTTGGCGTGTGTTTTCTCTATTTTTGTTTCTCACAGGTTGGGAATTCGGTTTAATTCCTTACAACTTGTATCAGAGCCTAGGGTTAGGTTTGAGTGAGAGCAATGGCAGAGGAAGCAGGAAAGGCGTTTGGAATAGAAAAGTTTGATGGCACAGACTTTGCGAATTGGAGGATGCAGATTGAAGATTATCTCTATGAGAGGAAATAGCATCTGCCTCTTTTGGGGACAAAACCTGAAGCTATGAAGGCTGAGGAATGGGTTTTTCTTGACAGACAGGTACTGGGAGTTATCAGGTTAATTCTGTCTATGTCTATTGCACATAATGTTGTAAAGGAGAAAACCACAACAGATTTGATGAAGGCTTTGTCTGGTATGTATGAAAAGCCGTCAGCAAACAACAAGGTGCATTTGATGAAGAAACTGTTCAATTTGAAGATGGCAAAGAATGCATCAGTAGCACAACATCTGAACAAATTTAGCACTATCACAAATCAATTTTCGTCTGTAGAAATTGATTTTGATGATGAGATTCATGCTCTGATCGTCTTGGCTTCTTTGCCAAATAGTTAGGAGGCAATGAGGATGGCAGTAAGCAATTCTACAGGAAAAGAAAAGTTGAAGTACATTGATATATGAGATTTAATTTTGGCTAAGGAGATTCACAGAAGAGATGCAGGCGAAACCTCAGGATCTGGTTCTACCCTAAACCTTGAGACAAGAGGCAGAGGTAATTATAGAAATTCAAACCGGGGCAGATCAAAATCCAGAAATTCTAATCGAAATAGAAGCAAATCTAGATCAGGCCAACAAGTATAATGCTGGAACTATAGGAAAACAGGTCACTTTAGGAATCAATGCAAAAGTCCTAAGAAGAAGAATGAAGATGATTCTACTAATGCTGTAACAGAAAAGGTACATGATGCATTACTTCTTGCAGTAGACAGTTCACTTGATGATTGGGTTTTGGATTCAAGAGCTTCATTCATACCACTCCACACCGAGAAATCATACAGAATTATGTTGCAGGTGATTTTGGTAAGGTGTATTTGGCTGATGGTTCAACCTTGGATGTTATAGGTATGGGAGACGTCTGGATATTGTTGCCCAATGGATCTGTTTGGTTACTGGAGAAGGTTCGACATATTCCTGACTTGAGGAGGAATTTGATTTCTGTTAGACAACTTGATGATGAAGGGCATGCAATACTATTTGTTGGTGGTACTTGGAATGTTACAAAGGGAGCTAGGGTATTGGCTCGTGGAAAGAAAACTAGTATTTTGTATATGACCTCAAGTCCAAGAGACACAATTGTAGTTGCTGATGCAAATACTGATACAAGCCTATGACATCGCAGACTTGGTCACATGAGTGAGAAAGGGATGAAGATGTTGCTGTCAAAAGGAAAACTACCAGAATTGAAGTCCATTGATTTTGACATGTGTGAAAGCTGCATCTTAGGAAAGCAGAAAAATGTGAGCTTCTTGAAAATTGGCAAGACACTGAAGGCTGAAAAATGGTTTCTTAGATGAATTGGGTAAGAAGCAGGAGATGGGCATTCTACATAGTGATAGTCAGAGTGCAATCTTTCTTGCCAAAAAATCGGCTTTCATTCAAAGTCGAAGCATATATAGACAAAATACCATTTTATCCGTTACCTTGTTGAAGATAAGCTGGTAATACTTAAGAAGATTTGTAGATCTAAGAACCCGGTAGATATGTTGACTAAGGGTGTCACTATTGAGAAGTTAAAGTTGTGCGCAGCTTTAATTGGTCTTCTAGCATGAGGACAGGAGGATGAGTTGCAGGGATGAGGGATTGTGTTTTGGAGGATTGTGGTTGATGTTGGTGATTGAACTAGTTTCCAAGTGGGAGATTTGTTGGGCTTTATGGAGCCTAATTTGCTTGATTTGGTTTGACAATCCGACCTGACTCGAATAATGTTGCGTGATTTTTAATGAGAGATTTACTGAGGCTTAGTCCATTGAGTGAGAGAAAACATTGTAGCCGCAAGTTGTACTCTGTATTCTTCCCTGATAATAGTGAAATCCCTACAACTCCATGGACGTAGGCAAATTGCCAAACCACGTAAATATTGTCTTGTGCATGTGATTGTTTTTCTTTGGCGTGTATTTTCTTTATTTTTGTTTCTCACAGGTTGGGAATTCGGTTTAATTCCCTACAACCCATTATTCCTTTCCTTTTTCCTTGGCCCATTAATCCAGGCTCAACAATCCCATTGACCATCCTTGGGCTTCTATTCGTCCTCAGGCATGGCCCATAGTCCGACACGCCTGCTCGGATCTCCTATCCCCACATAAGGTACAACACCTAAGAAATTGTACTTAAATTTTGTTCATTCAACTCATAAATCATTGGATTGAGGCAATTTTATCTTGTCTATAAAAATTTGGGTTTATAATTAACCTTAAATATAAATATTTACAATTTACACCCTTAACCTTAATATTCTAACAGTCATTAAAGCTTAAGTATAAAAATACTAAAATCAATCAAATTAATAAATTTAAACTAAGTTATGAACTCCTAAAAATAAATCAAAATAACATATCATCTTGAGAGAAAATCCAACTAGAATCTAAATTAGAAGTCCAATTTTGTGTTATGTGTCAAATCTAATTTTCTTAATTTTGGTGTAACTATTTACTATACTACAAAAATTGAGGAATCCAATCTAATTTTCTTAATTTTTTGTGCTAAATGAGTTATTAAGTGAGACAACCATAGAGTTAATATTAATAATTTTAAAAATAAATTACCATCATTGATTCATTTTTCTTATATTATTATCATTTGTATTATACAAATAGTGGATGAAAAAACTAAGATTGAGAATCACATAAATTATAATGTAAATAATTTTTTTTCATTTATTTCAAATAAACTTATATTTATTTTATAGTGGGTATTTTATATTTCCAAATAAAAATTTTATATACTATTTATAAACTTGGTAAAATTTTAATACACATTTAGTTATGGTTATTTGTAAATGTATTACAAGTTATATATTTATTAAATTACTAGTAGGAATGGCAACGGGCCGGTTTCGGGCTAGGTTTTTGCATACCCGGACCCGACCCGCAGGTCCAGACCTGCGACCTGGACCCGGCTTGATTATTAAATGGATTTTTTTAGTGAGGCCCAAACTTGCCCCGCCAGGCCCTGCGAGGCCGCAAGGCCCCGTTTAGCCCAACTAGAAAGTCGGAATTAAAGAGCAGAAACTCCAATCCTTCATCAACCCCATCTCTCCCCATCCTCTCACACATATACATTTGTCCTTTTTCGAAACAAGCCCTAAACTCAACATCAAACCCACGGCTAAACAACCAATCCCAAAAATCCATTCTTTTCAAATCTCCATAGCCACACCCAAATAAAATAATAAAAAAAAATCCCATTTTTCAATCCTCAAACCCAAAAATAACCAAACCAACGGAGGAGATTTCAAATCAAACAAAAAATAAATATAAAGAAGAAGATAAAAATAGAAATGGAGAGAGAAGAGAGTCTAGGCCCTGAGTTAGAGATTAGAGAGATAGAGCTTGAGGTCATCGGCCTTGGGTTTTAGATTTAGAGATAGAGGGAAGAGTGCTTAGGTTTAGCCATAGAGGCTCAAGCTGGGGTTGGCTATTAAGTGAGAGAAAGAGACGGAGCTGCCTCAGATGTAGGGGTGTCAATTTGGGTTAGTGTGTCGGGTTCGTGTCGTGTCGAGGTAGGGGTATTCGACTAAATGGTTCAATTCTAATCCGATCCATTTAATAATCGTGTTATGATCCTTCAACCCTAACCCGACCTGTTAATAAGGCGGGTTGACTTGACCCAACCCATTTGACACGCTTAATAAACGAGTCGTGTTGGGTTGACACGAATGTAACACAACTCATTTCAACCTGCATAATATTAAATATAACATCCATCTAGAAATATTTTTCTTTACACCCCAAAAAGTAGTGCATACACTTCAAGTCTTCAACCCACATTCAAAATAATATAGTTCAACAAAAATATAATATTCATCTAGAAATAAGTTCTTTACACTCCAAAATCAGTGCATACACTTCAACCTAAATTCAAAATAACAAAGTTTAACAAAAATAAAATAACATAGTTCAACAAAAATATAATATACTTGGAACTCGCCAAATGCTAAGTATCAATATTGAAAGAATTTGAGCAAACAGTAGACTAATCCTGACTATGACCATGATTATCATCCATAGATTTTTTGTTGATGTTCAAATTCATAACATCTTCCACAAGCTTATCCAATTTCATTTGTGCAAGTTCTATGCCAAAAAAAGAAAAGAAAAAAGTATTAGTAGTTCTAGGATCTGAAAAGTTTCAATTTCCAATTATATCCCTTGTAAATTTTTGTAATTACTCACTTCTCTTTTTAAATTTAAAATATATGTTGGTTATAAAAGGTATTTGACAAATCTAAAATAAAATAAATATTTATTTGTTATACGACTTAAACGGGTTGTGTTAAGTAGGTCATTTCGGGTTGACACAATTAAATTGGCGTGTCAAACGTATCTATTGCGGGTTACGCAAGTTGACCCGCTTATGACACGTTTCTTATCGTGTCGTTTTCGAGTTGACCCATTTATGACCCAAACTCATTAAGGCCTAACCCTACTCAGTGGCAGTGCTTAAGAGTGAGTGTGCGAGCTGTGAGATTAAGAGTGAGTGCTCCTGTGCGTGCTCGAGTGATTGAGTGAGTGACAGAGAGATTAAGCATGTTCTTGTGTGAGGCGTGAGCTGAAATGAGAGGTGGGTGGATTAGGGTTTACAATTATACACACACACACACACACACACACACACACACACACACATATATATATATAAGGGTTTTTTTTTTTTTTGTAATTTCAGAGTAACCGGGTCTAGCCAATTAGGGTTGGGCCGGGTTGCTAGTTGAAACACTTAGACATGTTATGTGGTTCAAGTTGATACAAAGTTAGAACATTTGTGTTCGTAGCTTACTCATGAACAAATAATTAGAAAGCTGGTATCACATTTTGAACATAAGCTGATAATACATGTTCACCTTGTAAGATAACACAAAACAAATAATCATTTGCTGAGTAGATAACTTGAAACTCTCTCACATCTTAATCCTTGTGTGTAGCATATTGCAACTTGCTGAGGTAATTTCCCTTTGCATTCTCCCCTGGGGTTTTGCTGCTTCTATTTGAATCATTCACTTTCCTCTTTGATTGCTCATCAACCAAATCAAAAACTTTAATTGATCCTCCATCCAAGATGGAAATACCTACATACACTTTCTTTATGTCTAGCACTAAGACTCACACAAACATACACATAAATACGTATATAAATATTCATACTAAATGATATACTTTTAAGATCTTAGCGATATCAAGTTAGGGTGTAAGACACTAACATCAATCTCCAAAAATATGCATGCAAATTTGGATCTAAGACACACACACACACACGCACCCATCCACGTATATAAATATATATATATATATATATATATATATATATATATATATATATATATATATATATATATTCAAACTATATAATATGATTCTAAGATTTTACCGATATCAAATTTGGATCTAAGACTCAAAAATCCATCTGCAAAATATGCATGCAAATGCTACAAGCATGTAACGAAGCCTCAATATTTACTTTTCCTTTATTACCTATGTGATGTTCAAAACAACAGATTATATGGCATTCAACCCAAGTACTAAAAATCATGAAGTAAAACTAAACATGCCCAAAATTTTGGAATTGAATTAAATATAGAACTTTCATCACCAAAAACAAACTATATAACCATCAACATTATAAATAAACATACCATTACATCTGCAAAGAAGTACTTGGCTTTTGGGGCCAACCATGCCATAAGAATAGCTATTGCATTGGCAGCATTGTTCTCATTATTAAAAAGATCAAGATGCCAAAAAAGTAATGATAATCTAAAATTTTATTCCGCATAGATAAGGTATATTCAAAATTTTCCCCAAATAATTTGATTGAAGAATTGAATTTGACTAATTAGGAAATTTCAAAATGTCATTTCAACTTCATCTACATAATGACTAATGCAAAAACAAATAAAGCATTGCAAGATTCACCATTAGTTACACTTAAAAAAAAAAAAAAAAAAAACTGAAAATCTTCAAGAAAAAGTAAGCTTAGAGTCATATTTATTTCATTATTTTAGGTCACTTGGTTTGATGGTCATATTGCTAACCTTACTATAAAAGATAGATAAAAAAGAAAAAAAGAAAGAAAAAAAAAAAAAAAAAACTAAAGTCATATGGACTTACCCCTCCATGTGCAAGAGCAATGGCTATGATAGTTGCAGCTTTCATGACCCATGATAAAGGAATCCACATAAAACCCAAAATTTTTGGTATTTTGTTTTCTGAAGCAAGATAGAAGAGTAGAAGAACCAATGAATGAGGGAGATTGAGCAAGCAATAATGAAAAAATAAAAAAGAAGGGATGAATATGAAAATTTAACATTGCTTTTCTTACCTTTTCCTCCTCAAGTTTGTTGTATCCAAACAAATCCAATCTTTCTTGAACTGCATCAGATCAAAGGTCAAATCCTTTCTTATATAATTAAGATGCTTAGGGGGTAAAATTTCCAACATTAATCAACTTATAATTTAGCACCAAACAAATAAGATAAAGTAATGGAAATTCCTTTATATTTCCATCTTTTTTATTTTCCTGATTCAGGAAAATCAAAGTATCCACATGACGCTACTTGAATTTGTAAAGTTGTAATTTACAACTATGTTTTATGTTGGCTTTATTTCATGACAAAAAGTGTTGTATTTGCTTTAATTTTTGTCCCTTGTATTTTGTGGGATTTTATTGTATTAGGTTTAGTATTAAGTTGGTGAAGACTCAAGCTTAATTGAAGATTAAGTAGATTTCACGAGAAGCTTGCGAGAAGCTAACCTGCGAAGTAGGCACATGAGAAGCACATGATTGGAAGCTGAAGATTTGTGCTAGGCTGTCAGTTTTGCGAGTGTCTTGTGGGTAAGGCCTTCCTGCGGGATAGTTGCGAAACATTCTGCCTAGAGGATTTTTAAATGTGACTTTCTTACTCTTCACCTATACTATATATACCCTCATTACCCACGAATTGTAAGGAGGCCATTCAGAGAGAAAAACTCTAGATAGCTTTTTTACAACACACACACCCATCTTTTAGAGAGAGAGAGCTACTCATCCTTAGTGAGAAATCATTCTAGCCTCTTCTAATTTCCTCTCCCATTGTCACACCTTGAGAGGAGATTTGTACCTAAACACAATCCACACATTTTCAAAGTGTAGAGAGTGTTTTGGAGCTTGGGAAACTTTGGGGATTTGCCAAAAGAAGCCAGTGAGGCTTGGCAGATGCAATCGGGCGTATTGCGAGATCCGAAAAGCTAGACAAGACACGGTTTCGAGAAACCTTGTTAGAGTTGGAGTTTAGAGGGCTTAGGTACATTGGGTAGATTAGGATTGGAGGGTTTCTTACTATTCGTGTATCCCAACTTATTGTATAGTAGATCGATTTACTGCTTGGAGGGCGGTGGAGAGGTTTTTCACTGAGTTCTTCAATTTCCTCTTCGATAACACATCGCTGTGTTATCTTGTATTTGCATCTCTCTTCCCTTACTCTTGTGCTTTACGTTTATTGTTTGTTATTCTTGTTTATGCACTAGAGTAGTATCGGTTGATTGCGCTTCATTTACTCTTGTTTCCACAATTAGATAAGTTAGAGTAAAAGCAATCTAGCCATAATTAATTTTATTTGGGGGTCTAAACAAGCTCTTGTGTTTTTAACACAAATCCGAGCTTTCAGAATTAAACATGAAAGATCTAATTTCTTCCAATTGAATATACTTTCACAAAAAGAAAATGAAAGAAAAAAAAAAAAAAACTAGTTGTTTGTGGCATAACAAAATATATTCTACTAAAGTATCAATTTGAGCCACTAAACTTCTTCATCTAACTATGAAGCTAATAACATTTGGCTTTATTATTTTTATATTTGCAGCTATGATTTTTCACAAAAAAAGAAAAAAAGAAAAAGAAAAAAAAAAAGAATATTGAATGGCTTTCATAACTAGGACATTCATTAAGGTAAAGTTGGCATGCCATAAGATGATAAAAGAGGATAGTGATTTAAAGAACATCAAGGGGAAGGACCTATTCAACCATCTTGGATTTCCTTTAGATTCAACCCTACACCAAGAGAATTTGCATTGTCAGATAGTTTTTTATTTGGTAAATAAACATTGTTAGATAGTTCATTACATCTCACTCACTGTTTTCTCTTAAGTTCACTAATCCACAAACAAATTAAACAGTGCTACTTATCTCATGTGCAAATAGTTAAGTCATTCCCATTGTATTTAAGTGTTCCTATCACCAATCCTTTTTTGTTGGTGTCTACTCCTGCACCTTGCCAATATGCTAAGCTCCCTACCTCATCCATTTTACACAGTTCCTAGTGGGACTCTAGATTCAATCTATATATTGTTATTACTGAGACAACAGGTATAGCTCGGCCAGGAAACGTTTAGTGGCCCACTATTGGACTGTTTATTTTGATAATATACTTTGCAAGTGTGATATAGTATTAGTGTCACTTTTGGGTCATTTAATTTAGTTATTGTGTTTTGAACATTTATAGATGACCAAAGTATAGCACTTTTTGAGGAATTTGCAAAGGACCCCGAACCTATTATCTCACAAAGTTATGAAGTTGCTCTAAGCATGCTTGAGTTTGAAAGATGAGGAAAATCATTTGTGGTATACTCTTTAAATTTGAAATATATTTAAAACATTGGTTTGTTTTCAAAAGTGACTGCATCTATGCACATATTTGACAAAGTAGTCATTGCATCTATGCACATATTTGAAGAATGAGTTGCAATATGAAAAAGAATGAGCTAATGATGAGAAGCATGAAGTTGGGAAGGAAATAAGTGAGGAAAGAAGTAGGAAAGTCAGAGAATTACACAATCTTGACCTCTGTTGCATTGTTTTGCTAATTTATAACCATACTCAGTGAACTGATCTGAGTTCATAAGTGTATCACTACTCTACCTTGGACTCTATGTAAGAACATGCTTGTGTGCTTCAAGAAGAGCACTCTAGGCTTGTGGAGCTTCTCATCAGTTTAAAATCCAATAACATGTAAAACCACATCAAGCTCAAACAAATTCACCCCAAACAAACTTCAGATTAGCCACAAATAATCACAAATGCATTGGAAAAAAAATAAAACAAAGAAAATCAAGGGGAAAGAAAGCAAATAATCTAACAGTGGATTGCTATCCGCAAAACAATGTGAAAGCAGATTGTTGTAACAGAGTTGCATCTACATTTAGTTTAATTGATCCAACCTTAGCATGTTGATCAGAGTACCACAGTGTTCCACCTAGTTCCTTGGGTTCCATATAGGTTCAAAAGTAAAAGCTATGTAAGTAGAGCATTGATCTTTTAATAATACTTGTGAAAATCCGTAAGGGCATTTAAAGAGTGATATTAAAAATGCTTTGGAAAAAATCACAATTATTAACCAAACAATCATACATAGAATCCTCATTGAGACCCAACATCAAACACTTCACAGGCAATAGTCTCCAATAATTGAATAACAAAATTGATATTTCAAAAACCCTAATTTTGAACTCAACAAATTAATTTTGGAAAAAAAAAAAAAAACTCAAACACACAAAATTGAATTTTTCAGTTTGAATTGTCACAACCACCATTCAATTTCAATAGCAAAATGGGTCTTTTGAATCAAAACCCAATAATAATCTGCAAAAATCAAAAGGCTATTAGAGCAGCTATGGCAGTGGTAGAGCTGCTGATAATGTAGCTCAGTCATGGAAAAAAAATTGAAACTCCAATAAATAAATCAGAACCCTATAGTAACTGTAGAAATTAGAAAGCTACAATATGATTAAAGCACCTCACTTGTGTGAATTGGGGCTGGAACTCAATGCTTCGGTGACTTGGGCTGAGGTCTTGTCATGGCTATGATGGGTGATGGTAGTTATGGAAGTGGCAGAGCTGTTGATGGTGTGGCATGGGCGGGACGTGAGAAAGAGAAGGAAATTGGGTTTTGGGAGGTTTTGGGACTATTTAGTGACGATGTTCAAGTAACATTGTTTGTATTTTTGGAAATATGTGTGAGTCAAAAAGTGTGTAGAAATGTGTGTAATGTTATTTAAAAATTAAAAATATATTGTTGTTAAACTCTATACCAAACAACCCCTTAATATATAGTAGGTAATTGGATTTTTAGAGGCGTCGGAATGTTGTTGTAGAAATAAATGGTAATTGATTGTTGTTTTTATAAATGAAAAAAGTTTATAATATTTATTTAAATAATGCTGACGTGGAAAACTGTGAAGATGTCAGAGGTTTAGTTTTATATATAGATGTATATATATATATTAATAATAATATTGGGTTGAACTGCTAGAAGAATATAAAAAGGCTCAAACGAATTTGGGGATTTCAAGTGCAACAACAAGCAGCAACTTCTGGAAGCCTCTGCCACAGGATGTCTAGAAGCTGAACTTCGATGTAGCGGTATTCTCGGACTTGAATTGTTCTGGAGTTGGCGCAATCATTTGAAACTTTGATGGTGAGGTGATGGCTGGAATGGCAGCAAGGGGGGAATATGTGCACAATAGCGATGATGCAGGAGCTTTGGCATGTTGAAAGGCCATGGAATTTGCTATAGAGGCCGGGTTCCAAAATCTGGTGATTGAGAGTGATAATTCAAATGTGATGAGAGCAATTTCGAGTACTGTACCTAATAATTCTTTCTTTGGCCATATTGTGGATGACATTAGACATTTTATTTCGGGTAGACAATCTGTTGGTTTTAGTTGTGTTAAAATGGAAGGAAATATGTGGCTCACTATTTAGTTAGGTTTGCTAGGAACATTGTGGAGGATAGGTATTGGATGGAAGATGGGCCCATTCCTGCTGTAGATGCTTTGTATCGTGATATTTTACATACTCATTAATGAGTGATTGGAGTTATCAGAGGCCCATCCAAACCCAATCCCACCCAACCTCTATCCAACAAAAATTAAAATAATCCAATCATCAGGCATTGGGCTGGGCCGGGTTGAATGCACCTCGAAAAATGGGAGCTGAAAAAAAGAAAAGAAAAAAGAAAAGAAAAGAAAAGAAACGTTCTAATGCTTTCTCCACTCTTCTCCCTCTTCTCTCTTCTCTCTTCTCTGTCTCTTTCTCGGCTGTTTTTGGTTGGGTTGAATCGGTGGTTACTGGGTTTAAGTGGTGGGTTGTTTCGGTGGTTGCTGGGTTCGGTGTTGGCTGGGTTTCAGTTCCGATATTGAATCGGTGGTGGTCGTTTGGGTGTAGCTTTTTAGGTTGTAAGAGAGAAAAGTAGTACGAGGGGAAAGAAGTTTTGAAAAGAGAAAACCATTGAAGCTCAAACCGAAGAGCAAAGAGCAACTGTACTGAGTTTCTCAATTGAGTTTCCGAGTCATGGACGAGGCAATCCTTACCTCTGATAAACCATCCAACTTGTCTCCACTCAACCCTCCTTCCAGGTCCATTTGCCATGTGTATGTTCCTCCCCAAACCCTCTTTTCTTTTTTCTTTTATACATTTTTGTTTTGGGTATATTTTTGTTTTTTTTTTTAAATGTTTTTTTGCCCATGAAATTTGTTCATTTGCATTTAGAATGTTGGTATTGGTTTCATAGTAAAGCATACTATGATTTTATTTATTGCAATAAGTGTGTGTCTCTGTTACAATAAGTTTTTTTTTTTAATATTTTTTTTATAGCTTATTTATGTTGAATTATATTAGACTCTTATCTTGTTGGTGAAGTCTATTTACATTTATTGGGATTTTTTTTGGGGTCTTATAACGGGCAGTTTGTTTTATATACTCATGTATGTTTTTTGTTTTGAGATAGTTGTCAGAAGCAATTTTCACAATATACATGCCCCCGATGCAATTCGCGATACTGTTCCCTCCAATGCTATAAGGTAGGTGTAAGTTTAATGTAGTTGTCATTTATTTATTTATTTTATTTTATTTTTATTTTTATTTTTAATGTTGTTCTTTTTTTAAATGTGCTTCCTGTTCTTTTGTGAGCAAATGTTACATTTTAAAATTTTTTTTGAAAAGGCAAGGAGGGTATCGAATATGCTTAGCTTTGAGTTAAGAAAGGATTTTGATGCTATTGATCACTTTGAATGCAGCCCAACAAGTGTGTTCTAGTTTCTTATCCTAGATTTGTATCATGTCATTTGTAGATTCCTCAGAGATTCTTTTATTTTGTTTGGTGGACATTGTTGGTGGGTTGTTTTATTGTTTAATATTACATAATTTTTTTTGGCAGTCTCATAGTCTTCAATGTACTGAGTCCTTCATGCGAGAAAATGTAGTTGAGGAGCTTCAACAGATGCAACCTGATGATGAAACTAAACAGAAAATGCTGGACATCTTGAAACGGTTCCATTCAGAAGAGGAAACTGATAGCATGGATGTGGATGGTATGTTATTGTACTTTTGTTTGCTTTGGGAATGTTGGCTCTTATTAACTGTTGGAGAGAATATAACATGAAACTAATTTTAAAATTCATATATAGGTTAGGAAGCAGCCATGTTAAGGGTAAAAACAAAAACAAAAATAAACAAAAAAAAAAAAAAAAAATCACCAAAAAATGAATGGCCTGTTTGGATGGAGGGGGGAAGGAGGGGGAGTGGAGGGGAGTAGAGTAGTGTAGGCTAAAAATAAGCTAATTTTGTACTAAATCTAATCTACTCTACTCTACTCCCCCTTCCTCCCCCTCAATCCAAACGGACCAGAAGTTAAGATTTTGTAGGCACTGTTATACCAACCGTGTTTCAATGAGGGAAATAGGCTAATTGT
This sequence comes from Quercus agrifolia, assembly GCA_029955455.1. Taxonomy (NCBI): domain Eukaryota; kingdom Viridiplantae; phylum Streptophyta; class Magnoliopsida; order Fagales; family Fagaceae; genus Quercus; species Quercus agrifolia. The sequence continues at coordinate 67,384,805 of JARQAD010000001.1, read as the reverse complement.
GATGCAGGAAATCTGTGTATAGTAAAGCGAGATGAATGTGTCTAATCCGAAGCTCACAAATCTGTTAGCACATGCATTGCTCTATAATCAAAGTTCATTTGAAGAAAAAAAAAATCATTGGAAGAGATCATGAGAGCACAGCTGGAAGCTAAAGTCGATGATCATTTGAATTTTATTATTTGGTGGTGGTCCAAGCTAGTGCCACTTCACATATTTGAGGCATGTTTACTGCCAAAAAATCTGAACGATGTCTGAAATTGCTCTAGAAGTCCTAAAAAAGTTGTAGAATTAGAAGCTGTAAGGGATAACATTTCTATTGAACTATTGAGAATGATGCTTTTAAAATTGATAAAATGCTATGTAATATCTGAGATGATGCTTTATAGGAGTGCTATTTTATGTAATGCTTTCTGGTTGAATTTTCAGAAAAATTATTTTAGTATTTGATAATGCTGTAGATCAACTAGCTCTTATAATAGTTTCATAAAAGAACTATTTGAAATAATGCTTTCAGCAGGATTATAGAAGGTGCTATAGGGCCTTTGACGAACTAGTGAAAGTAGTGGTTTTGTCATTTTTGAAAGGAGTTGGGTCTGCAAAAGCCTCTCTGGTCATACAGGTTGGTTATGCCTGTGTTTTTGAAACTTTATTGTTAGTGATCCTAACAGATGGTATACCAGTACTGTGATATATTCAGTGGTGATCTAGCTTCATGATATGGTTATTACAGATTATATCGGATTTAAGTTAGATACAGTGCTGGCCAACATTAATCAGGTTGAGTAAAGAATTGCATGTAGTTGTTTATGTCATCCTTAGTGAAAATAGAGAATTCTGACATAAAAATATTTGCAGCCCAGTATATAAGCTGTTGCTTCTGCTACATGGGTAAATTTTCTTTTAAGTTCGTATATTGGTTTAGAGTTCCAAGTAAAACTAAAGAAATTGCCACCTTTTGGTTCTTGTTTTATTAACTTTGTGACATGTTAAGCTGATTGACTGGTTGTTTAAAAAGGCTCTGACTGAGTTTTGCTCATATATTTGGCAGATTCAACTCTGACTGAGGAGACCATACAAAAGATTTTGTCTGGTACAGTTATAATTCTAGATGCTAGCTTTTCATTTCTTTTCTATTTTTTAACTTTTTCTACATTGCCAAATAAAGCAAGATCTCTGCACTCCTTTGGTTGTAGTTGGAGTGTGAAGATCATCTGATATGTTTTTTTTTTAATTTTTTTTATTTAAATTTTCTCGGGATTTTATGCTGTTGCCTAAAGCTTCTTAGAATTTATTTGATTTTCCCCTGCAGGAGATCAAATAAGTTTTGATGATTTATCTGCAGAAGAGAAAAAAAGGTTCCAAAGAGCGATTGCATCTGGAGAACTGAGTAAGATGATTGAGCCATGGGAACCATGGTGGTTGAAGCCTTCTGCCCGAAGAATATCTCTCAGCAAGGAAGGAACTCAACTTGTCCAACCACTTGCAGAACACGAAGCGTCAGTATCACTGCAAGATGATGATCTAGAAAGTTACCAATCAAGTGAGATTCCTCATGGTCCCGAAAGCCCACTACCTCCGGTTAGCAAGCTTAGTTCTGCAGTGCCATCACCACTATTAGCTGTTCACTTGGTGGACATTTTATATAGCTACTGTTTTACACTTCGCCTCTACAATGGAGATTGGCAATCAGATGCCATAGGATCAGCCCTGGTGGTGTTGAGCATGTCCTCTGTCTTGGGTCAAGGTGGGCAGCCAGAAACAGTGTTGGAAGCTTTGTCTTATTGCTTAGAGCAAATTTGCTCTCCAGCTTACAGACACATGGGTGGCTTGCAATTTGGATTGGGTCTCATTGATGATGTAATAAGCTTACTTTCTTTAGGAAGTTCTGCTTTAGTGTGCTTGCTTTCTGATATGTGTAGGTTGATTCAAGCTGGGGAGAGGGAACTGAAGACAGAGAAGCAAAAAAAGTTGAGAAGGGTAGAAATTAGGAGTAAGCTCAAGTTTGCTGAGAGGAAGATTTATTTCATCATGTGTTGGGTTTATGAGCAGCCAAGTGAAGCTTGGTCTTCCCTAGCAACCATTGTAGAGGCAGAGAAAAGTTCAGTCATGAATTATGGAGGCAATAAGCAATCTGTCAAAATGAACAATACGTCAGAAACCAAAGGCAAGGTTTTGATTGAAGAGATTGAATGAATTACCATTATCATATACTTTTTTATTTTCTTGAGGAAGAGGGAAGAGTGGTGGTATTCAATGATGTTACTGTAAAATGCTTTTGTATATTTAGCTTTTGTAGACCAGGCAATAACATCAACAATGTATTCGAGCATGACCAAACAAGGTTAGTTGAGACTTTTGAGACAAATGCTTATAGACAAACAAGAGAGAATTTTTATGCTCTCTTGTGGCTTTAGCTCTATGAAAATTTTGCAATGCCGACAGTATTCTGAAGTTTCTGCTTTGTCACGCCTTGTTTATCTTGTTAGGTTCTTCCTCCTCCCTTTTTATCGTGTTTATTTATTTATTAAAGTGAGATGCAGATGTGAAGATGATGAACTTTATACAATGCCATTTGTTCTTAAAAATGCTTGACATTAGAGTAAAAATCTTTGCACCTTATGAGATACCGATAATTGTAATGCTAATTTAAATTCTTGAAAATCTAAGCAAAAAGGTACTTTTAACTTAACAAATCTCACATAGGATATGGATTGAAGGGTCCAAGAAGAAGTGCTTACTATTCAAATTGATAATTGTCCACAAGAGGTTCTTTAAGAGAGAGAGCTTGTCATTTCTTTTCCATCACAGAAAATCTAGTGTGGAAGGAATCCTTTTAAAGATAATACTAACGTGATATCAAGAAATTCCTTCAAACCAAAATAAATCATATTCAATAATATATATATATATATATATATATATATATATATATATATATATATATATGAAAGAAAGTGAATAGATACCTCTAGGACATTGTATGCTGTTATTGTATGTTGTAAACCATGCTCCCGTGACCTAAATAGTGGTTGCTCATGGTGGTGGATGTTACTAGAGTAGAGTTTTGAATGGCCTAAAGAGGAAGCAGATATAAGCAAATCTGTCATTTACTACCAACCTTATGCTGAGAATATGACATAGTTGTCAATGAAGCAACTCCTATTTCTACTCAAACCTCTCCTCCTAAAATATCATTGAAGTGGACTAAAATAGACCAAATGGACTGAAGTTGACCAAAATGGACTAAAATAGACCAAATGGACTGAAGTTGATGAAAATGGATTGAATAGAATGAAATGGACCGAAGTGGATTGAATGGACCGAAGTGTTACGTTGATCAGGAGCGTAGTAACAATAAAAATTAAGCTCTAACTTTTAGGTAAAAATTCAGACTGAATGGACACAGGGAGATAGGGTCCCAGAGAGAGAAAAGAAGTAACAAAGTATTTAGTTATTTACACCACCTAGAAAGTCTCTTCTTTTTTGTTTTTGTTTTTCTTTCTTTTTTGATCATCCTAGAAAAGGCTTTTAGTAACACCCTTTAAATATAAGCTTATTTCACCACAAGGGAACTTAGGGTCTGTTTGGGATCCACTTATTTTGCTGAAACTGAAAACTTTTTACTGAAAATACTGTAGATAAATGTAAAAATTAGTTGAAACAGTATAATGAGATCCATAAATAGTACCAAAAAGTGCAATAAGACTTATAAATAGTAGCAAAAATAAACTGAATAGTAAAATAATTTGGCAAAATTAATCATGCCAAACGGACACTTAGTGTTGTCATGGCCATAATCAAGGATATTAAACTCAAATCCTTTGACAATACTTGGGGTCCCAATCACTGGTACAATAAAGAAAAATTAGACTTAAAAGAGGCACTATTAACATTTTATATCTCATTAAAGGCAACAAAACTTAGAGTTTGTTTGGATCACCATGATTTTGAGTGATATCACTTAGTTTTCACCACTGAGTTTCTAGGTTCCACTGAAAAAATCTTGTTTGGCTTGGTTTTTGGGTGATGTTTCCGTCACTGAAAACTCAAAAATTTGAGTGATGGACGATGGAATCTAAAAATAGAATTTTGGTGTTTTTGGCCTTGTTTGGTTTGTCACTCACTCATATCCCAACACTCACAACTTAAATCTCCCCACTCAAACTCATATCCCAATATCTCACAACTCTAACTCAATAAAACCCATAACTCACTCTCATGCTTGTTTGGCTATCTCAAATTCAAAAACCTACATTTCTTTCACTCACTGGGTCCCACATAGCATTGATTGCAATGCAAAAGCACTACAATTGCAACAGACTACCTGCGTGTAACACCTCTCACCTCTTCACGCCCTTCCCACAAAATCTCATTAGCTTCTCTCTCCATTCTCTCCACAACTCCTCTGTTATCTGCAACTTCTCCTCACCCAAACCATTGACCTTCACATCTTCGAGAAGCCCTCTTTCCACCTCTCATTTTCGGATGGATTACAAGTATGCTTTTGGACTGGGTTGTGCTTGTGTTGTGGGTTTGGGAGAAGGGAAAGGGAAAGTAATGAAGAAGAGTATGGTCTGGTGGTTGGGAAAGTAATGAGGAAAAATATCCGTTACTCACAAAAGCCTGCAGTGATGGGACGAGACATTACTGTGGGACCTGTGTTTGTTGGAAATTTACAAAACTGCCACTGATAACTCAAATATCTGAACTTGAAAATAGCCTCACAGTGTTTCCAAAATTGCTCACCCATCACTCAAAATTATGAGATATCATCACTAAGTTAATGGTTTGGAAATTCATCCAAACAAGCATGCTACCTATGGGCCCCACCAATTTTGGGTTATGAGTTAACAAAACTGGGATTTGTTAGCTTAGTTCAGGGAAATCCAAACAAGGCCTTCAGTTTCTGAAATATGAGTTATGGTGGCAAAAAGTGAGTTATGTGACTGAGTTATGTGACCAAACAATAATTTTGGAGTTTTTGAGATAAAGTAAGGCTTGTGTTATGAGTTATAAGTTTTGAGTATTGAATTATGAAAACCGAGTCATGGCCAAACCAAATGAGCCCTTAAATTATCCCATGTTTCTGATTAGGCGAGATTGAGAGAGGCAAAAGAGCAAACGGGAACTGAATTAAGGGGATATGAACCCCAAAAGTAAGGCTGCTTTTCCACGGAAAAGATGCCACGGTGTGATGGCTGGCATCATAGCTTTCATTATGAGTGGTTGTGTATCTGTCTTAAGTTCATGGCTTTTGATCATATGCCATTGCTTTTCTTGCTTTACGATGCATCATTACATTGTTAAATAATCATAGCCAAAGACTCAATAATGTTCCTTTTTAAGCTGGAGCATCAACTGATGATCACTTAAATAATACTAGTTCATGCTCCTTGCCCTCAAGCAATTGACTCGAATTCCCTCCACACACACACACACACACACACACAAAAAGACTGGAATATATATATAATCATACCTCCCTTTTTTTTTTTTCAAAGAAAATGCTGCAACAAAGAGGGTGCCTTAATATGAAAATTATGGAATTAATTTAATAATGAATATGATTAATGTTACTTTAACAATATAATAAAGAAATATCTGAATTTTATTTTTATTTTTTTTGTGATTGGTGATTCATTAATTAGTAAGATTTAGTAAAATTTGTAATATTTCTAGTATTATTTTAAAAATCAATATTCAATATATATATATATATATATATAAAAGCAGAGACCTAATGTGAAAGAGCATGGGGTTTTGCCATGTAGCGCACTCTATGAATAGAATTGAAATACCATTAACCCACATTAGAGATAAAAACAAATTTAAAAGTAGAGACTCTTTATTTCCTTTGGTTCAATGTTTCAAGACTATTTTTGTTACATTATTATTCAATGTTTCAAGACTATTATTTGTTTTATTTGGTTCAATGTTTCAAGACTTTTCATCTCTCTCACACACAAAAAACTCTTTGCATTTCCATTCACCCTTTTCACTTCTACTCCTTTATATACACATGTCCATAGCCTTTCATTCCATCCCATCTCAAATATGCTTAGACAAAAAACGATGTCATTTACTTTCAACCTTTCAATGACACTTACATAACTCCAACATTGTAGTATCATTTGATCGTAACCCATATGAGTAGGCTATGATCAAGGAAGGGGGCTTGCGTTTTTTATTCAATGATAATAGCTTACGGTTTCGATGTTGAAGTTAGACATTGTAGATTTTGTGAAGATTATGATTCGCTTGGAGTCTTTGGGTGTTTGAGATTTTGGTTTGGGAAAGTTATAAATGTATTTTTTTAGAACTAAAGAAAAAGAAAAAGAAAAAGAAAAAGAAACATTCTAATTGATTATTTATGAAGTTAGCTTATTTATTTATTTATTTATTTTATTTTGTGTTAGAATTCATAATATGTAGGTTTCTTTGTAAGTTTATTTTGCTACTATTTTGTGCGGTATGAGCTATAGTGATAAAAACAAAAATCAATGGTGATTTAAAAGTGTTTTTTTTTTTGCTTTTATTTTTATTTTTATTTTTTTTAAGGATACGAAAGCGCAACTAAAGACGATTGAATTTTGATAAATGAATATGTTTTTAGCAAATTTCTCTTTGTTTAATCATGTTCTCTTTATGTTGATACTTACAAATGATTTCCTTAATTTCATTGAGATAATTAATTGGGTGTTTGTGATCAAGGTCTCTATATTTGGTTGCGAGAATAGAGTGACTGAGAAAATGTTTGATAGGTTGCTAAAATTTATGTAATTTTAAGATATAAAAGTATTATATACTTTAAATTCTTATTTGTAGATTTCAAAATCATCTAATTAGTTTGAAAAATAAAATCTATTTTTAACAGTAAATATTATAATATATTATAATCTTACAGTATTATACAATTTTTTTTAAAAGAAAATATGAATTAAGAAAATCAAGTTTCAAAATTAAAAATATTGTGGGCAAACATAAATATTATTAAAAAGAAAAAGGATTAAGTATTATATGTAGATTTAATATACATAAAAATGATTTCAAATAAAATTGTAAAATAGTCTGCGTATCGCGCGGGATATCATTTAGTTAAATTATAAATGCAAATATATTGTTGGGTATATACACCTTACATGTGAGTAATTAAAGTCCCACATTGAATAAGAATTACATGAATGAGTAATTAATAATTTAATATAACATACTTAAGTGTAACCTCAAAAGCTTAAGCTAAAACTTGGGGTAATTAAGTTTAGTTGCCTCTAATCATATATAATGCAATAAAATGTGTTTCTATACAATGTTACATTAGAAAACTCAATCCACCCCATTTCATTTCCTCTCCCTTTTCACTCCAACCAAATAATGAAAAATTACAGTTTTCTCTTCTTTTTCCTTCCCCTATTTTCCATACTTTCTCTTTTCACCCCAATTAAACATAGTGTAAAATCAACACAAGGAAACGACATGTCACTCAAAAGAATACGTGCAACTGTGTTCTATACGATGTTGACACTGACACATCTTGAAATTGTGTCATTTTCTGGCTGGAGATAATGTTAACAAAGGATGTTGTTTTCTTTTTCTAGCTAAAAAAAGAGGATATTGTTTTCTTGGTAGAAACAAGTTACACAAATCATCAGAAAAAGAATCAAGATTGATTTTTTATTTATTTATTTATTTTTTATGAAACAACAAAATAAGACATACATCATATCACGGAGTAGCATAAGCTCAATGTCCTCAAAAACAGCTTCAAGACAAGCATGAACTCGTGAATAAATTCGAGCTTATTCGACAAGAAAATGAATTAAACTTAAATATGTAATCTAGATTGATAATAAGTTTGAGCTTGGCTCATACTCAAAACTTAAATGAGCAATTTTGAACTTTTAAATACTCAACTTGATTGTAGCTACTCATGAGCCATAAGCAATTTTATTCTCGATTTCTTTTCAATAATTTATTTCTTTTTGAGTGATGTTAGGGGTTCTATAAATTTTAAAAAATAATAAAGTTACTATCAATTGTATTATAAGAGAATTAGAAATTGACATATTAATTAATGTGATTGGTCTCATTTTAACAATATAATAAATAAACGTTTGAATTATTTATTTTTGTGTGTGTGTGTGTGAGTGGGTTCACACAATAAGTGAGGATGAAGGAATTTAAACCCAGATGTTCACCATAAAAAAAAACTAGACAATGTCGTCGAGTTAAAAGAGCTCTTGACGCCAAGAGTTTTGTAACCGAATTGCTTGGCACCTCGTGGTGTTTACAATAAAAACATTCAGGTCATTTTTCCCTCAACTATTGAATTATGAACAAAAAATTAAGAGTCTTGACAATGGGCTCACTGTTATTTAAAAAAAAAAAAAAATTATTTATCAATGGCACTCGTCACATTTATTGTGATTTTGTTTTTACAATAAAATCATAAGAACTTAGGCATTTTTCCTTCTTAGAGATTTCAACGCTTCTATCAAGATTGTTTAGTTATACCTTGTTGAGACTTGTCAAGGGCCACCACCCCTTGCGGTAAAGGTCAAGCATGCACATCAGTACATGTGCAGGTGTCTTCAGAATTCAATAAATGAGCCTATTTAACAGATCTTGCAATAACACTTGCTCAGATCAGAAGCAAACTGTATTTAATATTCACAAACATTTGAACAAAATACTTAACCACACTTTCAACTGATAGAAAATCAAAACATATTTACTCCATTCTTATGACTGTTCAAACCAATAAATTTGGGGTACTGGGTTGTGGCCCTATTGCAAAAACATATCAAACTAACAATAATAAGAATTACACAAGAAGAACAAACAAAATTAATCAAGATGCAGAGAGGTGGGAACCAAAGACCTTCATATCTTCAACTCATAATAAGATTGTTGGATTGGATTGGGATTCCTTTGTTTGAGTAAAATCCTTAGCTGAGCCTTTTGACACTCCAGCTTTGTGCCCCAATGCCGACTTTTGGATCCAATTGCTCTAACAACTCGTGGAAATTCAACAAACCCTTTGATCCCTCTCTTTATATGAGGATTCTCAGGTTCTGGAGAAGCTTTTCTCTGAACTGTCATGAATGAAACACCACCCCCATTATTGTTCCAAACTTTCTCACCCAAGACCAGCCTTGTAGATTCTCTTGTATCAACACCATTATTGTCAGAATAAGTTGATTTCTCGTCAAAAACCAATCTTGCTGACTCCCTTGAATCAACACCACTACTATAGTCATTGCGAGCCGATTTCTCATTCAAGACCAAGTGTTTAAATTTCCTTGAAAAAGAAGCAACATTATTCGAAGCAGTGGTGGTAGTTCCTAGTGGATTATCAGCTTCTTGATTCTTTTCCTTTAACTTGGAAGGTGAACTCTCAATTTGCATCCTTGTAGAATCTTCCAATTCTGACAGCTTCTCTTCAAAGAGAATCTTTGCCTCAGTAAGTTTCATTTGAACTCTCTCTTCCCTCAACACCTCAGCCATCCTTAGCATCTTTCTCTCTTCTTCCATGTCTCTCTTCATCCTATTGATCTCAGCTTTATCTGATGAAATTTCTTTGGCAAGCTCTTCACACACCCTCCCTATTGCTTCTCTTCCTCTTCTCTCCTCAGCAAGCTCTTTAGCCAGCCTCTTATTCATTGACTCTGCCTTCTTTCGTGCCTTACGTTCATATTCAAGCTCAGCCTTCAGTTCCATGATCTGGGCTCGAGCAAATTCAAGCTCAGACTCCATGATGGGCCTGAATAAGGTTAAATCCCAGAATGAGGCAGCAATCTTACGTGTAGAGCAAGGAAGGTGTAGGTGATGAGGGTGCTTGTTACTATGACGTTGTTGTTGATTATGTTGATGATGCTGAGAATAATAAAAAGGATTTTCGTAAAGTTTCCAGCTGGAGCAAGTGGAGGTGGTGATGGGTTCAGAAGAAATGGATTCATTTCTGGGATTTTCTGGGCTACTGATCATCATCATCACCATCATCTCCTCCATGTCCTTCTTCTTCTTTCTATATGTGTTGTTCTTTTCTTTATAGCCTTTTGCTTTCTCCTTTGCTGCTTCCTTTTTTTTCTTTTCCTTTTTCTAATGGGGATTTATCCTCTCACGAAAGCAATTGGGGTAGGCCCATTTGATCCTGGAACTTGCTTTCAGGTTGTGTATTGCAAAAGGAAAAAGTTACATCACATGCACCTCATCCTTATTAATACCAACTGCGGTGGGGGTAGCCTTTATTTCTTAATGAATGTCTCTTGTTTTATTTACACAACAAATATAGGGAGACTGCAATTTTCGTAAGTGTTTGATATGGTTTATGGTGATTGGTGCATAATTAAAGTAATGTGAGTGATAGACCAAGATAAATAAATAAAAATGTAAGTTGAAAAATGTTGTCCTAACATTAGTATTTATTTACCCCTCCACACCGGCCACTTTCACAGTTTCAGTTGTGTATTGCAAAAGGAAAAGTTACATCACATGCACCTCATCCTTATTAATACCTACTGCGGTGGGGGTGGCCCTTTATTTCTTAATGAATGTCTCTTGTTTTATTTACACAATAAATATAGGGAGACTGCAATTTTCATCAAGTGTTTGATATGGTTTATGGTGATTGGTGCATAATTAAAGTAATGTGAGTGATAGACCAAGATTATAAAAAAAAAAAAGTCTTAAGTTGAAAAATGTTGTCCTAACATTAGTATTTATTTACCCCTCCACACGGGCCACTTTCACAGTTTCACAGTGATTCACCTAGATTGATTAACGCAAGGGAGGCCCCAATATGCCAGCCAATATCTTGACTCTTTGGTCAAAACAATTTGAGGAAATTCAACAGGAACATATAATGAACTACTCCTCTGTCAAATCATATCAACAATTTAGAAAAGTTTTAGTCTACATGAAAAAGAAGGATGTGGTTGGAGACTTGCATTCTATAATCATATAAATTTCGAACTCACTGCGTTGCAATCAACAGGGACAGGGTGTTGTACATAAGGAGATTTGATGAAGCAACTAAACATTCCCTGACCTTTGCATCAAGAGCTAAGCTTTTTAAGCTTAATTAAACTTGAGTTAATGTTTAATTAGTCTATCTCGTTCATCATAGTGAGATAAACAATCCATCTGAGGCTATCTATTACCAAAGGGCTGTTCATGTATCTCTGATCAATCATTCATGCCTCACATGTAACCTAGTGATGCAATTGAGCATCTTTTTCAATGTTCTTGGATTAACATCCTCTAGAGTTCTTACAACTCTACCATGAAATTCATGAAATAATATTCATCCATTTTGATATGATTGAATTGGATTTTACCACGTCATCAACATACAACACAAAAAATTAAAGCATTTCTTCCCAAAATGGTCTTCTATGAATAAAAAGGCTTGAGAATTCCAATTTCCAAAAGCTTAACGAGAAATTCCTTTGTTGAAAATGGATTTTAAATCACTTATAAAATTGTTGTGCTGGTTGTTCTTTACTGGATTCCACCAGACAAAGACATCAAATGGGCTCTCTACTTCAATCAAATTTGGCATCCAACCCAGTGTTCCAAGCCTAGAAAATTTATGATAATGAAAAGGGTCTTGAAAAGACAACAAGGCAAGGACGCTATAGGCTAACATGAGGTCCCAACAATCATCTGCTAATTCTACAGTCTCCACATGGGTGTCTCACTATTCTATTTTCTGCCTCTTATGGTCCATACATAACATTTACTGCGATAGATAAGCCTCTACATGGTTATGGTTGACTACAAGCCAGTGTCACATGCATGAGCAAGAAACTTCGCTAGGTGTAACTGCTTAATAAGAGATGGATTGGACAGACCACAAAACTACACCATATTCTTGTATCGTGTGAAAAATACAGTGAAATATTATAGCAAATGTGGACTGTGCAAAGGCTACTATCACTTCTTGCAATAATGGAGGGTAAATAAAGAATTCCATAACAAATTTTGATGAGCAGAATGACCTAAGCTAATGCTTCAATAGGCTACATAAACAGTCTGGATTATTGTAGTAAATTGCAAGTCTTTCTTGGGTTATAGCTTTTAGAGTTTTAACAGAAATTTTTTTTTTACTGTTTTGTGTGTTTGACAAATTATAGTGAATAGTCTCTTATTCTAGATTACTAAGCATGAACAACTTTAATCCTAAAAGCTCTAAATATTAGCCTTTTAGAGTAAATTCCATTAGCATACTTTGAGGTTTGGGCTGATGCCAAACATGTCCAAATTTTTTTAAAATCGATCAATTTGGTCTCTAAAATCAACTTAATCTCTAAACACTATTAGACCAGATAATCATTTTTCTCAACTGTTAGTTTTAAAAAGTTTTGAACTTGGTTAGCATTAACCCAAATCTCATAGTATGTTAATGAAATTGACCCTAGCTATAATGTTAAAGCCCTTTCATAGTAAGTAGTCAAGCACTCTTTTTCTTTAAGGCTCTGCTTTTGAGAGGCTCTTACTCTTTGATCTCTGCCCAAATTCTACTAGATTTCATAAAAGAGCTTGACTATCTGCATCACTTACTCGTATGATTGCCCTTAATGACATCACCATTCTATGAGACATTCTTATAAACTTGTTAAGCAAACACCAAACTGGACATTAGTGTGTGACTGTGTGTAATAACCATTGCTCTATGAGAATTACTAATTTATTCTTCACTATTAAATTAGGCTTTGGTTATCACTCAAATCTATATATATCTAAAAGCTAAAATGTAGTATTTATTGTTATTACACTTATGTTGAGTTACATCAACGTACCATTTCACTCTATTTGGTCCACTTCAATTCATTTCAATTGTAAGAGATCTATTAGTAAATAACTAATTGAGTTAATATAATTATTTTATCCAAATTTATTAGTACATGAAGTCATTTAAGCATTTTTAAACTAATATTAATTAAACAATAAGATCTTTTAAATAATGCATCTTATGAATGTTTTCATTTAATTAAATTTTTAATAGTAAAAAGAACATTTAAAACAAGATTATTTTCCAACTAAAAAATTTACAAAGTGACATAACTGATTAGTTTCACATCAACAACATAATAAATAAATTCCTAATTATTTTTTAGTGATACTGTGGTTAGTATAAATTTTACCACATATAAGTTTTATAAATCTATATAATATTTAAAAATTGAAGCGTAGCATTCATTGTTACTACACTTTTTTAGCATTTATTGTTACTACACTTTTTTCAAGCCACATTAGAGTAGCATTTTGGTTAACTTCAGCCTATTCAGTCTATTTCAATTCACTTCAGTCCAATTCAATCCACTTAGGTCCATTCGGTCCACTTTGGACCCATTCAATCTACTTTGGTCCACTAGGTGTAGTTTAGTCCATTTAGTCCACTTTAGTTCATTCAGTCTTCTTTATTCTATTTTTGGACTAATTGGGCTTTAAATTGATTCTTTTGGTAGGTTGCCTTTTCAATTTTTGGCTCAAAATTTTTTTTCCTTAATTTTTGGGTTGAAAGATATGAAATTTTATTTTATTTGGAACAAACTCTTTAATTTTGGGCCAAAAATTACAAATAAATAGTTATTAGAAATTAAAGATAAAGGTCTTAAAAAAGTAATAAAAATGAGAAATATTCAAAATATTACCTTATAATTCAAGTTTTAATAATATAAACACTATAATTATATTTGGAAAAAAAAAAAAAACGCTACAATTCTAAACTTATATAATAATTTATATTTAATGTAACATATTACATGTATTCCATGGAATGGGGATGTGCATTTTTTTCCCTTCTCCATTTATATGAACAATATTATAATGATGTAATTTAAATCTTTTATTAAATTATGTTTTTCACACACACACACACACACACACACACACACACACACATATATATATATATATATATATATATATATATATATAAAACCTAGTGATGCAAGGGAGCATCTTTCTTAATGTTCTTGGATTAACATCCTTTAGACTTCATATAACTCTACCATGAAATTCATGAAATCATATTCATCCATTTTTATATGAATGGATTGGATTTTCCACATTATTAACATACAATACAAAAAATTAATGTATTTCTTCCCGATATTTACAAAATGGTCTTTCTATGAATAAAAAGGCTTGGGAGTTCCAATTTCCAAAAGCTTAATGAGAATTTCCTTTGTTAAAAATGGATTTTAAATCACTTATAAAATTGTTGTGCTGGTTTTTAACGAGATTCCACCAGATAAAGACATCAAATGGGTTCTCAACTTAAATCAAATTTGGCATCCAACCCAGTGTTCCAAGCTAGCCTAGAAAATTTATGATAACGAAAAGGACGTTATAGGCTAACTACATGAGGTCCCAACAATCATCTGCTCCTTCAACAGGCTCCTCATGGGTCCATACATAACATTTACTGCGATAGATAAAGCCTCTACACGGTTATGGTTGATGGTTGGCTACAAGCCTGTGGCACATGACATATGACTAAGAAACTTTGCTAGAGATGGTTTGGACAGCCATATTCCTGTATCCTGTGAAAAATACAGTAAATGTGGACTGTGTAAAGACTACTGTCAGACTGTCAGTTCTTGCAATAATGGTGGGCAAAATGCAAGAAAGAAATCCCCATAACAAATTTTGATGAACAGACAGAAGGACCTCAGCAGATGTTTCATAAGGCTACCTAAACGGTAGCAATTAATGTAGTAGATTGCATGTCTTTCTTATGTTTTAGCTTTTAGAACTTTTGCAATCTATAGTTCTTACTGAAAAGCTCTTCCATTCTTTTTAGCATTTGACAGGTTACAGTGAACAGTGCTTTAATTTAGTGTCCACTTATTTTGTTAAAACTGAAAATTTTTTAATGAAAGTATTGTAAATAAAGGTAAAAATTAACTGAAATATTACAGTGGAACCTATAAATAGTAGCAAAAATAAATTAGATAGTAAAATAAATTAGCAAAAATAATTCATACTAAACGTAAACTTTAGAGTATGAGCAATGAATTGTAGAGGCTTTTTTTTTTTTTTTTATAATTTTTTTTATTTATAAATTTTGGGTAAAAACTCAAAACATTAGCTTTAACCTGAAAGCTGTTTTTTATCTTTATGAATCCAAGCTCTTTTATGGTAGGTAGTCACTACTCGCGGAATCATGGATCAAACACCTTTTTTTTTTGGGTAAAAATGCTAAATGTATAAACTATTTTTACAATTTTTATTTTTATTTTTTATTTTTAACAAACGGTGAGTGATTATTAGCAGTAAAAGGTAATATTAATGGTGGGATAAGATAAGAATTAGTAAGAATTTATCACATCAACCATTTGTAAAAATCTTATAAAATAATTTTTATTTGTAACATTACTCTTTTAATTAAGGCTCTACCTTGAGAGGCTTTTTTATTCTGTAATCTCTACCCAAATATTTAGTAGATACTATAACAGAGCTTGGCTATGTGCATTGGTCACTCGTATGATTGCCCTTACAGCTACAGGCATCACCATTCTATAAGACATTCTTATGAAATTGTTGAGCAAACACCAAACTGGACATTAGTTGCAACTTGCAAGAATTACCATTTGGTAATCGCTCAATTTATTCTTCACTATCAAACCAAGGCTTGGCTATCACTAAAATTACTCATCTACTATCAAGTATCAAACCAAGTTTTGGTTATTCAGCTTGATGAGTTGCTCTCAATATCACCATATGCATTGAGGATACACGGTTTCACATTCACAAACGCAGAATAGTAAACAACTTTATACTAGAAACCCAATACTCCAATTTAGGATTGGTGGCTTGTCTTTAATTCAAGTATTCATGCTGGAATTCTTGCTTTTTGATTAGCCATTCATGACACCAAAAGTTTTATCGGTTCGTACGTACCTTCTTTATTCAACAATCCACCAATTAATCCATATACCTCAACCAACTAAACTCATATACCTTAACCACCACCACCATTTAGAGCGTTTATTATACATGGGTGTCAGCATCAAGGCTTCTTCTACATTGCACTAAGCCACTACTAACACCATGAACAATAAAAAGAGGCAAAAAAAAAAAAAAATCTATAAATCAACTGACATAACCTGATCTGCATTTGTAATGTATAATCATATTTCCTATACAACAACATTTGGTACCATATGTAGCTCTACCATGACATAGATTTCAAGATTTATTAACAAACAGCACGTAAAGTTGATTATAATCAAGTCATTGCAAAATAAACACCATGAGTATAGCTGAAACCACTTGTACATGATAGCCAAATTTAAGAAAAGAAAAGATCCTATTTGCAGTAATCTATATATTACTAAAAACTGAAGCGTAGTATTTAATGTTGCTATACTCACATTGAGCCATGTCTGCAACCATGTCATTTCCATCATTTTTTCTGAATTTTTCATTCAAATTGAAAATAGTTTTTATCAATTTTAAAATACTAATAAAACTAAAATTATTTCCAGCCCAATCTCTACTTTAAAATCCACTTCTTATACATTTAATTCCATTATGAGGCCCAAGCTAGTGGCGACTCCAGGAAATTTTGTCAGGGTATATTCCTCAACAAGCATAAATTACACAATTTAATAAAAAGAAAATTTTATATATTGATAACAACAACAATCAAAAAATACACAAATACATAAAATTTACAATTGTCTTCTACGAGTTTTCATATTTTGAAATCTTTGCATAATAGTCTCATTATCAATACTACAAGCTACATCTTTTTCAATATACACCATTAAACAATCATTCATCCACCGATCTCCCATTCGATTGCGCAGTTCATTTTTTATATATTTCATTGCTAAAAAGCTTCTTTCTACTGTTGCAGTAGCAACTGGAAGGGTCAAAGCTAACTTCACAAGTAAATAGACTAAAGGATAAGTCTCATGCTTCCTTGTGCTCACTAACTTTTCAGCAAGTTCACTAACTCCTTGAAGCTCTAAAAAGAAGTCATTGCTGCGCATATCAAAAATGTAATTCTGCAGTTGAGAGTCAAGTGCCAAAATATCTGTCCCAAGAAAATCAGAGGGATAGAACTTAGCTAGACGAATCAATTTTTCCTTATCGAAAGCCACAAATGAATTACTTGGATTTAAGCAAGCCATGCAAAGTAGCAAATCGGTATTCGCCTCAGAAAAACGATTGTTAAGCTCTTGAAGTTGCATATCTATGACTGTGTAGAATAGTTCAACACGATAATGATGTAAATTTGTCTTTTGTTGAGTGTTGCGTCGTGACCTCCCACTAACTATAAATGTTTCATCCATGTTCAAGACAGAAATATCATGCGTTGTACAAAAAGAAGATACTTCAGTCAATAAAGATTCCCATTCATCTTCTCTCATTACTTGGAATCTTTGCTTAGACACTTTAACAAGATCCATAGCATTTACTATATCCTGATTTTTTTTTTGCAATGCTATTGACAACTCATTTGTGATCCCTAAAATATCTTTCATCAAGTGTAGGGCAAAGACAAATTCAAAAGATAGAATTGACCTTATAATAGATTGAGCTTCAACTTTTTGGTCGGATAGGCCATCTTCTTCAATAATCTCAAGTACATCAACAACAGCAGAGAACATTAAAATCAAGTTCAGAATAGTCTCATAATATGATCCCCAACGTGTATCACCAGGATGTTTAAGATTTGTCTCTTGATTCAAACCTTGCCCACTTCTACGTACACCATTCTCTAAATCTTCTTTAATTTTGACAAATTGTGCATCTTGAAGAGCATCTCGTCTCTTACAAGAGCCTCCAATAACAGTTACTAAATTACTAACCACATAAAAAAATTCTGCAATGTTAATGTGATTTTTAGCAACAGCAACAAGTGTCAATTGAAGTTGATGAGCAAAACAATGGACATAAAATGCTGACTTATTCTCTTTCAAAATTAAAGTTTTGAGACCATTGATATCACCTTGCATATTACTAGCCCCATCATAACCTTGCCCACGTAGGTTCGACAAACTCAAATTATGTTCACAAAGTAAACATTCAATAGCACATTTGAGTGACAAAGCGGTGGTACTTGCAACATGTACAATACCAAGGAACCGCTCTATAATAGTTAATTTCTTGTTCACATAACGAAGAACGAGGGACATTTGTTCTTTCACTGAAATATCACGTGACTCATCAATTAATATTGAAAAGAACCCATTGTCAAGATCCTTGATGATGGCTTTGGATGTTTCACTTGCAATTGCATTCACAATGTCTTTTTGAATCTCCGGGTGGGTAAGCTTGCAATTTTTTGGAGCTGTTTGCAACACTTCATTAATAGATTCATTGTGATCTCCCAAAAATTGCACAAGCTCAAGAAAATTTCCTTTATCACTTGAACCTTGAGATTCATCGTGACCACGAAAAGCTAATCCCCGGCATAAAAGGAATCTTATGCAATCAACTATTGCATTTAATTGAACCCGATAATCCTGTTTATCTTTATTTGATTGTTTAACCAAAACACTTTGAATGTGTTGCTTTTCCATCAGTAGATCTTCACCCTTTTTGACAGCTTTGCTATGAGCACTATTAACTCCTCCAACATGAGAATCTAACTTCGCAACCTGATTCCAAAGTTTGAATCCCTTCGTTACAAAAGTCTCACCTCCTCCTTGCTTACCAACATCTTGCCGCCCAAATAGGTAGCAATAAAAACAAAATGCCGCATCCTTCTCTATACTATATTCCAAAAACTTTCTTCCTCTATACCAATCGGATCTAAATCGATGAGGCTTTTCAGAAAAATATGATACAGGGAAAACATCAAGAATAGGTTGACAAGGGCCTTTTGTTAAATAATGTCTTCTTATTTCATCATGATTATTAGGATTATAAGATGATATCTTTTGTCGTAGCCCAGGATCTGAAGGAAGATTTTCTAAGTTAAAGTCAACACGAATTCGCTTAGAAGATGAAGATGAATCTTGCACATGAGATGAATCTTGCACAGGAGATGAATCTTGGGTATGTGGTTTTCTTATCAAATATTTGTCCATAATTCTAGCAAAAGAATAAACAATAAACTATAAGTTCATTTGAAATATTAATAAAATTATTAATTATTGTTGTTTAATTGTTTCATTAATTTGTTTGTCTTTTATAAACTATAATTTGTTATATTGTTATTTCGTTAATTATAAAATTATTAATTATTATTTAGCATAACATAATTTAATTTATTTGTCTTTTATAATGTATTGGTTAATTATACAGTTTTAATTATTGTTGTTTAGCGTATCAATAGACTATATTGTTTTAATTTGTTTGTCATTAATTATACTACTTTAATTTGTTATATTGTTTAGCCCCTTATATACATTACACTAAAAGAGCCTAACATTACACATCACATGTGCAGCACAATAATTAAAGCAATGTAATGTGCAACACATTACATTACTTTAATTATTGTGCTCCTGACCCTATGTGTGATGTGCCCAACAGCCCATCTATCCCCACCCCACTCAATGGACATTGGACAAGCACAAGCCTCATGCTCATGCTTGATGCCCAATCACAATAACTTGCCAATCAGAAAATTTCACAAGATTCACAAATTATAATATTCACTAAACGAAAATTAATATCACACAAACATTGTAAACACACTGACCAGCACAACACCAATAGATAAAATTAACACTACAGCACAATTCAAAAAGACAAAAAAAAAGAAGAAGGGAAAAGCAAAATATAAATAAAGCTAAAGCACTGATTCTTCCTTCGGCCATCCAATCAGAGAGAGAGAGAGAGAGAGTTCATTCGGCCAGGGCCCAAGCGGCCAACCAATCAGAGAGAGAGAGAGAGAGAGAGTTACTGAGTTAATTAATAAGGCTGGACTATAGAGAGAGAGAGAGGGACATTATTTATTTTTCTTTCACACTTTCAAAGAGACAGAGAGAGAAAAAGAGAGAAAAAGAGAGAAAATACCTTGAGGCTTGACTATTGAGATGAGCACCGGAGATTCCGACGGCGACTGTGAGGGGCGAGGCGGCGAGCTGAGCACCGGAGACTCCGACGGCGACTGTGAGGGGCGAGGCTGAGGCGGCGAGCTGAGCAGATCGATCTGCGATGAGGGGCGAGACTGCGATCTACTCTCTCTGCGATGAGCGGCGAGCTACGGCGAGTCGACAACGACGACGGGCGAGCTTAGCTACAGCAACGACGACGATTGGGTTTTTGATTTGGTTTTTCCGTTTTGGTACAGAGTCTGTATTGGGGGTTTTTTTTTTTGTTTTTTTTGGTACAGAACTTAGAAACACAGTATATTGCTTTTGCCTTTTGGTATGTTTTGATTTTGCTTTGATTGTAATCTTTAGACTGTCTCAGTATCTTAGGGATTGATTTTCTCTGTGATCTCTGCAGCGACGTGACCGTGGTACAATGGGTAAGTTTCATTTCTGATTTTCTGTTGGTTTTTTTTTTTTTTTTTGAGAATCTGTGGGTGGGTTTGCTTTGCTGGGCTTGCCGTGGGCTTAGTTCTGATTCAAATTTTTTTTTTTTTAGATTTTAGTTCAATTTTTTTTTGGGCTTTTTTTTTTTTTTTTGCTTGAAAGTTGAACAGATAATTTTAGGCTTGGCTCTGTTACAATTTTTTTTTTTTTTTTTTTTTTTTTTTTTTTCAGATTTTAGTTCAATTTTATTTTGTGCTTTTTTTTTGTTTTTGCTTGAAAGTTGAACAGATAAATTTTTTTTTAATGTTAGGGTGTTCCTAATTTTATGTTGAGGGTGTTCCTAATTTAGCTTAAAAATAAATTTTTTTTTTTTTTTTAATTTTTTTCAGGTCAGGGTGTTCCTGGGAACACCCTGACCTGTACGTGGCGCCGCCACTGGCCCAAGCCCACACCCAAAGCCTTTTCAACTAACTCCCTTTGTCAAACCTGATAGCTTCTCACGGTTACAACCTGATTGCTTTTCACTTCCTACACATTTAATTCCACTATATCTTCTTTCTGCGCAAATCAACTTTATATTTCATCCTGGTATCAATTAATTGACCTAACCACTAAATACATTATATTTAAAAAGTAAGGCCATTATTACTGTTAGGATATGTGCCCTTTAAATCATATTGTATGATGCTATGTACGATATTATGTATAACATTATGTTGTGATTAATAAAGTTGTTTTATTATTATCTAAAATAATGGTAACATGAATATTTGGACATTATCATATAGTCTATGAGATGCGTAGTATGTGATTTAGTCATAGAAGATATAAGTCACAAGTTCTTTGTAAATTCAGAATTTTAGTTTGTAGTCGGTGATGAAATTGAGCATTTCATCTGTGAAGACTATAATATATCAACTAAGATGATTTGTCTTAATCATGGAAGTGGAGACTTCTAGTTGACATGTTTTAAGTGTTAAGACATATTGAACTGGATCGTTGTGAGATTTATTATTCTACTAATGACTGTCAAATGAATAATAAATCTCACAACTTCTATTTATATCAACTCTTAATCCTGAGAGAATAATGAACCTGATCATGAAATGTAGGTTGCTTTGATGTATCAGGAGTGAGATCTAAAGTCACAATCAAAATCTTAGTATGTTGGGCAGCCACATTTAGTGTTGAAGGAACATATATTCTCAAGATGAAATTCATAATCTCTTAACAGATATATAAAATATTCACTTAAGATAAGTTTAATGGGTTTGGTTATTCAGAGTGTTAAGTCTAACCACTTTAGTAAGGAGTTACTAAAGTATGTATTTATGAAATTGAATTTCATAAATATATGATGAATAACTTAAAGGATTAAACTGGGTACTCAAGGATTAAGATATAATAATCTTCAAAGCGGTAGTCAACTTTCATAACTTTGTATTACTACGAATATTTTAATGGAGGGATTGTATGTATAATAAAGTATTGAGATATAATTTATTAATAAGGCCTAGAGTGTAATTATATTTATATAGTGATATTAAATATAATTAATAGTAATTTTGGGTTTATTAAGAATTGACAGAAAGGCCCAAAACCCATTGGAGCTAGTGTTTTATTTGTCCCTTTTGGTCTGTTAACACCCCATTTTGCAACCTGCATTTAACTTCACATGGAGGGTAAAAGGGTAATTTTGTCTTGGGAATATGCATCTTGATTCTGGCCATTAGATCCTTAATCTCATTTCACCAAAATGATCTTGATGTCGTAACGATCAAATTGACTGGTCATATGCCCTAATCGGACCACCAGATTGAAAGTTATCATCAAATCAAGTTTTAATGGCTGAAATGCACTATCACAAATTGAGTCCGACTATATGTGATTATGAACAATTGATTTCAATTGGTTATAAGTGTAATCAATTTGAGATCAATGATGTGTCATAATTTGATTGGTTAAGACTACATTTTATGGTGAGGTTGCATATACCTAATTAATTAGATAGTTAAACATTAATTATTCAATTATCTTTTAATTATCTTTTAATTAGAGTAAATTTAGAACCAATTAAGTCTGAAATGTGAGTGATTGAAGTCATTTAATGTTAATAGGAAGCTAATTTGGGACCTATTAATGTTAATTGTGTTGAAACCATTTTCTAACAAATGACCTCTGCTCATCATTTCATCCATATCTCTCAAAATATTTTGAATTTGTAAATGAGGTTAATTTTCCCAGAAACTAGATATCCGAGGCTTCATTTTGAGTACAAGAATGAGATAATTCCGGTCAGAATTAAGTCAAATATAATTTTTTGAAGTTAGCTCTACAAGCTGTTGCAGCAGTTGCGGGAAAACCGAATTTGGCTTGCTCCTCACTCCTACAAATCTTTCCATTTAATGCACCAGATTTCTCCTAAGGCTAAAATGAGGACTAGGTTCATGATTCTTTGTCAACCCTCATTAAATGACTTTCCATTCATATTTTCTCCACCACTACTATATAAACCCCCCTCTCCTTCATTCCAAAGCACAAAAAAATCCCCTCTCTTCTCCTCTCTTGAGTTCTAGTGAAATTGAGTAGTCTTGTCATATCTTGGTCTTCCTGAAACTCAAGGTATTAAGTGAGGCTCACTCTTCCTCTCTTAACTCTTTTTTTCCTCCAACCTTAGGACCTCTACCAAGAGTCCCCTCCTCCACCGTATGGATATTGCATGAAGGTATAATCTTTTTCCTTCACTTGTTTTTTGTGTTGCCATGATGGGAATTTAGAATTAAAGCATGATAGTAATTCTTTAAATTCTCTTGAATATGTTTGAATATTCTTATATGTTCTTCACATGTTCTTGATTGTTCATCACATGTTCATGCATAAATACTAGTTTTGATCTTAAATCCACATCAAAAATATGAAAAACATGTTTGTTTAATAATTCTTTCAAATTCTTGAATCTAAGATATCACCATCCACACACATTCACTAGAGTTTATTTGTCAATCCAAATGCCATGCTTAATAAATTGAATTAGGGTTTATCACATGCACACACATTAAATTCAACATGTAAATTGATTGACATATTAGATGATATGATATGAATGTTGGCCACCATAGTCTAGAAGACCGGTTTCACTGGGCAAGGTGGGTGCCTAACACTTTCCCACCTTGTAACATAGCCTCCGAGTTTAGATCAAGAGTTAGTAGATCAAGTGTTTTTCCATGTAATTTTTCAATTTTTAGATTGTAATTAGGAAACAAAGCCATGTACTTTATCTTAGATTGTATCTAGGACCAAAACCATGTAATTTTCCTATGATCAAATGTAAATTCAATTTCAAATTAATAAAATGATGAATTTTTTTCAATTATGGTTTTCTTATTTTTCTAATAATTAAATAAGTGGCGACTCCATTGTAAAATCCTTAATCTAAAGGGGAAAATATAATCAGTCGAACCTCCATTTTGAGAGGCAACAACATGACTCCACTCATTCACGTGGGTTTGGCTCAACATCCTACAAAAGGGGGCCGGGGGCGTGGTCTCTCACAGTGGCGACTCCATTGGGGATATTGAGGGCTAAGCTTCAATTAGGTTATGGTGGCCAACCATGTCATTGTTTGTTGCTTTTTGTATATAATATGTCTAATATGTCATTATATTGCATGCCATGCATCATTTGCTTGAATGAAATTTATTTTATTTGTGTGCTAGCCCGGAAGCCCCGTAGTATTAGCCGTGGATTGTGGTCTTCTTGAGACTCACATACCCAGCGGTGAACCTACCACCCACTGCGATAAGGATCATCATAGTTATGCCTTGGTGGTTCATAGGGACAAACTATACCGTTTGGACCAACGCGGCGCTCCTGGCGTCACAAATTGGGAAGTACAATGTCCTACCTTGTGGGGACCTTTAACCTACCTTCTACCCATGTTGTAATGACCCATAGAACCTATCTTTAGGTCGGTCCATGTAAATTGCATCGCATTACGCATTTGTTTGGCCGTTGTTTAAACCATGATGACTCAAGTCCAACGCTTGAGCCCATTATGATTGTTTGAACCTTGTATGCTATGAATGAACTCAAGCCCAAAAGCCTATGATTGAACTTTACTTGGTATGGAAGCCCAAAATTGTTTCTTGAATCATTCTAAGCCCAACACTTGAGCCCATCAAAGGTGTATACGCATGAGCAACATCAAAGGCCAAAAACTCACAAGATGCATGCCTTCCAAGTGTAAGCCCAAGCCATTTCAAGCAAATACCAAAAGACCATAAGCAAGGTTCAAGTCTTCCAAGTGCAAGTCCCAAGCCATTTCAAGCAAATACCAAAAGATCATAATCAAGGTTCAAGCCTTCCAAGTGCAAGCCCAAGCCATTTTATCATAATCAAGGTTCAAGCATACCAAGGCTCAAGCATCCTAAATGAATAAGAAGAAGCAAGTGGCCCAACTTTGCCTCACTCCACATTTGGTTTGCAACATTATGGTTAAGCTTAAAGTTTGTTTGTTTATTCCGTGTTTCTATGTTTCTTTGAATTCTAAAAATCCATGTAGCATTTGATGTACTTTGTTCATGTATATATATATATATATTTTAAAAAGATACAAAAAAAAAAATTTCAAGATTTCCAAATCTTTCCCAAAAAAGAGAAAATTTTTCAAAAAAAAAAATAAAAAGTTCTTTGGACTAAGGGCATTGAGTCCTTAAGTCATTTAAAAAAAAAAAAAAATTCTTTGAACTAGGAGCATTGGACTTCCTAGTGACTTTTTCAAAAAAGACCTATTTTTTTCTTTCAAAGATTTCAAGATTCTTTAAAGTCTTCTTTTCAAAATGGTACATGAGGATCCCTTGGACAAAACTTTTTCTAAATTGTGGTGTTTAAAGACTTGAACAATCAACTTGTACTTAGAAATTATTAATTTCATTTGATCCATGTAAACACTTTTGCTAAATTACTTTGACTAAAAGAGGAGATGGTCTTACAAGGCAATCAAAGAAAATTTATCCATCAGAAAATTCAAAAATCTCATGCATTCATTCCAAATGGAAACTTTTGTCTCCAGTAGAGCATTCATACTTTTTCTTTTAAGAGGAATTTATTAAAAGAGCTCAAGTCACTGTGCCTACAAGCAAGCATTGCTAGGGATAGGAGGCCGTCTTTGGTAAAACAAGATTATACCTTAATACCTAGAATGATCATTATCCATTGCTAGCCCATTTGAGCCTTTAAACACTTAGCCTCTTTTTTGCATGAACCCACTAAAATCTAAACCTAGGGTGGGAAAATTCAAAGTATGCATGCTCAAATCTCATGTTAAGGAGGAGTCGACCTTGTAACTTTGAAGCTAATTGATAAAGCTCTCTTAGAAGACATGAAAGACAAGTAGAGAATTCATTAAGCTAAAGATAAGAGATCATCAAAGAAAGATGAGCTTTCACTCAATCAAGGAAAAAGAAATGAAATTCCATCAATGTGAGAGAAAGCAAAATGTGCATCAAGTTTGAAGAATAAAAGGTTCATCATTCCAAGAGGAATACAAGGTTCATCCAAAAGAGAGTTCATCGAAAAAGGAAAAAATTCATCAAGCATAGAAATATGCAAGCATATTGAGGCAAGAAAGAAGTCTAGAGAGTGCATCAAAATGACCAAAAATCATTAAGCTGCAAAATACAAGGAGGGCAAAAGTTCATTCAATCAAGAGATGAAAGACCAAAAAAAACAAAAAAAAAGCCCGCTAGGCTGAAAACTCAAAAGGGCGGTCTAGGCAAAAGTTAGGGCCAAAGAAAAAAAAATGAAAAGCTCGCTAGGCTGAAAACCCAAAATGGCGGTCTAGGCAAAAGTTAGGGCCAAAGAAAAGAAGAGAAAAGGGTAAAATCCTAGCAAATTGAAAACTTGAAGATGTAATCTAAAAAAGAAAAGGATTTTACAAGATGAAAGTCTAGAATTATGATTCAAGAGGAATGAGCTTACATACAAATGTTGATACAAATGACCAATGAAGACTCTTCTAATACTTGATTTTTGAGTAATGCATACTTAGGGGAAACATCATAGGAAATTTTGAGCCTTTTATATCTTTCATTTCATAACCCAAACTTGGCCTACATTACAACCCATGAGTAAAGACCTCCTTGAAGTCTTGCTAGTTGTAGGCACATCTTAAACTCTGATATTATTTTCTCTCAAATTGAAAAGGAAAAATGCTTAAAATTGACAAACCCACTGGATGATATGTCTGATGCCAAAAAATTTCAAATTCTCAAATCCTCAAAATGACTCAAAAGAAATTTCAAACTTGGAGCACTCTCCTTGTTTTCACTCAACAATGTGATTCCTAAATATTATCACATTTCATTTCTTGATTGCCTTTGGAGACTTAATCTGACAATGTTCAAAAGAAAGAAGCAAATTTTGATTACATGAGTTTAATGATCTTGATCCTTCATAATCAAAGAGATTTGTTTGATTCTTAAACACTATGATTTTCCAAAATGGTTGTTCGAAGGATCACATCTTGTTCCAAAAAAAAAAAATTTGGAAATTTGTTTTTTTTTTTTCCAAAAAAAGAGAAAAAAAAAAAGAAGAGAAATCTCATTTCAAAAAAAAAAAAAAAAATCATTCTTTTTCAAAATCTAGTTCTCTTGAACTACGTCTTGACCTGATCCTCTATGACAGGGGTACGTAGGCAGCCTTGCAGAGGCCCGGTCCCATTCACCCAAACAAACTTGGAGAATAAAGTCAAAACAATGTGACAAAATTGTTTGGGTGCATGTTAGGTTAAGCCCATTTGTTTGCATTAAGCATGTTTAAACTTGGTGCGTTAGCCTATTTATATTGTGCGCAAGTTTTCACGATAATTGGTTTCTAACAAGCTAGAGAATGAAGCCTTTTTGTAGGAACCAAGGATGGCACACCATAATCTTCTTTCATGTTCCCCAATGGCCACAACATCAAATGAATTCAACTTCAATCTAAGCATGGAATATGCCTCAAACTAGGGGCATTGGGTAAGTACTTCCAATTCATTTCAATGAATAAATCCATTACTAATTGAAATTATCTTTTTGCAGGAATTAAGTAAGGACTTATTCAACAATCCACATCAACTTCCAGCCAAAGTTATTCTCATTCAAAGGATAGGTTTTTCAACCAAAAAAAAAAAAAAAAAAATCATCTTGAATAAATCTTCATCACCTTTACTCCATCTTTATCTTCATCTTCTTCACTTTTTGATAATGAACAAATCTTCATATTTCAAAAAAAAAAAAAAAAAATCAATTCTTTCTAAATCTTTCAAAAAAAAAAAAAAAAAGAAGGAAATTTTCAAAAAGGGCCTTGGGACTAGGGGCATTGGGCTCGTACTTCTTAGGTTGCTTTAAAAAAAAAAATCATCAATCAAAATTTTCAATTCCTTGAAAAAATTCAAGATTTCCAAATTTTTCAAAAAATAAAAAATCAAAATTTTCAATTCCTTAAAAAAATTCAAGATTTCTACATTTTTCAAAAAAAAAAAAAAAAATCATCAATCAAAATTTTCAATTCCATGAAAAAATTCAAGACTTTCAAATTTTTCAAAAAAAAAAAAAAAAAAATTCAAAATTTTCAATTCCTTCGAAAAATTCAAGTTTTCCAAATTCAAAAAAAAAAAAAAAAATCTTCATTAAATTCTTCTTCAGGAACAGAAAGCTATGATCCTCTTCTATATTTTCTAGTGGTGCAACATCAAGTCAATTGTCCACCCTCAGCATTCTTCGAAGCATGGATTATGTCCCAAACTAGGGGCATTCGCCAGGTATGCCAAAGTCTTTTCAATGAATAACTCTGTTATTAATCGAAATTATTTATTTTGCAGGTGCTAGGGTAAAAAGCCCACACACATCGGCATGAGCCAAAGCCCTAAAATCTTAGGTCTCTGAAAACATGAGTCAAGATCCAGAACCTTTGGTCCTCTGAAAACATGAGCCAAAGCCCTAAAAAACCCTTGGTCCTTTGAAAACATGAGCCAAGATCAAAAAATCCTAGGCCTCTGAAAACATGAGCCAGGATCTAGAACCTTTGGTCCTCTGAAAACATGAGCCAAAGCCCAAAAAAACCCTTGGTCCTCTGAAAACATGAGCCAGGATCCAGAACCTTTTGTCCTCTAAAAACATGAGCCAAAGCCCAAAAAACCCTTGGTCTTCTGAAAATATAAGCCAAGATCCAAAAAATCCTAGGCCTCTGAAAACATGAGCCAGGATCCAGAACCTTTGATCCTCTGAAAACATGAGCCAAAGCCCAAAAAAACCCTTGGTCCTCTGAAAACATGAGCCAAGATCCAAAAATCCTAGGCCTTTGAAAACATGAGCTAGGATCTAGAACCTTCGGTCCTCTGAAAACATGAGTCAAGATCCAAAAATCCTAGGCCTCTGAGAACATGAGCCAGGATCCAGAACCTTTTGTCCTCTAAAAACATGAGCCAAAGCCCAAAAAACCCTTGGTCTTCTGAAAATATGAGCCAAGATCCAGAAAATCCTAGGCCTCTGAAAACATGAGCCAGGATCCAGAACCTTTAGTCCTCTGAAAACATGAGCCAAAGCCCAAAAAAACCCTTGGTCCTCTAAAAACATGAGCCAAGATCCAAAAATCCTAGGCCTCTGAAAACATGAGTAAGGATCCAAAACCTTTGGTCCTCTGAAAACATGAGCCAAAGCCCCAAAACCCTTGGTCCTCTGAAAACATGAGCCAAGATCCAAAAATCCTAGGCCTCTGAAAACATGAGCCAGGATCCAGAACTTGTGGTCCTCTGAAAACATGAGCCAAAGCCCCAAAATCCTAGGCTTCTGAAAACATGAGCCAGGATCCAGAACCTTTAGTCCTCTGAAAACATGAGCCACAGCCCAAAAAACCCTTGGTCCTCTTAAAACATGAGCCAAGATACAAAAATCCTAGGTCTCTGAAAACATAAGCCAGGATCCAGAACCTTTGGTCTTCTGAAAACATGAGCCAAAGCCCCAAAATCCTAGGCCTCTGAAAACATGAGCCAGGATCCAGAACCTTTGGTCCTATGAAAACATGAGCCAAAGCCCCAAAAACCCTTGGTCCTCTGAAAACATGAGCCAAGATCCAAAAATCCTAGGCCTCTGAAAACATGAGCTAGGATCCAGAACCTTTGATCCTCTGAAAACATGAGCCAAAGCCCAAAAATCCTTGGTCCTCTGAAAACATGAGCTAGGATCCAGCGTCCTCCAAGTAAGCATATCTTGTACTCATTTAAAAAAAAAAAAAAAAATTTGCATGCATGAACTACGTTTGGACCTGATCCCCCCACCAAGAGCTACGTAGGAAATCTTCCTCGAGATTCAGTCTACATTTTGATCCACTACATGATCATCTGCATTTTAATCTACATGCATCATACATTCACCACGGTTAAATACTGATTGCAAAGTTAGGTATCTCTTTCATACATTGACATTCGCTTTTCAAGCTCTGCCAATGAGGGGCATTCTGTTGACACTCTATTTTGCTACCTGCATTTAACCTCATATGGAGGGTAAAAGGGTAATTTTGCCTTGGGAATATGCATCTTGATTCTGGCCATTAGATCCTTAATCTCATTTCACCAAAATGATCTTGATGTCGTAACGATTAAATCGACTGGTCTTATGCCCTAATCGGACCACCAGATTAAAAGTTATCATCAAATCAAGTTTTAATGGCTGAAATGCACTATCACAAATTGAGTCCGACTATATGTGATTATGAACAATTTATTTCAATTGGTTATAAGTGTAATCAATTTGAGATCAATGATGTGTCATAATTTGATTGGTTAGGACTACATTTTATGGTGAGGTTGCATATACCTAATTAATTAGATAGTTAAACATTAATTATTCAATGAGTAATTTGTGCAATTATCTTTTAATTAGAGTAAATTTAGAACCAATTAAGTCTGAAATGTGAGTGATTGAAGTCATTTAATGTTAATTGGGAGCTAATTTGGGACCTATTAATGTTAATTGTGCTGAAACCATTTTCTAACAAATGACCTCTGCTCACCATTTCATCTATATCTCTCAAAATATTTTGAATTTGTGAATGAGGTTAATTTTCCCAGACACTAGACATCCGAGGCTTCAATTTGAGCACAAGAATGAGATAATTCCGATCAAAATTAAGTCAGATATGATTTTTCAAAGTTAGCTCTACAAGCTGTTACAGCAGTTGCGGGAAAACCGAACTTGGCTTGCTCCTCACTCCCACCAATCTTTCCATTTAATGCACCAGATTTTCCCTAAGGCTAAAATGAGGACTAGGTTCATGATTCTTTGTCAACCCTCATTAAAAAACCTTCCATTCATATTTTCTCCACCACTACTATATAAACCATCCCTCTCCTTCATTCCAAAGCACAAAAAAACCTCATCTCTTCTCCTCTCTTGAGTTCTAGTGAAATTGAGTAGTCTTGTCATATCTTGGTCTTCCTGAGACTCAAGGTATTGAGTGAGGCTCACTCTTCCTCTCCTAACTCTTCTTTTCCTCCAACCTTAGGACTTCTACTAGGAGTCTCCTCCTCCACCATATGGATATTGCATGAAGGTATAATCTTTTTCCTTCACTTGTTTTTTGTGTTGCCATGATGGGAATTTAGAATTAAAGCATGATAGTAATTCTTTAAATTCTCTTGAATATGTTTGAATTTTCTTATATGTTCTTCACATGTTCTTGATTGTTCATAACATTTTCATGCATAATTACTAGTTTTGATCTTAAATCCACATCAAAAATATGAAAAACATGTTTGTTTAATAATTCTTTCAAATTCTTGAATCTAGGATATCACCATCCACACACATTCACTAGAGTTTATTTGTCAATCCAAATGCCATGCTTAATAAATTGAATTAGGGTTTATCACATGCACACACATTAAATTCAACATGTAAATTGATTGACATATTAGATGATATGATATGAATGTTGGCCACCATAGTCTAGAAGACCAGTTTCACTGGGCAAGGTGGGTGCCTAACACCTTCCCACCTTGTAACATAGCCTCCGAGTTTAGATTAAGAGTTAGTAGATCAAGTGCTTTTCCATGTAATTTTTCAATTTTTAGATTGTAATTAGGAAACAAAGCCATATACTTTATCTTAGATTGTATCTAGGACCAAAGCCATGTAATTTTCCTATGATCAAATGTAAATTCAATTTCAAATTAATAAAATGATGAATTTTTTTCAATTACGGTTTTCTTATTTTTTCAATAATTAAATAAGTGGCGACTCCATTGTAAAACCCTTAATCTAAAGGGGAATATATAATCAGTCGAACCTCCATTTTGAGAGGCAACAACACGACTCCACCTATTCACATGGGTTTGGCCCAACATCCTACAAAAGGGGCCGGGGGAGCGGCCTCTCACATGGTCCCACTTTAAGCCACATACTAAAACCCAATTGGAATGGCTCAAAAGGCTAGCCCAATTAGATAATCAGTTATAAGGAGAGAAACATACAAAATTTTGTAAGAGAATGAAATAGTGTGTATGTGAGTGTAAGTCACTCTCTTATTCTCTCTTGAACACATATATACATATAAATTGATTGAAAGACCACACTTCTTGGGCATAAGTGAAATTGGAGTGAAGATTAAAAAGTGTTCTCAAATACTTCTAATCTTTGGTTTTGAATTTCACTGCACCAAGGTACGCTCTCTTGTTCTTAAATTCTGAAATTTACATAGTACATGTTATCAATTGCGAATAAAGTAGATCCATTAGTTTTCCATTGTGTATGTTTTGTATGCAATACAAACCATGTTTATTCCATCAATTACTTCCATTACAACCAAATCATTATTTGATTGAGACAAAAATAATTAAATGCCTTCATATTCCCTTGAAACATTAGAGGGGAGGGGGGGGGGGGGGGGAACCTTTCACATACCACTAACGTAACCACATCTATAACTAGTTAAGACATTCATAATATCTATTTCTATTTGATAACCATACCATACAAATTACAACTACCAAGAGAACGTACTTTACAATAATAGAGACAGAATTTCTAGCTACAAGATATTGGAAAGATAAATTTCCCTTATGTACAAGGTATGTATAATACATCTCAAAACTATTTATTTCTGTTTCATAAGATGAATAAAGATCATTGGAAATTTAAAATATGCTTAGTTATATAAATCGTTGAATTTTATTAGTCTATTTCCATTCTAACAATAGTTCAACTCAATTGGGTCCAACTAATGACTGTATTATCAGTTCCAAAAAATGAGTTACAATCTCATCAAGCAACTTTCAGATAAAAATGAGAATTGGAAAGTAAGTCAGACTTTCTAGAATGTGGGAAGCTATCAACCAAAAAAATCTTGAACTAATCAGTTTGGACATGGTTCTTATAGTTGACCAGGTTAGATTTGAATTGAGAATCTTTTTTGTCATATATTCTTTACTCGACTCACACCACCTCAAAACTAAAATTGTGACTATCAAATTACTTATTAAATTAGCAGGATGATACTATACATGCTACAATTCAAAAAAACAATGTTAAGAAGTTTCAGGCACAACGACGAGAAGGACAATCATATTCATTGTCAAATTTTCGAGTAGATAGAAGGAAAAAGATAGCTATCGGCCTATAAGTAAAGAGAAGAAAATAAACTTTCTACGTACAACAGTTATTGAAGAGCTAAAAGAGGCTAAAGTTACTATCTCTCAGCATAAATTTGAATTTGTTGATTACCAAACAATTGTGGATCGCTTTGACTATAACAAACAATTGACAAGTAGCCTAAAAAGTCTCAAATTTATTTTAAAATAATTATGTTTCAAATTACTTAATCAACTTTATTTGTTGCAAACATCATTGGAAAGATAGATGGTGTTGGACCACTAGAAAATGTTTGTGTTCAAGGGTCTACTGTCCCAATGAGAAATATAGATATCATGAATCCAGAGTAAGCTTTAGAATGTACATATGGATTCATTGCATAATACTACTTCAAACTCTTTATCACGTACATATTTGTTTGCCATAGAGAAATCAAAATAAGAATTACTCTCTGGGGACCAACATCAAATGAAATTGAGGACAATTTTTACACCACTAGTCGAGGACCCTTTGTCATAGTAGTGACATCTACTATTGTGAAAACATTTAGAGGTAATAACTTCTTTTAAACATATCTTTTCTTTTACATAATTAACATATTTTTATTAGATACAAGGGAACACAATTTGTCATCTACAAGTGCAACAAAAGTGTACATCAATTTAGAAATACTTGAAATTGCAACATTGATTGATAGGTATTTAGATTTTCCATACCATACTTTTATTCTAATTTATTATTTTAAAAATAATCTTAATACTTTTATTTAGTACCATAACAATCTTTCATATCAAATAATTATTCACTATGTTTTGATTTAAAATCTTCTACTATCAAAGAAATGTGGAAAAGACTTAAATTGAAGGAATTCCTCTACAATTCAGGCAAGAAATATCACTTGAAAAAAGAATTACACAAAATAGAAGAACAATCAAGCAAATAATATCCTTGGAATGGACGTCAGATGATCAGGTACTCAACATTTTTACCCAATAACGTTATACCAATAATATATTTAGTTCTCAATAAGCTTAACACTAAATACATTTCTTTTTTTCTTTTATATTGTAGGAAAATGTCTTCACATGCCTTGCAACAATAGAAAATATTGAAACAAACTTTGGATGGTACTATATCGGTGGTGTGTTGTCGCAGGCAACCAAAAATAAAACCTATACTCCTAAAAATATATGTAGTAGTGCGAGTAAGAATCGTCCCCACAGAGAGTATCTAGCCTAGTTTTATGCTACGTGAACAAGGAGGGGGGGGGTTTGAGTATAATGAAAACAATTTTAAGAAAAACAATTAAGGAACAATTCAAATCAAAGTATCAAATCAATCAAGAGAACAAACCTTGGTCTAAGTCAACATCCACCATCGGAATTTTACAACTGATCATCGATGTAAGTATATATCAATTCACACTTTGAATATTCACTGTTGGAATTATTTTCCTATCTCTCCTTAGTTGTAGTTAATTAGAAAACAAGCGATCTAATAAACCCTAACTACTAAACAGCCCAAGACAGGCGCTAAAGGTTTAATCTAGTAGCAGCCTTAAGAATTAAAGAGATCAATAAGCTAAACAACACAAACACAAGCGGTTGTATTTAATTTAGTCGAGCATTCTTCCTAAGATCTAATAATTTCTGACACAGCAAGTCATTAAATCTTGGTTGCTTCACAAGTTAGAGAGATCAAACAATTATGGATTTAATATCTAACCTAGCAGTAGATTGCAACGAATAATAAACTAGTAGGCCTCCTAGTAATTAAACGAGACAATCATGAAAATAGGCACAGAAGAAAATCCGATATTCAAAACATAAATTGAACAATAAAAGCAAATTAGATCTCACAGTTTTATTGATTCCGAAACTTCAGTTTCCTTTGACCAAGTATAAAAGTTTTAGCCACGCAAGGCCATGATGAAAACTCAAAGGAGAAGTTAGAGAAGAGGGGAGAGAGGCGTGTTCTTCAATTCTGATTTTTCCTCCCCCTTTTACATGTTAATTCCCCATTTCCCAAGCCTACAAAATCTCCTAAAAATATTTTCAATAATAATATCTAAATTTGACTAATTAAGGAAAAATATTAAAAATAAAACAAAGTCCTAATATAACTAGGAAAGTGGTGTTTTTTAACTAGAATTTTCATGTATCAGATCTGGAAGCTTCCAAAAATAAACTGCATCAGATCTGCGTATTAGAATTGCAGGCAAAGGAACATTCTAAAACGTCAACAGTGCAGGTGCAGCAAAAGTAACTTTAATTTTTTAATTCCAAGGTAAAATATAAATTACCAATTTTAGAATCATTCAATATATGTAAACATAAAAAATAAAAATAAAAAAATTTTATTAAACAAAAATTAAACAAATTATATATTTGTACATGCAAGTATAGAATTCAACTCAATGTTGATGATGGAACAAAGCGTGTCATATTTATTTTGTTTGACAAGGAAGTTGAAAAATTACTTCACACAACAACAAGAGAACTATCAAATAAATATGCAACTGTAAGACCATACAATTAGCATATATAATCTTTCATTTAATTTGAAAAGAATATATAAAATTATATTTAATATTTTATCAGATGAATGCAAATTCCACCCTACCAAATGAAATAGAAAAGCTCATTGGAAAAACATTTTTGTTCCAACTAAAGTTTAACGACTATAATTGGAAGGAAGAATGACAATTATATACAATTGAAAAGGTGTTTGACAACATTTCAAATGATGAAACGACAATGAAACTGATCATATTACAACAGTAAGCTGTCAACTATTACAAACTTAAGATTATTTGCAAATCCAAATATTATGTTTGAATTCACATACTGTGTTTTAGGAACCACTGCAAAATGATGAAATCAAGGAAAGTCTAGATCAGACTTTTGACAAAAACACATTTGAAGTTTTTGATACAAAATCATCCACAAGCACAAATAATGATCCAGGTGATCCACACACAAAAAAAAAAAAAAAAAAAAAAAAAAGAAAAAAAAAAGACAATGGTGATATCACAACAGTAAGCTTTTTACTTCTACATTTATTTGCAAATTCATTCAAAAAAAAAAAAAAAAAAATCTACTGTGTACTTTAATAAACATTCTTGGTGTAAGAAGCATTGGAGAATTATGAAGTCAAGAAAAACGCAGACCAAACTTCTAAGAAAAACAAATTTGAAGTTTTGGATACAAAACCATTAACAAACGCAAATAATGATAAAAGTAGATCAAAACAAGAACACAATAATGGTGCCATCCCATCAATGAGTTTTGCCTCTAATGTTGAAGATGCGGAACCAAGTGACGATAACATGTTCCTTCAAGATCTAATCAATCGTCAAAAAGCTACAAACATCAAAGAAGAAGAAGCTTCAAAGACACAGATGATATTGGACTTTTATATTTTCTTGCCTTTATGAACTTATTTCAAGGTTCTATTATATCTTCATATTGTGTTAAAAAAGTCAAATAAAAGACTTTGCTTCATTAATAATAAAAGCTTTTTGGAAAATCAAATTGTTGTCCAATTAAGCACTAGCACTAATAAAATCATTACCAGCCAGCAACTATAACTACTCCTATTACATGAAATTCACTCATTTAAGTTTAATTACAAAGTGACCCGCTTTTGCACATAGGAACCTTACACTAACAAAGAAGATGCAATCAACTTTATCAATACCAAAGTTATTCCTCACCCATGGTTCAAGGCAATTTGCCTTATTGGTCAGCCCATTGGTGCCATTTCAGTTACCAAAAATTCAGACAATGATAAGTGTAGAGGTGAACTTGGCTATGTTTTGGGCTTTAAGTACTAATGCAGAGGGATTGCAACTAAAGCAATTAAGTAGGTGGCTAATACTATATTTGCTGAATAACCACACTTGGAAAGGCTTGAAGCTATAGTTGATGCAGAAAATATGGGCTCCCAAAGGGTGCTAGATAAGGTTTGGTTCCAGAGGGAAGGTGTTTTAAGGAAGTATATGATTTTAAAGGGGAAAACTAGAGACCTAGTGATGTTTAATCTTCTTTGTTCTGATCTTAAGAGCTGACAATTTGTTCAAAGTTTTTGTTTTTGTTTTAATTTGTATGTGATTTATGAATCTTAAGCCACCCACTAGCAGAAAACATTGATTAAAGTTATATTCAAATATATAATAAAATGCACATATAATTGAGGATTTAATTTAATTGAGGAACCTTGTGTTTATGTTATTACACTGTATAACGACACCTAAATTAGCTCTCTTGGCTTCCCTCTACCCTTCTTTAAAAGGGGAATATCAATGCTTTCTACAGAACTGAAAGGGGAATTTCAATCTATTTTGTCATAACCATCACCAAAGTTTAGTAATTGAAATGGATATCAAAGATTTTCCAGCTATTTCAAATTTATTAATAATTGATTTATATATTTATAAAACTTATCCATCTTTTGTTTTTGGACAGCTCTCTTTCAGTTTCTGCTTGCAATATTTAATGATTGGACTGTCATCAATACATATGTTGCAAGTGAACTTCAGTCTTCTCACATTCTCTACATTGCTTTAAACAACTGAAAAGCAAGCTTGTGGCTGTGTGGCACATGTTTGTCAACATAAACATATGGCTATTTATTGAATAGGTTATTTTACTAGTAATTAATAGAAGTAACGAACAAGAATTTTCTTAATTTCCTAGCAAGACTATGCTACTGGTTACTAAGGTTGGCAAATAGTATTACTTTATTTGGTTGAAAATTCTAAATTGTAAAAATTTGGGCTAAAAGTGTTATAATATGTCTTTTCATATGAAAGCTAACTGTTAACTCTT
This sequence comes from Quercus agrifolia, assembly GCA_029955455.1. Lineage (NCBI taxonomy): Eukaryota > Viridiplantae > Streptophyta > Magnoliopsida > Fagales > Fagaceae > Quercus > Quercus agrifolia. The sequence goes on along the minus strand of JARQAD010000001.1, from coordinate 67,346,900 downwards.
TTATCAGTTATGGAGTAAATTGGCTTCTATTTTAAATGATGCTAAAGCCCCACTTGATGTAATTTCCTTTGCTGCACTCTATTTGGGTTTAATATATGTGGGTTCCTGCAACAAAAAATTATTGAATACTCCGGGAGTACCATAAATGCATATTCTCCCCTCTCACATGAATTGTGGGTCCCATCATAAATTTAATTAGTGGGACCCATAGTTATGTGAAATGAGGGAGTATGCATTTATGATACTTCGGAAATACCCGATAATTACCCTCCTGCAACGAAGAGGTTGCTCAGGCAATTATATTTGCATTAATGGATCGAAGCTTGGTCTTCTGCCTTTAGGCCTTGGTCTTCTGTACACACACACACACACACACACACACACACATATATATATATATATATATATATATATATATGTGAAATGTACTCCCCCCTAGATCAAGGGTTTTACATGGAGTCGTCACTTATTTAATTTAAAAGGAAAAATAAGAAAACCTTCAATAAAAAATACTTCTGTTGTATTAATGTATATGACAATTTACATCAAATTTTGTAACAAAAATTTACAATACTTTTTTGTCTTAGATACAATCTAAGAAAAGTAAATTACATTGCTTTATTTCCTAGTTACATTCTAAAAAATGTAAAATTGTATATACAAGAACATAGTCTAGAACCCTTGATCTTGGTTCAGAGGCTAATTTACGAGATGGGAAGGGATTAAGCACCCATCTCGCCTGGTAAAACCGGTCTCCTAGGTTAAGGTGGCCAATATCATGTCATGTCAAACAAATACAAAGAATATGTCATATAAACATGTTAATTTGCAGGAATTGTAAACAAATATGTGTTAGGGGAATTTGACATAAAGAGAAACAAAAAGTGAAATTTGTTAGATAACAATTTTAATGTAAAGAAATCATGAAGTTAATGGCATGTTCATCCAAAAGATCAATATAAACAAATAATTCCTAGCCTAGACATGTTCATCTAAGCATGTGAAGGAAAAACAAAGTTGTCATGTTATTTGTCATCAACGTAATTGCAAAGAGAGACAAATAAAAATAAAACCTTTAAGCATATTTGATCATCCAAGCAATTATGAAAAGAAGTAAAGAAAAAACCCTAGACATGTTTATCTAGACAAAATCAAAATACTTTGACATGTTTGTTCAAGCATTTAAAAAAGTAAAACAACTACCTAGACATGTTCATCTAAGTATTAAAGAGAAAGTTGTGTTTTAGCCTAGAAGTGTTCATCTAAGCATTCAAAAGAAAATTGTGTATTAGCCTAGAAGTGTTCATCTAAGCATTCAAGAGAAAATTGTGTATCACCTAGAAATGTTCATCTAAGCATGTAAGAGAAAATCAATAAGACATATAGGCATGTTTATCCAAGCATAGCATAAAAGAAGTGAATAATGATTTGTAAGCATTTATTCTAGCATGTATAAAGAATTAAAGAATATAATTAACTACTTACTAGCTTAAATTAGAAGGGGGAAGTGATCATTTAAAGGGCTAGGGAGAAAGCAAGGAAGTACTAAACTACAACCAAAGTAAGAACAATGGTTGCTCAACAGCTTTTTTTTCTTCTGCTTTCTCACTAGCTCTCTAGAGGGAATTCAAGGTCCAGAAAATGGAAGAAGTCTTCTCTATTTATAGGGGAAGGGATGGCTTAGCTTTAAAGCTAAGTTATTAGCTTTCTTCTGAAGCTAAGGGAGGGGATAACCTGTTTCAATGAGCTGGAACGGATTTGGTGTTGATTCCCATTCAAATTTTGAAATGATGCTGCTGCTTCGTATTTTGGCTCTAATTTTCCACTCAAAATTCCAATTGATTCAAGATGGGTGTTTTTTGAAAGGAAATTCAATTATCTAAAACTTTTTTTGAAATAGAGAAAGCCAAATTTCAACATTATCCATGCCAAAAATAAATTCCTGCTGAAAATAGTAACGTCTTTTGAGCATTTTTTAATTTTTTTCACAGGATGTATCTGTTTCTTTATCCAATTTATTTTTCAAAAAATTTTCTTCTGAAGCAAAGGGAAAGTATAAGTCTATTAGATAGGCTTGAACAGATTTGATGTTGATCCCCATTTGAAATTTTGAGAGAAAATTGAAGATAATGCTGAATTTGTGTTATCTTCTGCACCTGTTTCGTATTTTGGCCATAACTTGCTGCTCAAAATTCCGATTGATTCGGAATTGATGTTTTTTGAAAGGAAATTCAATTTTATATAACTTTTATAGAAATAGAGAAATCCAAATTTCAATGTTTTCCAGGCCAAAAATGCGATTCAATTTGCTGCTGAAGATAATGACGTTGTCTAAGCATTTTTCTATTTTTTTTAATTTTCATGATCATATATCCATAATTTTTTCAAAAGAGCAGATAAGATGCCATAAAGAAAAACATTTTTTATTATTTCTTAAAAAAAATGAAATCCAATCAAAAGTCACACTTAATTAATTTTAAATTAATTCTTGTGAGAACCAATCAAAATTAAGTGTTTAAAATAAGACGGATCAGGCCCATCATGTAGGCGAGCCATGATCTTTGAAAATTGTTTGTATGATAACTTTTGATCAGGTGGTCCGATCAAAACCCATGACATACCATTATGATCGTTAGAACATTAAGATTTGTTTTGTATCACAAATCTAAAGATCTACTGGTTGGTTAAATGCAAGTTGTAAAATTGGGTGTCTACAATATATATGTCACAATATATATATATATATATACACACACACACATATATTAAACCAAATGAACACTGAACAGTCAAACGTAATTTACAATTTATATATTTATATTCAATATTATTAGATATAAGATTTATAGAGAAGGATATATAAAAGGCTTCTATTCATAAATATATATATATATATATATATATATATATATATATATATATATATAAGTAACCCAAAAAAAAACAATTAAAAATAATTGCTAATAAATTAAACAATCACTCATCCATACAACAATCAAAACACTATAAATTACAAAACAAAACAACTTCAAAAATACACACCAAAAATATCATAAAAATACTCTCTCCACAATCACAAAAATGAGCATGCAACATGAATTACTAACAAAATTATTGCTCGAAATATTTTCCAATGTTGGAAGACAATCGCCAAATTTCTTAGGCAACATCAAAATTAGGTACATAAATTTAAATTCACATCTCATGTTCGTTACTTTCACATGAACTCCCCACTTTTTTTCTACTAATCACAATCTACCATGTCCAAAATTGTGGCACAAAATATTGTAGTCATATATTTTCTCTTTTTATTAACTTTATACTATGAAGTCGTGCATAATTCTAGAGTCATTGTTATATTTTATATATATATATATATATAAATATATATATATATATATATATATATATATATATATATATATATATATATATTAGCTTCATCAATCCAATATTGCAATTGTGATGATAATAATGTTCACGTGTAATCCTTAGTATATGATTATTGTCATGTTTTGTCACAAGTTGATTTTTTTTAACACTTTAGTTTCTTAATATGTATTTTCGTTTTAAAAAACAGCTGCAAGCGATTCAATCGGCTAACCAAAAAGAAAAAAAGTTCTTCACCACATCAATCTAACTGGACCACTCCAAAATCCTTTATTCCTTTGAAACGATGAAGAAAAACTCATTCATCAATGCTTTAGGGTTGGAAACAAATAAGCACTATTTTGGGTCAAAGCTCACAAATATCTTGTACAAGATCAAACTAAAGTGGGAAAAAAAAATCCTTTTCAAGCAAACATAGAAGGAGACAAAAGTGCAAAGTATGGACTCGCAATTGCATTGTTATGCAAATCAAATGATAAAGCAATACAACTATTATTATCAATTCTAAACCAACCAGATGGAAAATAATTGCTGCAAAACTATCGACAAATCCTTCGACATACAGTTTTTCGAACAAACACATTTCGCATCCCAAAAAACCAATCATGCAAGAAAAATAGAGTGGGTCAATGGGATTTTGAATGCCTTTATCCTTATGGAAACAAAGAATTACATGTAATATGCAAAATGTGCTCAATTGACTTGGAAATGTACAAATTAGCCAACCAAGTTTGGTAGAAATTATGTTCCTAAAAAAAAAGAATACAATAAATTTCCTCATCCTATTCATGACACTAATCTCTATCTTCAAAAGAATAGATCTTTTATTATTATTATTATTATTATTATTATTTATTTAAAAAGACTTGCAAGGACTTAATTACAGTCCTCTAAAGTTTTCACCCAGCATGACTCTAACTTGAAATTTAGAAAACCATATCTATCTATTTTTAAGTGAATTAAATTTTACTAACTTGGGAAGACGGTTGATCTGCTCTGGAGTGACTACAAGGCCGAGTATGGCAACTAAGTAAGGGCTATGGTTAAGAGCCTGCCGAATTGAAATGAATAAATTATAGTTGTATCCTTTCCGCATCTAATTCCAAGACCAAAACCTCCTATCATCATGAATCCTACAATATATTGGTCATACATATATAATGCACCTTAAGTAGTAATACATTGAAAAATATTCAAAATAATAACACTATCATAAAAAATAAAAATAAAAATTTATCACGCGTAACACGTGGCTCCGTGACTAGTTTGTAATAATACTAAACTAAGTTCCAACAAACTAAAACTAAATACTAAATACTAAACCCAAACCCAAACTGTTGCTGCTGAACTTTAGAGACCAAAATCGAGAGCCTACCATTCTTATAAGTAGGCACAATCTGTGAAACTAAAAAAGAGCCAGGTGGGAGCTTCACTGTGCCCTTGTAAACCTTTTTCTAGTCTTCACCAAGACTAAGATCATACACAGACTCAAAGACACCTTCGAACTTGAACTCTCCACAGGCTTGACAGAATGACACCTTGATAGAAGTGGTTGAAGAGCCCGAAATGTGAGTGCTGTAAAGAAGTGCATTCTCATTCTCTCTGAGTTCTACATCCAAATATATCTCACCAAGTGTTAGAGGTCGAAGCACATCCCTAATGACTGCAATTGAAAAAAAAAAAATGAAACAGAATGTTAGTACAATTTGTTATTGTTTGGACAATGAAAAAAGATTTTATTTTAGAGAGAAGAAAAATGAATTTCTTATTAGTACTAATTTGGGGGACATGGACATTGTTTGTGATTTGAATGGGCTGCAGGGTGGAATTGGAATCATTGTATGTAACTGGAATTGAAATCCAGGAATCCATGGTCATAGCAAGAATCATTGATCGGTTTGTGATTGTAATATCTTTGAATACTACATAAACATCTCAATGCTGTTGGTGTGAATAGACTTACTCTGACAGGGTACTATCCCACCACAGATTTTTTTTTTTCAAAATAACATCCATTTTTAAACAATTTCATTAGTTAACACTGTTTTCAAACTATTTAGAAAACTAACATCTCAAGTCTTTTAAACTTGAGTTCACTGTAGCAACTCGAGTATCAAAGACTCGATTTCTAGGAAAATCTCCATGGAACTCGAGTCTTAGAGTCTCTAAGACTCAAGTTCCACAAAAGAAAACTAAGAAATCAAAAAACGCGAGTTTCTTCTTTTTCTTCTTCTGGTCTCTTCCTCTTCTCCCTCTGGAAAAAAAAAAAAAAAAAATCCACAAGTTTCTACAAACAAACAAAGAAACAACACAAACACAAACACAAACAAGAGATCAAAGCGGAAACCACACAAAGCAAGAGATCAAAACAAAAACCACGAACACCTAGAGAGGTCCAAAACAGAAACATGAAGCAACAAACCCACAAACCCAATGGCAAACCCTCGAACCTAGCGGCAAACTCAAGCAAAAAAACCCACGAACTTAGGCGGCGAAACCAACGAACCTAGGCGGCGAAACCCACGAACCCAAGCTTCGACTAAACCCATGAACCTAGATCTCCCTAACCCAAACCCCTCGGCTTGGACTGAACCTAGGCAGCAAAGACTCCAGGCAAAAGATTTGTGCAGAGGTTTTCTTCTTCCTCAGGGAAAGGTTTCGTTTTCCTCTGTTTCCTTCTTTCTTTCTTTCTTTTTTATTTTTTATTTTTTGTAGAGCAAAAACTCGAGTCTGTAATACTCAAGTTCCACACCACCTCATGGAAATCATGGGGCCGTTTGTTACCTTTGTTTAAACAATAGTTTTCCGTGTTTAAATAATATTACATGTATTTTCACACACACATATTTCCAAAAAATACAAACAACGTTACTAGAACAACATTACCAAACGGGCCCTGAGTCTTTGAGACTCGAGTTGCTACATTGAACTTGAACCTGAGAGACTCAAGATGTTAGTTTCCTAATAGATTGAAAACGATGCTAACAAACGAAATTGTTTTAAAATAGATGTTATTTTGGAAAAAAAAAAAAAACCATCCCACCACTCTTGCGTGTAAAAATTCTCTCAGCTATTGTATTTGTCCCTTTGTAATTATTGATGCTCTTTAGTCTTTATGGGTTCAGGTTAGAGCTAAAAAAAGAAAAAGAAAGGAGATTTGCTATCAAAAAAACAATATACCGATTACCGATTCTAGAGTTGAAATTTTTGCTAATTTTATATTTTTGTATATATAATAAAAAAAGGTGAGAAGTGGGAGTGGGTAAATGGGTAAAGGTTTTTAAATTTTTTTTTTTTTTATGATCCGAATTTTTTATATGAATAATATATGATAAAAATTAGTTATTAAAAAAATTAGATATTAACTTTTTAATTATTTGAAATAGATGATGGAAATTTTTTATAAAAACAACTGAAATTAGAAATTGATGGATAGTGGTTCCAAAAGATAAAAACCTGGAAAAAAAAAATCCACTTAGTTATGACAGGTTCATTTCAAATTAAGTGGGAAGGGTTGGAAACTTCCGGACACTTGTCCGAATCCGGACGTGTTCAGTAAAAACTTTCACTGGATATAAACCATACCTTAAGTTAAATTACACTCCAACTATCAGGTGACACGTACCCACATGATTGTTTAAAGTGCCTTTTGTAGGCTTATTGCCACTAATTTAGCCATTTTGGCCTAGTTTAATGAAATTTCCCTTTAACCAAAAAAAAAAGTCTCAAATTTCACATTTAGTATTATGAGACTATATATTAGTAAACCATTTAAAAAATATATATTTATACCAAAAAAAAAGTAATTAACTATTTTCACAATTTTTTCAATCCTTCCTAAAAACTTTTTCAATATATCCGGACTCTTCGTGTTATTTTATTTTTACAAGTCTCATCAATCTGACATTTTTCTCTTTGAAGTTTCAAACATAGTTACAGATACAAACGTTCACACTCACAGTTCCGACTTACGAGTATTCACTCTTTAGACGCAGACTTTGAAGAAGAAATTTTGAATTACGAGTATGATCAACAGAAAGCCAAAACGTGAGACAGTGAGAGATTCTCATACAAGTGCATTAACGTGATTCAAAATCAAAATCCCACAACCACAAGTGGCATTGAAGAGTCCTCTCGGTCTGCGTTAACTTGCATTGTAGACTTCTCATCTTTATTTCTTCTCTTTGCAAAAAAGCATCCCTGCACCTTCTGTTGGTGCAATCACAATAATAAACTGAATAATACTTTTGAATATTATTAGTATTAAGAAAGAAATTACACAACACAATTTGGACTGAGGCGCGGCACTCGCTCTCTTTAAGGAGATTCAAGCCCTTGGTTGGCTAAACTTTGTAACCGGTGCAGACCTTCTCTGACTTATCTCCCCTAGGATACAACAGCCCAACAAGTGTTGTATGGCTAGAACAACCTCTGCACAAAGTGTTCAAGCCCAAAGCTCCATTAAGTGGGTTAATGGCTCTTTATTTTCCATAATAAAAATGGAGTATTAATTCGGGCCATTTACTCACCAACGGATATGGTAATTTCTCTGAATGGGCTGTCAAGTAGGAGGATCCAAGAGGCTGATTCATTTCCAATTTTGATACCTCCACTCTTCACCTCCCCCTTGCGCACGTATCTAGCTCAATATCTGAGACAATACATTTTAGCCCATTAATCACCACAATTAAAAAGAATAAAATAGTCTCTCTCCTTTTCAATGTGGGATTAACCATTTTCACTAACTCTTCATCTTCCATATTCATTCCCATATCTTTACATTTATGTTATAACATTTATTCATTTTAATTATTTAATATTAAAATGCTTCAACAATCCTCCACTCATTTTAATATTAAAACTTTTAGTTAAAGAGAGATTACTAGGTAAAGACGGGTCACTATGCATCATGAAGGTGTGCTCTGCATTGAACCTTCACTTAGTAAAACAGCGATCTCAAATCCAGAATCGTAGTGGTCTCCGACTTGAACTAGGACTGTTTTAGGGAAATTAAGTGTCACTGCTTACACATAATAACCCAGGTGTTGACATGAGCTTTTATAGCTAGCACTTTACGGCCATGTGTTGATCCCAGTTTCATGAGTGTATTTGAGACTAAGTCCGAATCTCATAGGGAGCGGCCCCACCCCCACACTCACATAGGTGAAATTTTGTCAAGGGTGCTCCTATAATTCTGACACCCCACTCATACGAGCTACAAATTTCATTAAGAGTTTTTTAACTCATCCTTTCCACATTACAGGATAAATGCACTTACATCATAGGGATGAACAATTAAAAAATTATTTACAAAATAAATAATTAAAAGTAAATAAATTGTGCATTTCTTACGACCATCGTATGATTCGTTTTTCCCATTGAACCCAATTCTCAGGATCTCTGGTCCTTAGGTTGGGTATCCTCATACATGGCTCATGATTCTATGGACTTTAGTCCCATCCCTCTCGATGTATTCCAGACTCTATCTTTTGCCAAGGCCTTGGTAAATGGATCTGCAAGATTATCATTAGATTTAATATAATCCATAGTTATGATGCCACCACTCAAATAAGATCGCACGGTACTATGCTTTCTCCTTATAGGTCTGGATTTACCGTTGTAATAATGGTTTTTAACCCTACCCAATTGCGACAGTGCTATCACAATGAATTAATATCGGTGGAATTGGCTTTTCCCAAAGTGGAATTTCATATAACAAATCTCTAAGCCAATTTGCCTCTTCACTAGCTGAAGCTAATGCTATTAATTCAGCTTCCATTGTTGAATTAGCAATTATTGTTTGTTTTTTAGATTTCCAACAAATAGCACCACTACCTAAGGTAAAAATATAACCAGTGGTAGAGAGAGAATCACCTGACAAAGTATTCCAATCGGCATCACTAAAACCTTCAATCACAGCAGGGTACTTTTTATAAAATAAGCCATAGTTTTTGGTACCAATTAAATATCTCATGACTCGCTCAATAGCTAGCCAATGATCTTTACTAGGCTTGTTAGTAAATCTGCTAAGCACTCCTACTGCATATGCAATGTCAGGCCTAGTACAATCAGTAGCATAACGCAAACTACCAATGATACTAGCATAATCCTTTTGATTAAAAATCTCATCATCATTATTCACAGGAAATAAATGAACACTAGAATCAAAAGGAGTAGCTACACTTTTGTGATCATGAAAATTATATTTTCTCAATATTTTCTCAACATAATGTGATTGATCAAGATATATTCCATCACATGCTTTTGTAATTTTCATGCCCAAAATAAAATTAGCCTCACCAAGATCTTTCATATCAAAATAGCTTTTAAGCATATTTTTTGTCTCATTTATAACATGCATATTTGAGCCAAAAATCAACATATCATCCACATAGAGGCTAATAATAACATGTAAATTATTCCATGATTTAGAATAAATACATTTATCACATTCATTTGATTTATAACCATTCTCAGTTATGCAGGAATCAAACTTTTCATGCCACTGCTTAGGTGCTTGTTTTAAGCTATATAAGGATTTAATTAACTTACATACCTTGCTTTCTTGTCCAGGCTCTACAAAGCCTTCAGATTGGTCCATATAAATCTCTTCCTCTAGGTCCCCATTTAGAAAAGCAGTTTTTACATCCATTTGATGAATTTTTAAATCAAAAATTGCAGCAATAGCAATTAACAATCTAATAGATGTAATTCTTGTTACCGGAGAAAAAGTATCAAAGAAATCAAGATCAGCTTTTTGTTTAAAGCCTTTTGCAACAAGTCTAGCTTTAAACTTATCTATTGATCCATCCGGTTTCAACTTTTTTCTAAGGACCCATTTACAACCTATGGTCTTACAACCCGGTGGAATATCTACTAATTTCCAAGTTCTATTAGAAATTAGAGATTCCATCTCATCATTTACAGCCTCTTTCCAAAATATAGCATCAGGTGATGTTAAAGCCTCTTTTAAATTTTGGGGATTTTCCTCAATGTTAAAAACATAATAATCAGGACCAAAATCCTTTTCAACTCTAGCTCTTTTACTCCTTCTAGGTTCCATTTCAAAATTTTCTTGATTTTGTAAATGTGAAGTAGAAGAACTAGGTTGTGACAAAATATCTTCTTCACCCCCACTATTTTTCAATTTAAAAAGAAATTTTTCTTCATGAAAAATTGCATCACCAGATTCAAAAATTATTTTGTTTTCAAGATCAAAAAATCTATAAGCTGCACTATTAATCACATAACCAAGAAAAGCACATGTAGTAGCTCTTATACCTAATTTTGGCATTTTAGGGTTAGTAAGCCTTACATAAGCAAGACAACCCCATACTCTCAAATATCCCAAATTTGGCTTATGTCCTTTCCACATCTCAAAAGGTGTGGTGTATGACTTTTTATGTGGCACCCTATTCAAAACATGACATGCAGTTAAAATAGCTTCACCCCAAAAGTGTAAAGGTGCACCAGATTCAATTAACATGGCATTTGTTAACTCAATTAAAGTTCTATTTTTTCTTTCAGCCACACCATTAGAAGCAGATGAATATGGTGCAGTAGTTTCATGGATAATTCCCAAAGACTGAACAAATGAGTTGAATGCACTTGATTCATACTCACGGCCTCTATCATTTCTTATTCTTTTTATTTTTCTACCGAATTGATTTTCAACTTCTTTTAAAAAATCTTGAAATTTTTCAAAAGCATCACTTTTATTTTTCAACAAATAAACAATTGTATATTTTGAGAAATCATCAATAAAAGTGATAATATATCTATTTCCTCCATGAGTTAAAATTCCCTCAAATTCACATAAATCGGAGTGAATTAACTCAAACAATTCGGTATTTCTTACAACATTTTTATGAAGTCTTTTTGTAATCTTAGCTTGACTACAAGTTTCACATTTTTCAAAATCTTTTGACAGTCTTGGAATTAATCCTAAACTACTCATGATTCTCACATATCTACTATTTATATGACACAAACGAGCATGCCAAAAATTTATAGAAGAAAGCATATAAACTGAACTAGTAGATGCTTTTTTATTCTCAACATTCAATTTAAACATTCCATCACAAGCATAACCCTTGCCCACAAATAACCCCTTTTTAGTGATTACATAATTATCAGATTCCATAGTTTGCTTGAAGCCAGCCTTGTTAAGCAAAAAACTTGACATCAAATTCTTCCTCATGGACGGAGTGTAAAGTACATCTTTCAATGTTAGCACACGTCCAGAAGTGAATTTCAATTCAACCTCACCACTTCCAAGAACCTTGGTTTTGCTAGAGTCACCAAGCATAACAGTTTTTTCTTCTTCAAAAGGAGTGTACAATTTGAACCAATTTTTGTCATAGCAGATGTGCCTATTAGCACCAGAATCTGCCACCACCCTTCAACATATTGCACCATATTGATGTCTGTAATCATAGCCACTAAAGGCTCTTCGGTTACGTTAGCCTGCGGGACAGATTCACGTTTCCGAAATTTGCAAAATCGAGCAATATGCCCACTCTTGCCACAGACAAAACAGGATCTATTAAATTGATCTTGTGAAGGGGGTCCTTGGTTCTTATTGTAATTTTTATTTGGATTTCCCCTTCCTTGAGGTCTATTATTATTTTTAAAGGCTCTTTTTTTAGGCTTCAATTGAACATTTCTAGGAAAATGATTTTTGGGCATATTATTATTGGATGAAATAAGGTTTACCTTTGTGGTGGAATTACCATTGCTCTCTTGTGTCATGAGTGCATCTTGTCCTCTAGCCTCCTCCTCCACACGAATGCGTGTGATCAAAGTCTCCAAGGATGTCTCCTTTTGTTTGTGCCGCAAAGTCTTTTGGAACTCCCTCCAAGATTGTGGTAGTTTATCAATTATGCCAGCTACCACCAAATTGTCTCCAATCTTTATGCCTTTGGATCTCAATTCTGCTACAATCATTTGGAAGTCTTGTGCTTGATCCACCACCGATTTTCCATCCACCATTTGGTAACGAAAAAATCTGCTAGCGGCATACTTCTTTGCACAAGCCTCCTCGGTTTCATACTTGTTTTGTAAAGCTTTCCAAATTTTCTTAGCGGAATTGTAAGTTGTATCATAATAATCATAGAAATTATCCGCAAGACAATTCAAAAGATAAGAATGACAATTATATTCATCTTTTGTATACTTATCTAATTTTTCTTGATGGAGACTATATTCTTCCTCACTCATCTCATCGGTAGAAACTTTTGATGGATTCTTGTCAGTGAGGATGTAGGAGACTTTGAGAAGACTCAAGTAGAAGAGGACATTTCCTTTCCACCTCTTGAAGTGGGCTCCCTTAAAGCGAAAGGGCTTGTTGAGATCTCCAACTGGCTCATTTGGTTTCTCTTGTGTAGGCTCCATGTCTGAATCTCCTTAAAATTGTTGGTGCAATCACAATAATAATGAAAATAACACAACAAGAAACTGAATAATACTTTTGAATATTATTAGTATAAAGAAAGGAATTACACAACACAATTTGGACTGAGGCGCGGCACTCGCTCTCTTTAAGGAGATTCAAGCCCTTGGTTGGCTAAACTTTGTAATCGGTGCAGACCTTCTCTGACTTGTCTCCCCCAGGATACAACAGCCCAACAAGTGTTGTATGGCTAGAACAACCTCTGCACAAAGTGTTCAAACCCAAAGCTCCACCAGAAAGAACACCCTTCCTTGCCAAGAATCTCTCTATTTTTTTTCTTTGTATGTATTGTATGTTGTAGTAACTTGGATTGGGTCTGAATGAGTCTATTTATAGGCTCAATGGGCCTCACGAAATTATTACCCAATTTATTTTTGATTTAATTAGGTCCATTATTCTGATGTAGTGGGTGTTACAAGATTAATTGTTGGATATTAATCTGATGGGCTGGAGTTACATAATTAATGGTGAGATACCTCCACTCTTCACCTCCCCCTTGCGCACGTATCTAGCCCAATATCTGAGACAATACATTTTAGCCCATTAATCACCACAATTAAAAAGAATAAAATAGTCTCTCTCCTTTTCAATGTGGGATTAACCATTTTCACTAACTCTTCATCTTCCATATTCATTCCCATATCTTTACATTTATGTTATAACATTTATTCATTTTAATTATTTAATATTAAAATGCTCCAACACCTTCTATTTTTAGCTACTCTCTTACGACACCTCTGTTTTTCACTCCTTTCTTTTACGTACCTTTTTTTTTTTCCTTTTACCTCTCCGCTGCTCATCAGAACCGAGCAAGTAAGCTCAGCTCCAACCGCTCACTTCAATCTTCATCCACAATTTCTATTCTATAAATTCTCTCATCCTCTGATGCAACACACCAGACCAAGTGAAGTTCTCTCTTTCTGCCAAGAACTCTCCCATTTTCTGACCTTGACACTTCTTACTCCCCTTTCACTCAAATAGTCAAATACAATCAAAATAATACTCCGCTACTCTGATTCTCTTCTAGATCCATAACCAAAAGCCCCTTTTTTTTTTTTTTTTTTTTTTTTTCTCTAATGGCCTATTTGGATGGAGGGGAAAGAAGGGAGAGTGGAGATGAGTAGAGTAGAGTTGATTAAAAAGTAAGCTAATTTTGTACTAAATATACTCTACTTTACTCTATTCTCCTTCCCTCCTCCTCAATCCAAACAGACCATAAGTCTAACCTCTCTTTTCTCTTTCTAGGCTTAGCCAGATGGGCTCTAAATCGGCCTCATCAAAGAAAACCCGCCATTCCTGTCTCATCAAGAACAAGAGAGGAGATTCCAAAAAACGAAAAGAGAGAGAGAGAGAGAGAGAGTCCACTAGGATTTTCGCAAAACACAATCTGTTGTGAAGGGTGGACTCGGTGAAAGCTTATTTTAAAAAAAATTAATTTGGCATTTCATTTTTCATTGGCTTATTTTTAGGACAAAGTTTAGATATAAAACTGTTAATTTGCATATTTAATAAAATAAATATTATTATATATTTTGAAAATCTAGAGGTTAAATTGTATATTCTTTACGTTTTTACGCTATAAATATATGTGTCAAATTTTTTGAAAATCAAATATTATTTATTATATGCTTTATAAACTTATATTTTATACATAATTTTAAATTACAAAAACTTGCAATTTAAACAATTTATTGTTGACATGGCTATTGATCGTTAATTTTCTAGAAATTTTACAAGTATTAAGAATATAAAAAAAAAAAAAAAAAGATGTAATTCAATAGTAGACTTGTCAAAATTCACATCTAATAAAAATATATTGAGTAAAGTTGTAGTTTTAAACTATAACCAATTTTATAGTTAAACTTTGTCCTTATTTCTATATGTTTTTTTTTTTTTTTAATGATTTGTACGAAGCCAATTTTAACGTAAACTTTCATGTAGCTTAGTTTTAGGAGAAAGTTCGCTGATGTTTAGTTATTACTTATTAGTGAAAGGCCAATATTTTAAATTGATTTTGTGCTTTTAAACCTCAAATCGTTTTAAATTGGGATTTTTTGTGTATTTTAGCTGAAAATTTTTCAGATATTGGTAAAAGATGGGGCTACTTCCGTTCAATTCATTGTTGGAAATTTTTTTGACAAGACATAATTAAAAACTTGAAATCATTTACAAGTTTTGATTTTTTTTTTTTTTTTGGGTGTAAACATGGTTAAAAAATCTCCACTTTATTCCTATGTTGTGTGTTTGAATTATATAAAAATGTTTTCTGACTGAAAAATCTTATTTTTAATCATTAAAAATAACCACAGAATCATTCACACACTCTGATACAATGGACAATGGATGAGGTAGAGGCATTAAAGGAGGAGTTTCATAACCTAGGTAATATGTTTAAATTCTAAAACTTCTTGTTTATTAAGTCTTATTAAATGTCTCATGTATTCAAACATAATTTAATCTATTGTCTTTATGTCATTTTCTTTTCTAGTTATAAATCAACAAGCAACATGAAGTGCAACAAGAAGTTCCAATTCAAGCAAGAGTTCTAGCTCGGGCAAACGTCCCTTAGTTAGCATTGATTGACTTGGTAAGTTACTATCCTTAGAGAACCCACAGTAGACGTGGGATATGTGCCAAATGCTAAATATTTGGCACATATCCCACACCAAACCCCTTTTTCACCCATTTAGTAGATGTGAGATATGGTTTTTTTTTTGCAACATTGAACAGTAACATGACAAATTTGTCAGTACGGAAGATGTATGGTATATTATTTATTGTTTGTTTATTGTGTTGATGAGTAGTAATATTATTTTCATGTGTAGTAAATATTATTTTAATGTATAGAATTGAATTATAAAATATCTGATAAATGGGATGTTGTAAAATGATGTGGTAAAATAATAAAGTATGCATTTGATGTGGTAAAATAGCATAATTTTTGGAACATCTGCTACGGATGCTCTGAGCTCCTTACTGTTATTAATTGACTATCCTTACTATTTGGTCTTCTACTTGGTACTAATATATTATTTGTTAAATATCTTTTTGTCTATGGTAGGTGGAAGGTCATTCATTTTGTAAAGGAGACAGTCTTTTGAAAATCTTTTGGAAGCTTTTTGGATATTGTTTTTCTAACTGTACTAAACTCTTAACGCTAATAGAAAAAAAATCTTAATCCATAAGTTTTCTTTTTTATAAGTTATATAGACTTATTAACAATAGAGTAGTTGTCATTTAATGCTTTGGACAAGCTATTTTTTAGAAATATCTATGGTATTTATAATTGTAACTAATTATATTGCTAGAAACATTGTATAGCTAGCTTTACTACCTTCTAGTTTACTGCCTTACAAACTTACAGTACATGCCTTTATGGCTTACTTTGTATATATATCCATATATGAAAATATGCAGCATACTATCTGTTGCTTATGCTTGCTGTGGTTGTGATTTATTTGTTGTTGGAAATATTATTTGTTGTGTGGTTGGTAGGTTTAATAGGTGTTAAAGATTGGCTTTTATGCCTATAGGTTTTCTTGACTATCTAACTAGAATATTTATGACTACTTGTGTTGAGCTACTAGCTTACTGCCCAGGCGTTTCTTTTTGTGTTGTTTAACGTATTAGAGGTAGTAAAAACATGTTTTTTTAATGTTTTGTTGTATTTTGTCCAAGTTTTAGAGTTTAAATTGTTATGTTTATTTTTGTAGTTAATACGGGGGAAAGATTATATTTGGATTGATATGTTAGCCTATAGGTTTTCTTGACATCTTGAGCTATCTTCCTGGAATTAGTAGAATATTTATGGCTAGTGTTGAGCTATTAGCTTACTGTCCAGGTGCTTCTATTGCGTTGTTTAACAGATCACAGGTGGTAATTTTTTTTTTTTTTTTTTTTTTGTGTGTGTGTTTTGAGTGTTGAGTTGTGTTATTTTGTCCAGGTTTTACCATCTATTTTGTTGGGTTTATTTTTTGTAATTAATATGTGAGAATGATTATTTTTGAATTGATATGTCCTGGACCTGGAGGCCCAAAAAATGTAAAAGTAGTCTTGTTCAGTTCTTAATATAATTTTAGCATGATGGCCAATTTTAAAATAAATTATGTAAAAGAGGCCCAATTTCATATGCATAGGAGATTCATAAAATCTGTAATACAAGTAATTTATAAAACTTCCAAACCCTTTAATCTGGGCTAAAATTGCCCCCCACCGCCCCACCCACCCCCCCAAAAAAAAAAAAAAAAAAAATTCAATAAAGTACAAAAAATTGGCTTAATTTGTGGTCCAAACCTCTGACCTGCCTAAGCGACGACCCGAAACATTGAGTCTAACACAAATGTTCGGTTCAGGTCCAAACCCAATCTGCGGACAGCTCTAATAGTAACTTTTCTTCTTCTTTCTTGCGAAGTTTCTGATTCAAATTAGTAGAAGTTTCCGGTATGATAGATGCTCTTATCACCTCATCTTCACATACTTCATTTTTCGATCAGAGAACTCATTGCGCTGATTGGGTTTTCAGGTCCGGTTGGTGAGAGAGGGAATAAATACTCTGTACATATAACAAAGCTCTGTCTGAACCACATTCACAAACACAAAGAAAGCATGAAGAAGAAAGCTAAACTATGCATTTAAAGATCTCAATGCGTTTGTGTGAGTGGCGGATTTGAATTGGAAAATCAAATCCATTCTATATTGGGTTTCAATTCAAGTCAGTGGTCAACACATTGATCGGTTTGTGATTGTAAGTTTGTAACATCTCTGAACACTACATAAACATCTCAATGCTCTTGGGGATTCAGATCCTGCTCTTGGTGTGGAGAGACTCACTCTGATAGAGTACTATCCCACCACTTTTTCGCGTAATTCTCTCAGCTATTGTATTTGTCCCTACATCATTAATGATACTCTTTAGTCTTTATGGGTTCAGGTTAGTGTCAAAGCTTAAAAATAAAACAGAAAAAAAGAAGAGGTACTTAGAGCATTTGAACCGGACAAAATAGAAAATGAAATAATTTTACCCATTTAATTTTCAAAATCACCTACATGTCAAATTAAAAATATATAAATTCATTTAAGTTTTTTATTCTTTTTTATTGATGATGAAGTTAGAGAGTGGATGATGATTGTTTTTTTTTTTTTTTTTTTTTTAGATAGATAGAATTATACCATAATATGATTTAAGTGTATATGTGTGTAAAATTCTCTCATAAAAACTTGAATCCCGGCCCTTACTTACCGCACCCCACAA
This sequence comes from Quercus agrifolia, assembly GCA_029955455.1. Taxonomy (NCBI): domain Eukaryota; kingdom Viridiplantae; phylum Streptophyta; class Magnoliopsida; order Fagales; family Fagaceae; genus Quercus; species Quercus agrifolia. The sequence continues at coordinate 67,328,808 of JARQAD010000001.1, read as the reverse complement.
ACACTTATATTTGTGAAGTGATTATCGTGTCAAGGTACGTGGTGGTAAAGTAATGATTGTTGTGTGTGAAGAAAGAGAAAATTTAAAAAACCAAGAAAAATTGATATTTTAATAGAATGTAGTGAAAAATAGATAATCTAATATTGCGTGTTTTGAAAAATGAGTATGTAAAATAAAAAAAAGTAAGATCTTATGCTAAAATCGACAGAAATTTTATGCAAACTAATGTGAATGGTTTTATAAAGGCTACACGCTTCAGTGAAATGGGTTCCAGCTATATAACTTACAGAAGGGATATGCAATCAAAAAATGATATACTAGACTTGAAATTTTTTTGGTGATTTTATATTTTTATATTTAAAAAAAGGTGAATTGGGAGAGTGGGTAATTGGGTAAAGGTTTTTAATAATTTTTATTTTGATCCAATTTTTTTTTTTTATGAATAATAAATGATAAAATTAGTTATTAGAAATTAACTTTTTAATGATCCAAAATAGGTGGTGGAAATTTTTTATAAAAATAATTGAAATTAGAAATTGATAGATGGTGATTCCAAAAGATAAAAATCTGCAAACAAAGAAGAAAAAAAAAAAGAAAAAAAAAAGAGAGAGATTTCCACTTGGTTATGACGGTTTCATTTCAAATTAAGTTGAAAGATATGACCATGGTAAAATATAAGTAATTCTAAGATATTCTCAAAACACGGAGAATTTTGCTCCTTACTCTCACATTCATAGTGAGATTCACACATTAAATTCATAATATGATCTACTATGAATATGAGATGAGGGAACACAATTTCTCCGTACTCCAGGAGTACCTAAGAATTTTCCGTAAAATATGACTATCTGAAAAATATTATCAAAAAAAAAAAGATCAAGAAATATAATTATTGGAAGTTAGATTGACATTGGTCTTATTTATACTAAAAATGCATAATCATTGAGAAATATTGAGAAATATACCGTTAAAATAAAGGCTTTTGTTTGAAAATATTACCATGGGGGATTTAAAAATATAGTTGTTAGGATGAATAAATAAATAATGAAGAAATAATATTTAAATGTGAAAGAGGAAAGTATATATATGAAAAAGTAGGTAAATAAAATATAAATTTAACAGTTTATTTTTCATGTTTGAACCGAATCTATTGGCCCAACATAAACCCAAAGTCTAATTACTTTAAAGATGCTAGCTTATCTAAAAAAAATTTACAAGAGCTAGACGAGGATTTCATACTTGCGCTATATTTATTGGCGAAAAGCCACTTTTAGTCCCTACATTTTCAGGTAATTCCTATTTTAGTCTCTATATTTTATTTTTACTGCTTTTAGTTCCTATCCTGAAAAATGCTTCCCGTTTTGGTCCCTGTCGTTACATCAAAAACGGAGAAAGTTGATGTGGCAAACGGCAGGAATAAATAATACTAAATTAATGTCCACATGGCTTAAATTAATAATAAAAAATGTTTGTTTTTTGGCATTAAAAAATACCACGTCAGCATTTAAATTAAAAAAAAATTATTAATTTTAACTAAATAAAAAAATTAAAAATAGAATTAGAAACAAAAAATCACATTAATTAAGATCTGAGTGGATTTTAAACCTAAAAATTTTGAAACCCAAAAAATTATCATTTTTTTTTTTTACTCTTTTTTGGGAAGAATACAAAGAACTCTAAACAGAACATGAATTCATGTTCTTCAAGCTCTAGATAGCCCCAAATGGAAAAAATAAACAAAACAAATATTATGTTGAAGAGCCCCATACTATATCACCTGATTCAAACACAAACCAAATTTAAAGCCCCTCTCTCTCTCTCTCTCTCTCTCTCTCTCTCTCTCTCTCAGATCAAGACCTATGGCCTCCTCAAAGCCCCTCTCTCTTCAGATCAAGACCCAATCATCACCTTTATGGCCATGGTTTTCAGATCTCGTCTTTTCTTATCTCAATCTCTCTTCTCACACAAACTCTCTCTCTCTCTCTCTCTCTCTCTAGATCGATCTAAACCCTCAGCCACTGTTGTATGATGTTTGGATTTGAAAACCATAAACCAAACCCAAAAAAGACCCACTACCGTTTGTGGCTATGGTGGTCAACGGTGAAGGATTAAAGCTTGAGGAGCTTCGGCCTGGGTTCCTAATGGTGAAACAAAAGTAGAAGATCAGATGGTTGTGATTGGTTTGAAGATCGGTGAAGGATTAAAGCTTGTGGATGTGGATGTGGATGTGTTGGGTTTGAAGATTTTGGATCATTGGTTTGAGTTTAGTTTTGGATCATTGGGTTTCAAATCGCGGATCGTTGTGATTTTGTGTTTGGATTGTTGAGTTATTGCTGAAGATGGATTGATGGTTTGTGTTTGTATTTGTGTTTGTTTTCTTGCTGATTTTTGGGTATGTGTTTTCTTTTTTGTGTTTGGTTGACGAGAGATCTTCTGCTGGGTTTGTGTTTGTGTTCTTACTGGAGACCGATTTGTGTTTTTGTGTTTGGCTGAAAAGAGAGATCTATTGTTGGGTTTGTGTTTGTGTTCTTGCTGGAGATCGGTTTGTGTTTTGTGTTCTTGGATCTGTGTTCTTGTGTTTGTGTTCTTGTCTTCTGTGTTTTAGGTTAGTGTTTTATGTTCTGGGTTTGTGTTCTTGGATCTGTGTTTTTGTTGTTCTTGGATCTAGATCTGGATCTGGATCTGGGTTTTTTTTTTTTTTTTTTTTAATTTCTGGGCATATGATTTTTTGTTTTTAATTTGTTTTTAATTTTTTTTATTTAGTTAAAATTAATAAATTAATTTTTTTTAATTTAAATGCTGACGTGGCATTTTTTAATGCCAAAAAATATTTTTTATTATTGTGTGGGCCAATCTTGCCCTATGGTCAAATTGTGTGTGAGGAAGCCAGGCCCAATATTATCCCCATTCATACAAATGGAGCAAGGAAGGGCCCGGCCCAATATCCCGTGTAAGGGCAAACGAATATCCGAGGACATCCAGCCGAGGAATTGACAAAATTACCATCCGAGGATAGGTGGAGCATGCTTGTAAGGAGTTGGGCCGTGTCCGAGGACGATGGTCACCTCGGTACTTTTGTCCGAGGTATCTGGTGAACTCGTTAATCACTCAGAACAACGCCTGGGACAAATCTTATAACAGAGCAAAGGGGGAAATATCAAACAAAAAGTAATGGTAGGAAATGACAAATATCTAAAGGTGCTGTCACCTCCGCATTAAATGTCTCCCAGCTAACCTTCTGGCCGCATTAATGTGGAGGTGATACCTGAACAGTGAAGAAACAGCTTTCCAGCTAAGAATGGAAGATTCAAGAGAGGGCAAGGGGGATGACGAAAAAGGGCGTTGAATGCCAGGTCCACACGTGGATGATAAAAAAGGCAAAAAAGCCATGGTATATAAGGGGCCAAAGAAAAAGGAAAAAGGGGATCGAAAGAAGAAAGAAAAGGAAAATCAGATCTCTAGGGCATGTCCGAAGAGGCTTATTGCTACATTCCTTGCTCGTATCTTTAATCTTTTTACACTAAAATCCAATATCTTGGCCCAAGATCAGACTAGTTTCCTTTCCTGCACTCTATAAATTCATTGTTTGGGCTACGTGGGCTTGGATCCATTCCCGTTTTGGATTCAAGTCAAATCTGGTCCTTACAATTGGCGCCGTCTGTGGGAAGTCACTTGATCTGATCAGAAAGAGATTTGGGTTTAGTGCGTAAAATGGAAGAATCAGGTTCGCATCAACCAACGATAGGGCCACATCAGGGTGATGACAATCCGCATCAGGCGGCATCAGGAGGATCGCAGCATAACTACTCGGGGGCCCACCCTCACCAGAGAGGAGCTCATGAGCAAAGTGGGCAAACCATGCACACTAGTAGAAGTCAATCGCGTGGGAAGAGTCACGTATCCCATGCAGAGAATGAGAGGGACATGCAACACGAGATAGATGAATTGAAGAAGAAGTTACGTCGCGCGCGGCGGAGACGGGCACCATTCGAACCGGAGTCTTCATCTGAAGATACAGAGGATGATACATATAGGCAAAGATCTAAAACTCCACCCAGTGAAACCTTCTCCGGTGATGAAGAATATAATGATTATAGATGGAAAAGTAGAAGTACTTTGCAGAAAGGGCTAGGGAACAAAGCCATGAATGAGGCCTTGAGTCAAGTGGCCAATTCGCCCTTCACGCGACGGATTGAGGACGCCAGCCTCCCTCAGCGATTTAACCAACCAACCTTCTCTCTTTATAATGGCCGAACAGATCCTGTGGAACATGTAAGCCATTTTAATCAAAAAATGGCCGTCCACTCGAAGGATGAGGCTCTAATGTGTAAGATCTTTCCGTCCAGCTTGGGTCCAATGGCAATGAGATGGTTTAATGGCCTTAAGGCAAACTCTATTGATTCTTTCAAAAAGCTTACCCAGTCCTTTGGAGCGCGCTTCATCACATGCAGTAGGGTACCTTTGCCGTTAGGATCTTTGCTGTCAATGTCCATGCGTGAGGGAGAGTCTTTGAAAGCTTACTCGGACAGATATTGGGAGATGTTTAACGAGATAGATGGGGACTATGATGATGTGGCCATTAGTACATTTAAGGCAGGGTTACCGGCGGAGCATGATCTGAGAAAATCACTCACCGGCAAACCTGTCACCAGTGTACGTCTGCTGATGGATAGGATTGATAAGTATAGAAGAATTGAGGAAGATCAATTGCAAGGTAAGGGAAAAGTGAAGGTGATTCCTCAGGATAGGAGGGATTTCAGGTCGGATCGGATACAGAACAATCGTCCTCGGAGAGACTTTTTAGGGCAATCTGCATCTGCCAATGCTCAGGCCGTCAATGTTGTGTTTCGAGAGCCAGTGCAGAAAGTTTTGGAAAAAGTAAGGAATGAACCATTTTTTAAGTGGCCGAATAAAATGGCAGGAGATCCAAGCAATCGCAACCAAAACCTGTATTGCCAATATCATCAAGATCACGGTCATGCTACTGAGGATTGTCGGAACTTATGGGATCATTTAGAACAACTGGTCCGAGAAGGGAGGTTGAAGCATCTATTGCATCATTCCAGTGGCCGAGGAGGCCAAACAGGTACTGCGTTTCAGGGAGGTCCTGGATCCAAGCCTCCTCTGGGGACCATCAATGTTATATTCGCCGCTCCAGGGAGGACTGGATCCTGCCCAACCAGAATAATGTCAGTATCACATTACACCGACGATGAGTCTAATTCAACGCCGAAGAGAGCCAAGACGAATGTCCCTCTAGTGCTAAGTTTTTCAGAAGCGGACAAACAAGGAACCATACAGCCACACGACGATGCTCTGGTGGTTACCCTTAGAATTGGCGGATACGATGTGAAGAGAGTCATGGTTGACCAGGGAAGTGCAGCGGAGATTATGTGTCCTGATCTCTTTAAAGGTCTGGGTTTAAAGCCCGAGGATTTGTCTGCCTACAGCTCGCCTTTGGTGAGTTTTGAGGGTAAGATGGTGGTCCCTAGGGGCCAGATCAGACTGCCTGTGCAAGCTGGATGGGATGTGGTTGAGGTAGATTTCATCGTGGTAGATGCCTTCTCTCCGTACACGGCCATTATGGGTAGGCCGTGGTTGCATTCTTTGGGCGCCGTTTCCTCCACCCTTCATCAGAAAGTGAAATACCCCTCTGACGGTCAAGTGATGGAGATAGTGGGAAGCCAGTCTATGGCTAGGCAATGCCTAATTGCAGCAATTCAGCACAAACCAGAGGCTGGCGCCTCAGCCAGTAAAGAGAATGTCTTATAGCAGTCGGGGGCCTCGTCGTCGCTGCGTGGAGGGCCAGATGACGAGATGAGTTGTGAGGGCCTGGAAAAGGTGATTATAGGGGATGACCGTGAAAGATTCTTCCAGGTGGGGGCTCGGTTGCCCCCACAGGAGAGGGAAGAGTTGGTTGAGCTGTTAAGGGGAAACGTGGACGTTTTTGCATGGGACGCCTACGAAGCCCCTGGTCTGAATCCGGAATTCATTTGTCATCGATTAAATGTAGATCCTTCAGTGACTCCAAAAAAGCAGCCTCCTCGGCGACCCTCGAGTGAACACGTGGAGGCAATAAAGTCTGAGGTGGTTAAACTCAAATAGGCAGGGGCTATTAAGGAGATTTTCTACCCCCAGTGGCTGGCTAATACAGTAGTGGTGAAGAAGAAGACAGGGAAATGGCGCGTCTGCGTAGACTTCACAGACCTTAACAAGGCCTGCCCCAAGGATCCTTTCCCTATGCCGAGGATAGATCAGTTGGTAGATGCGACAGTAGGCCATCCTCGGATGAGTTTCCTGGACGCCTTCCAAGGTTATCATCAAATACCATTGGCCGCTGAGGACCAAGAAAAAACGGCTTTTGTTACTCCTGTGGGGAACTATCACTACAAAGTATGCCTTTTGGCCTGAAAAATGCAGGATCGACTTACCAACGGATGATGACAAAGATGTTTGAATTGCAGTTGGGAAAAACCATTGAGGTCTACATTGATGATATGGTGGTGAAGAGCAGGTTAGCATCTGAACACCTAGCAGATCTTACCAATGTTTTTGAAATTCTGAGGCGGCATAATTTGCGTCTGAATGCCTCTAAGTGCTCCTTTGGAGTGGGGTCAGGGAAGTTCCTAGGATACATGGTGACTCATAGGGGGATTGAGGTAAACCCAGATCAGATTAAAGCAATCAATGGCTTGCAACCACCTCGGAATCCAAAGGAAGTCCAGAAGCTTACTGGGATGATGGCAGCGTTAAATCGGTTCATATCCAGATCAGCCGAGAGGTGTAGACCCTTCTTTCTGTTGTTGCATAAATGGAAAGAGTTTCAATGGTCCGAGGATTGTGTCAGGGCTTTCCAAGAACTTAAACATTACCTATCCCATCCGCCTATAATGTCCAGCCCAGTAATGGACGAGGTCCTTTTTTCTTATCTTGTTGTTGCCTCACACGCCATAAGCCTCGTACTCATACGAGTGGATGATGGTGTACAACGACTAGTCTGTTATGTAAGCAAGTCGCTTAATGAAGCCGAGGTGCGCTACCTACCACTGGAAAATGCGATATTGGCTGTGGTGCATGCCATGAGGAAACTCCCCCATTACTTTCAAGCGCATACTGTGGTCGTCCTAACTCAACTTCCCCTCAAGTCAGTGCTCAGAAGCGCCGATTACACAGGGAGGGTAGCAAAATGGGGTACGATTCTAGGGGCTTTTGATATAAAATACATGCCCCGCACCTCGATCAAGGGACAAGTGCTCGCCGATTTGGTGGCTGAGTTTGCTGAATCTCCAGAAGAGGTGGAAAGGAGAGACGATCCGGTGGAGGGAAGATTGGTAGGCATGGCCTCTGTTCAGGGCCTACGATACTGGGAATTGTACGTTGATGGAGCAGCTAATCAGAGGGGGTCAGGAGTGGGGCTAGTACTGGTGTCCCCCGAAAAGATTACCATAGAAAAATCCTTTAGACTGAATTTCTCCGCTACGAACAACGAGGCCGAGTATGAAGCTTTACTGCAGGGGATGCAGATGGTGCGAAAACTAGGGGGAAAGGCGGTAAGAGCTTTTTCGGACTCAAGATTGGTTGTGGGACAAGTAGGAGGTGATCTAGAAGTGCGAGATTCAAGGATGCTAGAATATTTGCAATTGGTCAGGAATATACAGGAAATATTTGAAGCTTTTGACTTGTCTCATGTGCCCAGAAGTGGGAACACCCATGCAGATTCGCTGGCCACTCTTGCCACGTCCTCGGCTCAGGATCTACCTCGGGTAATCCTGGTGGAAGACCTATATGTGCGAGCTCTGGCGCATCAAGATGCACCACGGATACACCAGGTTGCACTGGGTCCCAGTTGGATGGATGCCATATCACTGTTCCTGGAAAAAGATGTACTACCTGTGGAAAAATCCGAGGCTGACAAAATACGGAGGAAAGCTCCTCGGTTTTGGTTGTCCGAGGACAAAAAATTGTACAAACGTTCGTTCTCTGGGCCTTATTTATTATGTGTGCACCCAAAGGCATCGGAGACACTTTTGGAGGAATTGCATGAAGGGGTTTGTGGAAGTCATACAGGGAGAAGATCATTGTCCCACAGGGCTCTTACCCAAGGATATTGGTGGCCGAACATGCAGAAGGAGGCGCAAGAATATGTCAAGAAATGTGATCAGTGCCAAAGATTTGCACCGAATATCCACCAGCCTGGAGGAGCGCTCAATCCGCTTTCCAGCCCATGGCCTTTTGCTCAATGGGGCCTAGACATTGTGGGTCCCTTTCCCAAAGCTGCGGGGAACAAAAAATACCTCCTGGTATGCACAGATTATTTTACCAAATGGGTTGAAGCTGAACCTTTAGCCAATATCAGAGATGTGGATGTTAAAAGATTCATCTGGAAGAGTATAATTACGCGGTTCGGTGTTCCCAACGTCCTCATCTCGGATAACGGTCTTCAATTTGACAGTAAAGCTTTCAGGAAATACTGTTCTGATCTGGGAATAAAGAACAGGTATTCCACTCCAGCCTACCCGCAAGGAAACGGGCAGGCTGAAGCCGTAAATAAGGCCATTGTGAATGGGTTAAAGAAGAGGTTGGATGACGCCAAGGGAAGGTGGGTGGAGGAGCTACCCCACGTGCTGTGGACCTACAGGACAACGCCTCGAAGGTCTACCGGGGAGACCCCCTTTTCAATGACGTATGGGGCTGAAGCCGTAATACCACTAGAGAATGGCTTCCCTACAATGAAATCTGGTGAATTTACTCCGGATGGAAACGAAGAATTACTAAAAAGGAACCTGGATCTAATCGAAGAACGGCGAGAAAACGCTAGGGTGCAGTTAGCCTACTATCAACATAAGCTAAAGCAAGGATACGATCTTAGCGTGAAATTGAGACCACTGGCCCCAGGAGATTTGGTTTTGAGGAAAGTAGTGGGAAACGCTAAAAACCCTGCTTGGGGGAAGTTGGGGCCCAATTGGGAGGGACCGTATCGGATCACGACGGTAGCAGGAATAGGAGCTTACTACTTAGAAGATTTAGACGAGAGAGCTGTACTTCACCCTTGGAATGTAAATAATCTGAAAAGGTACTACTATTGATAATAAAAGTTATCTTATTTTCCTCTTGCTTCTTAATACACTATGGCATCTATTGAAATATTAAACAGAAACTAAGTCATGTCAGGTCCTCGGACCACATACTTAGTGAAAATTAATATACTATGGCATCTATTGAAATATTAAACAGAAACTAAGTCATGTCAGGTCCTCGGACCACATACTTAGTGAAAATTAATATACTATGGCATCTATTGAAATATTAAACAGAAACTAAGTCATGTCAGGTCCTCGGACCACATACTTAGTGAAAATTAATATACTATGGCATCTATTGAAATATTAAACAGAAACTAAGTCATGTCAGGTCCTCGGACCACATACTTAGTGAAAATTAATATACTATGGTATCTGTTGAAGACTTGGTGGAAATAAATATGGCAGAACATCTCTTAAAATGAGAAACAACAAGTCATCCTTGTTTTGTCCTCAGACCATGAATCTGGAAAATATAACTGTCCGTGCGGCGTTAAGGAATATATTCAATGGAATAGATGTTGTGATAAAATCTTTAGAACATAATTTTGAATATAAGTCATTATTTTCTGGATAAAGTCTTGACCTGCTTTATAAGCCATGATTGACTTCATGGATGTCAAATAAGTGTGAATATAATTCAGCATGTTCACATTCTACTTATTGTTTAGGTGTTGTGATATTATCTGGAAATTGTGGAACTTATTAGGGAACTAAGTAAAGGGGAGATACATTTTTGAAAGATCAACATTACGTTTTATTAATTCATCTTGTTCCTCACTAATGTATGCTCGTTCCTTGATAATGAATCATGTTGTGAAAGTAAACAAAGAACTGAGCAAAGTAAATATGATGCAAGTAAGTAAAATAATGATGCCGACAAATATTACTTGAAATAGAGAAAAGTCTCTCATACATTATCGAAATTGGTCTTTAAGCACAGAAGATGAAATTACAACTGTTATCACTATAAAAAAAAAAGGGGGAAAGCAATGTAAAATAAATAAACAAAATATGCATATAAAACTAAGGCTTCAATTTGATCTGGAGCTTGGGTTTGGAAGCCTGGTTAGCTGCCTCAGGGTTAGTCTCCTTCTCCTTGTCCTTAAGAGACTCCCGTGCAGGTAAAGTGACTAAGGCTAACTGCTTCTCAAAATCTTGAGAAGCAGTCCCAGGTTGAGGGGCTTCAGTCACTTCACCTGAAAGGGGCCCATTTTTGATCTCTTTCTCTTTACCCTGGTCTGGCTGGGCAGCAGAGGGAAGGGGCTGAGAGGGAGCCTCGGCAGTTGGTTGAGGCACGAGAGGGGCCGGCTCGGTCTGCTTAGGAAGTTGCAGGGCCGAGGGGAAGATTATGCTTTCTGGCCTTCTCAGCTCTGACGAGGCTTCAATCCCAGCCTGGTTGAGAGCCTCTTCCCAGGTTTGGGCACAGTAAGCGCGGCAGACTGCAGGGACCTCAGCTCGGAGAGTATCCTCAGTCTCCACCACGCCAACATCATACCCATGCTGCTCGGCCTCCTCTCGTTCCTTCTCGGCCTTTAACTTATCCTCCTCGGCTTGCATTTTTGCTCTATCAGCCAAGGCTTTAAGCTTGTTGGCCTCTTCCAATTGCTGCCTTAGAGTTGCAATTTGCTCCTTGGCCGTGACCAACTGCCCTTTAACCTCAAGGACCAGCTTCCTCTGGCTTTCAGCCTGGGTCTCAGCCCCCTTCAAGGCAGCCTCAGCACTTTTCCTCTGCTGCTCCTCAGCCTTCAACTTCTCCTTAAGGTCCTTATTGCTGTTCTCAGCAATATTCAGCATCTGCACAGCAGAAACCCTTCTGGTCCTCTCATCATCTAACTGCTAGGCGATGGAGTGATATATCTCCTCCATCCTGAATATGCCTTGAACCGCCTGTTTAAAAAATAATAATAATAATAATAATAATAAACACAACAACAACGAAACAGACGTAAAAGAAAATGTGTAAGAATAACAATGTGTGCATATACAAGCAACGGGAAATAACCATTATGCCCAAGGAAAAGGGAAGAACAAAAGTTGAAGAGTAACAACACATACCATGCCTAGAGACCGCTTGGCCTGGAGAACTACCTCATTCCTCCTTAAACCCCGCAGCTCTATCATATCTCTGGGCAACAGGAGTGTTTCTTCCAATGCCGAGGCCACATGGCAGCCAACACCCCCGTTGTAATCTCTGATCGAGGCATCATCGGTCAGAGGTTCACCCCCTAGCATGGGAGCTGGAAGCCATGCCCGGGGTTCAGACTGTTGAACCTCTCCAGGCTCTGGACCTCGACTGGGAGCATGGCCGATCTTCAGCTGCTTCGTCGGCCTATGGGACTCCTCTTCACTAGAGGAGCGAGTCCTCCTAGTCTCTACTATCTCCTTGCCCTTTGGCTCCCTTCTCCTCTTTGGATCAGGTTGTTCAGCCCTGGGTGGAGGGGCTGGCCGAGGGGCACAAGGAGGGGATTTGGGAGGAGGGGGAGGAAGCTTGGGTTGGGTAGATCTTCCAACCTCCCCCCTCCCAGGTTGGCTCTCCAAGAGCTCCTGGAGGCTACGCTGGGGCTTCCTCTGAATGCCCATGTCTTCAGGAGTGTTGGGTGATGGAGTAGGTAAGTCAAAGATTTCGTAATCGTCGGTGGCCGAGGATGGGTCCACAAAACTTCCCTCTTCTCGTTCAGCTTCTTCTTCCTCCTCTACTGGAGAAGTGTGGGGAGAAGATGGAGCGACTTCGGCGAGACTGGCAACGGGTAGCTCCTCGGCGCGCTGGGGGTATTCTGGAAGGGGGACACCTTGGGGAACTACGAATCCTTCGTAAGCAACGCTGATTCGGTGAAGCCGAGGATCCTTAGCCTTTATCACGCACGATGGGGCTTGAAATGCGCGTGAGATGGGGTTGTAGCCGAGAATGAGGTGAGCTGCCCTCAATTGACCGTCCGACGGGTTGACGTAGACTTCGGCTCGGAGAACTCTATCCAAGCTGGCCTTGTTAACCAAGCACAATGATGGCGAAGTCGCACGTGGATCTGCATTGTCAATAGAGACGACAAAGAGTCGCTTTAGTTTAAGCCGACGACAATGGGAAAACTAGAATCTGAACAGTTAAACGTAGAGATTAAATAAGTTGGACCCCCACCTGGCTCACCCTCTTTAACTGGGCATGGTAAGCCATCATGCCACTGCCCAGAGAAGATTAAGAAATCTTCTTTTAATCCCTTATTGGATTGGGGGAGACACTGAATCAGCCTGACCTCTACCTGCCTGGATTTCAGGTAGTACCCCTGATTTTTTAGGTGCTGAAGGTTATAAACCCAGTTTATATCATGGTGGGTCAGATTTAGATTCATTCTTTTGTTTAGGACCTCTATACTTCCTAATACCCTAAACATATTCGGTGCACATTGGGTGGGGGATAGCCTAAAATACCTAAGATAGTTCCTAGTGAGGGTGCCCATGGGAATGGTCATCCCCCCTTCTATGAAAGCGATCATAGGAATGACAACCTCATTCGTTTTTCTTTCGTCGTACCATTCGCCCTGTGCCGCGTATCTAACGCCCACATGAGGAGGGATGTTGTACTTAGTCCTAAAGTTTCTCATTCCCTCCTTGGTATCTACTAACTCCTTAAATCTACCCATTTTTTAAGAGGCCCTAGAGGAGAGACTCTACAGTAAAAGGAATAAAAGTTATAGAAAGTTTAGGAGGACTTACAGGTGTGAGAAATGGTCCTCGGACAAGATTTATGTATTTGTAGACGCACAAAGGAACGAGAGAAAGAAATAAAGTATCAGGTTCTAGAATAACGCAATCGTTCAAAAGTGACAAGAAATTGATTTGAAAGACTACTTATAGTCGCGCAAAAATTAAAAGCGGGAGTTCACCCGCCCAAATTCCCAAAAGGTCCAACCACCGTTGGATTGTCATCTCACCGTTGAACGTGGGAGACAGAGGGGTTGCCAGTATTAAATGAAGGCGCTCCCTAGACACTGAAGAGTCAGGAACGAGTCGCAAGAAGAAAAACACGTGCAGCTATGATTTGACTCAACAGAATCAGATCATAAGGGATATCCGGAGAGAGAATCAAAATCCTTCTTTTCTCCCAAGGAGCCGAAAAGCAAGATTTTGAGGGGCTATTGTGTGGGCCAATCTTGCCCTATGGTCAAACTGTGTGTGAGGAAGCCAGGCCCAATATTATCCCCATTCATACAAATGGAGCAAGGAAGGGCCCGGCCCAATATCCCGTGTAAGGGCAAACGAATATCCGAGGACATCCAGCCGAGGAATTGACAAAATTACCATCCGAGGATAGGTGGAGCATGCTTGTAAGGAGTTGGGCCGTGTCCGAGGACGATGGTCACCTCGGTACTTTTGTCCGAGGTATCTGGTGAACTCGTTAATCACTCAGAACAACGCATGGGACAAATCTTATAACAGAGCAAAGGGGGAAATATCAGACAAAAAGTAATGGTAGGAAATGACAAATATCTAAAGGTGCTGTCACCTCCGCATTAAATGTCTCCCAGCTAACCTTCTGGCCGCATTAATGTGGAGGTGATACCTGAACAGTGAAGAAACAGCTTTCCAGCTAAGAATGGAAGATTCAAGAGAGGGCAAGGGGGATGACGAAAAAGGGCGTTGAATGCCAGGTCCACACGTGGATGATAAAAAAGGCAAAAAAGCCATGGTATATAAGGGGCCAAAGAAAAAGGAAAAAGGGGATCGAAAGAAGAAAGAAAAGGAAAATCAGATCTCTAGGGCATGTCCGAAGAGGCTTATTGCTACATTCCTTGCTCGTATCTTTAATCTTTTTACACTAAAATCCAATATCTTGGCCCAAGATCAGACTAGTTTCCTTTCCTGCACTCTATAAATTCATTGTTTGGGCTACGTGGGCTTGGATCCATTCCCGTTTTGGATTCAAGTCAAATCTGGTCCTTACAATTATTAATTTAAGCCATGTGGACATTAATTTAGTATTATTTATTCCTTCCGTTTGCCACATTAGCTTTCTCCGTTTTTGATGTAACGGCAGGGACCAAAACGGAAAGCGTTTTTCATGATAAGGACTAAAAGCGGTAAAAATAAAATATAGGGACTAAAATGGGAATCACCTGAAAATGTAGGGACTAAAAGTGGCTTTTCGCCATATTTATTTTGTACCAAATTCTAAACTATCCAACATAGAAAAAGCATTTTTGAGCCCCACTTGTCCACCACTCAATAGCATAGTAGAGAGATATTTGATTGTTTGTAGAAATTCTCGATGAACATCACTCTTTGCAAATGCCATGGAATTTTAATGCTAAAAGCCCTTCTCACTCACTCAAGATAATGGCCTTCGTAGGAATTCCCTACCAACAATGATCAACCAAGCAACAAAGACACATCTCCTCTTGGAATTCGAGGAAATCCATAGAGGACTCAAAGGGAGTCTTTGTGTGTAGGAGTGCAAGTTGGGATCTGAATAATATTCTTCGGTTTTGTATTCGCAAGAGTCCTGCATTACGTTTTTTTTTTTTTTTTTTTGGCTGAATATTCCCAGCATTAAGTTTTCTTCACCATCATTATGTTGTTTAATGACACGAAAAAAAAAAAAAAAGAATGATTATCATGTGTCCTTAGATTAGGTTTCAAATATGTTTAAACGATAATCATAAAAACTTGATTCAATTGATGCACATAAAATGGTAAAATTGGATCTTTTATGAACCTAACATGCTTATGAACTAGATTCAATTTTCATATTTTCTTGTACATTTTTTTTTTATTTGATAAGGAAACATATTTTCTTATACATTTAAGGTATGACATTCTTGGAATGCTACGTTGTGCTTGTTGCATGACATATGTAATGACCAATAACCAATTCCTAACACCGACTTAGACAAGTGGAATGAGTACCAAATATCTTCCTATTTTTTTCAACTTAGTCTCCGTCTAAAATCAATGATTCTAGACTAAGCTTTTTTTCAATGTAAATTTAACATTTTAAGAATTATATAGGAATCAAAGTTATGTACATTTTCTTATATCATAACTAAGAAACAAAGTCTTGTAATTTCTATTTCCCATTCTATTACAATGTAATTACAAATTTTCCAATTAAATGAATATGTGTTTCAAGTATTTTTTTTTTCCTAATAAAATAAGTGACAACTTCTATTGTAAAACTCTTGAACTAGAAGGCAACCAAATGATTATATTGATCAATGCAGTATGAATAATGTATCTTTTCCAAGGACACACATACAAAGTAAGTCTTGAACCCACGACCTCACTCTCCACTCAGTACTTATAATGGAAGGATGGATATGTCAATTGATCTAGAACTTAAGGGCTATCTTTCCCAAGGATAATTAAAATTCAAAAACGTCACTTAAAGACTAATGCACCACACAATTGGAAGTACTTTGGAAAACTAAGATAAAGCACATAAGAAACTATACCTACAAGTTTTGTCTCCATTGATCTTCTAAATTGCACAGCAACGCCCTCAAGGAGGCACTCACTATGTAGCCCACTAATGAGCTGTATACTCCCTTCTGGGTTAAAAATAAACTGATCCAAACAATTAGAATGCGTGGATCTTGACAGAGAGAGGTGTTACAAAACTTAGCCTCCTAGTTTTTCCTCAGTCCAGTCTTATTCTTTCTCTTTGTCCATTCACGGATAATAGAATTGGTTCAAACATATGAATATCAATTGCATATTATCATTCATTAGCAAAGGATGGCTCACAAGCAAAGATTAGTTGTATTCGAAATGTTTCTGAATGGGCACAAGGAATGATATAAATATGTTCGGATCTAGAAAATGAAAGGAAAGGAACATCATTTTATTTTTTATTATTATTATTATTATTATTATTATTATTTTGCTGGGTAAATGCAGGGATAGAACCCCCAAGCTCAAGGAAAGGAACATCATTAAATTGTTTAATAAACAAGCTTCCCTTTATATTATTTTTGTTTAATAAACGAAGACGTATGCTCCTTTGGAACAAAAATGATGATTTATGAATCGCTTCTTTTAAATTGCATAAACAAAGAGCAATAGAAATTATTTTCCCCTTTTTTTTATTCAAGAATTCTGTGAGAGCCAGAGCACTTGTTCAGTCTACTAAGGAATTTCCATGTAATTCTATTGAGAGAAGAAAGGAGAAGGAAACGAAGTAATCAATCGTAGAACTGTAGAAGTTATTCCCGGAAAGCATTTAAAATCAGCCTTTGACCAAGTTTAAGACGTGTGATTAAGAGTTTTTTTTTTTTGGTAAAAGATTAAAAGTTTGATAATAGGCACATATAAAAGTCAATTTGCTGCTATGCAATAAAAAAAATGAATAATTGATCATGCTCAATATTTAAACTACAAAGTAAAAGCAACCCAACAACTAAACAATTAACCAGTCAAAATTTCATAAAATTGGTTCTTAATGATGGCAGAGAAACTTAAGGGCGTGTATCAAATTAATGGACTGCCAACATCATTAAACCTAGACTTTCCAGAGAAGTCAATATTAAAAAAGATTAAAGGCAAAAACGTTTCTACCCCATATATCCTCCTATGACGAGAAACCACCCCTCAAATAATCTAGGCAACCAAGGGAGTTCTTACAATGACAAACTGGGATTACAAATTACATTATTGCTAACCAGGAAATGATAATGAACTAGGGTGCATCAGCACCAACATTTTTTGTATGGTAGTCTATGAAATTGTCCTACTAAAACTCAAAAACAACAGGAACAGCAGGATCAAGCAAAAAAAAAAAAAATTTATGATAGTCAAATTTAACAAGCTTCTTTAATTACTAGAGAGCTTCTGCCATATCTAATCCATGCTTCTTTAAAATGAAATGGTTTAGACCCCCACTTGCAGCCATGAAATAAGAATTGAATGATTGATCCTAATGCATAACATGTAAATAAAATGTAAAAGCAACCCAACAACTAACCAATCAAAATTTCATAAGATTGGTTCGTAAAGATGGCAGAGAAACTTAGTGGACTGCAAAGATCATTAAGCCTAAACTTTCCCAAGAATTTCGTTTTAGAAAAAATCAAAGCAAAAGAGTTTCAAACCCATAATATCTTCTATGAGAAACTCCTCAGATAATGTAGTCAGCTAAGGCCGTTCTTACAACGACAACCTAAGATGACAAGTTACATAATTACTAACCACATGATGGAGGACCATGGCAGCAACCATTGAAGACATATAAAAGGCGTCCTAAGACTTTTAATTAGTTTTAATAATTCTTCAAAACCCGAGCTATACCAGATCTGCCTCTGGTGTTCTAAATCAGATTTTGTTGTTCCCCCTTGTCCTACGTCACCACAAAATGATAATGAAGTATGGTGCATCAGCACCAACATTTTAGCTACAAAGTATAGCATGAGTCTTGGCTGTTTGGTGTGAGACTAAATATAGGCATACAATAAATCTGAAATTTATACCTTAAGGGCCAGTCAAAATCAAATCCTATTGCTACTAACCACTCGAGAGTGAAGGCAACTTTACGCACAATAACCCCTCTAAGCTTTCAATAAAGGACATCTTTGCACAAGACCTATGTTAAATTATGCATTCTGCCATCATCTACAGTTAGCTAGGAGAATACAGTACCACATGGGAAGTTCAATTAAGTCATTCTTTCTGGTTGACAAGGCGAGGACTCCAAACTTTCTATTTGCTAAGAAAAAATACTCAAAACTTCTACAAACATCTATATCCATCAAATTCTAACATAGACAATAAAATAAAATAAAATAAAAAAACACTACTGCACCGCACATTACATCTGTACATATACAGCAAACCTCCATAAATACTTTCACTCTATCCATTTCTTTGGCAGAAAATTTGTTATATGAAACCAAATTTCCATATACTCATGATAGTGTTGAAGCTAAGTGATGCCAATTTGATGAAAAAGGGTCTCAAGTTGGTTCAATAACTTACAAAGCGTGGTGATGATTAAAAATATCACACTGCCGACCTTTCTCAGACAACATCAAATTGAAAGAGAAGAATCTTTCTCAACCCCCTTCCCCCCAAACAAAAACAAAAAGAAAGGTCAACAAAATTTGCTAAGTCAAATACCTTTTATATTATAAAAGCACTCTGTAAGTTCTACTAAAAGCATTTATCTTTTCTTTTTTTCTTTTTTTAATGGAAACTTAAAGCATTTATCTATATAATAATTAGAATCAATGTTCATCAGATGAAATACAATTCCTTTTTCTTAGATTATTCAAGTGAAAGGTTCAAGTAATAGTCCAGTGGTAATGCTATCCATTGTAGTGCCACATGTCTGTGGTTCAAACCCCTCACCCTCTCCACTATCTACCCATCTTCAAAAAAAAATAAAAAAATAAAAAAATAAAGGAATATTCAGGTGAAAAACAAAAATTTCCACTTATTTCAAATGGTCAAATGATGGCTCAATTCATTCTGGATTTTTTTTTTTCAATTAAGACTTCAAGTCAGCGTAGATTAAGCTAGTTATAAGTGATAGAGAGTGACCTTTATATGCTTCATATAAATATGATAATGACAGCAATCTAAGTTTAATTTAGTTCTAATCAGCTTACTAAGGCCGTTTGCAGTGTATTATCTACAAAATGTTCAAAACTTCAAATTACAGATTTTCCCTGTCAGTTTACTACCATAGTCTGTAAACTAGGAACCAACACATAGAAGGACAACCCCATTAACCTTACTTAAAATTGGTACATCATAAGAAGATAGAAAAAGGAGAGACCAAGAGAGATAAGATATGTAGAAAGCATCATTATTCCTATACAAAAATATACCACGTTTTGCATTATACAATCCCAACAGCACAATGTTTGGTACCATATCTCTACCATGATCCAGATTTCTACAAGATTTATTAACAAACTACATATAAAGTAACTCATGATCAAGCTATTGCAACTATCGAAGATATAAGCAATCTTACAAACAGTATAGCTGGATCACTTTTCTTGTTTACAGTGCACAACTTCAACGACCAAGATTTTCACATTCATTCATTTGTAAAATGCATTTATGCACATTGAGCATCATGCCTCACTCCCACATTTAAAATTATGATCTCACAAGCATAACAATTTCCAGTTTCTAACACCACACTTCGAATCATTCAACTCGCATAAACTTATAAGTCCCACATGATTAAAATACTAAGAACATGCATTTGGGCATTCATATATGTAGTTGCACAACCTACTTAGAAGACAACCATTCCCCCAAAAAATTTGATTGCAAAAGTATCTAGTATTACCACTTACTTAAACATATACATACACTATCCAGTTCTTCACAGACACACAAGTCTATGAAATTATCCTACTAAAACTCAAAATTAACAGGCACAGCAGATCAAGCAACATTAAGAAACAGTAACACATATATGATAATAAAATTTAACAAAAGACCCACATTATAAATCGTAATAGTTTGAATTTTTGTTTTTTCTACCTCAGCCTTCCCCAATTTGATCACACTGCACCATCCCAAAATCTCTTTTCCTGCACTCACAATTCAAACTCATCCTCGAGCTTCAATTGCTCTGCTGCAGCCTCTTCCTCCTCATCATCGATCACGAAATATGGATTGTGTGCCTCGGGCTTAAACTTCAACCCTGTAAACACGTAGAATGCGAGTGTGGCTAACTCTCCGGCCACCACACTCGTCCAGAGGTACCGATACGAAGTAATAGTCTCCAACGCATAAACCACAACACGCGTGAAGTAAATGTAGCAAATCACAACAATGTAGTACTGCCTAAACAGAGTCAATTTCATCAAATTCACCGCCGCTTTCCCGTCAGTCCTAGCGGCTTCTCTGAGATTCTTAATCGACCAAACGATAGGGAACAAAACCGCACAGCAACACACCACATCGACGAGCAAGAAGATCTGCTTCCACGTAACCCAATCTTGCGCGAACGGACCGCTCTCATCGATCGCGACCTGAGCTATATTCGCCACAACCTGTAAAGGAATCACAATCATCAAAACCTTCTTCTCCTTATCTTGCAAATACGGCTTCAAAAACGACCATCCAGTTCCGATCAAAACGATCAGCGTGAAGAGCGTGATTCCTTTCAAGAAACTGAAGATATAGAACAACACGTCCCAACCGTGAGCGCTACCGGTGCGCTTGATGTACGATTTATCTTCGGCTTCACAGAGAAGATTCAGAGCTTTGAGAATCAGAACCGCGAGCATGAAGAAATGGATGCGGAACACGGTCAATCGCTTCTTGTACAAAACGGAGATCCAAAGTCCGGCGAGGAAGAAATAGCCCAAGGATAACAAGAAGTAAACCCTAGGTAAAATCGTTTTTCCGGCGGAGAGATAGTCTCGCCGTTGACTCTTCCCGTCGAGATTGTACATCGCCGATCTCACATCCATCGAAACCTTGAGCTGGTTCCCGAAACAGTTGGCGAAAACCAGCGTGAACTGATCGGCGTCGGTCTCGAAAAAAACTGTACTGAAGCTGTCGCCGTTTTTCTTCAGGTCTGAGAAAGTGAAAACCGGCTTGACCAAATCGGAGAGGAGAGCGCACGTGACTTCTCCGTCTTCGAGTTGCTGGAGCACGTGCATCCATGCGTCTCGGGTACAGAGAAAGAACCCGACTTTTGATAGGTCGGCATTCGGGTCGGATATAACGATCCCAGACACGTTGAGTTCGAGGCGACCCGTGTGGGTGAACCCGAACTCGTCGAATGGGATTATGGGGCGGACGTCGGATCGGATCTGGGTGTTGCGGATCTCAGCGAAGGAGAGGGAAAGAGAGAGGAAGAGAAGGAAGGAAAGGAAAACGGAGCGAGCGGAGAGAGAAAGAGCCATTAGATCTGAGGGCTGAGGTGAGAGAAAGAGAGAACTCTCAGATCTAAAAGTTAGATTATATATATATATATATATATATAGATAAATGGTGTTGGATCAATTTGTGAAGACAAAAGTTGAACCGACTTGAGAGCAAAGTCTACGGAGAGCTCAAGAATTGTGGATAATGAGGGGCGTTTGGTACGTGTATAAATATATTTTTAGTTTTTAAACAATAAGTAATACTTTTTCACCTGTATTATTAAAAATATAAACTATATTATTAGAATAATGTTATCAAACTATCCTTAAATTTTCAAAGCACTGCTGTATTGCAAATTTTCGTGGTAATGGATAACAGATTTTTGGCTCAATTTTACTTTTCCTTCCCAATGTTTCCACTATATTTTATTTTAGTCCTTTTAATTTAAAATTTTTATAAATTTCTTCCTTAAATTATTCTTTTATTGTAGCCCATCCTTTTCATTGAATTTATTACGAGTCATATCGCATTTTTAAGGTGATAGTTGATTTATAGATAAAAATAAGTTAAAGAACATAATGAAAATTCATAATTTTACAATATTTTTAAATTAGCCTACCACTTCATGTTTGGGCTCATTACAGTTTGTCATTTAAATTTTTTTTTTTTTAAATGGTTTGTGTGTGAAGTGCTAGACTAATTTGGAAATGTTGTAAAATTATTATAAATTTTTATTCTCTTCTTAAAAAGACTCAATAATAATATGTATGATGGTCTAAACGTATCGAAAATTATGTACAAATTTATGTATACAAGATACATGTATAAATATTTATTAAGACATAAAAGGCAAATTAACTCAAAAAAAAAAAAAAAAAAAAAAAAAAAACACCCACACGTGTGTATATAGGGTAGGATTCAAGGTACACATGGTGTAATTATAAGCAACTTTACATCATCCAATAATTTGTTATTGAATTCATATTTTAAAAATTCCACCGTTGAATTACATGTTCTATATGTTCTTAACATGCATACCAATATTAAAGCTAATCAATTTTTATTTATCATTCAATCCATAAACTTATATTTTATGCATTATTTTAAACTACAAAAACTTGAATTAAAACAATTAATTGATAACATGACTATTAATATTTAAATATCTTGAAATTTTGCAGGCATGAAAAATGCACAAAGATAATATAATACAACGGTTGATTTGTTAAAATTTGTATTCAATTAAATAATATTGAGTGGTGTAACATTACTTAAAATTATATTAGGTGTAACCTGAACTCAACCCATATGCAACAATGGAATTAAATTAGGTTTTTATTTTTTATTTTTTTTATGCATCGATAATTGGGGGTGGGGGAATTTGAATCTTGAATGTTTTAATTAGAAACACTAAAATGTGTTAGTTAAGCTACAATACTATTGTCCAATTAGCCTTTGTTTAGAAAAGACCAAAAGTAATTTAATTAAAATTGTTTTAGTGTTTAGGTTGTTTTTTGTTCTAATAAAGTAAGATATTCATGACTTTCTTATGTTATGGGGTGTCGAAGATTAAATTTGGTTGCCAACCTTGGTTAGAAAGTTGAAAAGGTCTTTCTCCTTTTTTATTGAATTCATATTTTAAAAATTCCACCGCTGGATTATATGTTTTATATATTATTAACATGCATACTAATTGTGGGTGTCTGAGAACAGAGGATGAATCTGAAAAGTTGCAGTATGATTGTGGGGATGTCACAATCCACAAGCCCGATGAGGAAAGACGCCTGAGGAAAGGAGGAGATGAGTCAAAGTACTCTAAGGGATTCCAAGTGAGAGAGAGAGAGAGGAGTGGTTATAGGGGAAGTTTCTAGCTTGGAGTAGTTTGTTGCCTCCGCATTAAATGGTGGGTAACAATTTTAGCAGTTGCATTGATAAGGAAATGACCTGAACAATGCAAGTCATAGCTAAGCAAACTCCTTTCGCCATCTTCTTCAAATATAGAAAAAGACAAATGTCATGAGAGGAAGCTAGTTAGATAAGAATGGATAGTTGAGATATGAGGAAAGGAGAAGTATATAAGAAAATGGGGGTTTACAAAAAAAGGGATAAAAAACACAAGTATCTAAAAAAAAAAAAAAACAAAAGTACTAAACAGAGACAAGAAGAATATAGAGAGAGGAGAGTGAATGGTGTAGCTTTTTGTATGATCTTAGCCTCATCGGGCAAGCTTATGGAGGAATATATGCTCCTTTATTCTATAAAATTAACATTTTCTTCTCTATCTTCATCCTCAGGCAAAGCCCCATCTTGTTGTTCGTTTCTCTCTCTTACAAATTTTATTGATTTGGGCCAATGTTAAACTATACAACTCACTGTTTTAAGTGGGCTTGGGCCGTAAGATTTTTTGGTCCTTACACTAATATTCATGCCAATCAATTGTTATTTATTATTCAATTCATAAACTCGTCTTTTATGCATTATTTTAAACTACAAAAACTTTAATTTAAACAATTGATTAATAACATGACTATTAATATTTAATTATCTTGAAATTTTGCAAGCATGAAGAATGCACAAAAATAATATAATCCAACGGTTGAATTGTTAAAATTAGTATTCAATTAAAAAAACATTGAGTAATATAATATTACTTAAAATTACATCAGGTGTAATTTAAACTCAACCTATATATATGTGTGTGTGTGTGTGTGTGTGTGTTTGTTAAGGGTGGGAGAATTTAGACTTTTTTTTTTTTTGATACATTGATAGTTGAGGGTGGGAGAATTTAAACACTTTTTAATTAGAAACATTAAAAAGTGTTAGTTAAGTTACATGACTATTTTCTAATTAGACTTTGTTTAGAAAAGACCAAAAGTAATTTAATTAAAATTGTTTTAGTGTTTAGGTTGTTTTTTGTTCTAATAAAGTAAGACATTCATGACTTTCTTATGTTATTGGGGTGTCGAAGATTGAATTTAGTTGCCAACCTTGGTTAGAAAGTTGAAAAAGCCTTTCTCCTTTTTTATTATTTTATTATTTTTTATGAATAAACCCTTTCTCCATTCCATAGTAATTAAGGTAATCTCAAATCTCAATAATAAGGGTTGTGACTATCACTTACTAAGGTGGTCCTATCCTAGCTAAACAATGAAACAATCAACCATTGATATCAGAAGAGCTAAGGAGTTTTCGAGTGTATTATTTATAGTTTCAATGAAATTCATAAGTATAGAAATAAGTCATATCAAATCAAGTTTTTCCTTTCAACCATCTTTTGATTTTTTATATGCTATATAAGGATTATTACTACAAATAATACTATACCCTATTACCCTTTATGTTGAATATTAATTGTTTGTTGAACCTTGTAAATTGTGTGAAACAGTATAAGTAAGATGCTTTATTTTCACGACTCAAAATCCACAAAGGACTAAAAAGAATAACTACTCTCCACATCTCAATTGTGCTAAAAGGAATTACATAACTTTGTAGATAAAGAGTGAGAGACTATTACATATAAGAAATTCACAAATAGAGTTAAACCAAGCAACATTTTAAATGCATTTTCAAAGAAGAGATGCCTCCTACTTAAGGGGTCTTGCGACTAACCATAGGTGAATGTTTACCAAAAACAAAAATCTCCAGACTCTCCACAAGTGGCAAGACCATGCAGGAGTAATGTCTACCTAATCCTGGAAGGTCAAGAGAGTAACCCAAGTGTAGCTATAATGGTCTTAAGGTAGCAAAATTCCAATAAGTTATAATTAGTTTTTAACTAATATGAAAAAATAATACATAAATAAATAAATATTATAATAACTAACTTGTAATTCCATGTATATGCACGGATATACTTAAAGATATATAATAAAATGTATAATATAATTCCTATACATATAATTTAAATACTATTGATAATCATTTTTATATTTTGTTAACTCTTTAAAAAAATTTGTAAGGATATTATTAGGTATAAAATGTAAATTGTCTATTTAAAAAAAATATATATATATATATATATATTGTCAAACACTTTTTTCTTTTTACAATTCATTTATTCTAAACTCTTTGGTTTTTGTATTTTTTTTTTTTTTTTAAAGAGTTTCATAGGCAATGATTGAACCCCAGATCTCTTATACAACCATCAGATACTTTACCGGTTGAGCTAACTGGAACCCACTGGTTTTTGTACTTAATAACTTACTTGGATGAATATTTATGACGTGGTCTTATATTTGATTTTAAAATTAAGAAATAAAACTTTTTAAAAATAAATAATTAGGACACATGGTGCAAAATTAAAACTCTAATTTGAAATTCTAATTTGAATTTCTCTCAACTTCACCTATTATCTATATATCTATATATATGATAATAGGTAAAGTAGAGAAATAGTCAAATTAGAATTCTAAGAGAAAGTCAAATTAGAATTCTAAATTAAACTTCCAATTTTGTGTCATGTGTCTAGATTTATGTGAGAATCACATCATAATTATCATTCTAATTGTTCAATCCAAATATGAAATTGGAGTCCAATTTTGCCCCATTTGCCTAAATTTAAGTAGAACCATATTAAAAAATATTTAGTATTCTAAAAAAAAAAGAAAAAAAGTGGGACCATGTTATAATTATCCATCAATGCCCACTCCCATTAAAACAAACACCGTGCTCCTTTTTTTTTTTTTTTTTGGCCGAATAAAACCTTTTTAATGGTGTCAAATAAGTTTTTTAGGACAAAAAAACGAGGAGCTGATTGTTTTAATTTTTGTGCAGGAAGTTATACCACTTAGAAAACTGAGGGGCCTAATGTGTTAAAACTTAAAGACCAAGAAAGAAGTGGCAAACAAAAAGATCAGTTCTCTGTATATAATTACATATTGCTTATAATCTGCTATGGACGAACAAAATAGAGGGCGGCCAAGTACTTGGGATTTTGTACAATAGTCTAAACTGTGAGATCGATTATGATCTTTTAAGATTCCACCAAGGCTGAAGACATTTTTGTGGCTAGCAAATATTGATTCACTCCCCACGAAGATAGCACTGTTGCAACGAGATACTTTATAGGATCATTTCTGTAATAATTGTAATGAAGCCCCACAAGATACTCTTCATGTATAATGGCATTGTCCACGTTCAAAGGGGATTTCATCCATTTCCATATATGTCCTGAACTACTCCAACGTCCATACATGATGAAAATTTATATTGGTCATATTTTAGTAGTTTTACACGATGCCAGACGTTACACCAAGAATTTTGATGGGTGTAGACGTGTAGTTTTGCTATGTCCCATGTAAGTCCATGGCTCACTTATTAGCTCAATTAATATGCTCACCATGTGGACTCTTTTCAGGTGTGGATGGAATAGCTTCAACCATATTCCTATGTAATGAAAGTTATTGCTATTTTCACTGCCAAAAAAAAGACCAAAAGAGGGAGAGATCTGAGGGTTACCACTTATCACCCTTTTACCTCTGTCAAATTGCTGAAACAGCTTTTGGTAAATTTTTAATTTTTACTTTTTAAATTTGGGCATTATATTATTTATATATGATATTTGTTTGAGTAATTGGTAGAAGATATATAAATATAGATATATATATATATATATATATATATATTTTTTTTGGTGGGGGGGGGGGGGGGGGCTAATTTTGTAACACCCATTACTTTTAATGTGTTTACATTTCTTTCTCTTTTCTACTTTTACAATGACAAGTTTTTAGCTTGCAAATGTTGTGGTTTATGATTATTGAGTACTCCTATGAACAATGCACTAAATTCTATGATAAACAAATCATTTGGATTTATCATTTTCTACTCCCATGTGTTGATAATATATGTCCAATGTATTGTTACAGACTTTTACAAGCAGTTTCCATACTTATTAAGGAGTTGTGATGTGGGAGATTTCAAGAAATGTAATAAAGCATCTAACTCAATACATCTATGATCAATTATTCAAATAATCAAGCCATTTTTATTGCTATTGGATGCAATTTGCAATATCGCATCTATGATTCTTATTGGGTGGTATTTCTCATGTATTAGATCCAAATAAACGTAACTTTAAAATTTAGTTTTTACTATTGTTTGTATTTGGTTATTTTTGTTTATAATTTTGTATCATCGATTTTAGTGAAGTAGGTTGTAGAAAAGATATTTGTGATCATTAGCTGATTTAAGGGTTGGGTTCGAATTTGATAAGGATGGGGTGTAAAACCCATGTTTTACACCATCCAAAAAGAAATTGTCATATTAGTTTTTTACTTAAAACTCAATAAATCTTACCTCACATAATAACATCTCATTAAACTTACAATTAAGTTGGATTTTCAAATGGGTATTAGAATTGATTGAGTGTAGTTGTGCCTATTCTTTAATATATGTAATATGATGAAGTGACATGTTGGGATTGGAAAGGTAAACTTCATTTTTACACCACATTCTTATAAAATTTAATCTCTTAAGGCTTCAACCCCAATGCTATTTTGACTTATCGAGGCCCCTTGGCAATTGGGATTCCTCTTAGAGATCAGTATCATGTGTTGTAAGAATATGTTATTTTAACACATCAAAAACCTATTTTATCTTTTTATGTATTATCAAAAACAAAAAGGCACATAATTTGGCTCTTTCTGATGATATATAGATTATGTGAAAAGAATATGAAAATTTAAAACTAATTATAACTTTTATATATATATATATATATATATATATATATATATATGCAACACTAAGAGAAAATCAATAAAATTCAAAATTGGAGTCTAATTTTTAAATTTGTGTGTCAAGTGAATTATTAGGTACAAAAATCAAATAGTCTAAATTCAATTAGATTCTAAATTGAAGTTCAATTTTGCGTTACGTGTCCCATCTAATTTTTTTAATTTTTGTAGGTAGTGAATTATTGGTGCAAAAACCGAAGAGTATAGATCCAATTAGATTCTAAATTATATATGTGTGTGTGTGTGTATATATATATATATCTATATGAGATGAGTTCAAATTACACATTTTCTAAACCATTGGATTTAAGTAGATCCAACGGTAAAAAAAATGCACTCATTAATGCTGATATTCTGATAATGATCTCATTTATTATCCTTATTTATAACATTCCATACCTATATCTAATCCCAGAAATATTTATATTTTTCTCTCTGCTCTCTCTTTCTCATCCACTACACGTTTCTCTCTCCTCCATTACTCTTCCACCTCCATTTTCATAAGGTTCCACCTCCATAGCCACATAGAATCTAATACAAAAAATATGGGACTTGGATTCTGTCCAGTGGCACTGGCCACTGGACAGAAACCCCACTAAAAAATATGAGACAACAAAGTCTAGTGACAACTACTAATTCATTATAACCGAAGCATGTAGCAATTATTTTGATACATTATCATGTGGAATGGTACGGAGGATATAGAAGCATCACTCCAAGTCTAGTTCACAACAAAGAATCAAAGTTATTGTTAAGATAAAATGTAAGATTTGGCATCAAATACCATTAAATCCACAAACTCCAACAAAGTTAACCTTTTGTTTATCATCGAAAAAGGAAGTCAGAGACCAAATATTAGAAGCACTGGTACACAACTTCAGCTTATATGCCATGTGTTTCAGAGCCAAACTTGCACGGTTTTCACCCCTCACATAGTGACAGGTCATTCATTAATTGTAGCAAAATGTAATATATTTTGCTAATAGCCAAAACTTGTTCAATGACATCAATGGTAATAGTGAACAAGTTTTGGCTTTAAATCTTTCTTTATCAATATTACCATCGATGTCATCGAACAAGTTTCTTTAAACATGTCCAAACTAAAAAATGTAATATGTTTTGCAAATAGCCAAAACCTGTTCAATGACATCAATGTTAATAGTGATCAATGTTATATTACAATTTTTTTTTTAATGAGTATAATAACTTTGATTCTTGTTGTGAACTAGGCCTGGAGTGATGCTTCTATATCCTCTGTACCATTCCACATAATGTATCAAAATAATTGCTACATGCTTCGGTTCTAATGAATCAGTAGTTGTCACTAGACCTTGTTGTCTCAGATTTTTTGTATCAGATTCTATGTGACTGTGGAGGTGGAAGAGCAATGGAGGAGAGAGAAACGTGTGGTGGATGAGAAAGAGAAAGCAGAGAGAAAAATATACCTATTTTTGGGATTAGAGATAGGTATAAAATGTTATAAATAAGGATAATAAATGAGATTCTTATCAGAATATCAGCACTAATGAATGCATTTTTTTTAAATCCAATGGTTTAGAAAATTTGTAACTCTTTAAAGTTACATCAGGTGTAACTTGAATCCATCTATATATATATATATATATATCATATACTATATAATAAAAGTTAGACTTGGAAGCCGTGATTGCGCTAAGTGACTTCACCAAATTGTAGAAATTTTGTTAGATTTAAAATATATATATATAATTACTGTGTGTGTGTTTGTCTCTCAAAAAAAAAAAAAGTGACTATATCAAATTGCAGCAAGTTTTTAGATAAAAACAAAAAGTTTTTTTTTAATCAACTTCTTTGGATAAAGTAACAATAAATGTTCTAATGAGCTTCTCCTTCTTCTTCTTCTTCATTTTTTTTTTAATTATATAAAGTAATAATTTTACTCTTAACTTACGTTAGTTTTTTTTTTTTTTTGGGGTGATTGTCTTGTTTTACTACACTTCTCCAATATAAGGATTGTAACTCTTCGTAAAAGCCAAATAATAAAAGTTTCTTCCATGCGGCTTAAAGGGTAATTGTTTTTTTTTTTTTTTTTTTTTGATTTTATGTTTACATAATTACATCTTTAGTTTTTATTCGAATCCTAACTGTGTCTACCAGATTAGGATCATTAGTTGAGACAATTATTTGGCTTAATTAATGTTGAACCAACTATTCCATTATGAAGATTAGACTGAATTCTTTCAATCGATATGAATAAGAATAATAAAAGAAAAAGTCACTCACACATTAAGCTATATGGAAGAAGACGTATATCACATTCCTTGGTTTTTATTTTTTTATTATTTTTTTTACAAAGATAGTTAAAAGTCCTTATATTTATCTATATATCATATCATATCATATCATCATATCATATTATATCATATCATATATCAAGTGACTTCATCAAATTGCGGAATTTCTTTTAGATTTTTAGATTAAAAAAAAAAAAAAAATATATATATATATATATATATATATATATAGCTTTATAAAAGTTAGGTTTAAAAGTTGTGGTTACGCCAAGTGACTTCACCAAATTGCAGAAATATTTTTAGATTTTTCAATAAATTCATTCACTTAATTTTTTAGAAAAAAACGAAAAGTTTTTGATCTTTATCAATATCTTTGGATAAAGTAACAATAAGTGCTCTAATGAACTTCTTCTTTTAAAAAAATAAAAAAAATTTATAAAGTAATAATTTTACTAGCTTACGTTAGTTTTTTTTTTTTTTTGGAATAAACATTTATCCTACATCATCTATTTCCTAATAATAAAGTAACAAATTTAAAAGTATTATTTTTTCTTCTCAATTTTTTTTTTCTTTTGGAATAAATAACAAAAAAGTAGCTAATATTTATTAACTTTAATGTAAACTAAAAAAAAAAAAAAACTAATATGTAATTAACATAAAATTCTTAATTACGTAAACTCATTTTTCTTTCTGTTCTTATCAAGTTGTCAATTTCTTCGCAACTTAAAATTATCTAATATAAAAGTGGGGGTATATATACTGTTTGGTATATTTTTCCCTTTTTCTACAGTATGATTTCTTGATGTATTCTTTCCTTCTCATACTTACCTTACGTCCTTACCTATGAAACTTGCATGTATGTATTTGCCTTCTTCTTTTGTTTTTTCATAAAATTCCCTTCTTTATTTTTTTTTTCATAAAATTGAATGTGTTTTGTGTGCGGGTTGCCTTTTGTTTAAGTTATTTTTGTTAACTTTGATCTAATTTATATGCTTATTATGGTCTTCAAAATCAATTGTATATCT
Source organism: Quercus agrifolia (assembly GCA_029955455.1). Taxonomy (NCBI): domain Eukaryota; kingdom Viridiplantae; phylum Streptophyta; class Magnoliopsida; order Fagales; family Fagaceae; genus Quercus; species Quercus agrifolia. The sequence goes on along the minus strand of JARQAD010000001.1, from coordinate 67,297,873 downwards.
TCCATGAAAACTAACAAATTAATTTTAATAAAAATCTTATTCACTTTTTGAAAAATCTGTTTATGTTTAGATCCCACAAGTAGCCATGAGACCAAGATTTGAGCATCTAAAACTATGATAATGAACATCACTCCACAAAGAATGGAGATAGAAAATTGATTAAATATAAAAAGGGTGACGTAAAAACAATGGATATTTAAGGTGATGTGAAATTTCCATGACTTCGCCGCCTCCCTTTGCTGCCAAAGTTAATTTAATTTTCATGTGAGTATCTTTACTTTAACTCTAATTCCATATTTTTTTAATGTTTAGAAATTAATATTGTTTGTAATTATTGAATTCAGAGTTTCTTTGTGTCTATATATTTATGTGCATGTTATTGTGAATTTTTTTTTCAATTTTTTTTAATCTTATAAATTTGGGTAGTTTTAATTTGTAAATTCGGGATGATTGTTTGGGGTTAAAGTAAAAATATTAGGTCAATTTTAATCATAATTCATGCAATAGTAGGGTGTTAGATGTTGATATTAATTTTATGCTTATTTACATTAATTAACATAAACATCTTAGCATGTTTAGTGTTGATATTAATTTGACACTTTGAGATGCAAGCGCTTTATTATAATTAAATAAAATTGTTATTATGCCGGTATGTTATAATTATTCTTCGTTGTTATTTGAATAAGTAAAAGTTATCCCTTAGTCCGATTGTGTATAGCATTTCTCCTCAATTATTAATTAGCGTTTCTCAATAAAATCATTCATGTTATAAGTTTATGACCAAAACCATGCAAAGCCCCACCCGTTTACTACTAAAAGCTTTTAGAAATATTGCCGTAATCTTTAAAATATTTTTACTATTTTATTTGTTATTAAATTTAATTATATTATCAAAAAATATATATATATATATATTTAAAATTTATATATAATTATTTTATTAAGCGATGCATCGCACGGGAATAATAAATATAGATATATATATATATATATATATCATATTATATATAATAAAAGTTGGGCTTAGACGTCGTGGTTGCGTCACATGACTTCACCAAATTGCAGAAATTTTATTAAATTTTTAGATTTTTAACGAACTAAAAAGGAAGAGTATACTACCAGGACTCTAATTCAGTCCTATCATTAAATAAAATTAGATTAACATTATTTTTTTATTTGTTAGGATATATTTCTTAAATTAGGGGATAATATTTAACATACAAAAATTTAATTTAGATAATATTTATCATCTAAATTTTCAAAATTTTAATATTATTAAATTAATATTATTTTATCAGAATATCAATCTACAAAACTTGTTTATTAAGGGATAAGCACAATCAAAATTCTTCAAGAGGTGATTAATATAAATCTATCCCATGAAACAGTATATATCTCCATTAATTTGATAATTTCTACGTTGATGACATTTAATATATATATATATATATATATATATATATATATATATATATATATATATATATATATATATATAAATTCCTTATAACTATCAACCATGTTCTCTTTCTCTTTTTTTTTTTTTTTTTTTTTTTTCTTTTTTCATTCTATTCATATGACCTTTTTTTAATTTCAATTTTTATGGGATAAAAACAAACACATTGATTAGATATCTTTAATTTCAATAAGATTTATATGAATTATATTTCAAATGGAACTCTACCAATATATATATATATATATATATATATATATATATATATATATAACCCTATATATCATTTTTGGAGTGAAGCTTATTTCAATATGTGAATGTCTAAATCTCATGACAATGCAAGTATGCATTCTTTCTTCTTTTATTATTATTATTTTCATTTTATTTATTTTCTTTAGTGTTATTATTGGTTTTTTGTCTTCATGTGATTTTAATTAATGAATTCAAGACATTCGAAAACATTGTCAAGTTTCTAAAGGCTTCTACTTTATTTTTGTATTTTGTTTTTATTAAATTGATTAGGTTTTGTGTATTGGTTGCCTTTTGTAACTAATTTTCTTAGCTTTGATCTAATTTATATGCTTAGGGTTAGTGTCTTAGAATTAATGATTAAATATGGTTATAATTAATAGATTAATTTTGTGGGGGAGTAAAATATGGGCCCATGATCTAGGCCCAGGAACGACGTTTCATCAACAATACGCCCGAGGAGAAGAAATCACAGAGGACCGTTGTAACTAACAGTAGAGCGCGTAAGGATCCCAAGAGGCTGGTCCGAGAGGAATACCCTCCTCGGACATGACGTCTGATGGTGAGAAGAATCTCGGCTTTCCCTTAGTCCACCCTCCAGGAAGTTCCGGAGGTAAAGATAGATTACCAATGCATATGGAAGGGATAAGGATGCAGAAATATCTTGAGAAAAAGCTGCTACCACCGCATTAAATGCATCACAGCTGCTTTCCTGGCCGCATTTATGTGGAGAAGACCCCTGAACAGTGTTGAAAGTGATCTTTATCCCCAGAAAGTCAAAAAGCTGTAAGAGAAGAAGTGGGAAACTCAAGTACCAAGCTAGATGGCAGACAAGTGGACGATAGGATTGAACAATGAAGGACTATATAATGGAGTAAGACCTCCAGAAGAAGGGGAAAAGAAAAAGAAAAAAAACAAAAGGAACCTCAAGAAATAATCACCGTAGCATCTGGAAAAATACAACCCAAAGAAAAGCATTCTATCTAAGTGCATACCCCTCGGACCTAACTGGAATCCATCAATTAGTCCAAAACTTACTCCTCGGACACGAGATCTCAACTTGTGTGTGTGTTTTAGTCTCCTCGGCCAAGCATTTTATCTTCAGTAACTGTTGTAAAGAGCGTTATTAGCCCAATTCTTTGACCCACTCTCTTACAAATTTATTGTATTGGGCTTATTGGGCCTATCTCCTGTATTCATCCGGGTGTGGGCTACAATTTGTGACCCTACAATTGGCGCCGTCTGTGGGAAAGAATTAGCGCTAGTAGGAAGTTACGGCAGTTATGGCAGGTTCGGGACCGCAACAGGCCAGTCCGCCCCATGCAGAGTCAGTAAACGTCAATCAGCAAGATGAACTCCATAATCTTGAACGGGATAACCACGTAGATAACCAGCGTGAGGGTAGTTCGCGAGCGATCCATGCTGGGAAGAGCGGCTATCGACGAAAGAGCCATCTGGTGCAAGGGCACGCTGACGAAAAGGACTTACAGCGTGAAATAGAAGGATTGAAAAAGAAGCTTCGTCGAGCACAACGAAATCGCACCCCTTCAAGTTCTGATGTCTCCTCCAACGGTGAAGGGGAGGACAGTTACAGGGATTCTTCAGAGACTCCCCCCAGTGAATCCTATTCCTATGAAGAAGAGCATTCTCACAAGAGAAGGAGAAAAAGTTCGTCTAGACGGGGAGTGGGAGCCAAAGACATGAAGAAGGCTTTGACCCAAATTTCTAAGTCCCCCTTTACTAGGGGAATAGTAAAGGCAAAGCTTCCCAGACGTTTTCATCAGCCTACGTTCTCTATGTACAACGGACGTACCGACCCTGTAGAACACGTGAGCCAATTCAGACAAAAGATGGCAGTCTACTCTCAAGACGAGGCTTTATTGTGTAGAGTATTTCCCTCTAGCCTAGGACCGATGCCGATGAGATGGTTCGATGGGTTGAAGACTGATTCCATCGTCTCCTTCAAGAAGCTCACTCAATCATTCTGCTCCCGGTTTGTTACATGCAGCAGAGTTCCTCAACCCCTTGATTCCCTGCTGTCCATGACAATGAGGGAGGGGGAGTCTGTGAGGTCATATGCCGAGAGGTATTGGGAGATGTTTAACGAGATTGATGGAGATTTTGACGAGGTCGCTGTCAGAACCTTCAAGGTTGGTCTTCCCTCCGATCATGGTCTGAGGAAGTCCCTGACAGGGAAACCGGTCACCAGCTTGCAACAATTAATGGATAGGGTGGATAAATATAAGAGGATAGAAGATGATCAACAACAGCAGCAACAAGGAAAAGGGAAAGATAAGCTTGTCCCACAAGAAAGAAGAGAGTTTAGGCCGGACAGGTACAATAATAACCGGCCGAAAAGGGATTATGCCGAGCAGCAGACATCCAGCAACAGCCAAATAGTAGGGGCTGTATTCCGAGAGCCTGTGCACCAAGTCCTAGAAAAGGTAAAAAACGAACCCTTCTTCAAGTGGCCCAACAAGATGATGGGAAACCCAGAAAAGAGAAACCGGAACCTCTATTGTCAATATCATAGAGACCACGGCCATACCACCGAGGATTGTAGAAGCTTATGGGATCACCTGGACCAGCTTGTCCGGGAGGGCAGATTGAAACAGCTGTTGCACCATTCCAATAATCTGGGTAGCCATGCGGATACTCGGTCAGAAAGGGAGAATCCTCCTAGACCTCCAATTGGAATTATTAATGTCATCTTTGCGGCACCTGGCAGGACAGGGTCATGCCCCTCCAGAGTAATGTCGGTGGCTCGTCTGTACCCTGAGGATGACTCTCATGAGTCGAAGAGAGCTAAATCGAGCCGGTCCCTGGTCATGGGATTCTCGGACGAAGACAAGATCGGAACAGTTCAACCACATGACGATGCTTTGGTAATTACCCTCCGAATTGGGGGCTACGATGTAAAGAGGGTAATGGTGGATCAAGGCAGTGCAGCCGAGATCATGTACCCTGACCTCTTCAAGGGGCTGAACCTAAGGGCCGAAGACCTGACACCTTATAACTCCCCTTTAGTAAGCTTTGAAGGGAAGATTATTATCCCGAAAGGGCAAGTCAGACTGCCAGTACAAACCGGAGCGGAGATAGTAGAGGTCGATTTTATAGTGGTGGATGCCTACTCCCCTTATACAGCAATTGTTGCAAGGCCTTGGCTTCATACTTTAGGAGCAGTCTCTTCCACCCTGCATCAGAAGATTAAATACCCCTCTGGAGGCAAGATAGAAGAGATATTGGGTGATCAAACCATGGCACGGCAGTGCATGATAGCAGCTATCCGACATGAACCTGAAGCAGAATCTGAGGCTCAAAAAGAAGAGCTATAGCAATCAAAACCCCCAATGTTGTCCAAAGATGGGCTGTCCGAGGAGGCGAAATGTGAGGATCTTGTAAAGGTCATAATAGGAGATGACCCTAAGAAATTCTTTCAAGTCGGATCTCAACTACCCCCGTTGGAGAAGGAGGAATTGATAGAGTTCCTCAAGCGAAACATAGACGTCTTTGCATGGAACGCTTATGAGGCTTCAGGGGTAGACCCAGACTTCATTTGTCACCATTTGAATGTTAATCCAGCAATGACCCCCAAGAAGCAGCTCCCTCGTCGGCCATCTAAAGAGCATGCAGAAGCAGTCCGTCAGGAAGTGATAAAGCTAAAGAAGGCAGGGGCTATCAAAGAGATCTTCTACCCAGAGTGGTTGGCAAACACGGTGGTGGTCAAGAAAAAGACTGGGAAGTGGCGAGTATGTGTTGATTTCACGAATCTGAATAAAGCCTGCCCAAAAGATCCATTCCCCATGCCCAAAATTGATCAGCTGGTAGACGCCACAGTCGGCCATCCTCGGATGAGTTTCTTGGATGCTTTCCAGGGTTATCATCAGATACCTTTAGCATTGGACGATCAGGAAAAAACTGCTTTTGTCACGCCAGTGGGAAACTACCACTACAAGGTGATGCCTTTTGGTTTGAAGAATGCAGGCTCTACTTATCAGAGGATGATGACGAGGATGTTTGAATCATTATTGGGGAAAAATATGGAGATTTACATAGATGACATGGTGGTGAAAAGCAAAAGAGCATCTGAACACCTAGAGGATCTTCGAGTCGTCTTCGAAATTCTCAGAAGCCATAAGCTACGCTTGAATGCCTCCAAATGTTCGTTTGGTGTTGGCTCAGGCAAATTCTTGGGTTATATGGTCACTCATAGGGGAATTGAAGTCAATCCCGACCAAATTAAGGCCATCACCAGTATGCGAACTCCTCGGAACCCAAAAGAGGTGCAAAAACTAACCGGAATGGCCGCTGCTCTGAATAGATTCATATCTCGATCAGCTGACAGGTGCCGACCCTTTTTCCTGTTGATCAATAAATGGAAAAGCTTTGAGTGGTCGACGGAATGTGACGCGGCTTTTCAACAACTCAAGGACTATCTTGCTCGGCCGCCTGTCATGTCAAGCCCTGAGCCGGACGAGGTCCTTTTTGCTTACATTGCAGTGGTCTCCTATGCAGTGAGTTTAGTATTGATAAGGGTAGACAACGGCGTGCAACGACCAGTATACTACGTGAGTAAGTCACTGCATGAGGCAGAAATACGCTACCTTCCACTGGAAAAGGCCATATTAGCGGTGGTGCTTGGCACACGCAAGTTGCCTCATTATTTCCAAGCGCACACAGTGATCGTTCTTACTCAACTCCCACTAAAAGCCGTACTTAAAATTGCAGACTACACGGGAAGGATAGCCAAGTGGGGTACAATTCTGGGAGCTTTCGACATTAAGTACATGCCTCGCACCTCAGTTAAAGGCCAGGTACTGGCCGACTTGGTGGCAGAATTCACCGAACCGGAAGCGGATAGTCAATTATCATTAGAGGAAAGAGGTGCAAAACTAGCCTGTAGTATCACCAGGTGTCCCCCTCCGACGTGGGAAGTGCATGTAGACGGAGCATCAAACCAAAAAGGAGCGGGTATTGGGCTAGTGTTGACATCAACAGAGATGATCACCGTTGAAAAGTCGTTAAGATTAAGCTTTCCTGCCACGAATAACGAAGCAGAGTACGAAGCACTACTGGAAGGAATGACTATGGTCCTGAAGATGGGAGGAAAGTCCATTAACCTCTTCTCGGATTCAAGGCTAATTATGGGTCAAGTCAAGGGAGAATTTGAAGCCAAGGATGAGAGAATGCGAAGCTATCTTAGCCGAGTGAGAGCCATGCAAGTGGAGTTCGAATCCTTTAGCTTGCTACATGTCCCAAGAAGCAGTAACACGCATGCGGACTCCTTGGCCACTCTTGCAACCTCCTCGGCACAGAACTTGCCTCGCCTAATCCTTGTTGAGGACCTGCATCGACCCTCAATAATAGCAAACGTAGTACAGATCAATCAAGTAAGAATGGGGCCGAGTTGGATGGACCCCGTCGTGCAGTTCTTAAAGGATGACATTCTACCCGAAGAGAAAACGGAAGCCGACAAAATAAGAAAGAAGGCTCCTAGCTATTGGCTGTCACAGGATGATAAGCTATACAGGCGTTCCTTCTCTGGACCTTATCTACTCTGTGTTCATCCCGATCAAACGGAATTGCTTTTGGAGGAAATGCATGAGGGAATCTGTGGAAGTCATACTGGAGGCAGATCCTTGGCGCATAGGGCCATTACTCAGGGTTATTGGTGGCCGAACATGCAGAGAGAAGCTTTGGAGTACGTCAAAAAATGCGACCAATGTCAACGGTATTCACCAAGTATACACCAGCCAGGAGGAACCCTCAATCCAATATCTAGCCCATGGCCATTCGCTCAATGGGGCTTAGACATCGTCGGACCATTTCCTAAGGCTGTAGGAAACAAGAAGTATCTGATAGTTGGTACTGACTATTTCACAAAGTGGGTTGAAGCAGAGCCTCTGGCTAATATCCGAGATGTGGATGCGAAAAGATTTATCTGGAGAAACATTGTTACTCGGTTTGGCGTCCCGCGTGTACTTATCACAGATAATGGACTTCAGTTTGACAGTAAGATGTTCAGAAACTACTGCGGAGAATTGGGTATCACCAACAGGTATTCTACTCCGGCTTACCCCCAGGGTAATGGCCAGGCCGAAGCTGTAAATAAGGTCATATTAAGCGGATTGAAGAAAAGACTGGATGATGCGAAAGGAAGATGGGTGGAAGAACTCCCACATGTACTTTGGACGTACAGGACCACACCTCGTAGGTCCACTGGGGAGACCCCTTTCTCAATGACTTATGGGGCTGAAGCAGTCATCCCTTTGGAGTCCGGGTTCCCAACGACGAGAACAAGCTCATTCAATCCAAAAGACAACGATGAAAACTTGGCGAGAGGTCTGGACTTGATTGATGAAAAAAGGGACTACGCAATGGTTCAATTGGCTCATTACCAACAAAAGCTAAAGCAAGGTTATGATGCCCATGTAAAGACAAGACCTTTGGTCTCAGGTGACCTGGTGCTGCGCAAAGTCGTGGGCTCGGCAAAGAACCCTGCTTGGGGAAAACTAGGGCCAAATTGGGAAGGACCATATCGCATCACCTCCAATGCTGGCATTGGAGCCTATTTCTTGGAAGACTTGGATGGACTTGTAGTGCCCCGCCCTTGGAATGTCAATAATTTGAAAAGGTATTATTATTAATAAACTTATGTTTGATCAATATTCGTCTTTTATGTTAAATATGTATACCTCTTTTCATACCTCTCGACATTCTCTGAAGTGTTTAAACTTAAATCCAATCATGCATGAGTCCTCGGACCAGATGATTTGGGTTAGTTAACACCCTTACTGTTCTCTGAAGTGTTTAAACTTAAACCCAATCATGCATGAGTCCTCGGACCAGATGATTTGGGTTAGTTAACACCCTTACTGTTCTCTGAAGTGTTTAAACTTAAATCCAATCATGCATGAGTCCTCGGACCAGATGATTTGGGTTAGTTAACACCCTTACTGTTCTCTGAAGTGTTTAAACTTAAACCCAATCATGCATGAGTCCTCGGACCAGATGATTTGGGTTAGTTAACACCCTTACTGTTCTCTGAAGTGTTTAAACTTAAACCCAATCATGCATGAGTCCTCGGACCAGATGATTTGGGTTAGTTAACACCCTTACTGTTCTCTGAAGTGTTTAAACTTAAATCCAATCATGCATGAGTCGTCGGACCAGATGATTTGGGTTAGTTAACACCCTTACTGTTCTCTGAAGTGTTTAAACTTAAATCCAATCATGCATGAGTCCTCGGACCAGATGATTTGGGTTAGTTAACACCCTTACTGTTCTCTGAAGTGTTTAAACTTAAACCCAATCATGCATGAGTCCTCGGACCAGATGAACTGGGTTAGTTAACACCCTTACTGTTCTCAAGTGTTTAGACTTAAAACCAATCGTGCCTGAGACTTCTGACCAGATGGTCTGGGTTAGTTACTACTTGTTTTATTTCCCTTTTTTAACATTCCAATATAGATAAAGGCGCATGACTCAAATTTCTTGTTTGGTTATATGTGTTTAGCTAGTATGTCAACTTCCGAAACTCCTCAATTAGGTCAGCCATTCTTTTAATGCAAAAAAAAAATGAATGGAATGACAGCGGAGAAATTAGCTACTACTTGCCATAATACGTAAAACAAAAGAAGTATACTTTCATTAATGATTAAAACAGTACATATCTTTAAAGTGATGAGCATAGAAAGCTAAAGAAAAAAAAAACAAACAAAACAAAAAGAAACACTAAAACAAATGTCTTAGGCCTTAATCTTGGTGGTCGACTGCTGGTTCAGGCTGCGAAGGAGCAGCACCCGGAGCATTACCCTGGGAGGTCTCGGCTTTTTCCCCTTGACCGGCGTCCTGACGGGTGGCTGTTGGACCTTCCACAGATGCTGGAAGGCCTAAATTTGCCGCAGGAGCTTCAGACGCTGAGGCTGGCTGCTCTGGAGGAGGAGGATCAGAATCTGAGAGCGGTTGGATTTCAGGATCGTAGTACACGCTCTCAGGCATCCTAAGGCTGGAGTCAGCCGGGACCCCAGCGGCGTCAAGGGCTTTCCCCCACGTGACGTCACAGTAGTCCCTGGCGACCGAAGCAAACTCCTCAGTTAACCTGCTCTGGGTTTCTTCCACCCCCAGATCATAAGAAGCTTACTTCTCGGCCTCGGCTGCCTCCTTTTGTAGCTGTGCAGCTTCCTTGAGCCGACGGATCTCTTCGCGCAGACCTATCACCATCTGCTTTTCCATTTCTAAGTTGATCTGGCAGAGGTGCAGCTCGCTGCGAAAAGTCTCCGCCTGCTTCTCCATATTATTCAATCCAGCCTCAGCGCTGGCCTTATCCTGGTTGGCCTTCTTCACTTGCTCGGCCAACTGCTTCTGCTGGGTTCTCAGCACGCTCAAATGGTCCTCCGCAGTATCTCGGGCCTGGTGAGCAGCCTTCGTCTCATCACGAAAGCGCTTTGCCCACTCTTCGGCCACGTACACTTGTTGCGCGACCTATTATGCAAAAGGAAAAAGTGTGTTAGACTTAAGAAATAATGCACAAATGAAAAGAAATCAAACTGAAGTAACTTACCATGGCCAAGTCCCTCTTCATGGAAAGGAGCAGATCAGGGTAGTCAAAGGTCCTGTACGCCGCCAGGTCCGACGGAAGGAGGAGTGGCTGTAGCAGTGCGTCGGCCAAACGACCTGCATGGCCACCTCGAAAATGCCGAAGGGAGGCATCCATCATGATGGGACCGCCATCGACCTCCAATTCAGGTGACCAGGTTCGTGGTGGCTGACGAGCCTGGGCCGCTGGTCGCTCCTCGTGGCTCTCCACGGAGTGGGACCTCCTACTCCTTCGCTCTGGTGCAGGCCTGGCCTGCTTGTTTCCCCTTGATGGGCCTAATTCCCCTTCCTCAGCTGGCTCCACCGGCCTTTTCCTCCTCAAATCCGGATTCGGTTTGAGCCCAAGGTCAGCAGGCACTTGGGGCGGTGGAAGGGGAGGGTGTGCAATTTGTTTGGATTTGCCCTTATCCTGAGGGGTTGGCTCTTTATTCCTACCCTTCATCAATTCTTTCAAAGAAGGGCTAGTCCGGGGAGCCATGTCCTCCTCCTCGTCGGTGGTATCGGCGATGTAAGTTATCACCTGAGCCGGAGGGTGCACACTCGACTGCTCGTCCGCCCCTTCCTCGGCCTCTGATATATGTACTGTTTCCTCTTCAAACCTGAACTTGTCAATCTCTAGTTCTAGGGACGAAGAAGAAGCTGTCTCTTCTCTAAGGATGGCTTCCCCAAGTGTTACTTCGCGCAACAGTGCGACGGCGAGGGGGATTCCCTATGGAATGGGATGGTCAACCGGTGGAAGGTCGTAGCTGGCGAGGAAGTGTGGCCGAGACACGTCTATTCGCGCCAAGCGATGGTCCCCGGCTCGGATAGAGTTGCCGACGTCTAAAAAGGACCGAGAAATGGGTTCAAAATCCAAAATGAGGTGGACCGCTCGTAGTTGTCCGTCCTCGTTCACGAAAATTTCTGACCTCAGCAGATAATTCAATGCTGGAACGTTGATCAAGCTGAGCTTCGGATTGGTAAAAAATTTGTCTGTCAAACAAGTAAGTTACGTTATTATGCCTCGGCTATAAAAAAAAATATAATAGTCACTAACACAAAATAACTAAGTAAATGAGTGTAAAAGCAAAGTAACAATCCTTAATGCTAAAGTTAGAAATCCTAGGTCTAAAGTGTTCCACCTGGAGTCCCGGCCTTGGTTGGGCAGGCTAAGCCGTCGCTCCAAGGCCCCGACAAGATCAGGTAGTCGTCCTTCATCCCCTTATTTGACTTGGGAAGGCAGGATATCAGTTTGACCACACTGCTACGGGACTTAAGGTAAAAGCCTGCCCGAGTCTCTATATGGCCCTCATACAGGTGGGCGACGTCGTACCATGTCAATCCTAACCCCAGATGCCGATCCAAGGCGTCGATTGACCCTAGGACTCTAAAGAAGTTGGGAGCACACTGATGGGGACACAGCCTATGGGCACGAAGGTAGTCCCGTGTAATCCTACCCATGGGAATGGTCATTCCCCCTTCTATGAAGGCAATCATGGGGATGACCACCTCTCCCATCTTCCGGTCAAACTCCACTCCCTCTGTGGTGCAATGACGTACCACCACCTCTTCGGGAATGTGGTACTTCTCCTTGAACAACTCTATCTTGGCCGGAGTGTCCACTAAGCGCTCGAATCTACCCATGGTTAGTCTCTATAAGGTGAGGTGGTTAGCCGAGGAGGTTAGCCGAGAGTACAATGGAAGTCGGAATGCGAAACTTACGTAGAAATGAACACGGATTGCTTCTCTGGTCACTGGAAGATCGTCAAGCCCTCCTTCTTGCGAAAAAATTGGTGGGCGCCTGGATATGAACACTCTGAAGTTGTAAGTTCTGATAAGAAGCAAAAAGTAACGCCTGGAAGTTTTTATAGTGGGGTTAAAACCACAATCCCGCCCAAATATTGAAGTTGCGATCTGAACCGTTGGATTCGTATTTCACCGTAGGATGTCTGGTTGAAACGCAATTCTAAGCGTTTAATGATGATTGTGCGAGTTCCCAAGCGTCAGAAGCCCTCGCGAAATGGCAGAAATGGCCCTTACATGCGCCTAAATTTAGATACTATTAAGGACTACGTCGTAATTACCTTTATACATCAAAATCCTAATTTTCCTCCTCGGATCAGAAAGAAAAATTAGAATTTTGAGGGGCTATTGTGGGGGAGTAAAATATGGGCCCATGATCTAGGCCCAGGAACGACGTTTCATCAACAATACGCCCGAGGAGAAGAAATCACAGAGGACCGTTGTAACTAACAGTAGAGCGCGTAAGGATCCCAAGAGGCTGGTCCGAGAGGAATACCCTCCTCGGACATGACGTTTGATGGTGAGAAGAATCTCGGCTTTCCCTTAGTCCACCCTCCAGGAAGTTCCGGAGGTAAAGATAGATTACCAATGCATATGGAAGGGATAAGGATGCAGAAATATCTTGAGAAAAAGCTGCTACCACCGCATTAAATGCATCACAGCTGCTTTCCTGGCCGCATTTATGTGGAGAAGACCCCTGAACAGTGTTGAAAGTGATCTTTATCCCCAGAAAGTCAAAAAGCTGTAAGAGAAGAAGTGGGAAACTCAAGTACCAAGCTAGATGGCAGACAAGTGGATGATAGGATTGAACAATGAAGGACTATATAATGGAGTAAGACCTCCAGAAGAAGGGGAAAAGAAAAAGAAAAAAAACAAAAGGAACCTCAAGAAATAATCACCGTAGCATCTGGAAAAATACAACCCAAAGAAAAGCATTCTATCTAAGTGCATACCCCTCGGACCTAACTGGAATCCATCAATTAGTCCAAAACTTACTCCTCGGACACGAGATCTCAACTTGTGTGTGTGTTTTAGTCTCCTCGGCCAAGCATTTTATCTTCAGTAACTGTTGTAAAGAGCGTTATTAGCCCAATTCTTTGACCCACTCTCTTACAAATTTATTGTATTGGGCTTATTGGGCCTATCTCCTGTATTCATCCGGGTGTGGGCTACAATTTGTGACCCTACAAATTTTAACAATTTTCTTATTTGATTTTTATGTTACATCAAATTATCAAGATGTTCTACACGTGTATTCTTGAATTATCAACTTTAATTTTAATTTATAATATTATCAAGATTATATTAATTTTAGATTTATCAATTGTTTAGTACGTTTTTTTTAAATAATTATCAATTTAAAATTCAATTTGGAATTATCAATTTAATTTAGTTTTAGGTAGAAATCTTACCCCTTATTTTAGTGAGATAATTATTTACACTTGATAATTTTTTCTTTTATCTTTATTGAACCTATTAAAATATATAATTATTTATACATTTATTTTATAAGCTTTTTCATAAATCGTGCGGCGCACGGGCCTATAACTAGTGTATATATATATATATATATATATAAATTGTGATTATGATTGTTTTTAAATATATCCATACATGTGTACAGAGTTACACACTAATTAATATAATATAAGTCACTAAAAATAGAAAACGCAATTTATTATACAACAAATGCCATGTGAAATAACATGGTTGTTTACAAAAAATCAAATAATTTTATATTGTATAATATTAATTAATATATTATGTAGATACAGATCATGTCCATCCATCACAAATTCAATTTATTTGAAGACATATGGAATTAAGGATGGGAAAACGATCCTTAAAAAAAAAAAAAAGGAAAACGAAATTTAACATTTTTAGGACTAAGTTGTAATTTACTTAAAATAAAATTTGAACAAAAATCAGGAACACAACTGTTTTTTTTTTTTACCAAGAGTGTTTTTATTTTATTTTATTTTACGGGGTTACCAAAATGAAAGGGTTTTGTCGGTTGGGGGTAGGATAGGGAAAATGGGGTGGCTAGCTTTGTGGAAAAACTGGGAAAGTGGGAAGTGGCAAACAAGGAAAATGAATCCAAGATTTCCAAACCAAAATGGGTGACTAAAGATATGCTGGATAGTGGATTCTAGTGCTTCCTAGTTTGCTTTGGTGTAATTGATTTTATTTTTATCATGAACTAAAATAGAAGGGCCAAATATATTATATAACTAGTATTATTTTTGTGCAATGCACAGCTTAATCAAGAATTATACATAAATTAAATAATTTTTTTTAATATTATAATTAAAAGTTTTAAACTTGTAAATAAGGTTTTAACTCGTATGAGAATAATAATTTATGTTTTAAGAAATACAAAGAGTTAGAATGGAATAACTAATCATATATGGGTAACCAATATACAAAAAATCTTTTTTCTTTTTTAAAAAAACATTAAAAAAAATAGAAGTACTTCTAATAAGGAGAGACTTAATTGCATAAGCATTGAATGGTTGTCCTTGAGAGTGAAGAGTATTTCTAATCAAGTAACTTATTAAAAAAATTGAAATTGTGTATTAATCTTGACATTCCATTTATAATAAAAGGTTTAAATAAGCATCCTCCCTTATTTGTCATATCAAATTAATAAACATATAATAAAGAAACAATAGATGCATAATCTTTTATCATATATAGATGTTTATGTTCTCTTTAGTCTTCACATATCTAATCAATATATATGGATCATGAACCATACGTAGATGCTACTTGTTCATAGAAATCCTACAACACCTAGAAATTTAGCAAGGATTCAAAATCAAATAATATATTTTACCCACCACAATAGTGTGGTAGAAAGAATGATTTTCAGACCTAGAGCTACATAATTTCTGTCATTTTCTTTAATTCTCTCAAAAATTTTAGAAAATTTTAAATAAAGCTCTAATCTATCTATCTATATATATATATATATATATATATATATATAGATAGATATATATCTAAAATCTGAAGCGTAGTATTTATTGTTGTTACGCTCAGGTTAAGTCACCTCAACAGTCATGTCATTATCCTTTTTTGTTTCTAATTTTTCCTATATATTTTTAAAAACATTTTCTCATTTAATAAGGTGACTTAAAAACTCCATTATTTATAAATTAAAATATCTTTTAACCATTATTTTTATTATTAATTTTCCAAAACTCTCCCTACCTTTTACCTCTTCATCTCCCCACTACTTTCTACCTTAATATCATTCATTCTCTACCCTTTTATCTTCATTTATTTTGACTCTTCTTATTCTTAACACATTACCATAAATTTGACATTTTCTTTTTCATTCTATGCATAGTTTCTTCACACAAAAAAGGTCATTCTCTACCCTTTTATCTTCATTTATTTTGACTCTTCTTATTCTTAACACATTACCATAAATTTGACATTTTCTTTTTCATTCTATGCATGGTTTCTTCACACAAAAAAGGTTATTCTCTCTCTCTCTCTCTCTCTCTCTCTCTCTCTCTCTCTCTCTCTCTCTCTCTCTCTCTTTTCATTTTCTTTTTTTAATTATATCCATGCTTAAGTTGATGAATTTTTGTGTTAATTAGAATTCTACTTTGGGTTGATGTGATTTAGCTTTGTATTTTAAGTTGTTATCTTTTCTATTCTCTTTTATTATTAAATATTATCCTACTGCATTATACATATAGTATATAATAATATAATGTTATTATATTACATAGAATGACTTGGATAATTTGATGTTTATTGTTATATATTTTATTTTTACTCTTTTTGCTTCTTATCTTATTTTATTCAATATTTAAATTCAGTCACATCCTCCATACTTCTGTAGCACAAATCAAGAAAGTAGCTAGACACACAATTGCATTCCTTTACCATATATAATATTTGTGTGATAAAGGGTCATATAATTTATAATTTAGATAACACTCTTTGAATGTGTCTAGACCTATAGATTGAGCAATTTGTAGTCTTATAAGGCTATTGAGAATGGACTTTTTGAATCAAGACTAAAAAAATATGGACTACTATATATTATTTAGACAAAAATCTTTATCATAAATATATTAAATTTTTTTGCCACAAATTTAAATCACGCAAACTTAATAATTTTATATTATGTGTTAGCATTGTGTATGCTTCTTCTTCTTCTTCTCAAAAATATTACGTATCATCTTTAAAGGATGCTAACAATATTGATCTTATGGGAAAAGTTATATAAAATATTGAGAAAAAAATGTTTTATATTATAGTCTACTAAAAATGCTTTTAAAAATTTAAAACTTTTCTATTTTTCATATTATTGACGTGTTTTACGGTTATCACATGTGATAACTTAATTTTTAACATTCTCAAGTTGTTTCAAAAAAAATAAAAAGTAAAAAGGTTGTCACAAAACATGAGTTCATGTAAGGCCATCAAACTTGATAATTTGCAAATGATGGAACCATTCGCGACAATATTTGCATAGTTATATAGTTCGAGGTATATCAATCTAGCAAACTTTTAGTCTTCAAAAAACACATATCTACTAGTAATTAAACGTTCATTTTTGATAGTTTTAACTTTTTCATATAATTTTACCTCTATATATTCATCTATTTTAATTTAGATTTAAAAAAGAAAAACTTTAATTTAGATATTTACAAGTAAACAATGAAATAATGGTTCATGAATTAAAAAAAAAAAAAATCATCTATACATATTTATCTTGTGTGGTCTACTATAATTTAGATGATTATAACTTAATAATGAAGTTTATAAACAAGGTAATTAAAACAATCATATTTCTACAATTCAAAAAGTTCCCATTTCTTTTCTTTCTTTGTTTTTTTTTTTTTTTTTTTTCAAAAAAAGTCCTTTTACATTTAATTGGATTTATTTATTTATTTATTTTTTAACTTTGACATATCACTAACCTAACTGCTTCATACATTAAAAAAATTTAATGCTCCTTAATACTTCCATTAAGATATTATAGATGTCTTAATTGATTGAGACCAAACTAGAGAAATGTCTTTCATATTTCCTTAAAAAAAAAAAAAAAATCTTTGATATACCATCAACATAACTACATCTATAACTATTTAAGTCATCCATGATATCTATTTCTTATTAATAACCATAAAAACTATAACTAGTGAGGGAACATACAAATTAATCAAGAAAAAATGAAATGAAATCAAATGTCAATAGTAACCATTATTTGGAACATAAAAAAGTGGCCAAGAGGAGTAAAAAAAAGAAGAAGAAATGACTATACAGAGGACATTGAAAACTTTAAAGTACAATAAAATCAACCATTACATTCACTTAATTAAATCAATAATCAACAATTAAATATAATAATACAAAATTTAAACTTAAAACTAATCAAACTCTAACTAGGAAAATTATATTTCCTACCATAACTAAAAATGAGATGTTCTTTGGTAAATTAGAAATTACCATGACTTAAAAAAAATCTAACGAAGAATTCTACCTCTTATTTAATATCTATGTTATGCAAATCATCAATCAATAAATATATGATAATGGTAAGAAACGTCATAAACATGATTATAAAAAATATAATAAAACTATTTTTTATTAAATTATTTACAAAGTCTAGGGACTAAATAGTTATAAAAATTATCATACGCAACGCGCAGGTCTGCGACTATTAAGACATAAAAAGCATGACAAAAAAAACAACCTCAATTTGTTTGTTTATTTATTTTATTTTTCATTTCTCACCTTTAATTTCCTTTATTTTTTAGCATGAACCAACAATCAGAGATTCATGAACTTGCTTTTGACTTGGAGATAATTGACTGCAGGATTAAACTTATAATGGGCTTATATATATTGCAAATTACAGATTAGAATCTAAGCTATAGGAATTGCAATTTTACTATAACTCACAAGAATTTAATTCCTACAAACATTGCTAGATTTTCACATAATAAAAAACAAAAATGCAAAATCATATACGTATGAGACAAAAATAGGGTAGAGGTTACTTTTTTTTCAACTTTTCATATTTAATTTGGAGAATTTCTATAAAAAAAAGGTTTCAAAGAAAACCTTTGAGCCACCAAAAATGATTCACGAAAGGGAGAAAATCTCTTATCATCAAAGAGTAGATACTCCTATTAAAAAAAGAGAGGTTTTTTTTTTTTTGAGAAGAAAAAAAGAGAGCCTTTAGTAGATATAACATCCATTAGATGTAAAGAACGGTGGTTGAGTTCATCTATGCTTTCATAACATATATCGTTTAGATTATCTCTTTGTTAAAATTAAATTTATCTCTTCTAGTAAAATTTTATCGTCAATGTAAAAATTATAGGAGAAGGAGAAAATAAATTTTTTTATAAAATGTAACTGCATGTTAAAAAATTTAAATAAAAAAGATAATAATAGAAAACAATTAAACCGAATTATTAAGCTACTATCCCCATGATACGCCCTTCGCATGTGGGATGAGGCTTTTTTCTTCTTCTTCTTCTTCTTTTTTTTTTTTTGAGAAACCAATGAGGCTTTTTTTATAGTAAAAAAAAAAAACCTGTGTTTTTATTTTATATATATAATTTTTATTTTGAGAATCTAATTTATAAGTGGGTAAAGAAATTTGAAAATTAATGGGAGATTGATCCTATTTTTTAGGCAATGTTTTAGTGGGAGTTAGAGTTGTATTTTTACTAGATTGTGCTTAGTTTTGTCTCTATTTAACCATAAGGGTGTAGAGGCATTTTTGAACCAAATAAATGAGAATTCTAAATAGAAGAAGCCCCTAAAATAATACTAATATAGATAATAATAACAGTGGTGTATGAGACAAAACGTAGAGATAAAAAAAAATAAAAAATAAAAAAAAGAAGAAGAAAGAAAATGTAATACAATTGTGTCTATTAAAATTTATCATCAACAAAACCTAAAAACAATAGTGTATATCTAAATATTTAAAAAAAAGAAAAAAAAGAAGAACAACAAATTGACAAACTATAAAAATAAAAATAAAATTGGGGAAAAAAAAGAAGGGGAATTTTTTTTTTTTTTTGATGGATGAGAAGAAGTTAAGTGGATATTAAATTATTAAGTTTTTGTGTCTATCAAAGTTGTGGGGACAATTTTTGCCTAGACCAAGTGTTTGCACTTGTAATCATTTTTGGCTTGGAGAGTCCCACATTGGAAGGAAAGGCTTAACCAAACTAGTGGTACTCTATCACCATTGGTCATCCCTTATATGGCATGAAGAGGAAGACTTTCCTTCCAATGTGGGACTCTCCAAGCCAAAAATGATTACAAGTGCAAACACTTGGTCTAGGCAAAAATTGTCCCCACATTAAAAGGATCCTTTTAATGTAGGGACAATTTTTGTTTCAAAGGTCAAGGGGTAGATAATGTTGGAACCTTAGGCAATTTTGTTGTCCTACATTGGAAAGAACTCCTCCCCCTTCCTACCTTATAAGGCATGAACCAATGGTGATAGAGTACCAAACTAGTGGTACTCTATCACCATTGGTCATTCCTTATATGACATGAAGAGGAAGACTTTCCTTCCAATGTGGGACTCTCCAAGCTAAAAATGATTACAAGTGCAAACACTTGGTCTAGGCAAAAATTGTCCCCACAAAACTTTATCCAAAGAAAAGATTTCAAATTAAATTTTTTATCAACTTAGAAATTATAGAAGAAGAAGATAAGAACAGGAAAAAAAAAAAAAAATTATAACTATTTTTTTTAAATCTATAAAAAAATTCTATAATTTAGTGAAACCATTGGGCATAATCTTGGCTTCTAAGTCTAACTTTTATGATATGATATGATAAAATATATGAATCATGTTTTATTAATCTATTGGTTATCATGTCTTATAAGAGCCAAATTTTGTGCTAGTGCAACACTTATGTGGAAATTCGAATAGTACTTGGATTGCAAATTTTAAATAGCATTTCATT
Source organism: Quercus agrifolia (assembly GCA_029955455.1). Lineage (NCBI taxonomy): Eukaryota > Viridiplantae > Streptophyta > Magnoliopsida > Fagales > Fagaceae > Quercus > Quercus agrifolia. The sequence goes on along the minus strand of JARQAD010000001.1, from coordinate 67,277,824 downwards.
TTCATACCGAGTGTTTATTTGAGAATAATTTATTTAGTTTTTTGCTGAAAGTATGCTATAATATATTTGTATTTTGAAAAAAATTTGAAAAAATAGAAAAAAAAGAAGTAAAGTTTTAAAAAGCCTTACATTTAAAAAAAAAAAAAAAACCTTTTTTTTTTTTTTTTTTTGGAGAAGCACTAAAAATTAAACTTATAAGCCGATTACAAGCATACTCCCTATAATTTGTTTACAAATTTAATTTGAACCTCACAAGTTTCAACGAGTCCTTGGACTTTTGGCATGATGGACCCGACGGTTCGGTTATTTTTCTATTTTATTGTGGTATGTCGGACCAAATTTTGAGATTAAAGATTTTGTTGAGCTCGAGGAAAAGGATCCCTGGGAATAGATTTTGAGATTAAAGATTTTGTTGAGCTCCAGTTACTTTTAGGGGCGGATTTTATTGTGGTATGTCGGACCAAATTTTTCAAGATTTTTTCATTCGATAGTGTAAAACTTTTTCTATTTTCAGTGACGCTTTTATGTTCATTAACATTTTCGTTCAGTGTAAACAATGAAGTTTAGGTTTCAAACCTAATGATCTGTTCTGACACAAATGGTTTATAAGGATTCAGCATGATGATTTGATTCGAATTCAGGACCTTCCTAATATTTATGTAGCCTAGCTGGTTTGCTATAGAGCATTAATGCCCTTGAGGTAAGCTCTAGGTCCATGCTGGTAAAGATCAAGTACTAGACAGTCTAAACTCCAATATAGATGGTTTATCAAAAAAAAAAAAAAAAAAAACTCCAATATAGATGGGTTTGATAATGGATTAGATTTCTGTGACTGTGATAGTGACCAAGCATATGCTCATTGTTAGAGTATTTCTTGTTTAATTGAAAACCATATCCATTATGACTTAGAAGTGTTGATTAAATCCAATAATGGGCATACCATGATCTCAATGGATTTCCTTATTGAAGTACGTTGATTACTTGCGTTTAATCAAGGTCTGATTACCAATTAGTAATGTATTTTGTTGTTTAATATGCAGATCAGAAGTGTTTCTTATTAATTCACTTCCATTACATGCCAAGCGTGATCATTTGAAGAACCTTTGGTAAGTTTCAGAGGTAGCACAAGAAGGTAAGAGTACTGAATTTTAGTAGTCACTTAAACTTTCTTTGTAAGTGGTAGCGTATTTCTTTTCAATACCACTTCCTCGAAATTTAGGACTTACATGGGACACATACTGTTCCTTAAGAGAGAAAATGAAGATGTAACTACTTTGTAGTGGGGTTGGCCGAGAAGAAAGCAACAGCACCAACAAATGGTGCATTTATATATGTAGCTGGCTCAGCCTGCTGATAGTTATTCCGGTCATCAGAGAAACTGTCTTTGTTATCAGGACCGCCGACTATGGCGCCAGCAAGGACATTTGGATTGGGTGAGCTAGAGTAGAGGTATTGAAATCCATTGTTGCAGGCAATATGATCAGGGTGTGCATGTATAGATGGTAGAGAGGAGCCCCTATGGTGGACATGTTGAGGGTACTTCTCCCCAAACCCCACCATGTAAGACATCTTTGCTGGATTATCACCTAAAATGTAGTCAACTTGCTTCTTTGCGTGTGAGATGAGATTTTCTGCAGTGACTGTTGAACCACCACACGTGGCAACTCCTCCATTGGAGCTAAGATACTTGGCATATGTCAGGAGGAGGAAAGCTGTGGAAGTAACATACTGCAGATTGCTCTCACTTGCTTTGTAGAGCAGTCCCCCTGAAAATTCAAGTATTAGGCAACCATTTTACCGTCGAGGTGCATCTCACTGCCGGGAAATTTGTTTTACTTCACATCACAGCATGGGGAGTCACCGTAAAAGAAGAAATTATCATCTTTGTCAAGATGATGACAATTGGGAATCAGCCACACCAAAAAAATTTTGGGGTAAGGCTCTTTACCAATCGCCTCTCCTAGACTCTGCAAAAGTGGGAGTTTTATACACTGGGTTTGGGCACGAACTTTTTTTGTTGAAATGATGACTGGCCTCCCTATACTGTGGTGTAAAGTGCTGTAATTGTTGTTTGGACAAAGGAGCTGCACCCATACCATTGGCATTTCAATATGGCAAAAGAGGAGAAAGGGAAGGAGGTTGCTCACCAGGGGTATATTGCGCCTGGAAACTGGATGTTCCTGGAATTAGGGAGCATATGTAATTGTCTGAGTGTGCTTTGTATATCTGAAATTCTTGAGTAGTTTTCTCTAGAAAATCCTGTGGAGAGTTCCATCAAAGGTTATTTTTTAAGACCTTGAAAATAGTGCAGAAGTACCATTAGCTGAATTTTGGAATAAGACCTTGGAAAGTAGAACTTTGGTCCCAGGTCGCTTGTCATCCCAACTGAAGGAATAGTCATCATCATCAGCGCCCAAAGTGTGGCCATTGGACTGAATGTAAGCCAAGTATGAGCTGTTCTGTGAGGCTCTATGAATCCATGAAGCACCCCAGAGAAGCTCATCCTAATTGATAAAACTGGGGTCAAGAACTTGGCGAAGTATAAACAAAGCTAGAAGCAAATGTAATAATCTTACATTGTAGCCTGAGTAAGAACAGTAAAATGGGCAGACAACTGAATTGAGAGAGTCACTGTAAGAACCTCGATGCCTATCTGCAAAATCAAATACCTGCATCATTGTGAAGAGCAATTGCTTGTTAATTAAGTGGATGAAACAGAGAACTGGTAAACAATGAATGCAATTTGTCCGGATATTTACTTTCATGGCTGTATGAAGCAATTGTGCCGAGTAAGAAGGATCAGAATCTTTGAAGACTATTGAAGCTGCCGCCAGTGCAGCGGCTGTCTCTGCTGCTACATCGGACCCTGGGTTTTGATCAGATACCTTATAAACGTTGCGTGGCGTGTCCATATCTTCAGGCCTCTCCCAGCACCGATGATCCATGTTTGGATCTCCCACCTGCACCATTCAGCACCAAGCCATAAGCTTTTGAGCCCTTTTCTTCAAAACTAAGAATGATGTAGATAAGGTTATCTCTTTTATTATGTTCGTTTTGCCATGCTTTTATGTAGTAAAAAATCTATTTATGTCATGTCAAAGTTCTATAATTCCATTGTGCCAACTAGCATTAACTGTAATGTTAGGATTCACCCTTGTTTTGAGTTTGTATATAGCATCTAAGTATATAATTATGTTTGATATATTTTGCACCATTTTGCTGAATTAACCATATTCTTTGTTGGTGCTTAAGAGCATGTTGCTTTTGCTCACTTGGACATATAAGGTGTTAGGGGCTGCAGTGGCTGCTTTTAAAAGATAATCAGTACTCCATTTGATGGCAGCTCTGGCATTCTCAATCTGGTTGTGCATGGAGTTACCAAACTCAATCACACTCCATGCTAATAATGTAGTGGTGAAAGCCATTGGTAGGCCAAACTTGACATTATCACCTGCATCATAATAACCTCCTACTAGGTCCACCTGAAATATATCCACAAGCAAGAAAACATTCAGTCATTTGTTTATAGTACATATTATAAAAAAAAAAAAAAAAAAAAAGTTACACCCAATGCATAAAACTCCCACTTCTGTGGAGACTGGAACAGGTGATTGGTAGTTGTTTTAAATTCAACAATGACAAACCAAAATAGAATTATTGTTACATGATAAGAAGAGCCATCTGACTGCCCGGAATTGCCCCTCCATGTGAGCCTTTGGTTTGAAGGCAATTTTCCAGACCTCTGTCCCTCAAAGAAGAGGATGGATTTCTCAAGAGCGTTAGAGTAATCTTGAGAAGTGAAGGCAGAGCAAAATAAACCGAGGGAACAAAGAGTTAAGCACAGAATGTGCATCATCATTGTAAATGTGGTGGCAGAAGCCATATATTTTTCTTTGCTTAATCCTTAAAGCCTCAATGGTCTAGTCTAATGCTGGTGGTTTAAGAGACTTGTGGGCTTGAAAAAAATTTGAGATAGGGCTGAAATTTATAGACCAAGGTAGAGCGGGATGTTTAGCAAAAAAATACAATTAAAAAAAATTGAAAAAAGAAAAAACAAGAAGAGGGAAGTTAGGATGTTCGTTGGTCGTTGAAATTGCATTTGTCTCATGCTTTATCACGGGATCAACTGCGCTGAACCGGACATTTAATTGTGGGGACAACAAACAAACTTTATCTTCACTATTGGATATAAGAAACTGCAGTCTGAAAGTCATGGCTCACAAAATGACAAAATTAGGATATGGTAGAGAATATAATCATCGTGTAACGTTAGAGACACGATTATTTTCATTACTTTTTTTCACAATTTCGGACCTAGTGTATTGTGATTGGAACAATATCATTTTCTTGTGTCTATGGTTGATATCATTTTTATTATGCATCAATTAATACAAGTCATGTCAATGATTGTGAATATAATTTTTTTTTTTTAAATAGTGTCCCCTGTAGTTATAGTTAATTCTATTCATTTTTTTCAGGGTTTTGCACAGAGAAAGATTCAATCAAAAGTCTTATACAAACTGCTTGAACATTGGATGCCATAATTTAAGGCGCAGTATGGTTTTGAATTTTGGACAGACATATTTTGTCCATTGCAACTTAAGTCACGGATACGTAGAAAAGTGAATCACATGGGCCGCCGAGGCAAAAAAGTCGAAACTGTGAGAAGAGGTGGAAGAGGTTATAAAACAACATGAATGCACAGTTTTTTTTAGTTAAAGCGCCACTAGAGAGAGAGAGAAAACAAACACAATTCCTTATATCATGTGACTAGGTTTATTGAGTATACTATATTATCACAAGGATGGTCAAGTATTTTACAATTCTTTCGGTGGAAAAAAATACCATAATCTTATTTGCAATTTCATGAGAGTCAGAAAGGTGCGGCATGATTTTTGGAATTTTGGAAGACCATGAGTAGCCAAAATAGGATTCTATTTTGAAAAACATGCAGTATCATAGATGGCCGTGACGGCAGTGACCCTTGGTTGCTTTCTCCATTGATGACTTTGGTAGTAGAAATATTTCACATGTGAATTCCATTTGATTTGATATGGTAGAATTCAGATTGTGACCAATGAGTTATAACTTAATTGACACCTTCTCTTCGTGTATCAGTAAGGTGGAAATTGAGGTCGCAGGTTTAAGACACAGGATGTGTGTATAACTTAGGGGGGCGTATGATTTGTCGTGATGTCACATTATACTGTAATATTACATTATTGTAATATTATATTAATGTAATTTCAATATAGGAATACAACATTACATTGTTTAGGAAGGTGATGAGATTAAGATGATATGATATATTCTGTAATTTTAGATTATGGTAATGTTAGAAAAAATAAAATAAACTAAAAATTTTAATGTCACATCATTGTAATGTGCATTACATTAATGACACATTATAGCGAATCAAACTTATCAATAAAAAGAATAAAATAATTGTGAGACGGTCAAATATGTTGATTTTATGGTTCATTGTTCATATATAGGGTGCACTTGAGAGACTAGCAGTGTAATGACTTCTGTTGTTTTATGAAAATTCTGAGGGACTTTTTTTTACTAAAGAAAACGATACTGCTCTGAGCAATACATATTTGTTTCTCTTTGCAGCAATAGATTTGAAATCATAAGTTTGTTACTTGTTGGCATTAGAATTTGTTTTTGAAATATTCTATTAACAAAAGGCCGAAAAACATCAGACAAATTTGAAAAAAATCCAATGAAGAATTTGAGACCTAAAATGGAGATATTATCCTTGAAGATACTTTCAGCATTAGTATATCATTGAAGTTCCTTATCTGATGGGTTTTGGTTTTGCTTGCTTGGTGAATTTATTCCTATAATAATTTTGTCTTTTACCGACCAATGCAACTGCCAAAAAAATGTTTGTTTCTTAATGTTAAAATTGCCTCCTTGCAAGTTTGAATGACCCCTACATTTCCGGACAAAAGACAGTAATTTTTTTCTTAATGCTAGAGTTGCCTTCTTGCATATTTGAATGTCCGCTACATCTTTGGACTGCAGAAGAGCCAAAATATTTTCCATGCATCAACAGTAAAAGGCAGGTCGCTTCCTGCATCTATTATACTTCCCTTGCATTCAGCCAAAAAAGAAAAAAATTTGTATATCCCCTTCAATTTCATAGATGGCTAAAGATATGATTTGCCTACTATATCTACACCACATCAAGAATCATGTGTTGTTGGTACTGGACCAGTAACTACTAACAAGTCAGCAGTCTTGGGCATTTCGTCACTTTGCAATGATTTGGTTCCCCAATTTTCTAGGGAAGTATATTGACATTAGACAAACAGAATTTAGCAATTTGGGGACACAGGAGGAGAGAGATGTTGACTATCCAGTGTTTTGAAACTTAATAGCTATGTGCTTGGTAGGGGTTCTACTCCATTCATTCTTCTCCAGTCAACTATGTATGTATGCACCTGTAAGGATACTACTCAAGCAAAGGTACGACAATATGACAAAGAAATTGCTAGAACTATTTCAAGAAGACGTTAGTACTATTTGTAGCATACTAATGAACTTCCTTATCTCATGCTGTGGAAAACAGAAACTCATTGCATATAATTCTAACTTCAAAGAGATGAATTTTCCTCCAGCAGCATCAAGAGAACTCACTTAGCTACTGTCTATCTTGAGTAGAGTACTTTGTATGTTCACCTATATATTCTCTAGATTGAGGCATTGTAAAGCCTTGAGAAATACAGGTCTCACTGCCATCTCTTTAGTTTTGAATATTGATTAGAAGCTGTCTGATAAATTTATGTTCATATGATGGAGTCCTCTGGCTCTAAATACAGGATTTCCTATCTATTGTCTAGGAAAGAGCGTAAGTATAGAAGTATTATTAAACCTAATTAAATTTCAATGTGTTGGATGCTACCATTTTTAATTCTCACTTTTCTCTGATATATGGGAGAAAACTTGTACAATTTGTTAATAGATGGGAGGGCAAAATCACCCCCGTGACAGCTGTAATGTATATCATAAATGTCTCTTGAATACAAACCAAGAACACAATATCTGTACAGTGAAATAAAAAAAAAGAGTGAAATATCTAATTCTCCAATAGGAGATATCAAAAAGAGTGAAATATCAGTCTCAGGCTTGTAGTTTAGGACAAACACTGGAGCTGGGATTTGAGATGGAGCCTGCAAATGTTGCTATAGTTAGGAAACAGAAAAATGTTAAATGTCCATGGACCACATAATAGAAATTTTACAAACTTACAGATATCTGGATAACAAGGCTGTTTGGACACAGGATCCTCTTCAAATGGGGGTGGAACTTGGCCGTACACCATTTCGCAACTCATATCTTCAAAATCTGAGATGAACATGGAAAAGTGGATACATTAAGTAAGAATCTGCCTAAATAATCCAGAACACAATTATTTTTTTCTTCTTTGGGTGTGGGTGGGAGTGATGAATGATTATTGAGATACAGTTTTCACCAACATGTATTTGAGACCATAGAAACTGATATTTACTACAGAACAATAGATCTCTTTATAGGATTTCAATAGAAAAGGAAAATTTTCTGACCAATCATTAGACCAAAGATATAAGGTGACATACTTGGTATCATGGTTAATGGAAGCCCAAATTCATTGGTGAAGAAATCTTGAGTAGGAAACTTGCACATGTTCACGCACATTCCTACACACCCGCTGTTCTCCAGATACCTTGGTGGGGAAGAATGTCAAAATTGGAAAATCATTGTTAGTTTTTTATTCTATATGATAAGATCTTCTAATAATGATTTCTTCTCCTTTAAGAATGCTGCTTCATTTGACTGCTGCCAGAAAGGATCGAAAGAAAGGAAACTTGGAACCTTCTATTTTCAATGTTTAATGTAAAATGAAAGTTAAATTATTTCTTAGAATTTTGATTTTACCTGCACTTCTTTATAAGAACTCCACTCTGTTGCTTCACCCCATCTACCTCTACTTCCACAACCTAGTGGATGCATGCTCACCAAAGTAATATAAAATAAAGGACACTAAAAGAAGCAGCACAGAAATCTCGAAATAAAAGATGACAAATGTCAAGCTGGACATGCATGTAATTCATATAAGTGAAGAATGAAAAACAAGTGTCCTTAATTCTAGTATCAAGTTTAAAAGGAAATTAACTTGGATATGTACAACTAAACTTTAATATTCTATATGGCATAATTCTTCCAACGGGAATAAGTGTGCACATTGCTAAATTTGTGAGAATTTTCACTTGAGGAATACATGTTTATGAATATATAAGAGAATGTGGCAGCATAATTACCTCAGATGGCCCAACTAACCACTGGAAGAAGGGCACTGTCAATGCTGCATTGAATTCTGCAGCCCACTTTGTTGGAGGAAATAATTTCTTGAACTACAGCAACAATAAACTGAGTCAAGCTATATCTTATATGAGTTGTAACAAGGTTTAGTAATTTAGTATTTCTAATTAGAAATAATACTCTTATTCGCACTTCAGATATACCAGGACAAACCATGATAATCTCTATTTGAATAGATTAAACATAATAAGTCAAAGTTGTATCTAGTGTCAACTTCATTTAAAATTTTATATGACGCAACAATCTGAAGAATATTATTAAATTCAGGAAATAAAATTATCATCGTGAAATGGACTATTCCAAGACAAATGGAGAGAATCCTGTTTTATGCCAACTACCGTATCTTCGATGTATTATTGACCATAAACCATTTAAAAAAACATGTAAACACCGACTGAAACCAAGTGAGAGAACTGAAAATATAAGCATTATTGATTATCCACCTGAGCAGGCGCCCCTGGAGGGAGCATAGACAAGAGCACCTCACGAACCACTTGCTGTTGCTGCATGCGAGACCTTCCTTGCATTACTCTCTTAGACACTTCCACAAAACTCTCATAATCATGATTCCACCACCCATTCTTCTTAGTTTCTGTCCCAGCTTTTGCAGGAGCTGCAAACTTCTCCATCTTCCTAGCAAAGAGTGTCATGAATGCCCTCTCAAAAAACCCATCATTATACTTTGTTTTTTGTCCTAAAGGAGCTGGCTCTCCCGATGGCTCTGCAATCCTACATTGGATAATATTTCCTTTGCTTGGTCTATGGCTATGCAATGGAAAATGTTGAGGAGGAGGAGAAGGCCTAAACTGGACAACTTGAAGGCTTAGGACCACCATCAAGTTTTCAGTGTATTGATTTTTGTTCAAAGAAACGAAACTAAAGCTCTCAACTGAGTACTAAAATGAAGACCACATAACACATAAACTGCATTGAGGTTTATACTTTTTAAGGATTCTCCTTGTTCCTTTTACTATTAACCTTCAATAAGATTTATGTAGTTTCTGGGGATCCAGGAAGGCTAATGAGGATATGGTTGGTTGAGTTTGCTTTGTTTCCATAGGACAAATTATAGCCATACATGCCACTTTTATCTATCCCTCTTTTTTCATCTTAATTATTTGATTCACCGCCCCGCCCCCCCCCCCCCCCCCCCTTTTAAATTTTGTGGAATGGCTAAAGTAGCCTCATTTATATGTATCAATTTCAAAGCACATTCAGGTATTTTGGAGATTTTATTGCTGAAATTGATGCTTGAGAATGAGAGCTATTTAACGCTGGCCTCAAAAAATTGTGATCCTGAAGTAGAATTAAGCAACAGTATCAGGATGGATATGAGGCTAAAATAGATGCCACGATTGAATTATATAAACTATAAAACCTTGCGAATGGGGGGATATGAGGATCCAAGTCCAACCCAGGCTTGTATTACTTGCAATTGAGCACAGACTGCACAAAAGATTTAAGTCATTTTCCCACGGCAAAAAACACTATCATTGTAGACTACAATTTGTATATTTTATGAATTGATACAGCTCTTACAAGTGTCTTTCTATGGAAACTTTATATGTGCATTCTAAACTACCAAATTCTGCCATCAATACTCTAATTCAATTAATTTGCTATTTCACACAATTGTTCAAATGCTTGTCAAAATAACTTTTTTTTTTTGGCAATCTAATGTGTTGGAGGAGCTTTTTGCCAAATTAGTTAGGAAAATTACATTCTTTATAAATTAATTGGGAATAAAGTGTTGATAATCCGAGAATTAGAGGAGGAGAATTTAAACTTGAATATCTTCATTTTGAAAACACAACGATGTACTAAATGAATTACAAAACTCTTGACTTGTAATTGATGATGCACGCTACAAATAAGTCGTAGTTTTTAATTAACCATTCATTTGTTCATTGTTTTGGTCCACAGTCCAGGCTAAACTGATGTGGGCTCAACAATATTAACACTGCTAAGGTTGGATCTCCGACTTACAAAATCATTTCAAGGTTCAGTCCAACAAGTTCAAGCCTAAGGAAAAACAGGGAATCTCTTCCTATTTGTATTTAATATGTGTTACATCTCTTTTTTCTTTTTTCTTTTTATTTTTTTTATTTTTTATTTTTTTTTATTTTTATGAGAAGAAAGTGTTACATCATTTTTAATTAAATTGATTAGGACTTAGTTGACTCAAGTATCACCATAAAGTCTAGGCTCCGCCATTAGTGCCGTAAACACAACTCTACCTAACATATTTTTGTTAATTTTAAATGTCATTTTACGAAATTAATGAAATATGAAAAGATTGTTGTTGAAGACAAATATGAAAAGATTGTTGTTGGGGCTTGCTCGTGGGCCAATAACTCACCCCAATCCACAGGCATACAATGACTCCCAGGCCTTCTAATCGACACAAACCAGATAAAGAGGCCCATCCAAGTCGCATTAAAGGCTTTCGAACAAAATCTTTTTGTCTTATTAAGAATTTAAGACGGTTTTACTTTATGTTCAACATCTTTTTTTTTTTTTTTTTTTTTTTTTTTTTATGAGAAACAAATCCATTAAAAGCAAACAAGATACAGCAAAGCAACAACAGCAAACCCAGCTACATGCAGTCCAAGTGCATCAGTGTTCTAACTATAGGCAGAAAAACTCCTCTCCACAAGTGACAAACATTATTACATCGAGCAAACTTGGCAAGCTCATGAGCCACCCTATTAAAGTCCCTATTTAGGTGCTGAATCTGCCAGCCAGCAAAACCATCGAGGAGATTCACTATACCATTGACAATGTGACTGAGTCCCCCATTGTAGTCCTTAGATAAAATGCGCTGCACAGTAGCAAGAGAGTCCGATTCAATGATGATCTGTTGAAGGTCCAATTCTCTAGCAAGAAGGATTCTCGCCTCAACCGCCAGGGCTTCAGTTTCATCCACAGTGAAGCAGCCAGGAAGAACACGGCAAAGTGCAGCAGCTGCCTGGCCTCTGCAATCGCTGATAATGACTCCAATACTAGACAGCGCGCCAGCTCCACCAGTCGCTCCGTTAGTGTTGATTTTAAACACTCCATTTGGTGGCTTTCTCCAACTCACCTCACCAGCCGTAGGGCCCAAGGAGCAAAATTTATTAGCTTCCTTGAAGTCAGAAATCAAACTGACTACATAATTCCATATTTGATTAGCCCCCTGGCAGACCGACTCAAACACCCTTAGATTTCTGTTATGCCAAATAGCCCACACCACCACAAATAAAATCTCCAAGTCCTTAAGATTACCGGCTGCTAACACCTTCAAAGCAATATCCGAGAAATCTAAAGACTCAGCACCGAAATCAATTTGGCAATCTTTCCACAATCTCCAAACCTCCTTCACTGCCATACATCTGCACAGAGCATGCAGGATGGTTTCCTCCTCCAAGCCACATACCGGACATAGCCCATCCGTACTAACCCCTCTCTTCCTTAAGTTAGACATAGTTGGCAATGCATTAACACAAACTTTCCAAGAGAAAATTCTTATTTTTGGGGGGATTTTCAGCTGCCATATCCTTTTCCAGAGGGGAGTTCTAGGATTCCTATAAGAGCACTCGCCACTATCGGATGAATTTATCATAGAAAGAGCCACATAGTACGCACTTTTTATAGAAAAAACTCCCTTATTGTTTCCCACCCAAATTATTTTGTCCTCAGGAAGATTATGACTTAATGGAATATTGAGGATAGTTTCAACTTCAAAAGGAAGAAATAAAGATTTCAAAGTGTCCACCTTCCATCTTTTTGTATCCTCATCAATTAAGGCCGAAACCATAGGAAAATCATCAAAAAGCCGAGGAGGAAAAATTACCTTATAAGTTGTAGGAGTGGGGAGCCACTTGTCCTCCCAAATGTGGATGAGCCTTCCGTTACCAACTCTCCAACGAGAGCCATTCCGAACCACTTCAAGACCTTTAAAAATGCTCCTCCATGTGTATGAAGGGCTGCAGCCCAGTTTTGAGTTCAAGATGTCTCCACTTGGATAGTATCTAGCTTTAAATATTTTTGCACAAAGGCAGTCCGGGTTTGACAAAAGTCTCCATCCCTGCTTCGCGAGCATTGCTAGATTGAAAGCTTGGAAGTTACGGAATCCCATACCACCATTTGATTTTACTTTACACATCTTCTCCCAATTCACCCAAGCAATTTTCTTCTCTTCTTTTCTTTGCCCCCACCAAAAATTTTTTATCATCCCTTCAATCTCTTCACACAACCCTTTCGGAATTAGAAAACAACTCATGGTATAAGTAGGAACCGCTTGCGCCACGGCCTTTATCAAAATCTCCTTTCCTCCTATGGACAACAACTTCTCTTTCCACCCCGCCAACTTTCTTCCCACCTTTTCCTTTACTTCTGCAAAAACTTCGGTCTTGGACCTTCCAATGATGGATGGAAGCCCCAAGTATTTCCCATGCCTTGTGTCTTGCATCGGACCAAGGATGTCCATCACCATACGCCTTCTTTCTTGAGGGTTATTGTGGCTTAAAATAACAAAGGATTTCTTCGCATTAACTTTTTGACCGAATGTAGCTTCGCAAAGCTCAAGGATCTCAATCATTTTGCGGCATTCTTACTCAGAGGCTTTACAGAACAAGAGGCTATCGTCCGCAAAGAAGAGATGAGACACCATAGGACATCCTCTACAAATGGATATTCCGCTCAGCCCTTGATTCCTTACTGCCTCATTGATCAGAGAAGAAAAACCATCTGCACATAATAAAAATAGATAAGGAGATAGGGGATCTCTTTGACGGAGACCCCTTGTAGGGAAAATACTACCATAGACCACTCCATTAATAATCACAGAATAGGAAACAGTAGTGATGCATTTCATAATTAATTGGATCCATTTTTCATGGAATCCCATTTTTTCCATAACATCTTCAATAAATTTCCACTCAACACGATCATAGGCCTAACTCATGTCAAGTTTAACCGCCATAAAATTTTCCTTCCCCTCCTTTTTATGTTCTAGGTAATGCATTAATTCATAGGCAACTAAAACATTATTAGTGATGAGCCTCTCAGACAGAAAAGCACTTTGGTTTTCCAATATAATCCGAGGAAGGATGTTTTTTAGGCGATTAGCAATAACTTTAGACACCAGTTTATAGATTACATTGCATAAACTTATCGGCCTAAAATCAGACATTTTCAGTGGACAATTAATTTTTGGAATTAAAGTGATGTTGGTTTGATTTATATCAGCAATTGACATATCAGAATTAAGCACATTCAGCACCATACAAGTAATGTCATTCCCAACCACGTTCCAATATTTTTGAAAGAAAATTGCCGACATACCATCCGGGCCCGAAACTTTTGTAGGATGCATTTGCTTCAACGCGGTTACGACTTCTTCCCTTGTAAATGCCGCAATCAGCCCCTGGTTCATCTCATCAGTTACTTTGGTGGGTATTGTGTTAGTGACCTCCATAATCCGGCAAGGGTTGGAAGTAGTAAACAGAGCCTTGAAATAAGCAATAGCCGTCGCCGCAATGCTCTCATTTGTATCACACCAATTCCCATTTTCGTCCCAAATGCCACTAATAGTGTTTTTCTTTCTCCTTTGTAAGGCCTTTGAATGGAAGAACTTCATATTTCGGTCCCCTTGGCCATACCAGAAAACTCTTGATCTTTGGTGCCAAAGAGTTTCCTCACAATCAAGAAGGTCATTAATCTCCTTCCTTAAGCTATTTATCTCCTTCCCCATAACTCCGTCTCTATCTTGCAAAGTTAACTCATTAAGAGCTTTCCTTTTACTCTGAATTTGCTTCGGCACATAACCAAACACTGCCTTATTCCACTTCTCCAACTCAGCTGCACAGCTTTGAAGACTTGAAGAGATGCTATTCGGAGTGCCCCTATGCAAGCACCCCTCCCAAGCGTTCTTAATAATATCCTTACACTCCTCTTTTTTTGTCCACATTTCCTCGAAATGGAATCTGCGCTTCCTAGAGGGTTACATAGCTATGGAATCGACAATCAACAACGCACAATGGTTGGACGTCGAATCAACCAAATGGAGGAATCTAGTGCCGCTAAAGTAGCTAATCCAATCATTAGTAGCCAAAGCTCTATCTAACCTTAGATAAATGCGATTATTCCCTTCTTGCATGTTGCACCATGTAAAATCCGGACCGCAATACCCCAAGTCTTTAAAACTGCAAGTGTTAACCACCTCACAAAACCCATCCATTTGCCTTTGAGGCCGAGGAGCCCCTCCCATCTTCTCTTCCCTAGACAGAATCTCATTAAAATCCCCATAGCATAGCCAAGGAAGCTGAAATTTCCGATTCAGAGCAGCAAGTTCATCCCAAGATTCCTGCCTTCTATGAGTTTCTGAATTTTCGTAGAAACCAGTCATACGCCATTTAAATCCCGAGTCCTGTTCTGAGATAATCGCATCAATGTGGTTTCTAGAATAACCCATAATTTCCAAGGCAACTTCTCTTTTCCACAACATTGCTAAACCACCTCCCCTGCCCTTTCTAGGCACAATCAACCCATTAACAAAATTTATTTTTTCCATAATTTTTTCCATAGCTTTCTTTTTAATTTTTGTTTCCGAAAGAAAAATAATTTTGGGATTCCATCGTTGGACTAATTTGCCCAACACACGAACTATCCGGAGGTTCCCAAGCCCCCGGCAGTTCCACCCCAAGGTAATCATTGCTCCCGGCGGTGCTGCCTAGCAGCCACCGCCGATTCCTCAAAGAAATTTTCGCAAAAAACAACATTGTTCTTACCTTCCTCATCGCAACTTCTCTTCTGGGGTCGCCCTTCCCTTTCTGCAAGTGTGTCTGTATCCTCACGCCTCTTGGTGCCTACTGCTATCTCCAGGAACTTTGAACCAGCTCCTTGGGCCTTTCCTACCTCCCTGGCCACCTTCTTTAAATTCCCCTTCCCCGTTCTATTCTTTCCTTTGTTTAGGCCGGCCTGCCCTTCTTCTTCAGTGTTATTTTCCTCAGTTATCTTGGGCTTAAGTGAGCTGACTTCTTTTTGCTCTAACATGTTTATCTTGGGCTTAAGTGGTTTAGTAACCCCTTTTTCCTTCAAATTGGGCTCCTCGGCCCGACCCACCCATGAAGCCTTCTCTTCACCTTTAGTTTCGGACAAGTCCCCAACCAGATGACTTTTGGTTTGCCTTTGAGTGCTACATGTCTCCTTTCCCTTACTTTCTTCCTGCTTCTCAGCACTCAAATTGTCACATCCCCTCTGATGACTTGCTACATCCTTCTCTGCCCGAGCAACATGTCCCTGCTTTTCCGGCTTTTCAAATCTTTCCCATCCTTCGAGATTGACTCTTCCGCCCCAGCTGCTTCTCATCTCACCTTCAGTTTGGACAGAAGCCTCCATCTCCCCCACCATGGCCTGAACCGTCTTCCCCATTTCATCTCCATTTTTTGATTCATAGCCACCACTACCCGAGCCCCTGAAACTACCGATTTTTAAATCGAGTCTGCCATTCCCCGATTCTCTAAATCCCTCATTTGATCCTTTTGACATGCTTCCAGCTCTCAGCCATTCACCATATTGTTTTTCCATTGATTGCTTCTCAGTCACCACTCTACAATGCTTCTCATCATGTCTTATTTTTCCACAGCTGAAGCAAAATGTTGGCAGTCGCTCATATTTAAAGGACACATCTATCCCCATCCATATTAGAGACATATCCACCTCTTCTTAAAGGCTTTTCAATCGGTAATTCAATCCTTACATGCATAAATTTTGCTTGGTCAGCTTGCCATGACCGTTTATCCAACTCCATAACTCTTCCTATCTTGCTGCCTATGTCACGCCCGGCTTCCTCAATCATATATTCAAAAGGTAAGCCCCAAACTTGAATCCAAAAAGGGGCATGAGTGAAGACCAAGTTGGTTGAGGTTAAGCCCCTCCTCCATCGACTTAGAAGTAGGAGGTTATTCTCAAAGTTCCACGGCCCATTTCGCTCCACCCATTCTAGCTGAAACATTAAGCTGAACTTAAACTACAAAACATTGTTTCCGACCTCAACTATTCTAAGATCCGAGCCCATCTTCCAAGTTGATCTCAGAGTATTCTTAAGAGCTTTCTGATTTTGATTACGATCTACCAATAATTTCCCAAACAAACTCAGAGCACATTCCTCCAACAAGTCCGGTGAGTTGTTTGAAGAAATGAAAATATCCTCTTCTTCTTTAGTAAGTTGTAGGCTTTTAAGACTATCAATTATTGAATACTCCATGACAAGGCGAAAAGAGAAAAACAGGGAGAGAAAGAAACTAGTGACAACAACGAGAAGACAAAGAAAAAAAGACCCTTAAGCTCTGACACCTAAGGGAGGAAAGTCTCGCTCCATGAAGAGAGAGAAAAAAAACTCCTACAAGGGAGAGAAAAAAAACTAAGTTCAACATCTATAAGTGTCTTTCTATGGAAATTTTATACGTGCATTCTAAACTACCAAATTCTGCCATCAATACTCTAATTCAATTAATTTGCTATTTCACACAATTGTTCAAATGCTTGTCAAAGTAACTTTTTTTTTTTTGGCAATCTAATGTGTTGGAGGAACTTTTTGCCAAATTAGTTATGAAAATTACATTCTTTATAAATTAATTGGGAATAAAGTGTTGACAATTCGAGAATTGGAGGAGGAGAATTTAAACTTGAATATCTTCATTTTGAAAACACAACGAGGTACTAAATGAATTACAAAGCTCTTGACTTGTAATCGATGATGCACGTTACAAATAAGTCGTAGTTTTTAATTAACCATTTATTTGTTCATTGTTTTGGTCCAGAGTCCAGACTAAACTGATGTGGGCTCAGCAATATTAACACTGCTAAGGTTGTATCTCCGACTCACCAAATCATTTCAAGGTTTAGTCCAACTAGGGATCGCAATTTTTGCCCAACCCACGGATACCCGGTCCGATCCGACCCTAATGGGTCGGGTTTTACCCGGTCCGATAAAGAATATGGTCGGGTATGGGTTTTTTTTAAAAACTCGAAGCGGGTCCGGGTTTTGGTAAAAACCCGACCCGAACACGGACCCGACCCGACCCGACCCGGTTATATCCTAATTACTAAAACACCCTCATATATATAGATAAACTTGTTCATTACCCTAACCCTATCTCATTCTCTCATTCACATCACACAGCCGCCACCTAGTGAACCCACTTTCTCTCAAATTTCCAGGCACTCTCAGGGCCACAGCCACAGCCTCGTCGCCGTCGCCCTCAACTCCTCAAGCCGTCACTCTCACCGACCGGCACAGCCACACTCACAGCCTCACTGCCTCACCGCCGCCCCCCTTAATCGCTCCCATTCTCCCTCCTCCCTGTGCCTAATATGTTCTTCTCACTTTTTTTTTTTTGCCATTCTTGTTTGGGTTTGTTAAGATTTGGGACCTTTGGGATCGTTCGGGTTTGGGTTCCTATTTTTTATTTTTATTTTTTTGAGAATCTGGTTTGGGTTCGTCGCCATTCGTATTTCTCAATGATATGTTCTTCACCATTTTTTTTTTTTTTTTTTTTTTGTGATTTCTATGTTTGTGTTTGTGATTTTGACAGGGGAAAGTATAAATCTAAAATTTTTGTGTTTGAGTTTGTGTTAGGATTTTTGTTTGTGTTTGTGATTTTGAAAGGGAAAATAAAAAATCTGAAATTTTTGTGTTTGTGTTTGGGGTTTTGGTGGCTACTCTGGTCCGATTGAAGAACATGATCATAGGGTTTTTGTTTTTGGGTTTCTGATCTAGGTTGATTAACATGATTTTGGGGTTTTTGTTTTTGGGTTTCTGATCTAGATTGGTGAACATGATCTTGGCATCTTGGGGTTTATTTTTTGGGTTTCTGATCTACTAGGTCCGTTTGTGGAGGTTTAGGGCTTCGGTCTTTTTTTTTTTTTTTTTTGATTGAAGTGGCATGAGTTGGGTGGGCCTGTGGGACCCGGCGGGGTGAGTCTGGGTCCCGCATAAAAACCCGTTTATTAATTGGGCCGGGTTCGAGTTATGAGAGTAGACCCGCGGGTCGGGTTCGGATATGGAAAAACCCGGCCCGAACCCGACCCGTTGCCATTCCTAAGTCCAACAAGTTCAAGCCTAAGGAAAAACAGGGAATCTCTTCCTATTTGTATTTAATATGTGTTACATCTCTTTTTATTTTATTTTATTTTATTTTTATTTTTATGAGAAGAAAGTGTTACATCATTTTTAATTAAATTGATTAGGACTTAGTTGACTCAAGTATCACCATAAAGACTAGGCTCCGCCATTAGTGCCGTAAACACAACTCTACCTAACATATTTTTGTTAATTTTAAATGTCATTATACGAAATTAATGAAATATGAAAAGATTGTTGTTGGGGCTTGCTCGTGGGCCAATAACTCACCCCAATCCACAGGCATACAATGACTCCCAGGCCTTCTAATTGACACAAACCAGATAAAGAGGCCCATCCAAGTCGCATTAAAGGCTTTCGAACAAAATCTTTTGTCTTATTAAGAATTTAAGACGGTTTTACTTTATGTTCAACATCTATAGGATGTCTGATATTCTGGTCACAATGATTATTTTATAAATATAAAAGCTTGTGTGATGTAGGAGGTAAAGACTAGAATTAGAATTTTGGAATTAGAATTTTTATATTGTATAAAAAAAAATAGTATGTTTGATTTTTTTTTTTTTTTTTTAAATTTTAAACTTTGGCTTTTTTAGAAGAAAAAAAAAAAGTATAACTATACAACAAGTTGTGCTTGATAGAATAAATTGAAAAACACATTGGAAATAGAGGATTGTTATTCAAGGCTTTCATGCACTCTCACAAATTCATCAACATTATATAAAGTACAATTTCATTATTTGCTCAAAGTCATTTTTTATCTCATATTTAAACTAATAAATTAACAGCAAAATAATAAGTGCTACCGAATGCACACTAGAATTCTTATAATTATAAAATTAGTGGCAAAGCAAAAATTTTAGTTTAAAATGGGCAAAATTAAAAGACAATAACGTATGTAGTATTTGTCTCTATGGAAAAAAAAAAAAAAAAAAAGAAAAGAAAGAAAATCATATTTTATTAAACGTTGTGGCGTATTGCACAGGTTATTGATTAATGTAACCTAAAGAAGTTAAAGAGCTTAAACAAATAGAAATTCAAATATATTAATATATCATTTTTATCATTTTATTTCAAATATATTTGGGAAAGCTTTTCTTTAAGACCCTTAGGATGGAAAACCTATTTCATACACCAAGTGTTCTATACATGGAATATTCCATGTATGAGAATCAAATGTAAGGTCCACATTTATGAAGGCTAATAGGGAAGGCAATTAAGCGGGGCCGAATGATGAGGTCTTTGTCTCTGCCTTGCATGGTTTTGTTTTACCCCATCCCCGCATGATGGGGAAAACTTTCTTACCCCATTCTCGCTCCAAGGGGTCCTACGAAGCCCCGTTTCACCCTGTAAAACTCTACTTTTTGTTAATCCTACAACTAGTAAATTTTTTTTAATGAAACCTATTTCATTAATAAAAATATACTTGAAATTACAACTAAATTTATCTCATAAAATCAAATCAATTTTTAGAAAAAAAATGAATAATATATCCAAGTGTTTAACAAGACAATCACAAAAAAAAATCTCATAGTATAACACATAATAAAATAAAGGCAGAGAACCACATTAGATAGAATAAAATGAGCTAATATTGATATGTTTGTTTAAATGGTAGGATTTTAGGGTATGAAAAATTTATAATCATAACCCTTAGCAACGCGGGGCGGGGTGGGGCGGGGTGGATCTAAAAAGTCTAAACCCATCCCGCCCCACCCTGTGGTACGGGGCTAAAATCTTGCCCCATCTCCGCCCCACCACCTTTGCGGGGTAGTAAAAACCTGTGCGAGGCGAAGCGGTGACGGACAGGTTAAGCGAGGCGGGGCAAAATTTTCATTCCTAATGACTAAGGTGTATTTTGGCTAGAAAGAGGAAATTTCTCACCCTTGACCCTTGGCATTGGCTAGTGGAGGAGCCATGTTAATAATCTCAAAAGATACACACATTTAATTAGCTAATAATGAAAAATAGGGATATGTATAATTTTATTTTTAAAATAAACTTTTTTACGTATATGTATGTGAATGGTCAAATTAGTTGGGCTTATAATCCCCTAAATCTTTTTCTATTTTATTTTTATTTTTATGGGAACCCCCTAAATCTTGATTATATATATATAAATATATATCAGCTATTTAAATGAATTGAACATTCATAAAATTACAATAAACTTGTGGTTATTTTAACAATTATCTAAAAAATAAATGGAAAACAAATGAGGATTTAGTCCTTACATTACACTTTACGTATTGTAATTTAAATAAAGATGTTTAGTTTTGTCGTAAAATTTATCAAGTCTAATAAATGCATTTTTATACTACTAAATGCCTAAACGGTATGTAGGAATATAATATATACACTTAAAAAAAAAAAAAAAAAAAAAAAACTTGTGTAGTGTTGGAGCGCATTGCACAAGGCACAAGAGTGACATGTGGATCTATATTGTATCCATGTCACATGCAATTTACCAAAGAAAAATCATAGAAATATAAAATATTTCATAATTTTTGTCCAAATTTATTATGTGACGAATTATGATTGGTGGGTCTATTGTGGATCCACACTTTCATTACTCTCAACTTGCTATATTACGAATTGTGGTAAAAGTTGTGAAGTTTTTTTAATGTTACGATAATTGATCTTTACGGAATCAATACACCAAATGCAAGCACTCAGGGGGGAAATTTTAGTATGTCCTAAAGAACAAATTCATGGCTCTTATGTATGCATAGAGATGACATAGAAGAACACTTCTCAAATAAATAACACACACTCTCTCTCTCTCTCTCTCTCACACAATTTTACTTTGCTCGTCATTGGTTAAATATTTAGAAAGAACCACATGCAGGCTGAAACCAAAAATGGCTTCTGTTACCACTCAACAGCTCATCTCTGTTCAGTTTCACTGCAAGTCAACGTTTAATCGTTTTCCATATATACACATGGACTCCAGCCAGGGTTGGACCATTTAGAAACCTTTTTTTTTGGGGTCAAAATCTCACAGCATTGGGAAGGCAAAATCATGTGCATGTCAGCATGTGAAAGAAAAAAGTCATAACACTATGATTTCTGTGTTTTCCAGTGGGCTTATTTTAATTTTCAAACCTAGAATTGGACTTTTGGAACTCGTTCATGTCTGTTGCTCACTTGTCACGTTAACGTGGTCTGAAATTTAAGCTGGCTGTCTCAGCAGCATAACTGTATCTTTAATCACTACTGATGGTGGTTGACTAACAGAGTAGAATTGTTTAAAAAAATCAGCTAATTAAAAATTATTAAAAAAAAAAAAAATGTTATGGGGAAGCAATGGTCAACCATCTAGTTCGAATCCATTGATGATGGTTCTGAAAGAAATTATTCTAGCAACAAGGAAATAAGGGAGGGGTTGACTTCCCTTGGGATTTAATAGCTAGCTGTGTCAGAAAACCTTTTATCTTTGTTTATTCTGATGCTGCAATGCATTGAGCTTTAAATGCCAGGGAAAAAAAAAAAATTTCTGGAATGATGCTTCTTCTACTAATTGTTAAATCTTGGAGATAATATTACTGCTTTGTTTATTTCATTCATGGTTTCAGCCTTTCAGGGCTTTGGTTGTATCACATTCTAAAGCCAAATGATATTGGTCCATGTGGAGTTTTGTTGCTTATAAATTTAGGGTAAGCGCAGCAGTAATGAATCCAATGTTGTGTTATGTATGGCACCTCACATATGGACAGATCACAAAATCAAGAGAAGCAATTAATTGATATTTTTTTGAGAAAAACTAACCTCCAGAATGCAGTTTAACTCAATAATATGATTTTCATCATGTTTTCTTATTCAATGTTAAGTCCTATAAATAGATGATTTTACATTCATATTATTAAAAACAAAAAACAAACATAGACTTGTCTTCTATTAAAATTAAATAAGATTTAGGGATGAGCTCCTCTCTCGTTATTGTTTCTCCCGTTATCTCCAGTTTTAAAATAGGTGCATTATATCTGGCAGTTATCTAATCTAAGGATGTTCATTAAGCCACGTCACATGAGCAAAATTTTATCCCATTTAACAAAGATTAACACAAAAATCTGCTTCTCAAACTCAAAATTTTCACATAAAACCATTCCGTTAAAACCTCTGAGCAGCCCGTTAAAATATCTAACAATTCCAAAATCTTCCATTCATTTGAATTCTAGCCCAACAAAGAAGATTTGCTTTCTATTGAGTGTACCCAAGACAAAAATCTTCACGTCATTCCAGCTCTAGTAAGACCACAAAACAATCCACTATCTAGTGAGACCACAAAGTAGAACCCCTGTTGATTTCTACAACTTGACTGGAATTCAAAGTTCTGAATTCCAAAAGGTGTTTAATCATTCTTTGCATTATTCCTTTGTGTTTCTTTCCCCCCCTCCCCCCCCTAGTTTTTGTACTATTTTGCTTATGTGATGTGGCTTAATGAACATCCCTAGATTAGATAACTGCCAGATGTAATGCATCTGTTGTAAAATTGGAGATAACGGGGGAAACAATATCGTGAGAGGAGCCCATCCCTAAGATTTATTCAAATACCAACCTAACAATTTATTCCCCCATTATATATTAACCTAACTCCAAATAACTATAAATTATAATCTTAAAAAATAGTAAAAAGCCATAAAATAGAAGCACATAATGTATTGTCATCATCCCAAACATAAGGATTCTTGTCATTTGACTCCTATAAAGTGAATAAACGATATCTTAAAGTAACATTAGATCCCTTGCTTGATTTTATGCGTAGCTAATCAATTTTGGAAATTAACCAATTATAAATTAATATTTATTTTTGGTTAATTAATCAAAATAAATAAGTCACCAATAATTATCAAAGTACAGGAAGGTAATTACCAAAATAATACAATCAATTAAACTGGAAAACCGTTAGATGTATCCAAAGAAAAAATCACTATGTGCATTCCCAAATTTCAAGAAAAAAAAATCACTAATAGAATTGAAATATACCTCTGAGTCTTACGTATGATCCTAAACTCTACCCTATAGAAAGTTTACTGATGTGACCTCATGATCAGCTCTAAGTCATTTAAACTCTTCTACTCTAATTTTTTTCCCCCTGAATCGTGTCAGTGACTCCAAGGACAACCTTAAAGGTTTTGATATCTATAGCAAACCTATTGGGATAGTTTTAGGGGTTTTGATATCTATAGCAAACATATTGGGATAGTTTTAGAACCGTAAATGAACCAAGCTGTTCATGAATAACTCGGGCTCGATTCGATAAAAGGCACGTTTATGTTCGTTTGTTTATAAATAAGTTAAGCTTGGGCCTTAGTTTTAGGCTTGTTTGATAAACAAGCCGAGGCCCCCCCCCAAAAAAAATTGTTTGTGAACAAGCTCGTGAACAATAGGGCTTGATAAAAACATGCTAAGTTTAGGCTCATTTATAGCTTGTTATATGTTTACTAAATAAACTCATTATTATGATATTACACATATGTTTTAAAATGTTAATTTGTAGCTTGTTTATTTATATATGTTTTGGAATGTTAATTTATTTATATTTGTGAAGATTATAGTTGCATGGATGATAAATGTGGATGTAAAAATTGTATTTTGAACAATTTCTCAAGCTATAGACAATGAATGATGAATGGGTGGATTTAATTATGTAAAGTTGTAATTTGAGCAATTTCTAATCATGGGTGGAATTAGAAGCATGATAAAATGAGTATATTATTGTTTTTTGTTTACTTGAGTTTTGGTGATATAAGCATTTGATGATGCATAATTTTTTGGATCCCAAGCTAAAAAGCTTGACTTGAGCTCGAGTTTGAGCTCAAGCTTGGCTTGACTAATTAATCAAGTCAAGCCAAGCCGAGCTCAAACTTTTTGGCATTCTCACAAGCTCGAGTTCAAACATTGTTTTTAGGTTTGTCTCAAGCTCGAGTCAAGCTTGAGCATTTGATTTTTATTGATGAGCCAAACTAAAACATGCACTACTCGACAAAGCTTGGCTTGTTTACAACCCTAGATAGTTTTGTGGCTTCAAACTTGATCACCAAATAGAGACTCTGTCTTGTGATTTGAATTCTAAACTCACATGTCGGATGAAAGTAGGTTTAGGGCTCTTTTGTAGAACATTGCACAAACTCTCTAAACCTCTCCTTTTTCGGTTGAATAATAAGTTTCCTTTAATACTTATGTAAGTGGTGCACAAATTTGTAGACAGCGGCCTACATAATCAACTTGAATTAAATCAAGTTTCTTATGTTTTGATCAAGTAGACCTCAATCAAGGGTCTGTTGAGAGGTCTGTCTTGATCGATTGAGACTCAATCAAAGGCGAGTCGAAGAAATAAAGACTAGTCTTTACTTGACCTGATTCCTGAAACTTGATCTTAATACTTTAAAATGAAACTACAAGTTTACAACTCAAACAAGATGCATGTCATGATATTAATTTGCCAAAAATTTAAACCTAACAGATATGGATCAAATATATACTACAAATTGGGAACAACAAAATCCTAATTTTATATATTCTATACTTCATTAATAGTAACTATCGCTACAACTAGTCATATATACATTGGATGGTATAACACTGAGTTGGGTCCTTGATTACAGAAAAATTTGTTTGTTTATGTTACAAAAGTTGAAATGTTATCTCTCCCACATTGTAATTATCAAAGTTATCAAAAACAATAAGTTGAATATGTTGCAATCATTGAAGCTAACAAAGAGAAGACTTGGGTTTTCTTGGATGAATTGGGTAAGAAGCAAGAGAATAGCATTCTACACTATGATGGTAATAATGTTAGTCGTGTGTGTTTATTTATCAAGCAATTATTTTGATGTAGATTCGATGTTCTTGTTTGTCTGTGATTTGATTTCCACCCCCGTATATGGGTTTAATGTTACCTATTACTTCGTTTGCATGGCAAGGTCATCCTTTCTTCCATAATAAGCTAACATATATGGATCTCATCACTTTCTTTTTTTTTGAGTTCATACACTAAAAAACCAGGGCTCAAGTTCTCAATCAACTTTGCAATACACCTCAATCCAACCTGTCCAGTGATGTCCAACTTAATACTAATCTTTAAGCATTACACACATATAAATACATTCAGCCAGAATCTTTCTTTTGATAGGTCACTATATTGAAATTTAGAGAGAAACTGATGATGAAAATGCTTAATTAACTGAATCTTCATTAAGTTGGATTAACTAACAGAAATAACAAACTAATCCACTGACAACAAACTTCAGCATCACATGCTCTGCACGGGGTAGAACCACTTATTACATAACACAGAAAACTACTTAAACGACTTGTAGCTGGACTAGTGAATTCTGAATTCTATTCTCAACACACTAGTTAGGAATTGTAGTTGTAAAGCTCACGAATGTTAATAGGAAAGCTAACGCTTTCATCCCCGTCTAGCAACATTTTGGCAATGATGATATTAGCAGCTTCTGTTGGGTGATATGCATCCCAAAACACATACTTTGATCGATCATCACACAGCGCAGAAGTATTTGCATTAGGGCCCTTAAAGCAAACAAATGGTGGAAAGTTTCCTCCGCAACATGGTTCATTTGCATTCTCAAATCCTAACAACATCCACAAAAAATTAAAAAAGAACTAGTGGACTTGAAAACTATTTGAAATTAAACCAATAAATGGTTACAAAATCAAAGGAGTTTAAGGTTTTAGGTTAGCTACCATATTGATGATAGTTTAGTATGATCCTCATGACAATATCAAAGGAGTTAGCATATACAAAAATAGCTTCTGGTCCCAACTGTTGATTTAATTGATCCAACGCCTTGTTCAGTTTCTTATTGTAGCCTTGGATCAAGTCGTTCACTTTAATTGAGCATTGTCCACTTGCTAGTAAATTAAGTGATCGAACAAATGGTATGCATCCTAGTGGTCCAACCCCAACCACTATGAACTTTCTTGCCCCCAATTCATGTAATCGCTACACAAAACCATAGATAATAAATAATGTAATTGAATATCACCAACTTGAAAGAAGGAATATATTAAATGTTACTATATATCTATGTTCTTCAAATTATTATACCTTAAGCTGTGTGGTTAAGTTGGAGACCATATAATCTTGGAAGGTAGAGGGAGAAACCTTGTCACCTTCAAAAAAGGGTATTGATGGTTGAACATAATTCAATATGTCATTGGACCCAGTGGTTAGAGAGAAGATTGCCTTCTTTAAAAGTTCCTTTGTACCATTCTCTCTCATCACATTCACCATGTAATTTCTACTTTGCTCAAAATAGTTCACTTGCTCCCTTAATGGAACTCTCCCTATCTGTTAAGTTCAAAAAAAAAAAAAGAAAAAAAGAAAAAAGAAAAGAAGTTGTTCTAGTCAGTACTTTAGAAACTCAATTGATCATCTTGTGAATGAAATCGACGCTAACATATACTTACGAACAAGGATCCTGTTTCATCCAGTATGCCTGAGGCTCCGGAAGCATAATTTATTCCTCTATGAATTGCATCAACTTGAGTGTTTGGGGCTAAGTAAGGTGGGGAAAATGACTTGGCTCCAAGGGCTTGACCTGATTTTACCACAATAAGCAAAATTTAATATTACAATCTATAACGGTTAAAAGTAAATTTTAGCATGATTTATGGAATTAATATAAACAATGCTATTCTTTTTCTTAAAAAAAAAAAAAAAATTTTGATAGTTTGAACAATGAGGAGGGAAAATTTGAGCTATGGTTCTCCTCATAAAAAAGAAGAGACAAGTGTTATCTTCTTTATGAACAATTAAATTTAACAATATAATTTTTTGGTCAATATAACCATATAGTTGAATCTAATTGGAGAATATAAAGTACAATATCTAAGGAATTGTACTTAAATTTTATCAATATATAAACCCCAATTCTCAATATCATTTGAACCCCAAAGTCCCAAACCACATTTAAACAAAATGTGTCATTATGAGTCACGAGTAAGATACCTATAAAAAAATTTGTGAAATTTACTTATTGAACTTATAATAAATGCTACCAATTTATAATATTATGTTGCCTATGATAAACAAGAATGCTACACTCATAATAAATTTCACAACTTATTAAGGTGATACATTATTTTCAATTGCGAAGCCAAACTATTTTCTTAGGGGGCTAATGTGTAAAAGTTAGTATATATTTTTTTATTTTTTCATAGAACTACCCCCTCCCTCTGCCAATGATCATTTCTATATGAGAGTTCTAAGGATTGTGGTTAAGATGTATTTAATATTATTAAATAATAATTTTTTATATATATATTTTTAAAATAAAGTCAAATTGTCCACAAATATTCAAATGAATTTGTGCTGAAACCCAATAAATCATTAACAAGTTTATTATCTTTTTTGAAAAATATGTATTACAACTTATATTTAAGCATTTATTAATGGGAAAGATTTTGTTGCATACGAGTATGCAGTAATTGCTGCATAATGGGTTATATGTAGCAAAAAGAAAGCAACATATGTTCAAGGGAACCATCATCATGTGTATGTATTGCACATGACTTTAGGACACATGTTATTTTCTTTTTGCTGTTACATAACCCATTATGCAGCAATTACTAGTAAAACCTTTTCCTTTATTAATTCTTAACATGTGCCTTAAAGCCCTAGTTAACAATACCTATAAAATAAGTGTTAGTTTGGATTGTACATTTTGGCTAAAAGCCTACGTTTGCGTTTGAAAAAGTGGGATCCAGGGCTACAGTTAGTTGAAATGATTTTGTTGAAACTATTTGCTAAAGTGGTATCTAATCATAATTTGCTACTGTATTTTCACTCTAAGCAGTCCTATTATATTATCTTGCGTCAAGGCTGAGAGTGAAAATTATTTTAAAATTATTTGCTACAGTATTTTCAATTTTTAATTTTCAGTAAAATAAGCAATATCTAAACAGATCCTAAATTGTGAAATTCACTCGCTGAACTTATAATAAATATCATTTTCAAGAATATGAATGGGGGCAGTTGGGGCCAACATTTGCACATATTTATTTATTTTTATCATTCTCCCTACTTACCGACCTTGGCATTAATGCCTTCTAATACTTTTCAGCAGATTTCTTTACCTAAACTTATTGCCAAAAAACTGTCATAGCATATTAATAAGAAAAATTATAGAATCACAATCAATTATGAAGCCTCAATTTTAAAAGAAAAAGTACTACCATATATGGTAACAATGTACCATATATATATATATATATATATAAATCTGACAACCACATCATATATATATATATATATATATATATATATTTTTTTTTTTTTTCTCCGATTTGCTGTCAACCACATCATTTATACTTGAACTAATAAGCTCAACACCGATAAAAAGGTGTCGGTACCTACTGAGTGACTAGTTACTAGCGAGACCAATCAGCAGAGAATGAGACAGTTTCAACTTTCAATGGAGTGGCTAATGCCAAATATTATGTTCTAGAAGACTATAGTACCAAACACACACTCAATGTGGGTTTGGTATTTTATTTTGATTGGTTTATTTTACTTAAGAAATAAGCTTCATAAAAATATAGTTAAGAAAAAAAAAAAAAAAAAAAACAAGCGTGTAGCATTACCCACAATGTCTGATATAGTTCGACCATTGGTGAATCTGCCTGTGGGTTTTCCACCAGAGGGCTTGAAATCAATGCCATAAGGAGGTGAATCTGCCTTTGAGAGTGTGAAAAGATAGTCATTGTTTCCAGCATCAACCAGAGAATCTCCAAACACAAATGAAGTAAAAGAAAGGCATGGCAAGATATGCAAGGAGATAAACACAAAAGTAACGAAGATGTTCATTGTTTTGAAAATTGTATTGTAATTTGTAACCTTAACATAGTTAAATACAATAGGATGGTTGAGTAGGTATCATGACATGGTGCTAAGAGAAGTACAATACGTATGGCCTGCCAAAGCAGGTAAGGGCATCTTTGAACATGTCTCCCCGTCGTGGGAGACTAGGTCTATGAAATACTGACATATTACATGTGTTCATGGCCTCATATTTGGAACAATGTTAGACCACACAACTATTATTTTATTATTTTATTTATTTATTTATTTTTACAGTTTGTTAAGGTGTCATTGCTTCAACAAAACCCACCGTAACTCAAAAACACAAGAGAAGGTGTAAAAATTCGATGAAGTTTTTAGTGTCAATATATAGACTTGTTGGTTTATTTTTTTTTGTTGATGAAGTGGCACTAATCACTTTATTATTACATTAATTTGTAAGTTTTTTTGTAGTAAAATTTATATAAGTTTTAACATTTTCCTTTTATGCCAAGAATTTTGTAGTTTAACTGGAACTTCTTGGTATTTCTAAGAGATCATATCCCCCTCTCCATTGTAGCTATAGATTTTATTTTATTTATTTTATTTTTTATTTTAAATCCCTTTTACTTGAGTCCACAACTGAGTATTGACATTACCTTTGTATACATTTACCTTTGTCATATATCAATCACAACATGTTATGTCAAAATCAATTGTTACATGAATTTTAATTAGCTTAATTGATAAATTCTATTACCATTGAATAAAAGATCTAAGATTCAAACTCTATCTACCCAAAAACCAATTGATGTTTTGACCTAAAAATAACAATCATATCTTTAAAAATAATAATATTATGAAAAAAATTTGTGTCCAAGATTTAATGACCAAAAGAAAGACCGTCCATTGTTTGATTAATTAATTAAGTGGGCTCCCTACTAGCAGGGCTGGTATGACAAACGTTAATGACGTCTTCTGTTGAGCAATTAGGAAGACTATGGATGGAAATAATTAGTGGCTTATCATTCTCACAAGACAACATTTTCGTGTAGACAGCCATAGATTTACAGGGTCCCAGTGGGTGTATTACTTGTTAGACAGCATTAATTCATGTCTCAAATCTCTCGATGATTTTTACACACAAACTAAAAGATGCACATTCATTTGTCATTTTGAAATTACCACAACTTCTGTTGTTATATATTATTATATCATGATCTTCAATATTCTTTTTTTTTATTAATTCCCAAATTAAGGACAAAGGAAACCGAAAGGAAACGTAAGGGAAAAAAAAGCATAACCACATTTGACCTTATAGAGAAAGATGCTGCAAGAAGAAATTACTGAATCCGTATTTTGTTACATATTGTGCTATTCTTGAGAATCACAACAACATCACTGGAGATCTCCAGTACAACATTACGCAACATATATTATATATATAGTCCAAGAAGCACATATAATTATCTCATTTAAAAAAGGGATAATGTGAGGGAAAAAAATGTTTGTATAATGAAGAAATTACTGATTATGCTGAAATATTAATTAATCAAATTATTTATCTTGTAGAATTGAAGAAAATGCTGTAACATTGTAAGGATTTGTACAGGAGCTTAAAAAAAAGGTTTGACTTACATCCAGTAATTTTTTAACTAAACATGTTTTTTTGTTTTAAATATACAATGACAAGTGGTAGTAAGTTTTAATTTCCATATTTTATTTAGTTAATGAATAACGTGACAATTTCTCATTAAAACAAAAAGAGATTACAGTTAAAAAAGTACTAAAGATAAGCCAAACTACCAAAAAAAAAAAAAAACTGTAGCATAATCCGCAACTGCGGTGGAATTATGAAGAGACAAGGGGACCATCACCATGTCCCATAAAATTTTTTTCAAATTAAGATTTGAAAGTTTGTGGGTCCAAAAAAATTCACACCTGGTCTACAAAAATTAAAAAAACCAACAACCCCACCCCCAAATCCAAATAACGCAGCTCATTTATTAGCTAGGAACAACCCCACCCCCAAATCCAAATAACGCAGCTCATTTATTAGCTAGGAACGTGGGTTTTACTTTTAGATTAATTGATCAAGTTTTTTGTAGTTGAATAAAAAATCTGAAATTCGATCCCCATTTATAGTATAAACCCATTGATGTCTTGGTCTAATAATAAAAGACAATCAACAACAGCTAGCAAACACTATAGATTGAAATTATCTCTAAAAAAAAAGTATTAGCTAGGTGTTTTTTGAAGTTTGTCATGTCGAGATTTTTTGTTTTTGGCTCAACCCCTAGAATTTGTAAAGAATATAGATCATTTCGGAAGTGCAGCCCAGTGTTTGAATGCTGCATTTTGGTTTGTAGCTGCTTTTGAGTTTTGGCTTGTGTTTCCTAATAAATGTTTTGCAAATTATCCCCAAAAAAAAAAACCCATCCTCGGAATTGAAAACTGTGTTAAAAAACCCGAAAAGTAAAGTGATCAGTTAAACCATATATATTACTTGTGATCCCTTTCCAAATCAAAAACAGAATTCCCATTTTACAAGCAAAACAAAAACAAATATCTTATCAACAAAAAAAGAATGTTAGGTTTTGGATAGTCAAATTTCATGAAATTGTAATCTAGATTGAGTTTGTAATGTCTATCAAAAGAAGACTGTTACTAAAGATTTCAATTGAGTTTCGATTGCACCTCAATAAATCAAAATTACAGTTTTGATTGCCTTTCAATCGTTCAAAAGATGAATTTTGATTGATATTCGACAGCGGCTCAATCAATTTAGAATCGCTGACTAAGTCAATGACCGGTTTTAATGAAGTTGGTGCCTTTCTCATGCTTAAGAGAAAAATCCGGTGTTCCTAAACCAGGTAAAAAGTGAACACTGCTTGAATAAAGGGTTATTTTGTTCTTTGTTGATGGAAAAAGTCGATGATCATGCATTGGGCAAAAGGTGATCATCAAACACATTGCATGTAATGGCATATGTTTAGGAGGAGCAGACGTATTGAGTACCTCTCTGGAGGATAGTGAGTGAGTTTAGATTTTGTGTCATGAGTTTTACTTGTTTTATTATATGTCCGCATATACTGTTGTTACCCTAATAATTTTAAGGTTTTAAACTTGCACAATAGCTTATTTTACAAACTACACGCAAGTTTTTTATTTTTTTAATTTATTTTTATTTTATGATCTGCCACTGCCCTATTTTTGTATATATATATTTTTTAAATTTGGTTGAAAGGAGTTGTTAGCATGAAAGCATCATTTTGCATTTTCTGCATAATTTTGTTTATGCTTAATTAATTTTTTGCTCTACTTATTCAATTGACTCAAAATCAATCAAAAATTATTTAAGTGTTTTAAGTGATCTTATGTTTTTACTAATGTCTCTCGACTATATCTCAATCAATTGAAGCATTTCTCAATGGCCTCTTGACTCGTACTAGATCAATCAAGATTTCTCTTGTTTGTACATGTTGGTGACTCTCAAAATTTAGGAATGAATACTCTCATGTTGGTTCCACCGATGGTTGAGTAAAAGACAATCTATTGGTGATGGTACTACATAACAATTGAGGTGTAACCACAAATGGCTTGGTAGAAGGCACACCCATAAAGGAAGAGATTTGTTGAAATATTCATATGTAAGTGGTGTGACTAATTAAGTGGTGAAATAATTCCACATTGAATAATATTGATAAGAATAAGTAGATTATAATGTAATCGGGCCCAAACTTATTGACTTAATTAAGTTTTTGTTTTAAATGATGCTCATATATGTTATATTAAACTCTCAATTAGAATCTTTCCATGACACTATGGCTTGCCGCACGCCCAATGGTTTAAGTTATTTAGCACATATCCAGGACACAAGAACATTATATTCTTAATTCTCATAGCTGGGTGGTGAAGGATATTAAGCTGGAAATTAACTTAAATAGATTTTTAATATAATTAATATTGACAAAGACTTCGTTAATCGTTATAACCTACAAATGGAGGCCCTTTATGGTTTATATGTACTGACCTTTAAGTAAAATAATCTAGAAAAGAATTTCGATAATATTGAAATCCATCTTGTGATATTTGTATACATCCATTGTATCATTGTATGGCCTAAAATGAATTTCATGTCACCACATTTTCCTTTCTCCATTTGTTAGAGGCTTAGAGCCAATGATATTTGTATACATCCATTGTATCATTGTATGGCCTAAAATGAATTTCATGTCACCACATTTTCCTTTCTCCATTTGTTAGAGGCTTAGAGCCAATGAATTTCATGGTTGGTGCCACATTTTCCATGCTGTCTCGCAGCAACTGATGTCATCCAAAAATATATTGATTATTAGTAGTTGAATCAAGAAAATAAATAGGAGTACATTTGGTTTAAGTGATATTAAGTTCGAACTCCTTATTATAACATCAACACACTTGGCACAAATTTACTAGTTAGAGTAATGATCTGACTATGATCTTTCTGTGAGCAATCACGCCGTCCAATCATGGTCCAACCACTTTTCTGGGCTCAAGTTCTTAGAAGTTAAATCCACTTAAAGCATGGGCAGCATCTTTTTTTTTTTTTGATAATCAAGCATGGGCAGCATCTTTTTGTTGATATTGTTGACATTTTTATATTCCTTAAAATAAAATAGGGTCTTGTTAATTGATGTTTTTTGGAAATTTGTTAATAAGTTATTAAAAAAAATTTAATACAACTTTTATGAATAATATAAAAAGTTGTAAAAAAAAGTCAATTATTTTTTTTTTCTTTTTTCAAAAAAAAAAATTTAAAATTTTTTATAAATCAATTTTTTTTAAAGCATTTGTTATCACTTCTTAAAAAATAAATAAATAAAAATTAAAAAAAAGCCATAAGCATAGGTAACATTTACATTTATATCTATATTTAGATGTGCATCAATATTTATATTTACATTTACATATACGACTACGTCTATATCTAAATCTATATTTCTAGCATATTAGATTTTATATTACTATAATGACAGTAATTAGTACCAACTAGTTAGGCCTAATTTTATAATTAAAAGAATAAGAACCAATTCAGGTCAAATTAAGGAATAATGGTGGATTTAAACTAGCTATTATATATAATACAATGAATTTTTGTTTTTAAATGTCTATATTTTTTCATGACATCATTCTAACATATATTTTTAATTTTATTTTTAAAGTTGTTAATAGTGCTAAACTATGTTAATTTAAACCATATAAGTTAGTTTAATTTGATTTTTATAATTATTCATCATTCCACCTATTTAAACTAGGTATGATCTTCTCTAAATAAATTCTAATGAAATTGGGTGTGCTTTTCTCTATAAATTAGTTAAATATATAGACTTTCCCTTCAAATACGGATGCTCAGAGCAGGATTGAAAAATCAACCATCCAAAGGAATATGGCTTTTTCTATAAATATTCGAGGAGTAAACCCCTAAAAGCACCAAACAAAAAGCCAGATTATTGTAAATCTGGGGAAAAAATTTCCAAAGAAAGAGCATAACCCAAGCAATTAACAAAATGCGATCAAAGAAGATCCCTAGCCAATAAAGTAAAATAAAACTCCAAAGTATAGAAATAAGTAAAAATGGTGATGCTAATTCAAATAGGAAAAGAAATGGCAAAAAATTTTGGATTGCAAAAACAGTATTTGAAGAAGGAAAATAATAACGCTATTCTAACCTCGGGTATATGCATTATGCAAAGAAGAAACAAAAGATAACGAAAAAGTGCAAGAACTGAAGATGCGAAAGTGAAAATTGAAAGGAGGGAGATATTTTCTTCTATCTCTTTCTCTTTCTTCGTATAGCAAGCCTACTGATTGTATTTTAACTTTTAAGCAGTTTAGTTTTCTTTTTATACTGAGAGTCTATTAAATGGTGTTTCAATTTTGCCGAAACAGTATAATGTTTTGATTTTTAATCATAAACGTGGCTGAAAGTTAGATGGGTATTTTTTCTTATGTGGTAGCACAACTTTAATTGTAGGAAAAAGCTTTTGCTTTTATATATAGTATTAGATTAGATTAGATATGTATCTTTGTAATTCGAGATTGTTGGGTTAAGATAGCTTGATCCTGATTAATTAATTCAATTATCCAAGTTGATTAATTAGGTTCAATTGCATGCAAATCATGAAGGCACCAACAAATCACCAAAACTACTAAGAGCAGCGGAAGATAAATTAGACACAGTGATTTGTTGACAAATGGGAAAAACCTCACAAGGTAAAAACCCCACCTGGTGATTTTAAGGTCACCAATCTTAAGGATCCACTAATCAACAATCAAGCGGTTACAAGTATAAAGAATCTTACCAACTATCCTGGCCTATTCCAAAATACCAACTTACAGTTGAACCTTCGCTTTAATACCCAATTGGACTTGATCTTGTAGTAGCCTTCTTTCCTTTGATGCATAAACCTCCAATTTGTGACTAACTTTTTGCACGGATCCCAATATATGACTAACTCCAGCAACTTGAACAGATGTTGTTGGCTGCAAAGTTCTTCACTTCATCAACAATGAAGATTATGAAGCACTTCGTTACAAAACCCTGTGGTGTACAAACGCAGTAGCTTCTCATAGAGAAAATAAGTCTCTTGGTCTCTATATCCGTATGTGATGACTTTTAAAATAAGTTTTATATATGTCTAGGGTTGTGAGGAAAGAAACCCTAAACAATTACGCAAGCCTGGGCCAAATTTCAGATCTGGAAATCTTAAAATCATAATTCTCTATAGATCGAGCAGTTGTCGAGCTATCTATCAAGCTTCACATTAAGCCTTGATAGCAAGCATCTATCGAGCTATCTGTCGAGACTTAAAGAATAGTTTTTCTTCACTTGTTTCTTGGACCAATTTTCAAGTCTTTAATACTTGATTTGAATAACATGTTTCTTGAAGTACTAAACACATCTTAGATCTATCCAATTACAAGTAAAGTGTATTTTGTCAAAGGATTAGCCAATTACAATACAACATAACCCTAACAGAGATCATGCAAGTAGAGTTGTAGCAGCGTTAAGCAAGAAGCTCCACTACCCATTTGGACACTAGAGGCTAAAGCTAAAGCTTTTGAAGAAGCTGTTGATTTTTCTTGGGATGTTGGTGTTCGAGATGTCGACTCTAAATGTGACTCACTTATGCTTTCTAATGCTATTGAAGGCTTGAGTTCCTCCCCCCCCCCCCCCCCCCCCCCGAGTGGCCATATCTAACATTGTTTCTAGGATTCGCCATAGATTACAAGCTTTTCGGTCTGGGCAAGTGTCCCATGTGAGGAGGGAAGGAAATAAACCAGTGCATATTTTAGCTCAATATGCCAAATGATTAGTTAGTTTGTAACTTGGGTAGAGGAGGATCTAATTATTATTGAGTCGGTTTTGTCTCATGATGTATTGAATTTATCTTCATCTTAATAAAGTTACAAGTCTTTTTATATAAAATAAAATAAAATAAAATTTTTTGCACTACATGGATTATCGATTGGTCAACCCAAATCATCATGGACTAATGGTCAATTAATTTGAACAAGATTACCTTCGACCTTTTGTTAAATTTCTCTAAGGTTACCACATAAGTTTTTGAATGCTTACATTTTTTACAACATTATTTTAATATAGATTTTTTAATTTCATTTTTAGAGTTATAATTAGTGTTAAACTGTGTTATTTTTAACTAGGGTAAATTACGTATTTGGTTCTTGCTATCTTTTACACCATATTTCAATTCGGTCCTTAACTTTTTTAATTATGTAAATTTGGTCCCTATCCTTTCAGTGCCATCTTAATTTAGTCTTTGCTATTATCTCTTAGATAGAAAAACTGATGTGGCTAATGGCCAAAATAAAAGATTAGTTTATTATCACATCAACGGAAACTAATTTTTTATTTTGGTCATTAGCTATGTTAGTAATTTCCATCCAAGAAATAATGATAGAGACTAAATTGACATGACATTAAAAGATTGAGGATTAAATTGACACAATTGAAAGGTTATTGACCAAATTAAAATATGATGTAGAGGATAGAAACCAATTAAATAGTTTCACCTTTGAACTAATTAAAAAAATGTTAGTTTAAGTTGGTTTTTTTATATCTCCTCAATAAAAAAGGTCTTTTTTATAATTAATTATTGTTCCACTAGATAAAATTAGCTTTGACATTCTCTAAATGAGTTATAATAAAATTAGTATGTTTTTTCCCCCATAAATTTATTGAGTTATTAAGTGGTTATGGGATATTCTCTAGATATAAGTTAGAATGCAATCTTTCTAAAGTAAGAAGTGCGAAACTTGACTTTAAGAAAGAAGTGTCTTAATATTCTAATATACTATTAATAAAGGCACATTACCCAATTTAAACTTTTTTTTTTTGGGAGAAATGAACACACACATACAAGGGAGAGAGAAAAAAGTTTTAGCACAAAGGCATACCATAACTACACTTAAAAGTCATAATAACTTTTACCCTATCTAAACTTAAGGGACATTTTCTTGCTCGTCAGACAAAAGTGACAGTGTTAGAAAAGAATATATATATATATATATATATATATATATATATATATATATATATATATGTATGTATTATATTTTTTTTAATCAAAATTTCCAGTGTATTGCACAGATTAGCAACTAATTAGGCCCAATTAAAGACTAATAGTGGATTCAAACAACTTTTTGTTAACTTTCGCTAATATTGCGACATAAGCTTATAAAAAGCCTACATTTTTCCAAATCATCATTCTAATATATATTTCTAATTGATTTTTTTAGAGCCATAAATAGTGCTAAACTTTATTAGTTTAAACTAATTAAACTATGTTAGTTTAATTTGGTTTTTCTAATTAGTAATTATTTCACCTGATTAATTTAGATTTAATCTTCTCCAAATAAATTCTAATTACATTTGATATATTATTTTCTATAAGTTATCTAATTAATACTTTTTATTTAATACTTATTAATTAAATATGTATCAAAATTTTAAATTGATTTTTAGAGTTATAAATAGTGCTAAGCTTTGTAGTTTAAAATAATTAAATTATGTTAGTTTAATTTTGTTTTTGTACTTATTAATTATTTCACCTGATAAAGTTTGGTTTAGTATTCTCCAAGTAACTTCTAATTACATTTGGTATATTCTTTTCTATAAGTTATATATCTGATTAATTTGACTTTTTACATATTCAATACTTATTAATTAAATATGTATCATATATAAATTGTTTTATTGACATTTTTTTGCACTGCTCAAAATTAGCGACTAGTAGGCCAAATTAAGAACTAAAGTTGGATTTCCAACTAGTCTATAATTATTTATTAATTTCCCCTAAGGTTGTAACACAAGCTTTTGAAAGTCCACATTTTCTCACATCATTGTAACATATATCTTTAAAGTTTTTTAGAGTTATATATAGTGTCAAACTATGTTATTTTAAACTATAATTAAACTCTGTTAATTTGGTTTTTAACATTAGTCATCATTGCAATTGATTAAATTAAGTTTCATATTATTTTAATAAATTTTTAATTAAATTAGGAATGCTCTTTTTTTTTCCTTCTCTAATTTGAATTTTTATTTATTAAAAAATATTAATTATATATATATATATATATATATATATATATATATATATATATATATATATATATATATATATATATATATATTGTAAGGAAACAAAAATCAAACAGCCTAAGCCCACTTAGAATAGTGAGGATTATGTAGCTCAACTAGGCCTAAATCAATAGATATTTGTAAGAGAGTGGGTTAAACAAAAAAGGAGGCGGCTTAGTCCGATGACAAAAATAGGGAGAGCTTCACTACAAATCAAAGTTTACGTATAATAAGGCTTATCACAAGCTTGCCCGAGGAGGCAATTCTTACACAGAATGATACACTATTCACTTTCTTCTCTCAATACTCCTGTTCTGATTTCTCTCTTTCCCTTGTTTTTCTCTGCCTCCCTTTCACCTAGAAGTTCCTTTTCCTTATATACTTCCCCGCCCTTTACATCTTGGCCCTCCATCTCCACCTACCCAGGCTCTCACTATGACACTTATCCCCTTAAACTTCTATTGAAGGTGATAGAAGGAGTTGCTTAGGTATGAATTCCACTGTTCAGGTCACTTTCTCATTAATGCAGCTGATAAAGTTATTGCTAGTCATTTAATGCGGAGGCAATAGGATAACTCTCATTGGAGACTTCCCCTACTTTCCATGATTCTCTCTCTACACCTCATCGTCCTCGTTTGGACTTCCCAGAAGTCTCTTGCCTCTTCCCCTCCCATCCTCGGGTGGATCCCCTTTTCAGGCTTATGATGCCCTAATAATGACGATAACAGCTTTTCGAATCTTTCCTCGATCTTTGAGCCCTCACAATAGCCCTCTTAACCCTGAGGTAAAAAGTAAGGTTTTAGTCATACCTTTTCCATGTGATACGTGCTAAACGTGTTCCCACGTGACAACGTCTCTTCAGATGTCTCTAGCAAATCTTTGACACTTCGAAATCCATGATCTCGTATTTATTGTGTCAGGTAGTTGTTTGTCCCCCTACATTCTATGGTACAATGATGATCCTACAGTCCTCATTTACTCGTATTTATGAGCAAGAGCTTTACCGCTCATTTTTTACCTTTCTATAAGGAGAGGGTGAGGCTAAATCTTCTCCATTTACTCATTTAGCCATTTTTTGTTAAAGCAGCAATCCGAGGAGAGATTATTTCATTGCTTATAGGTGCGTCTGAATTTATTTTACTTTTATATTTAGACTCCTTGTTGCCTATACCATAGGTTTCCATTGGTAGATTTGCTAGGTTAGTGGATAGCCCCAAAGGCATGGCCGCTTTTAGGGCTCAATATAGGATCCCTATCGGTGTTGAACTCCGACATTGCGAAGTGGGCAAGTGGTTGGTCTTGAATAGACCTCCTGGCTCAGTAATGATTCCAATGATCGCCTTTATAGAAGGTGGGATGGAAATCCCCATGGGTAGGGTTACTAGAGACTTCCTTATAAACTATAGGTTGTCTCCTACCCAATGCACCCCCAACGTTTTTAAGGTCTTTGGTAGCATAGATATGATAAACTGTAAAATGGGGACTAACCTTACATGGCATGATGTAAACTGGGTATACAATTTCCAAAAAGGGAAGGAAACAAATTACTATATTGAATGTAGGGTACCTTCCATTAGGCTAATCTCTTGTATCCTGAGTCCAACAAGGGCATGGATGAGGACTTCCTCATTGTCTCGGGAGACTGGCACGATGGTTTGCATTGTCCCACCTAAGAGGGGGAACCAGGTAGGGTTCCTATAAACATTAGATGTGTGTAATGTTTTTTTTTACTTACATCAATAAAATTTCCTTAAAGGTTATTTTATTTTATTTTTTTAATTTATGACTTATGCTGTTTGTTCACTTACAAACGAACATCACACTGCCCCGAACAAGAACTTCGTAAACTTTCCCAAACTCAATCGAATCTTGAGATTAGAAATTTTCCTTCATAAGGACGGTCAGCTTCAGGTGGTAAACGTGATCCTCAGTTTCACCCCTATTTCTAAGCGTTTCCAAAGTCCCAAGCACGTGATTAGAGCTAAAGACCCCAGGCTAGTGTTGATCGTCGTAGTAGTCCCCGGTTTTCTGTTAACCGAACCTCTTCCAACTGGAACCCAAGACGCTTAACTCCCAGCCCCACTTGTAACCAAACTCCTCTACTCTCGGGAGCCTCCCATTCCTTCAGACGACAAAGTTTAGAAGCCCATTCCTAAAGCCGTCCAAGAAGTGACAGATAGGGACTTTGAAGTCTTCTACCGGCAAAAGGACTTCGAAGACCTTCCTAATACCTCGCAATGTCGCATACTCCCTGCTCAAGTAAGCACCAGCCAAAAGGAAGCCAGCATATTTGAAGGGATGGTGCTCGAGG
This sequence comes from Quercus agrifolia, assembly GCA_029955455.1. Classification (NCBI taxonomy): domain Eukaryota; kingdom Viridiplantae; phylum Streptophyta; class Magnoliopsida; order Fagales; family Fagaceae; genus Quercus; species Quercus agrifolia. Next base: position 67,236,567 of record JARQAD010000001.1, on the reverse strand, counting down.
AAAAGTCCTCGACCACCAACTCTTGCCCCCATGCATGGGTCCTCTTGTGAAAAGTGTGTAACTTCCCCCTCTTCACTAGAGGACGCGTGCATGGGGGCAGAAGTTGGTGCTCAGGGTCTTTTCCTCGAGCACCATCCCTTCATCCATGATAGGGTTCCCTGAACTTAGCACAAAAGAAGGCCTCCAGGCAGAAGCATTTGGCTGTTGCTCCCCTTTAGTTCCTTGGGAGGCCCCAAAGGGAGCACTTTTTTTTTTTGCTGAGCCTTAGTAGTTTGGGCTTCCTTGTTTGGGGGCTGCTAGGAAGGGCGTGTAACTTCCCCCTTTTCAGTATCCTGGGATCCTTTACCCCTCTGGTGAAGAGCGTGTAACTTCCCCCTCAAGGAGCCATCTTCGGTTTCTTGCGACTAGAGGAAATGGTCCCACTATATCCAAGCCCCACTGAGCAAATGGCCAAGGGTTGGAAAGTGGGTTCAACCCCCCCCCCCCAAGTTGGTGACGGGCATACCTTTGACATTGATCACACTTTCTCACATAATCCTGAGAAGTTGTTTGCATGCTTGACCACCAATATCCTTGGGTAAAGGTGCCGTGGGCCAAAGACCTCCCTCATGTATGACTCCCACATATTCCTTCATGCAACTCTTCTAACAAGGGCTTCGTTGCCTCAGGATGTACACACAATAAATATGGCTCCTAATGAGAACGTTTATACAGCTTTTGTTCTTCGGACAACCAATAATAGAGAGCCTTCCTACGTATTTTCTCTGACTCAACTTTATCCTCAGCTAACAATCCTTGTTTCAAGAAAGTAACTAAAGGGGTCCATCCAGCTTGGCCCAACTTGGATACTATGTACCCCGACCAAAGGCTTCTCCATAAGATTGGAACTAGCCATGTCACAATAACAACCCAAGGCAAATTTGACCCCAGAGAGGTTGCCAGCATAGCTAAAAAATCTGCATGAGAGTTTTGTCCCCTTGGGATTTGCTTTAGAGTAAAGCCCTTGAATTGAACTCGAGCTTGTTTAACCCTAACGAGATATCTTTGCATGCATTCATCCTGAGCCTCAAACTCTTCATTAACCTGGCCCACCACCAATCGTGAGTCTGAATATACCTCTATGACTTCTCTTTTCAATTTGTTAACCATCGCCATTCTAGCTAACAAAGCCTTGTACTCAGCTTCATTGTTCATAGCTAGGAAACCTAACCACAATAACTTTTCCATCACCAGCTTCTCGGGAGTTATTAATACAGCTCCTACCCCTGCTCCTTTTCGGTTGGCTACTCCATTAGTGTACACCTCCCAAGTAGGGACAACGGAGACCGAGATTGTCATAATCTCCACTATTCCTTTTCCCTTATTAGCTACATTTTCTGTAAACTCCGCTATGAAATCTACTAAGACTTGTCCTTTTATTGCAATACAAGGCATATATTTGACATCATAGGCATCCAGCATGGTCCCCCATTTAACAATTCTACCCATGTAATCTCGTAAGAGTGCTTGCAAGGGAAGTTGGGTAAGCAACACCATAGTATGCGCCTGAAAATAATGTGGAAGCTACCTCGTGTTATGTATAATGGCCAACATCACCTTCTCTAGGGGTGAATAGCGTGTCTCAACTTCATGCAAGGAATTGCTAACATAGTAGACAGGTCTTTGCACCCCACTCTCATTTCTGACCAGAACTAGACTAATTGCATAATCTGTGACTGCCAAGTACGCATACAAAACTTCCTCTTTCTTAGGGCTAGAAAGGACTAGGGGGCCCAACAAATATTGCTTGAGCTCCTCAAAGGCCAACACACACTCCTCGGTCCATTGAAAGTCCTTCCACTTGTTGAGGAGCTAGAAAAATGAATGACACCTATCCACTGATCGGGTGATAAACCTATTCAGAGCTGCTGCCAACCCCGTTAATTTTTGTACCTCCTTAGGATTTCAAGGAGGATGCAAGCTATTAATGGCCTTAATCTGATCAGGATTGACCTCAATTCCTCGATTTATAATCATATAACCTAAAAACTTTCTCGAGCTAACCCCAAAAGAACACTTAGATGCATTTAAGCGCAACCTATGTTCCCTCAACACCGAGAACACCTCTCCCAAATCTGCTAAGTGCTCTACAATCTGCTTGTTCTTTACCACCATATCATCAATATACGCCTCCACATTCCTCCCAATCTGTGACTCAAACATCCATGTCACCATTCTTTGATATATGGATCCCACATTCTTAAGGTTGAAAGGCATCACCCGAGAATGATAATTTCCATTAGGTGAGTGGAAAGCAATTTTTTCTTGATCAACTAATGCTAAAGGTATCTGGTGGTACCCTTGGAAGGTATCCAAGAAACTCATCTGAAGATGTCCAATTGTTGCATCCACCAGTTGATCAATCTGAGGAACGGGGAAATGATCCTTCAAGCAAACTTTATTCAAATCCTTGAAGTCCACACACACACGCCACTTCCTGTTTTTCTTCTTTACTACCACGATATTAGCCAACCACTCGGGGTAAAAGATCTCTTTGATTGCCCTTGCTTGCTTAAGTTTGTTTACTTCTACCCTTACTGCCTTAGCATGCTCTTTTGATGAACGTTGAGGTGGCTAACTTCGTAGGGTTACCTCTGGATTCACATTCAGCTGATGACATATAAACTCGGGGTCAATCCCAGGTGCACCATAAGTACTCTAGGTAAACACATCTATGTTTTCCTCTAAGAACTTCACTAAGGCTGCCTTTTCCAAGGACAGCAACTGAGACCCCACTTGAAAGAACTTTTCTTCATCTTGTCCAATCATAATCTTTTCCAACTCCTCGGACAGCACCCCTTGAAACTCGATACCAAGTCCTACTTCAGGACCCATTGATTGCTATGGGATTTACTCCTCTTCCACCACGGCTTGACTTGCTGATTGCTATGTAATGGCTGCTATCAGACATTGCCTAGCCATTGCTTGACTTCCTACTAATTCCCCAACTCTTCTCTGTGTGGGGTACTTAACTTTCAAGTGTAAGATTGACGAGACTGCTCCCATAGCATGAAGCCATGGTTTGGCCAAGATAGTAGTGTAAGGGGAATAAGCCTCCACAACAATGAAACTAACTTGCACTTCCTTGTCCCCAGCTTGCACAGGTAACCTTATCATCCCGTGGGGGACTACCATCCTCCCATCAAAGCCTATTAACTGCAAGTCATACCTCTTTAGGTCCTCGAGCTTTAAATTCAACTCTTTATACATGTTAGGGTACATGATCTCCAGGACCCTTTTTACATCATAGCCACCAATCCTAATGGTTACTACCAAGGTATCATCGTGTGGCTGGAATGGTCCCTTCTTATTCTCCTCTGGAAAACCCAAAATGGGTGTGGCCACCACCTTGGCCTTTTTGAGTGTTCGATCCCTATTAGGGCCCATAACCACAAACATGACCCTCGAACAGATCCAGTGTCGTCCCTAGACTTATCAAAAATTACATTAAATGTGCCCAATGCTGGCCTAGGAGCTCCATCCCTCTGATACCCAGCTCCTAAATGCCCGAACTAACCTACACTAGTTGATCTAAGTGATCTCGTAAAGTCTTGTAGTCCTTTATGGTGTGCCCTTTTTCTTGATGATAATGGTAATAAAGGCTCTGGTTCCTCTTGGAAGGATCTCCACCCATCTTATTAGGCTATCTGAAATATGGTTCATTCTTTATCTTTTCCAGTATCTGATAAACCGTCTCTTTAAATAATGAATTAATCACTTGAGCCCCCGCAAATGATGTCTGATTGGAGAAGTCTCTCCTAGGGTGGTTATTATGATATCCTCCTCCCTGAGGATCCATTTTCTCTGGGAAAACCTTAGCTTTGCCCTTTCTTTGGGTATGATTTTCCTCTACTCTCTTATACTTACCAATGCGATCCATGAGCTGTCGCATACTAAGGGCAGACTTCATTGTCAGTGATTTCAGCAATTCATGTTTCATTAGGAGCCCCACTTTAAATGTTCTCACTACTACATCTTCAAAATCTCTATCTATTTTATTGTATGTTTCCCAATACCTATTCGAGTAGGTCCTGAAAGTCTCACCCTTCCTCATGGCTATGGACAAAAGAGAATCCAGGGGCTTAGGGACTTTACTGCATGTTACAAATCTTGCTCCAAATGCCCTTGTCAGCTCCTCAAAAGATCTTATTGACCCCTCCATTAAAGCATCAAACTACCGTATAGCCACAGGCCCGAGGCTAGAGGGGAAAACCTTGCACATGAGGGCTTCATTACTAGAATGAACTGCCATCTTCTGATTGAAATGGCTCATATGCTCCACTGGGTCAGACCTTCCGTTGTAAATGGTAAAGGTTGGCTGTGAAAACCAGTGGGGAAGCATGGCCTTATTGATTCTTCTAACAAATGGTGATTTAGAGATTTGCAAAAGTGCTTTACTCATCATGTCATTCCCCATGCTATGGTAAGATGACCCTTGCTCGCGCTTGTACTTGCCCTTTTCCAATTTATCCTAGGGTGACGATGCTGAGAAGGACTCATTGGATGGAGTTCTTGACCTATGGCGATATGAGTGATCCCTACTTCCTCTTAATCCATCACTTGACGGGGGTGAAGAACTCCTTCTATCACGCTCATTTCACTGCAGTTTACTGCGTAAGCGATCTATCTCAAGCTGCAACTTTTGAGTCTCCTGATCATGCGAAATATGACTTCTTGTCCTTGGGTGACTCCTTTCTGTATATTCAGTGTGATAAGACTTTAACATGACACTCGATGTATGGTGCCTATATCTCTTTCGCTCCAAATTTACAAACTGATTTTCCTTTTCTGAACCAACAAACTCCTCTCTATTTTGCTCCAAGTTGGTCATGACTACTCAAGATAAATCCACAACAACACTTTTTCCCACAGATAGTACCAATTAGAATAGTGAGGATTGTGCAGCACAACTAGACCCAAATCAATAGATATTTGTAAGAGAGTGGGTTAAACAAAAAAGGAAGGGACTTAGCCCAAGGACAAACATAGGGAGAGCTTCACTACAAATCAAAGTTTATGTATATATAAGGCTTATCACAAGCTTGCCTGAGGAAGCAATTCTTACACAGAATGATATACTGTTCACTTTCTTCTCTCAATACTCTTGTTCTAGTTTCTCTCTTTCCCTTGTTTTTCTCTGCCTCCCTTTCACTTGGAAGTTCCTTTTCCTTATATACTTCTCAGCCCTTTACATCTTGGCCCTCTATCTCCACCTACCTAGGCTCTCACTATGACACTTATCCCCTTAAACTTCTATTGAAGGTGGTAGAAGGAGTTGCTTAGCTGTGAATTCCACTATTTAGGTCATTTCCTCATCAATGCAGCTGATAAAGCTATTGCTAGTCATTTAATGCAGAGGCAATAGGATAACTCTCACTGGAGACTTCCCCTACTTTCCATGATTCTCTCTCTACACCTCATCCTCCTCATATGGACTTCCTAGAAGTCTCTTGTCTCTTCCCCTCCCATCCTTGGGTGGATCCCCTCTTTGGGCTTATGATGCCTTAATAATGACGATAATAGCTTATTGAACATTTCCTCGGTCCTCGGGCCCCCACACACACACACACACACACATATATATATATTGCACGAACCACTAGTTAGGCCAAATTAAGTACTAATAGTGCATTTTTACTAGTTACTATATTATTTACAGGTGTTTAATTCCATGATCTTCAATACAAGTACTCCCCACTCATAGTTGACCTAAATATCATACAGATAAAATAAGACATAATTTAGGTACAGTACCTTAAGTGTTATTCCTTAGGTTCCCTTCTTAAGATTCAGCCATGTGACTACTTAACTAAAAAATACACTTCTATCTCATGAGAAAAAATTCATATGGCTGAATCTTAAGAGGAGAACTTAAGGAATAACACCTAAGTATTTTACCTAAGTCTTTCCCGATAGAATATGTGTATCTTACATTTATTACTATAATTTCAAAGACGGTGGTGACGGGCTTTGTAACCTAAGGGGGATGGGAGTCATGTGGCTAAGACAGCGTGCAATAAATGCTATAGGTTTGGAGACGTATTCATTTTGTTGAAAAAATGATAACAATAATTCTGACATTAATGAGTTCGGCTATTCTTAATTATAAATATATATAGAGAATGAAATCTAACTAAGTGGATGAGAAAAATGCAACCTAGAATTTGTGAAGGACAAGAAAGTAGCCCTTTTTTCTTCTCTTGGCTTTAATAAGAAGGAAAAGAAAGAAGAAACACTTTTGTCTCTCTTTCGTAAACTAAATGTCATTGGAAGATGTAGTGTAGAAACGAAAAGCATAAATGTTACTAGGCTAAATTTTTTTTTTGAAGAGTAGAAGATATACATGTTTCTTCACCTGGGGGTTCAACCACCACCTAACCTTTTCCTAGGCCAACAAACGATGTTAAATGATACAATTAATTCATTTATCTGTACTACCATCTGTTAGTGTGTGTCTCAATCTCTCTCAATCTCTCTCTCTCTCTGAACATTAATCTTTAAGAGAAGCACTCCCACACGCTTTCAAGTGCATGAGACATCATTAGGGAGTGTGGTACCAAAGGAGGTTGGAAATGGTAGGTTTGTTTCCAAGACCCTTTTGCCAGAAATACCTAAAGAACCAAGATTTACATTCTTCTGTTGTGTTTCTCATTTGGGTTGCATAGGGATTTTCTTGTTAAAAGAAGAGAGGGAGCTATTCACACTGAGAATCTAATAAGCCAATATGGGTACCTTCACATTTTCATTGTGACCCACCCTCTCTCTCTCTCTCTCTCTCTATTGGGTGTTTATTTCCACTAATATTGTGTGTTCCTGGTGGTTGTTCTGTGAAATGGCTGTGATGGGCAAAAGCAAATCTGTTTTAATATTAACTGGGAGAGTTATAAACGAGGCTGTGAGCTTCATTGTATTTTCTGTTCTAGACCTCATTGATTTCCTTCTTTGTTATGTTTACAAATTAGTTGATTTCTTTATTGAAGCTGAATGGAAACCATGTTATTGCTCGTCTGGCAAAGAAGTCATCACTAGCAGTGGCAAAATCTTGGTTTCAGAACAAGGTGAATCCAAGATTGTTTGCCTTAGTTCCACCAAGGTGCAATTGGAGGAGATCTCAGACACCCTTTATACACGTCCTTCTCTAGTGTCTGAGGTCTCAAATTTGACTGTGACCGAACTCAAAAGGCTCAAGGTTGATAAGACCTTTGTGCAATCTTGTGAGAAAATCAAGAAAGGTGGCACGGTACGTTCATCATTCACTGTAAACTCTTCCCTTGTTGAAATGCTTCAAGGAAAGATGGGGAGGCAGCTATTACATCCCATTCCAAGATGGTCCGATTGTGATTGTAGCTTTTGCAACTCTTGGACCTCTTCTTGCAAAGAAACTCTTTTTGTAAGAGCCGAAGGCCCCAAAGGTAACAATTTATTATTTATGTTAGAATAATAGTTAAATAATTAGCTTTGCATAATTTCTTAACGCGATTTACTTTTTTGTGACAAAAATTATTTTTATTTTGGATTCAGAATAGATGATTACAAGTTCAAACCCACATTTAAAAAGTTAAAATGGTTAAACTTCATTTATTTACACGGTATAACTTTTTGGAATATACGGTAGTTTGTCATTTCACTAATAAATACGTAGGTAAACCTACTTTGTTAATGTCCTTTGATCGTTTTTAAGCTAATAGTTAAAAAGTAATCTGATTAATTATCACTAATGATTCTTCTTTATAAAATCTATATCTTAAAGTTGGTCTTTGCTTATGATGTCAGAAAAAGCACAAGAAGATGTGTTGTTCATTCATGGCTTCATTTCATCATCGGCATTTTGGACAGAGACATTGTTCCCGAATTTCTCAAGTGTTGCTAAATCTAGCTATCGCTTGTTTGCCATTGATCTTCTTGGATTTGGAAGGAGTCCTAAGCCGACTGACTCCCTCTACACGCTAAGAGAGCATGTAGACATGATTGAACGGTCTGTCATTGAACCACATCAAGTTAAATCCTTCCACATTGTGGCTCATTCTTTAGGTTGCATTTTGGCTCTAGCACTCGCGGTTAAGTACCCTGGCTATGTGAAATCCCTAACCCTTCTTGCACCGGTACGTTTCTTTATTGTTAAATTATTTATTTCTGACAAGGAATCGACCATTTTTTAATTAAATTAAAACCTTTTGAAGACAAGTCTTTTGTTCCATTTTGGTACTCTACTTTATACTCTACCATCTACCACCGACCACAGCTTGTTTTATATATACAAAAATATTTTCTTCTAAAATAACCAAAATTTAAAATAGAAAAAAAAAAATCATACATGTCATATTATAATTTATGAAATATAAAATGGAATACAAAAAATAGCATAGAAGGTTTTTATTTAAAATGATTTGTCTCTTTATGAGTGTTTCACTTTATATTTTACCAATTATAATTTTTAGTATGTAATTCTTTTTTATTTAACAAATAATTAAATTTTAAAATGAAAAAAAAAAAAAAAAAAACCAAACGCATAACATTTCATAGTTTATAAAATATAAAATGAAATACTAAAAATGAAATAAAAAATATTTATTTATTTTATCTACCTTAATTTATGAGAAATTATTAAATCCATGGTATAAATTTCAATCTTTATATCATAAGGGGCGGACCTTACCATGAGACTCATAGATGAAACTAATTCACTTGTGAGTGGAGGAATTCGTCGGCAATAAAAAGTATTTTGTGATTTTGACATATAAGTCTTTTTTTTTGTCTTTTTTTGATGTGACATACGTATTAATCATCTCTTTAACGTTAGATAATATTAATACGTACGCCGCATGTAGGAGATAATAATAACAAGATAGACCTAATTAATAATTTATGTTAATCTAGATAATATATTAGTTTATTCATGGTTTATAAAAAAAAATATTAGTTTATTAATGAAATAATGCTTTAGAGTGTCAAACTAATAAGGTCTCCCAAATTCGAGAAAATTCATTACGTTTCGGATGTATGCATCTTCTCTCTCACAAGAGGGTGTGGGACCCACCCTCTTGTAAGAGAGAGGATGCATGCATCCAAAACATGTAACACTCTCTCCCCAAATTCCCAATTGAGAGGTCTGCTGTTTGACCAACTGTCCAAATCTTGGGGCCTTTATTAGGCCAAGTGTCTTAGAACTACCCCCAATTTCCACTTAATACCCCTTGTTGGGACACGAACCTTACCTCTTGTTTGGAAAGTGGCACTCACTCCATTAACCATTCATACTTAACCAAGATAATATAAAGAACAGTGATATGCAACAATATTTTTGCACAAAAAATTCTAAGTAATAAGTTGTTATTGATTTTCATTTTAAAACAGTCAAGAAAATTACCTTTTTATTATGTATTATTAGCATCTTGCAACGTAGAATATGTAGTGAAATAGTTATGAGCGTAATATTTTTCTAATATAAATCGATATTGAAAAATCTTTCTGCATGATGTATATGATCATTTTTGGTATAACATGGCAGCCATATTTCCCGGCACCAAAGAGTGAACAAGCCACACAGTATATGATGAGAAGGATAGCACCAAGGCGTGTTTGGCCACTGATTGGGTTTGGAGCTTCAATGGCATGCTGGTACGAACACATATCCAGGACTATTTGTCTTCTCATATGCAAGAACCACAGGTGGTGGGAATTTCTCGCCAAACTTATTACTAGAAACAGGTAATTGTTCAACCTACCACCTTAGATTGTGTCAATGCTCACTCAACCTCTTAAATTCTATACATTAATTTTTGAGTACACCATGTAGCCATGTGCATATTTTCATCTAGAGGCTTTCCAAATCAGCGCAATTTCTCTATTTTATAATCCAACTACCATAGCACTCATCCAAGATCCAACCATTTCTTTACCTTATTTTTTTCTTGGGGTTTTCTTGGGGTCAAACGTCAAACTCGACATATAAAAGCACAACCAACATATTTATTTTATTTTATTTTATTTTTATAAACAAACACCACTAACATTTAATGCAATAACAATATTTGTTGGACAACGTTTGGTTTCAAAATAGTTTGAATCTATCTTCTCCAATCTAATACATAAAGACTTATAATACTGTCCATCTATATTATTTATACAAGTCACATGGCTTATTTTAAAAAATCATATGATTAAAACTACTTGTGAATTATTATATGAACTGTCACCTAGTAGATTGAAAAAATATAATTCCAAAATTGGTTTGGATCTAAATTTTTTCCATGCATAGGTTTATTATTAATACAATTTTTGGTGCACAACATCTTCCACTAATGATTATGAAGTTTTTATATTTTTCTTATTTTAATCAAATTAAAAAGAAAAAGAGGGGGAGGGTGGGACACTAGTAGTCAATCACAAATCTTAGGCTACCTACCTCTATATGGATCATATTAGGAATATTAGGAACATAAAGTACCTTTTTTTTTTTTTTTTTTGTCCCTCATGCTCGCTAGCTAAACCATTTTTTTTTTTTTTTTTCATTTAGGTCAGTAAAGTACTTCTCTCAAGATCAAAAGACAATTATCCTCACAACTCACAATGGAAAATCTATGACTCTGCAAAAAAAATAGCTTAAATAAAGATCATAAGTAAGATTTGTCCAAGATATACTTTTAAAAGAAAAATTATAAGAACACACTCAAATTTACACTTAGGGTCTCTTTGAAATCCGCTTATTTTGCTGAAACTGAAAACTTTTTGTTGAAAGTTTACTGAAAATACTGTAGATAAAAGTAAAAGTTAGCTGAAATAGTACAGTGAGACTCATGAATAATACTAAAAAGTGCAGTGAAATCCATAAATAGTAGCAAAAATAAATTGAATAGTAAAATAATTTAACAAAATAATCTTGCTAAACAGACACTTAATTTCACAACTTGTTAATATGTGCAATAATGAGGTTGTTAATATGTGCAATAATGAGTGAAAGATACTTTCTACTCACTCTTGTACTTTGAGTCTATATTACACAAATTAACGAAGTGTGAAATTGTTGTGAAATTAAGTTTAAAGATAGGTGTCTCATCTTTACTCTTGAAATGGGCCGTGCCCCAGCTAGTACAAAGAAAAAGATAGTAACAGAGGAGTTTCAATTAGTGGGGGCCAAGATCATAATGGTGTTACTGCATGTTGGTACTGGAAGATCAAAGTCATATTGAAATTGACAAGACGATATAATATGGGATGAAAGTATAGTTCAGATATTGATTGGTACACGGCGTAATAAACAAAAATATGGTTGGCTTTAATGATTTGAAGAAATGTCATTTTATTTTGTTTTGTTTAAAGTAGGTTGGATAAAAGTATAGTGGTATCTATAAAAGTATAGGAGGTAAATAACATTAATTTAAAAAAACTAAACATATATGAGGTTTAAGTGATATGAGAAACATAATGAAAGGAAGTAACAAAGTTTAAGTGATTCAGCAAGGGATTGCTTGAAATATACATGTTGAAGTGAATGTCTTAAAACATATAGAAAATCTAATTTCCCCAATAAGCACAATGCATGTGCCTCTTGAAAAAAAAAAATTAAAGTTTTACCAATCTTACTATAAAATGTATAAAGAAATTAATAAATAAGTAATACAAAATATTTTATTTTTTTATTTAAATTGTAACACTTTATGAAAATTTTTGAAAGATTCATACATTGCTTTTCTATCACGTTTTATATATATTACATGATTTTCTACCACTCTCATCACAAATTAATAACACGGTGTTTGTGATCGGTGAACTATTACTTTCACAAGAATCCATCAATTTTTATTCCTTATACTCCATGGCACACAGTAAATATTGTGTCTATTATAAGAAAAATTGAGGGCACACCCGTCACATTACTACAGTGGCTAAGTCATAGTTCTTTTCCGCACTGTTTGGGCAGTTTTTAGGTGAAATGTTGTTCTGACTTCAGGCGTGAATCAAGACACATGGGGACAGACCCATCAAATTTGGTTGTTCATTTATTGTGCGTTGTTGGCCTTCCCTTCGATTCAAACTACAGCTTATTGACGAAGACATCTATCTAACATTGTCATCAATCATTTAATTATTATGATTTTCTTTAATTATTTTTTTTTTCTTGAAATCTTTTACAGGATTAGGACATTCTTGCTCGAAGGTTTCTTTTGCCACACCCACAATGCTGCATGGCATACTCTTCACAACATTATTTGTGGTACCGCTAGCAAAATTGATACATATTTGGATGCAGTTCGAGACAACCTAAAATGTGAGGTTACTATATTCCATGGCAAAGATGATGAACTTATACCAGTTGAATGTAGCTACAATGTGCAAACAAAAATACCTCGAGCTCGTATCAAGGTGATTGAGAAAAAAGATCATATTACAATTGTTGTAGGAAGGCAAAAGGCATTTGCTAGAGAACTAGAAGAAATATGGAGGAATTCAAGTGGTTGAGACCAAATTAAAAGTGTAATCATCTACTACTCCTTTTAATATTTATGGCCTGAAGTCACCATAAGTTTCTATCCAACCAAAAAAAAAAAAAAGTGGATAAAAACATATCCTGAGGTTGGCAGAATATTTGTTTACTCCTCCTTCAAGTGTGTAGTCCCTCCATGAAATTATTACCAATGTTAATTTGATAATGTTAAAATGAACATTATATCAAACAATTGTCTTATTATTATTATTTTTTTTTGTGGTTACGTTAAGTTTTTAAAGGGACTGTGTATTTGGTTAGCTTGTATGTTGGTAGTTTATTAGTTGAAAAGTAAGAGAAAATATGGGTTTAAACAAACAAGTAGGCTTTAAGCAAATTAACCCATAATAAATACCACTTGAATCAAGAGAATTGTGGTATAAATTGTCGTTTTGTTTATGAGAAAAGTTAAGAAATGCTCTAAGAGCATAGATTTATTTATTTATTTTTATTACTAAGAATCTTGTAACTCAATTAGTATTTATTTCTTGATCCTCTCAAGAGAGATATTCGGAGTTTAAAATCTCATATTTCTAACTAATAATAATAATAATAATAATGAAATCGTTTTATATTTTATAATGAAAACAATTGTCGGTTTTTTGGTTTTCTGTTTTGTTTCTGAGAATCAAAACAATTGTCGTATTAATATGTCATAACTTTTGTTTTGGGCCTTCACACGTAATAATTCCTCCTATTAATTAATTCTAATTGTCTTGAAGTAATTGTTTTGTCAATTTGTGATGGTTGAACGGTTGAAACAGTAAATCCCGACCACATTAAGCTGTTCATGTGGACCACATCTTATTTATATGGCAGATTAATGTGAAATTATAAGGTTCTTATGGTGGGTAAGTGACGTAGTTCACCATTTTACTAAAAGAGTCACACATGTTTAAAATTGTTAAGTTAAAAAAAAAATTTAAACAAAAACTAATTACTGACTCAGCAATTTTAAATAAGTGAGAGTCTTTTAGTGGAATGATGGACAAATGACGTGGTCCACTAGAGGATTGTATAATTTCTCCATGTTAACAGCCGCGCTTCATAAATGAAAATTTTAGTACTTTCTTTCCCTTCTTGCTGCCAAGATGTGTGCAATTTCTTTTCTAATGCCTTTAATGAGTGAATAATTATAGGACCATATACTTTCATACACCCTTTGCCACAGCTTAACAATAACACTTCATAAATGAGATTTTTAATACTTTCTATACCTTCTTGCTGCCAAGAAGTGTGCAACTTCTTCTCTAATGCTTTTATTGATTGAATAATTATTGGACCATATACTTTCGTACACCCTTTGCCACAGCTTAATAATAACGCTTCATAAATGAGATTTTTAATACTTTCCATACCTTCTTGCTGCCAAGAAGTGTGCAACTTCTTCTCTAATGCTTTTATTGATTGAATAGTTATAGGACCATATACTTTCATACACCCTTTACCACAACTTAACAGCACGCTTCATAAATAAAATTTTTAATACTTTTTGTACCTTCTTGCTGCCAAGACGTGTGCAACTTCTTCTCTAATTCCTTTATTGATTGAATAATTATAGGACTATATACTTTCACACATCATTTACCACAATTGAGTAATGAAAAAAAGATTGTGGATCTACGTAGAAGTAACATATAGTCAATCGTAGTTTGCCACATAAGACAATTGTGGCAAATAATGTGTGAAAGTGTGTGGTGCTAAAATTATTGTTTTTGATTGCTTATATAGTATCAACTATTAAGAGAGAAAAAAAAATATCAAAATCAAAATCTCAACCTTCAAGAACCATGAAAGAGAGAGCACACAAAGATTTATATGGTTCGACTTCAACCTAATAGCCGATATCCATAATGTGAAATCTCTTGACAGCTACATATGCCTATTAAGTACTTGTAGTACAATGTAAAGTTTATATACTAGAGAATACTTAACTAACTCTAAATTAACCATAAACTAACCTAAGATTAACTAGTTTATTCTACAAATACATGAGTCTACCGCTGGTTTAGGCTATTGGGACCATAAATATCTAACATCTCCCTATCTATCTATCCAAAAATAAAATAAATAAATAAAAACAATTACTTTGGCAAAAACGTTATAGCAACAAAACCTTAATTCTAAATTTTTTACATTCGACCTTACATTATCATCAAAAATATTAGTCAAGGTCAGCACAAGATAAAAAATCCATTAAACATTTTTCTGATTATCTTTTAATTTATATATATAATATTTTTTCTAATTAAAGATAAAGATTATTTTTTTGAAAGAAAGTCCCACGAACCATCTACCATAATTAGGTGGGCAATACAGATGAGTATACAGCAACAACATCATAAATTGGTGAGGAACAGAGATGAGTATACATACAGCAGCAACAACTATAAGAAGAAAGCCTTATAGAGATAGATCGTATGGATCCCACAAAAAGAGGTGGCAAAATTGTGAGTCAAAGTATTTGCTTATCTGTATCAACAGAAGCCGACCAAAAAGAAAAACTAACCAAAGAAGCTTTTTGGGTTTATATTCAATTTTTTGCATAATAGGTCATTAAGCTGGCGTGTTTTCATGTGCTATTTAATTTTTATTTCGAGTTTAACATCTACACACACTACGTAAAATATTGTTGATTGATTTTTTTTTTTTTTGGGGGAAAAGATGATTGAATATATATATTAGAAAGTTCAATATTATTTTATATTATTCTTCATCCCCAACAAAAAAAACTCTTTTCCAAAAATATTATTTTATATAATAATATCTACATATGGGTTTAGGGTGTCAAAGGGTAAAACTTACCTATAATATCTTATTATATTATTCTTCACCCCCAACCAAAAAAAAAAAAAAAAAAAAACTCTTCTCCAAAAATATTATTTTAAATGATATTATCTACATATGGGTATAGGGTGTCAAAGGGTAAAACTTACCTATAATATCTTAGTGGTATTAAATTAGATTCCTTGATGTTATATTGAATAATGAAGCACAAGTAATGTAATTTTTTCTAAAAATACAATTTACTTCAATGTAATTATATATTTAAATTTAATTAGAAATTTTAATGTATTATACCTAAAGAAGGTGTATCTAACTATGTTTTATCCATGATAGCAACTATTTGTTTACATAATTTTTGAGATAGGTAGATAATGGATGTATGAGAAATGAGGCTCAAACCACGTATATGGGACATCATTAAAAAATGTCTAAGTTATCAATTGGACCCAACTATCTTTTATTTTCTGAATGTTTTACCTATTGAGTGGACCCCAACTGCTTGTTTACCTAATTGAATGTTATAAACTAATGCCATTTAATCAAACCTATTGTACGCTCAGCTTGTGTTAACTCTGAAGACACGTCTTGGCCCCTCATTCAATCGATGGGCCTTGTACTTAATCATCACACAGCAATGGGGGATCAGATTGCGGGGTCGGTATAAGTTGGTAAGCACTAAGCAGACTGAAGCATTGAACTATAGTCAGTGGCGGAGCCAGAAATTTAGGTTAGGGAGGGCAAGATTAAAAGACAAGATTGGAAAAAAAAAATAATCTAAAAAAATTAATCAATATTAATAACAAAATAAGTAAACAACTATATGATAATATAATTTTCATATAGAATCTAATATAAAATGTAAACTTTAATTTATTTTTTCATACCTAACTTATTTTACTCAATTGCCCTCAACGATTTTTCATATTTTGAAACCGCTACATGATTTCTTCACACTTAATAGTTTTGAATATATCTTTCTCAATATATGTGACTAAGCAATTATTCATCCACTGATCTCTCATTTGATTGCGTAATCGATTTTTAATTATGTTCATTGCTAAAAAAGCTCTTTCAACAGTAACTGTTGCAACTAGTAAGATCAATGTCAAAGTCACTGATGAGTAAACTAATGGATATGAAACATTCTTTCGCATTTCTACTATCTTTTCAACAAGCTGTCCAATTCCTCTAAATGCTGAAAACTCTTTAGTGGACTGCATGTCATGGATGTATGTCTTAAGTTGGTTATCCAAGAAAGAAACTTGAGACATAAAAAAATTCTATAGGCAATTTGGTCTAGCCCATCAAGTTTACTAAGTGGGACCCATTAATTTTATATATAGAATTGTACTAGGAGTAGAAGTCTACTACTACTAGGAAAGCTGGAAATGTAACATGAATTCACTTAATTGGAAATTTTTTTTTTTTTTTTTTTTTTTTTTTTGTCTTTCGGGTGTGTGTGTGTGGGGGGGGGGGGGGGGGGGGGGTTGGGACAAAACATTTGAAATTTCAGGCCCCCCCCCCCCCCCCTTAACTATAGTGAGTGCACAGCTAGCAATTGCTAGATTCAGTCATTTCAACTTGGAGCATTTAATAGCAGAGGGGAATTATAGGTTATCTGTATCTGTAAAGAGATATCAAGTTCATAAACATGTACCATATCATGAAAATGATGTTCATAAGTGTTGGTTTAATCACAATAATAATGGAAATAACACAACGAGAAACTGAATAATACTTCTGAATATTATTAGTATAAAGAAAGGAATTACACAACACAATTTGGACTGAGGTGCGGCACTCGCTCTCTTTAAGGAGATTCAAGCCCTTGGTTGGCTAAACTTTGTAACCGGTGCAGACCTTCTCTGACTTGTCTCCCCCAGGATACAACAGCCCAACAAGTGTTGTATGGCTAGAACAACCTCTGCACAAAGTGTTCAAGCCCAAAGCTCCACCAGAAAGAACACCCTTCCTTACCAAGAATCTCTCTAATTTTTTGTTGTGTATTGTGAATTGCTGTCACTTGGATTGGGTCTGAATGAGTCTATTTATAGGCTCAATGGGCCTCACGAAATTACTACCCAATTTATTTTGATTTAATTAGGTCCATTATTCTGATGTAGTGGGTGTTATAAGATTAATTGTTGGATATTAATCTGATGGGCTGGAGTTACATAATTAATGGTGAGATAAAGAGTTTCTGAAGAATGAATAGGCCCAAACGGAAAGTCCATTAAGTGGGTTAATGGCTCTTTTATTTTCCATAATAAAAATGGAGTATTAATTCAGGCCATTTACTCACCAACGGATATGGTAATTTCTCTGAATGGGCTGTCAAGTAGGAGGATCCAAGAGGCTGATTCATTTCCAATTTTGATACCTCCACTCTTCACCTCTCCCTTGCGCACGTATCTAGCCCAATATCTGAGACAATACATTTTAGCCCATTAATCACCACAATTAAAAAGAATAAAATAGTCTCTCTCCTTTTCAATGTGGGATTAATCATTTTCACTAACTCTTCATCTTCCATATTCACTCCCACATTTTTTCATTTATGTTATAACATTTATTCATTTTTAATTATTTAATATTAAAATGCTCCAACAATAAGTTTATCCCTAGGTGTAGCCTACTTGCTGATGATTTTGGTGAGAACTGATTAATAGAGATCAATTATCAATGTAACCACAAGTTGGTTGGCAAATTAATGGAACTTGGGAGATTATAATACTAATTCCCAACAAAATTTATTATAAATTGATGTGCTAAGACTATTATAAATTTTATTACTAAAGATTTATAAATTGATGTGACAACTAGTAAGCACATGCACATAACAGAATTATTGATATAGCACACTCACTAATTAATATGTCATGCATGGCATGTATAAGATTTCGAGACTTAGCCAGAGGAGGGTCCTAGATTTTGTTCATTAATAAAAACCAAGTAATGTATCTAATAGCTGATGATATACTACACCTTCGCTTCACGACTTATAAGACAGAAAGTGGAGGAAGATTCTTTTGATATGGGACTCTGAGGATGCTGTGTAAAAGCCAAAGGCTATAAATCAGTACATTCGAGTTATCCACAATAAAAGGAAGCTTCCTTTTTTTTTAAATCCCTTTTGAATTAAGAGTCAACTTTCCAACTTCAAATTAATTTCTAACCTACCTAAATCTGTTATAGTCAGTCTTTTTTTTTTTTCTTCTTTTTTTTCTTTTTTTTTAATGCTAAATAGTCATGAATTTTTGTCAGTCATGCAACCATTCAACATTCGTACATATATAAATAACTACACAGATTTTTTTTTTTTTTGGGTGGTTGTAATTAATATGCCTTTATTTTTAGTTAGCACAGCATCTCTGTATGTTCCACTAGGAGTGTTTGCACAGAGCCACAGCTCCCTTCGCAATGTTGCTGTTTTTATTTTCTTCCATAAAAAATGGGAGGGTTATTCTTCATATATTGTGGTATCAGAGATCACAAAATTAGAGTATTAGACCCACATAGATAGACGAAATGTGCTTGGCATGCCCATGTTCATAAGCTATTGACTCAATAATAGCAATAATAAGACACAGGCATGTTCTTGATAACCAACGAATCATGTTATTTTTTAATTTTGCAGTAAAGGGCATAGTCAAATTGATGCACCACTAAATAATTGATGTACGTCTAGTTTAAGTTATACTTTGGTCCTTGAGGTCCGAACACATGGGCGGCTCTAGGTGCAGCCCAGGGGTAAAAATGAACCCCCTGAGCTGGGCCAAAAAAAATTGTATATAATTTTTTTTAATTTGATACTCCTAAATTAAATTTTGAACCTCCTAAACTTAAATTTTTTTTAAGCCTAGCTTAAATGAATTTGAATATGATCATCTTGACAATATCTTGGTCTTTTTAAACACACACACACACACACACCACAAAAAAACACAAACCAATATGATCTAAAATATGGAGGAAAAAATAGTAAGCCTAACAACAAAAGTATAATTTTTTCATCTCAAATCTATAAAAAAATCATTTACATCTTAACAAATTTGAAATAAACTAATACATAAAAGTTTATTGTATTTAGATCTCACTTGGAGTTCACTTAACAACAATAATTCATATGTTGATTGTATTTAAAAACAATAGACAATTTCTAAGATTTAATCTTAGCAACAATAATTATCTTCATCATATTAATAAACAATATGCTATGAACTTATAGTTTATCTTATACGATGAAGGCTATGTTCATAATACGCTCATAATAAAGTCTAATTGGCAAATTATTACTAGTTGTTACTAATGAGAAAAAAAGTAATTTCAGTAGTGAGTTTAAATTAGAACTAATAACAACTTATAACTTAAAATTTGTTGGAAAAGTGTTGTGAAAAATTTTGCTAGTACGTATTATTTTGCTAGTATGTATTATGAAAAATTTTGTAATAAAGAAATAATGCAGACTGCAAGATTCACTTTTTTTTTTTATACCCAAAATACATCTTCTTACTAACCCCCCTAAAAATATATCCTAGAGTCGCCACTGTCCGAACACATGGATTTCTTGGCCAAATCAATTTCTCCCCACATGTTCTATGGAGTCGAAGATATTAAGGATAAAAAAGTGAGTAATGACACAGAAACACAAACGAAGCAATTTCCCTAATTTGGTTTGGACCGTGTCAACCAACTTTGACTGTGTAAAGCAAAATTCAAGGGATTGTATTTGTGCAAGAAATGAACGATTCAACAGCCATGTTTAGATATTAATGGACCTCTTAATATCTAAAACGTGGACTGTTGGTTGAACTAGGAAAATAACATGGAACTGGTACTAAATCATGGTTTTTGTCTACACGACTGGTTTTCATATGGGTTGGTGAAAGAAACAACCTAACAAATACTAGCTGTTAGATTAGTGAATGTGAAGGATTTTGTGCTAATAAACCACAAACCCCAACATAATTTTTAATTTATGAGTGTTATTCTAATGCTTAAATTCTAGAACTACATATATTAAAATCCTAACATATTAATGGCAAAATTTATTGACAAATTCGGTTTCTAAATAAAATTTATACCATGTATTGACAAGTTTTGAAGAATAATATATAGTAAGAAAATGTGCCACTTCATGATAAAGCCAAACAATGTTTAAACACATTGAAAAAGGATACGATTCCACGTGAATATAAAACATTGACATGTAAGTGGTAACTGATGGGATCAACGAACTCCCTTGCCCAGACGACCTCACCAAATACCTCCGTTTACCTAGCCACGACATGGATGAGGAAAAGCAAACTATTAATGAAAAGCTTCAATGCCTCAAACCGTAACCAATTAGCTGTCAAACCGTTAACAGCTTTTCAAAACCCGCATTAACAAGTCCTGAGGCATTACGGAAGGAGCACTAAAGCCACAATTAAGGCCCCAACGGCTAGAAACTACAAAACTATATATACACCCAAAATACACAAGCAAAGGGAATTCTGACACTCTAAACTCTCTTATTTCCCCAAAAGTTTCTGTATACTGACTTTGGCATTGGAGGCGTTGTGGCAAGCACCACACCAATGACCACCTAAGGAAAGCCTTTACACTACATTTGCAGGTATAGTGACGAGGATTCAGTTCCATCTAGACGACAACTGACGATTTCCACCTCATCATTTTGGCGCTGTCTGTGGGGACCACATTTTCGCACTTAGGCTCAAAAGCGTAGTTCCAGTCAATCCTCAAGTTCAGATGGAGTCCAACCAAGATTCTGCAGTATTAGCCCTGCAAATCCAGACTCTTATAGCTAGTGTGGAAGAACTCACCAGACAAAACCAGGAGATGAGACTATAGCTTCAACAAAAGGAGAATCGGTCTAGGTCTAATCAGGAGGACAACGGGGATAGTCATAGAAGGAGTGACCGTTGAAGGCTAGCCATTCCAGATGGACCAAACTTGGATCTCCTCTGGGAAATGAGAAAGGAGATGGACGAGTTAAGGAGTGCCATTAAAGGGAAACGGATCGAAGCCTAGATAAAATGGTCAGGACAACAGATTCACCTTTCACGGCGACAGTCTTGGAATGCCCAGTGCCGTCAAAATTTCGCCTGCCTCAACTTGAATCGTTTGATGGGCTAAAGGACCCCCTGGACCACCTCAACACTTTCAAGATGACCTTAGGCCTTCAATAGCCTCCTGACGAAATATTGTGCTGTTCATTCCCAACCACTCCCTTGCAGCTTTCAAAGGAGCTGTAAGGAAGTGGTTTACGAAGTTACCAACATCGTCCATCGATAGCTTCAAGCAGTTAGGTAGTTCCTTCTTGCGCCACTTCATTGGGGGACAACACCCAAGAAGGCCAGCAAACCACTTACTTACCATCAGACAAGGACAAAAGGAGACCCTGAGGTCGTATGTGAAGCATTTCACTCGAGAAACATTAGAGGTAGCTGATGACAAGGTGCAGCTAACAACCTTTAAAGCTGGATTGAAATCCAGGGAGTTCGTGGTCTCATTTGCAAAGAATCCCCCGAAGACGATGGCAGAGATGCTCCTGAAGGCGGAGAAGTACATGAACGCCAAAGATGCTTTAGCCATGATAAAAGACGTAGAGAAGACCAATGAAAAGAGAAGGAAGGATGACAATCGGAGAGGACGAAAAAGGGATCATTTAGATCGTTAGAACAGTGACAAGGGAAAAAGGAAAGACGATAAAGCTCCTTGGACAGTAAAATTCACTTCTTAATTTATGCCTTTTGACAGAATTTTGGTGCAAATTAAGGATGAACACTACCTTAAATGGCCAAGGCCATTACACTCGTCACCCAATGTACATGACAAGAAGAAATATTGTCGTTTCCACAAGGATCACGGCCATTACATAGAGGATTGCAGGAATCTGAAGGAACAGATAGAGGAACTCATAGGAAAAGGGAAATTGCAGAGGTTTGTAAAGAAGGGAGAACCCAGTTAGTCTGGGGATGATAACAAGTGCAAGCGTAAAGCCTCACCAAGGGACGAAGACATCACTTCTCAACATCTGCCAAGTGTGATTGGGGAGATAAAGATGATCACAAGTGGGCCGTCTATAGGTGGGTCGTTCAAATCCCTCAAGAAATCATATCAAAGGCATGTAAACAACATCCACAAGATACCACCCTTGAAGGAAAGACGAACGGACAGGGGCATGTTTTTCTCAGAAAAGGACGTCAGAGGAATGAAGCAGCCCAATGACGACCCCTAAGTCATAATGCTTATGATAGAAAGGTTCAATACCAAAAGGATCCTCGTGGATAATGGCAGCTCCAAAGACATTATCTACCTCTCCGCTTTTCAACAGCTAAAGTTAGATTTAAGGAGGCTAGTCCCTTTTGAGTCCTCTCTCGTCAACTTCAACGGGGACAAGGTGTATCCCAAAGGCATAGTGACGTTGACGGTCATGGTGTGGTCTTATCCACGACAGTTAACTCGCCAGTTAGACTTCCTAGTGATAGATTATCCCTCTTCATACAATGTGATCATTGGGAGGTCCACACTCAACTGCTGGAAGGCAACCACGTCCGCCTATTGCCTAAAGGTAAAATTTCCAATGGAAAATGGTGTAGGTGTAGTAAAAGGAGATCAAGTACTAGCTAAGGAGTGCTACCAAGTAGTGTTGGCAGCAAAGGAAAACCATATATGGATGATCAAGGAAAAAGAAAAGGAGAAGGTAGAAGCCCTAGAAACTGTGGAACTGGTAGATGGAGAGCCAATGAAGACTACAAGAGTAAGGATAACCATGAGTACAAACACAAAAAAGAAACTAGTTCAACTCCTTAAAGAGAACATGTACATCTTCGCCTGGAGCCACGAAGACATGCCAAGCATATTCACAAAGATCATCCAGCACAAGTTAGAAGTGGACCCCAAAAAAAGCCTATCTAGCAAAGACAACGAGTGTTTGTTCCAAAACAAAACCAGGTGATCATGGATGAAGTAAATAAACTACTAGCAGCAGGCTTCATCCGCAAGGTCTACTATCCAGACTGGCTGGCCAACGTCGTCCTTGTAAAGAAGGCAAATGGGAAATGGAGGATGTGCGTAGACTTCACAGACTTGAACAAGACCTGCCTAAAGGATAGCTTCCCTTCACCGAGGATAGATTAGCTGGTGGATTCCATAGTAGGACACAAGCTCTTGACTTTTATGGATGAATTCTCGAGGTACAACCAAATAAAAATGGCAGAGGAAGACCAGGAGAAAACTACCTTCATCACAAGCCAAGGGCTTTACTGCTAAAAGGTGATGCCCTTCGGGCTGAAAAATGTAAGAGCAACCTATTAGAGGTTGGTAAACAAGATGGTCAGTAAATAGATCGAGAAGAACATGGAAGTGTATGTGGACGACATGCTCGTCAAGAGTAAAGAAGAGTCTGTTCACCTGGACGATTTTCAAGAGACGTTCGCCACTCTCAAACAATATCAGATGAAGTTAAATCCCAACAAGTGTGCCTTTGGGGTGGCATCCAGGAAGTTCTTAGGGTTCATGGTGTCCTAGTAAGGAATATAAGCGAACCCAGAAAAGGTACAAGCCATACTAGAGATGGCATCACCTAAGACTGTGAAAGAAGTCCAGAAGCTCACAGGAAGAATAGCAGTGCTCAACAGATTCATCTCGAAAGTGACGAACAAATTCCTGCCCATCTTCAAGACACTGAAGCAGGCCTTCGCTTGGACGAACGAGTGTGAGAAAGCTTTCTAGGAACTTAAGCGCTACTTAGGCAATCCACCCATCTTAAGCCCATCCAAGGAGGGAGAAAACCTGTATTTATACTTAGCAATGTCAGCTATAGCTATGAGTAGTGCCTTGATTTAAGAAGAGGACAGATGGCAGCTTCCAATATATTATGTCAGCTAGGCCTTCCAAAGGGCAGAAGCTAAATACCCATGCATAGAGAAGATTGCATTCGCTTTTATTGTAGCTTCACACAAGTTGCACCCCTACTTCCGAGCTAACCCTATCTTGGTGATGACGGACCAATCTATAAAGAAGTCGATGAACAAGCCCAAGGCTATAGGAAGGATGATCCAGTGGGCCATCAAGCTCTGCCAATTCAACGTTAAGTACGACCCCAGAACAGCTATTAAGGCACAAGCATTGGCAAATTTCATCACCGAATTTACAGTCCTCGACGAGGAAGGAACTATAGACGAAGTGGAAAGATGGACGATTCAGACTGATGCTTTGTCAGTCCGAAAAAGGGGCAGAGTAGGGGTCACTATCATCACCTCAAAAGGAAAGACACTCAAATACGGAGTTTAGCTAGCATTCCTGACCTCCAATAACGAAGTTGAATACAAAGGAGTACTAACAGAACTAAGGGTTAGGAAGGCACTATGAGTCAAAAACTTGCTTCTCCAGAGCAATTCAAAGCTCGTCGTAGGTCAGATAAAGGGGGAATTCGAAGCAAAGGAGGAAAGGATGCAAAAATACCTAAAGTTGATGAAAATTTTGACGCAGGAGTTTAATCAAGTGGAGTTCACATTAATCCCCAAGAGCTAGAATATGGGGGTAGACAAGCTGGCAAAACAGTCGTCATCAGAAATAGGACCAATGAGTACAAACCTGAAGATTGAAGTCCAGAAATGCCAGAGCATCGAAAAGGTCCACACCTTCAAAATCCAGAGTGAAAACAACTAGATGACCCTAATCCTATCCTTCCTTT
Organism: Quercus agrifolia; assembly: GCA_029955455.1. NCBI lineage: Eukaryota > Viridiplantae > Streptophyta > Magnoliopsida > Fagales > Fagaceae > Quercus > Quercus agrifolia. The sequence goes on along the minus strand of JARQAD010000001.1, from coordinate 67,211,554 downwards.
AGGACGAATGGTTTCCACAAGACGTTGAAAAAGCCAGGAAGGTCAGGAAGAGGGTAGCAAGGTTCATGATCCTGAATGACACCCTGTACAAAAAAGGCTTCTCTATGCCTTACTTGAAATGCGTCAACGAGGATGAAGCCAAATATATTCTGGAGGAGATCCATGAAGGAATTTGTGGAGACCATGCAAGCCTAAGATCCCTGATTAGCAAGGTTATCCGGACGGGCTACTTTTGGCCTACCCTACAGAAGGATGCAAAGGAGTTCATCAAGAAGTGCAATAAATGCCAAAGGTTTGGGAACGGATAATGCATCCCATCTAAGAAACTGACAACAATAGCCTCCCCGTGGCCGTTTATCCAGTGCAAACTTGACATCGTTGGCCCATTACCTCAAGGTAAAAGACAAGTAAAATTTTTACTAGTTGCCATTGATTATTTCACAAAATGGGTTGAAGCAAAAGCACTATCAACCATAACGGAGGCGATGGTCTAGAGCTTCATGTGGAAGAACATAATTTGCTGATTCAGGATACCAAGGATGATCATATCAGACAAAGGGCGGCAGTTTGATAGTCAAGGTTTTAGGGACTTTTGCTCAAGGCTAGGAATTAAGAACCAATTCTCATCCCCTAGTCACCCCCAAGCTAATGGCCAGACGGAAGTGACGAACTGGACTCTACTCAAGATCATCAAGGCTCGGTTAAATGAAGCAAAGGGCGCATGGCCAGAAGAGTAACCCAACATTCTGTGGGCGTATAGGACTACAGCGAGGACCTCGACAAGAAAGACCCCCTTTTAGTCTCACTTATGGCACCGAAGTAGTGGCCCCAGTCGAAGTAGGGATCCCAGCATGAGATGAGAAGTTTTCCACAAAGGCAGCAATGACAATCAACTAAGAATCAACTTGGTTTACTTCAACGAATCTAGAAACAGAGCATCTTGCAAAATGGTAGAGTACCAGCAGAAGATGGCCAAGTATTACAACAAAAGAGTGAAGCTCAAATGACTTAACATAGGAGATCTCGTCCTGCACAAAGTCACACTGGCTACCAAGGACCCCACCCAGGGGAAGCTTGGCCCAACCTGGGAAAGACCCTACAAAGTCACCCATTATTCCAGGCAAGGCAACTACCACTTGGAAACGCTGGACGGGAGGAGACTACCGCGAACATGGAATATCGAGCATTTGAAACAATACCACCAATAAATGTAATGGACGATTGTATTCATGTTTGAAATAAAGCAATTAAAAAAATTATTCAGCCAGCGTGATGCGTATAAAGCTTAAAAAAAAAAAAAAAATGCTAAGTAACAAGATTTCGCTTAGATGGATGTAAGTCAAAAATTGGTTAAGTAACAAGATTCCACTTAGACGAATGTAAATTATTGACGAAGCCGAAAATGACAAGATCCCTTCAATGGGTGTAAGTCACAAAGAATTTGGATAAGTAACAAGATTCCGCTCAGATAGATGTAAGTTACTGATGAAGCCAAAAATGATAAGATCCTTTCAATGGATGTAAGTCACAAAGAATTTGGTTAAGTAACAAGATTCCGCCTAGACAAATGTAAGTTACTGTTGACACCCTATTTTGCAATCCGCATTTAACCTCACATGGAGGGTAAAATGGTAATTTCACATTGGAAATATGAATCTTAATTCTGGTCATTAGATCCTTAATCTCATTTCACCAAAATGATCTTGATGTTGTAACGATCAAATCGACTGGTCATGAGCCCTAATCGGACCACCAGATTGAAAGTTATCATCAAATCAAGTTTTAATGGTTGAAATGCATCATCACAAATTGAGTCCGACTATATGTGATTATGAACAATTGATTTCAATTGGTTATAAGTATAATCAATTTGAGATCGATGAGGTGTCATAATTTGATTGGTTAGGACTACATTTTATGGTGAGGTTGCATACACCTAATTAATTAGATAGTTAAACATTAATTATTCAATGAGTAATTTGTGCAATTATCTTTTAATTAGAGTAAATTTAGAACCAATTAAGTCTGAAATGGGAGTTATTGGTGCCATTTAATGTTAATTGGGAGCTAATTCGGGACATATTAATGTTAATTGTGCTGAAATCATTTTCTAACAAATGACCTCTGCTCACCATTTCATCAATATCTCTCAGAATATTTTGAATCTGTGAATGAAATTAATTTTCCCAGAAACTAGACATCCGGGGCTTCAATTTGAGCACAAGAATGAGGCAATTCCGATCAGAATTGAGTCAGATATGATTTTTTGAAGTTGGCTCTATATGCTGTTACAGCAGCTACGGGAAAACCGAACTTTGCTTGCTCCTCACTCTCACCAATCTTTCCATTTAATGCACCAGATTTCCTCAAAGGCTAAAATGAGGTCTAGGTTCATGATTCTTTTTCAACCCTCATTAAATGGCCTTCCATTCATATTTTCTCCACCACTACTATATAAACCCCCCCTCTCCTTCATTCCAAAGGACAAAAAAAATCCCCATCTCTTCTCCTCTCTTGAGTTCTAGTGAAGTAGAGTAGTCTTGTCATATCTTGGTCTTCCTGAGACTCAAGGTATTGAGTGAGACTCACTCTTCTTCTCCTAACTCTTCTTTTCCTCCACCCTTAGGACCTCCCTCAAGAGTCTCCTCCTCCACCATATGGATCTTGCATGAAGGTATAATCCCTTTCCCTAATTTTTTTTTGTGTTTCCATGATGAGAATTTAGGATTAAGGCATGATAGTAACTATTTAAATCCTCTTGAATATGTTTGAATGTTCTTAATTGTTCTTATGTATTCTTCACATGTTCTTGGTTGTTCATCACATATTCATGCATAAACACTAGTTTTAATCCTAAATCCATATCAAAAATAGGAAAAACATGTTTATTTCATAATTCTTTCAAATTCTTGAATCTAGGTTATCACCATCCACACACATTCACTAGAGTTTATTTTTCAATCCAAATGCCATGCTTAATTAATTGAATTAGGGTTTATCACATGCACACACATTAAATTCAACATGCAAATTGATTGATAACATATTGGATGATGTGATATGAATGTTGGCCACCATAGTCTAGAAGACCGGTTTCACCGGGCAAGGTGGGTGCCTAACACCTTCCCACCTTGTAACATAGTCTCCGAACTTAGATCAAGGGTTAGTAGATCAATGCTTATCCATGTAATTTTTCAATTTCTAGATTGTAACTAGGAAACAAAGCCATGTACTTTTATCTTAGATTGTATCTAGAACCAAAGCCATGTAATTTTCATATGATCAATGTAAATTAAATTTCAAATTAATAAAATGAGGAATTCTTTTTCAATTATGGTTTTCTTATTTTTCCAATAATTAAATAAGTGGCGACTCCATTGTAAAACCCCTAATCTAAGGGGGAAAATATAACCAGTCGAACCTCTATTTTGAGAGGCAATAACACGACTCCACCCATTCACGTGGGTTTGGCCCAACATTCATAAAATGGGCCGGGGGCGCGGTCTCTCACAGTTACTGACGAAGCCAAAAATGACAAGATCCTTTCAATGGATGTAAGTCACAAAAAATTTGGTTAAGTGATAAGATTCTACCTAGACGAATGTAAGTTACTGACAAAGCCAAAAATGATAAGATAGTCATAAAAGATTGGCTAAGTAAGAGATAAGTCACAAGAAAATTGACCAAGGAAAATCTATCCAGATGGAAACGAACTACTGACAAAAGCAGATCATTTCCTAAACAAACAAACCCCCGAACTATGGGCAAACAAACAATGAAGTAAATAGAGATCACATACAGTCAAAAAGTATCATGCATGACAATGCAGGAAAGTAAACAGGTAAACACAAAATAGTCAATAGAATTAAAAGCCCAAAAACACTGGGCAAGAGACATTTTTCTTAAATTAGAATAAAAATATTGTTCTGAAAATAGAATAAAAAAGGCCCAAAAAAACACACTGGGCATCCCAAAAAAAAAAAAAAAAAAAACTACAAAAAAAAAGTGGGCAAACATAAAGCAGGAATGTGAGTAGGTTCAAGTAGCGGCTGCGTCGTCACCATCAGGAGGAGGCAGAGAAGCATCCCCGGGAGCGTCACCAGTAGGAGCAGTGGACTTGGAGGCCTCGTCTGCTACCATCTCCTGGTCTACCTCTTCCAGGTCCAAGCTCTCCAGGTCCACTTCAAAGGGGTGCTTGACCAAGTACCAACGAAGGAGCTTAAACCCCTTGTAGTACCAGCTGAAAAGCACAGTGTTGTACTCCTCAGTTTACTGGAAAGCCTTAACAACCTTGGCAGTAACAGTCTTTACCTTCTCCTTCGCGACCTGGAGTTGCTCGTCCTTCTCCAAGGTCAGTTGCCTCTCAACTCTAAGGTCGTCCCCCAAAACCTTAACCTTCTCCTTGATGGTATTGGCCTCGTCCATGGCAGAAATGAGATCCTTCTTCAATTTAGAATTCTCTGCCTCCAAAGCCTACACCTTGGATACTGTCGACACAACCTTTGCCTCTTGAGTAAGGTACTCCGGAGTAATGTGAAGACTCTCCCCCAATACCTAAAAAGAAAATCCAATAATCAGGACGATACAAAAAGAAGAAAAAGAAAAGAGTGAAATTGCACAAGTACACTACCTAGACGAGTTTGTGGATGTGACGACCCATAATCTCGTTAGAGGACATGCGAGAGAAGACCCTCAACTCCTCAGCAGTGAAAGTCTCTTGTACCCTCGCCAGCACAAGGCCAGCATCGTCAAAAACACTAGATGAATGGGAATCAGCCTTATCTTTCCCCTTGTCGTCCACACATCGCTTCTTTCGGAGGGGTGTAATTTCCTCCACCGACGTAGTCGGGGAAGCTATCCTAGATGGCTCAGTGATGAAGGCAAGAGAAGTGACAGAGTCCCTCTTCTCCATAACGCGCATGATCCTCTTCTCGAGACTAGAAAGGGGCTCGTTCTTCTTGGCCCTCATCTTTACGTACATCCCTTGGTCAAATTTTTTTGTCATCTCTGCGAAAGAAAAACACTTGTTAGGGAAAAAAAAAAAAAAAAAAAAAAAAAAGGGAAAAGTAGCGGCGCCGAACTAGCAAACACTTACTCTTCTTTTCCTCAATTTCTATCGTACGCAAGACGTAAGCCAAAGGCTCTGGGCTGAGGCAATGAAGAGCAAGTGTTCACAGGTCAATCAAATCGTCAAAATCTTCAATCGTCCTCATGTAATCAATGGCCGCCTTAACGTGTTGCCTGTATCTGCTCTTGAGCTTCGGCCACTTCTTAACTGTGCATGAGAAAACAAATAAAAGAGTTAAAGGTGACAAAATATGTGCAAAAGTATGAATGACGAAGGACTGGCAGAGAAACAACGCACCTAAACTCGAGCTTCCCTACCGACGGAGCAACCTAGGGATGTCCCCCCAAACTTCACTAGAAGGGGTCTCCCACTCATCCCCAAAGACAAAAAAGAACCGAGACTTCCATTATCAGAATGACGAGGGTAAGCCCTTGACGATCCTAGCTTCCTTGACCCAAGGCACTAGCTCGTAGTACCCGTATTCCTTAGATTCCTTCAGATGATACAAGTAAGTGAACTCGTCTACCCTGATCATATCTCCCTCAGTAGTAGCCAATCATATCTCTAAACAACTGATCACTATCCTCCATGAGTTTGGCATAAGTTGCCTAGGAGCAATTTTGAAATGGTTTAAAAGCTCCATAATGAAGAGGTGGACGAGGAATCTAAGCCCACTTAGGAAGGAAACTTCATAGAAGCACACCTCCTTGGGCGAAAAATGACAAGCTTGTTCCTTTTTACGAGGACAATGAACCCTAACCCTCTCTGGAAACTGGAACCTATTACTAAACCTAGAGAGGGTCTCAACATCTAAGCCACACTCTTCCCCAAAGGCAGAGAAAGCCCTGACCTCCCTTGGGCCAAAAGCCGCAGTGTCCTCCTCCACTTCCACAGGGTTGTCGCTAGATGATAGTCTCGTCTCAAGTTCACTAGATCTCACCTTTGACATCCCTCTTCACTCACCCACCAAATCTTTGAACCAATCAATGGATTAACGAAGCAAATGGACCAAATCAACTAACACTACACCTAAACTACTACCCTCAAACACAGAACCTTCAACTGAGGGGCAGAAAGTACGAGAAGTGCTTAGAGAGGCACCCAAACGTGTGAAAAGAAACAAAATAAAGGGGCAAAGTATCCTAGTTTCAAAAACTACACACCATGGAACCCAAAAAATGAAAAAGGGGGGGACAAAATCCTAAAAACTCAAAACAAGAACGAAAATCAGAAATTTTTATAAATTGCCTATGCTACGAAGAATAAAAAGGCGAAAAGGAACTGTGCCTTCAAAAAAAGGCACCTACAAAAAGGAAGAATGCAAGAAATCGCAGGAGAGAACAACTCAGAGAAAGAAAGGCACAAAGCAACAATGGCAGAGGAATAGAAAAAGTGAAGAAAGGAAAGTGAGAGAGGGGAAGTTTAAAAACCAAACACAAAAAATTGAAAACCAACGGGAAACCTAAAGAGCCACACAAGTGGAGCATTAACTCCACCAGCCATTATATGCCACGTGGCCACGATGTGTATAGCGTCACCACTTCGCATCAAACGCGGAACAAAAACCCAAGAGTCATGTCTTGGCAAACAACCCTTCACCTTCTGGTGGTTATCATGACACACAATGACAATCATAGTACCTGGGGGGCAGCTGATGGGATCAACGAACTCCCTTGCCCAAACAACCTCACCAAATACCTCTGTCTACGTAGCCATGGCATGGACGAAGAAAAACAAACCATTAATGAAAAGCTTCAATGCCTCGGACCATTACCAATTAGTTGTCAAACCATTGACAGCTCTTCAAAACCTACATTAACAAGTCCTGAGGCATTACGGAAGGAGCATTAAAGCCACAATTAAAGCCCTAATGACTAGAAACTACAAAACTATATATACACCCAAAATACACAAGCAGAGGGAATTCTGTTGCTCTAAACTCTCTTATTTCCCCCAAAAACTTCTGTATATTGACTTTGGCATCAGAGGCATTGTGGTAGGCACTACACCGATAACCACCTAAGAAAAGCCTTTACGCTACATTTGTAGGTATAGTGACGAGGATTCAACTCCATCTGGATGACAAATGATGATTTCCACCTCATCAGTAACCATTCCAAGGGACCAAATCTAACATGTTGGGAACAAGTATTAAATGGACAACAAGGCTTAAAGAAAGAAATTAAACACTGTAAATTCATAATTGAGGACGGCTTGATATAATTTGAAGTCTAAGATGATAATTTTAAGTGAAAATGGTTTTTTATAATAAAAAAATTAATAATATATATTTCAGTTATAATTTTTTAATTTAAAATTCAATCTTCCTATTTTTTTAAGATGAAAAATTATTATTTAAGTTCTTATCTTTAGGTTTTACTAATTGAAATCCTATTTGATATTCAATTGGTTTGTCTATTCTTCTCTCTTACTTTTTTTTATTAAGTTTTTAATATACAAATTAATATTTTCTTGTAAATATTGATAAATAAAATAAAAACTATCATTAATACAAAAATATAATAAAACAAGAATAAAATAAAATTTAAATATTAGACAAATAAAACAAATTTATCAAAGGTATTATTGCAATTTCACTGAATAATAGAATCACTAATAATCTTAAACTGTCCAAACAAAGATGAATTGAAATCAGTTTTGAATTCTTTAACAATTAACAATTAGTTGCAAAATTTACGTAACAAGTTATTTCATTTTTTTTATAGATAAAATTACTTGATATTCAAATACAAATTGATTGGGAATTGAAAATAATAGACAAGTGAATGTAGGTGCCAAAGCCGGCCCGTTGACTGGTCAACGCCTGTTATTTCTTGCCCACCAGGCTCACGAGTCTAGTAAAGAAGGACCAAGCCAGCCCAACTCAGCCCATGGTCTTGTCTTAGCCGACTCTATTTGTAGTTTAGATTTATATCTACTCAATAGATTTTGATCAAGATTCTTCTCAAAGTCTTTTATATCGTGTATACAATTAGATTTCGATCGAGAATATTGTTTGAATCTTTTGTAATCGTTCTTCCAGTTAATATAAGTAAATTTCTTATTTCTATGTATTTTTTTATCAACTTGCATTACTTATCCACTTTTCTGTTTGCATTTGACTGTCCAATCCATTTAAGCAATACTAAACCAACTTGAATAATAATTGTCCCTTAAGATTTATTTATTTATTGCTTTTTAGAATTGGAAAATTATTAAATACTTTGAGAATATCATAAATACGTACTCTCCCATCTCACATGAATTGTGAGTCTTACCATAACTTTAATTAGTGAAACCTACAGTTATATGGAGAAAATGAAATACACATTTATAATATTCCAAGAGTACTCAATAATTATCCTTTAAAATTTCCCTTAAGATAAGTTTTGGTAAACAGACATTATTATTACTACTGACAGCTCAAAAGTAGCCAAAACTAGCTACATTTACTTGCCATGACTGATAAGAAATAATTTTGGAGAAAAGAACAACGCATCGGGACAGAAATAATTGAGGGGGTTGCATGCATATAACCAAATTAGATTGCCATGATAATATATAAAACTAAAAAGCTGATGGATAAAACTATAATTCACTGTGACAAGTTGAAGAGAGCATTTTACTATTCAACAAATCTGACCCATTCCCAGCCACTACTGAATGTAACATGACCATCTACTGCAACACCAGACTTTCAATGAATATCTAATATTGCTTCTTTTGGAAATGCAGCATCATTCTTTTATCTAATTGAAAAAATTGTGAACCATATTCTCGTTGTGATAGCACTTATATATGATAGAATCATGAGTCATGAGTATGTTGTATTACCTGACAGAGTTTAGATATTGGATTGGTTTATATATAAATTCTATTGCTAATCATATAATATCATATACTATATATAATAGCAAAAGTTGAGAGAAAGTTAAATCCTGTAATGTCTCATGTTCTGCCACGTAGAAAAAATACCCACTTAAAAAATAGGCACGTGTCAAAAATAAACCTAAAATGCAACATCCAAAGAAAAACGGTGTATCTATTAGGACCTAAACATAATTAGTTCGACATTGTTTAGAACAGCTATCAAAAAACACACCTTTTTTTTTTTTTTTTGAGAGAGTTTAAACCTATGGCGTCCGCTCCTAATGATAGCTCTTTATCATTAGACCAAGACACCAATCAGTTTTTGGTGTAGGCGAGGATTGAACCACAGATCTCTTATACAACTATCAGAGACTTTACCAGTTGAGCTAACTGGAACCCACAAAAAAACACACCTAAGATTCATTGAAAAACAAACAAAACTAGTCATTTTGCCCTTTTTTTCTACTGTTTTTTTTAAAAAAAAAGTCTCAAGCAAGGGAAAGATAGAGAGACATCTCAGGCTAGCACCACTAAAAATTTGACTTCCGTCACCACTGTACTGTTGGAACTATTACAAGGTGACTTTTTTATTTTATTTTATTGCTTTCTTTGTATTTTAAGTTTTTATAAATAAATAAATAAATAAATAAAAACTTGAGATAGCTATTATTTATGTTTAGGTATTTTTTTGGTTTTGATTGAGGCATTTGGGATAAATATGGTTTCGATAAAGGTATTTTGGTTATAATTTATTTTTGCTTGGCAATATCCAATAATAATAATTAAAAAAAAAGAGAGTAGCAATGGAAAAAGGCGATGCAAATAAATGGTGTTAGTGAAGAACGCGTGTTAGGTCGAACTGGGATTTGATTTTTGATTTTACAAGACAATCAATTACTACATAATTATTATTGCCATATAATTTACTGTCGGGATGCTGGTAGAGCCCCGACGGTTAGGGCTATTAGGGAGTTGATTTGTGAGTCAAATTTGGATCTTGTCTTCCTATAATAAACAAAGATAAAATCTCCAAGAATCGAGAAGATCTCATAAAAATTTGAATAATTTTATAGTAGGGTGTGGGGCCTTTTTTTCATGAAGATTTTAGGTCTTTTCATAGTAGAGGACTTAAACCTAGGCCATGGGCTAGCCCTGAATACTTTTGGATGGTAGTGATTCTTACATAAGTTCTTAATATTAATATAAATTAACAAAAAGAAAGGGTGCATCTAATTTGAGTAGCAATATCTGATCAAAAAATAAATGAGTAGCAATGGAAAAAGGCCATGCAAATAAATGGAGATAGTGAAAAATGCGTGTTAGGTCAAACTGGCATTTGATTTTTTATTTTTCAACACAATCAATTACTACGTAGTTATTATTGCCATTTAACTTATTGCCGAGGTGCTGATAGAGCCCCAACAGTTAGGGCTATTAGGGAGCTGATTCGTGAGTCTAATTCAAATCTTGTCTTTTAAAGCAAGATAAAATCTCCAAGAGTCAAGAAGATCTCACAAAAATTTGGATAATTTTATAATCGGGTGTGGGGCCTTTTTTTCATGAAGATTTGAGGTCCTTTTGTACTAGGGGGACTTAAACCTAGGCCTTGGACTAGTCCTAAATACTTTTGGATGGAAGTGATTGTTACATAAGTTCTTAGTATTAACATAAATTAAAAAGAAAAAGAAAGGGTACGTCTAATTTGAGTAGCAATATCCAATAAAAAAAAATTAAAATTTTTTTAGTAGCATTGGAAACAGGCAAAAAAATAAATGGTGTTAGTGAAAAACACATGTTAGGTCGAACTCAAATTTGATTTTTGATTTTTCAACACAATCAGCTACTACGTAGTTATTATTTCCATTTAACTAACTGCTAGGCTGCTGGTAAAGTCTCGATAGTTAGGGCTATTAGGGAGCTGATTAGTGAGTCTAATCCAAATCTTGTCTTCCCATCTAAAACACAGATAAAATCTCCAAGAGTCAAGAAGATCTCATAAAAATTTGGTTAATTTTATAATAGGGTGTGGGGCTTTTTTTTCATGAAGGTTTGAGGTCTTTTTGTAGTAGGCGGACTTAAACCTAGGCCTTGTGCTACCCCTAAATACTTTTGGACGGTAGTGATTGTCACATAAGTTCTTAGTATTAACATAAATTAAAAAGAAAAAGAAAGGGTACACCTAATTTGAGTAGTAGTCTTCGATAAAAAAAGATTAAAAAACAAATTGAGTGGCAATAGGAAAAGGGCAATGCAAATAAATGGTGTTAAGGAAAAACATGTGTTAGGTGGAACTGGGATTTGATTTTTGATTTTTCAACCCAATTTACTACGTAGTTATTATTGCCATTCAACTTACTACTGGGGTGCTAGTAGAGCCCTGACAATTAGGGCTATTAGGGAGCTGATTCATGAGTCTAATCCAGATCTTATCTTCCTATTTGAAACAAAGATAAAATCTCCAAGAGTAAAGAAGATCTCATAAAAAATTGGATAATTTTATAATAGGGTGTCAAGCCTTTTTTTCATGAAGGTTTGAGGGCTTTTTGTAGTAGGAGACTTAAACCTAGGCCATGGGCTAGCCCTAAATACTTTTGGAAGGTAGTGATTGTTACATAAGTTCTTAGTATTAACATAAATTAAAAATAAAAATAAAGGATACGTCTAATTTCAGTAGCAATATCCGATCAAAAAAAATAAAATATTTTTAGTAGCAATGGAAAAAGGCGGTGCAAATAAATGGTGTTAGTGAAAAATGCATGTTAGGTCGAATTGAGATTTGATTTTTGATTTTTTAACACAAGCAATTACTACGTGGTTATTATTGCCATTTAACTTACTGCTGGGGTGCTAGTAGAGCCCCGGTAGTTAGAGCTATTAGGGTGTTGATTTTATGAGTCTAATCTGGATCTTGTTTTCCTATCTGAAACATAGATAAAATCTCCAAGAGTTGAGAAGATCTCGTACAAATTTGGATAATTTTATAATAAGGTGTGGGCCTTTTTTTTTTTCATGAAGATTTGAGGTCTTTTTGTAGTAGGGGCACTTAAACTTAGGCCTTGGACTAGCCCTAAATACTTTTGGACGGTAGTGATTGTTACATGAGTTCTTAGTATTAACATAAATTAAAAAGAAAGAGAAAGGGTACGTCTAATTTGAGTAGTAATATCCGATAATAAATAATAATAATAAAATTTGAGTGGCATTGGTGTTAGTAAAAAACGTGTGTTAGGTCGAACTGGGATTTGATTTTTGATTTTTGATTTTTCAACAAAATCAATTACTACTTAGTTATTATTGCCATTTAACTTATTGCCGGGGTGCTAGTAGAACCCAACTGTTAAGGCTATTAGGGAGCTAATTCATGAGTCTAATCAGGATCTTGTCTTCCTATTTGAAACAAAGATCAAATCTTTGAGAGTCGAGAAATTTCAAATAAGCTAAAATTTTTTGAATACTTTTGTGTGGATGCAAATGGCCGAGCAGGTGGCTTGGCCATCTTTTTTTAGGAAGGGTGTAGAGTTAGAAGTAGTTTTCTCTAACAAGGTGGCTTGTGTTTCTGTAAATCCAAGAAGAGAAGGAGTCCGTGGATTTGGAACTTGCACGTGGTCATGTCAGTAAGTTACTATCGGATATAGCAATAGATTTAGAGTTAAATCTGATTGTAAAAACTTCAATTCTCTTATAGTGGATGTGTTTACCTTAAGGATAGTTAGGTTAAATCATCTCTAGGTTTTTACCTTGAAACAGTTCATTTCATTAATTTTTCTAGGTTATCATATTGTGGTGCTATTTACTTTTTTGCTTTTATGCATGATATAATATATGCTTGTTTAACTTAAATCTGAATAATTAATCTAAGCAATCATTTGGTTAATATATTAGGTTAAACAATCTAGTTTAAGGGGTCTAAACAAACAAACAATTTTTAAATTAATGTTGTTCTAAATGGCATTCCCCTCAAATCTTCTTTTTTACTTATTTTTTTTTAAAATTAATGTTGTTCGAAATGGCATAACATGATCCTTTAAGAAAAAAAATGGTAAATTGCAAATTTAGACCCCTACAGTTTAGGGGTGTTTGGATTTTACATCCTGAAATTTCAAAATTTAAAATTTAGCTCTTGAAGTTTGGGGGTGTTCGGATTTTACACCATGATATTTCAGAATTTGGATTTTACCCCCCTAAAGTTTGGGGATATTTAGATTTCACGCTCCCGAGTCCTGAATCTTTAGGGTGTAAAAGTCAAATACCCCCTAAATTTTAGGGAGTGAAATCCAAACACCTCCAAAATTTAGAGGGTAAAATTCAAATTTTGAAACGTTATGGTGTAAAATCCAAACACTCACAAACTTTAGAGAGTAAAATCTAAATTTTGAAATTTTAGGGTATAAAATCCAAACACCTCCAAACTTTAGGGGTGTAATTTACAATTTACCCAAAATAAAACAAATGAACAAACAAACAAATAAAGGGAAAAAGACAGTTAACATTCTTGAAGATTGGATTAATGTCAGCTAAATCCAAACTTTTCAAAACTGACTAACTTAATCTCTAATAACCGTGAGAAGGGAGAAAAATGAATAATAATTTAGGGTCCAAGTTGGGTTCACCGGTTTAGGAACCAAGTTGGTCAATTTTGAAAAATCTTGGATTTGACTAACATTAACTCAAACCTTAAAGGTGTTAACTGTATTTTCCTTGCGTGACTTTCCAAGCTTAAATAAGACAATGAAAATAGGAAACCAATTTTCCTATTTTTTTTCCCTGAACCCACTGCGAAGTAATATATTCAATTCTTAAGATAATGGAAACAAAATAAATATTCTAAGTCAGATATTTTGAAGGACAAAATTGGCTTCTGCCCTTTTTAGGCAAATTAATTAGTCTTTTGCCCTTCTTCACAAACTAAATAGGGAAATGCCCCTCTTTTGAAAATCGAGTTTTTCAAAATCGAGTTAAGCCCTATAGTGACGTTTTTAAGGACCTATAGTGACATTTTTAAGGACCTATAGTGACGTTTTGTAACTTGATATCCATGAAATCGAGTAATAGGTAATAAAATTACCTATTACTCGATTTCATGGATATCAAGTTACAAAACGTCACTATAGGTCCTTAAAAATGTCACTATAGGTCCTTAAAAACGTCACTATAGGTCCTTGAAATTTTTTTTTTTTTTTTAACTCGATTTTGAGAAACTCGATTTTCAAAAGAGGGGCATTTCCCTATTTAGTTTGGGAAGAAGGGTAAAAGACTAATTAATTTGCCTAAAAAGGGTAAAAGCCCATTTTGTCCTATTTTGAAACATTGACCAATCTGTTTCAAGTAATTAAATTTCATGGATATCAAGTTACAAAACGTCACTATAGGTCCTTAAAAATGTCACTATAGGTCCTTAAAAACGTCACTATAGGTCCTTGAAATTATTTTTTTTTTTTTAACTCGATTTTGAGAAACTCGATTTTCAAAAGAGGGGCATTTCCCTATTTAGTTTGGGAAGAAGGGTAAAAGACTAATTAATTTGCCTAAAAAGGGTAAAAGCCCATTTTGTCCTATTTTGAAACATTGACCAATCTGTTTCAAGTAATTAAATTTCATGTAAAGTTTCAATACTCTAGAAAGGAAATGAGGCTAGAAATTCAACGGAACACCTGTTAACAACAGATAAGTGATGTATTGAAGTTTTCAACGTGGTGCTAAATTAATATTGTTCTATCTCAGCAAAAAAAAAAAAATATATATATATATATATATATATAATAATGTACTAAAAATTGCGTAACACATAATAACTCAGCCAAGTTTCCTTGCATGATTCGCCAAATATGCTAATTTTTAAATATTTTAAAACTACCAACCTCTTTCAAGTAATTAAATTCATGGAAAGTTGATTATTCAAAAATAAAAATAAAAAATCTTGGAAAGTTTCAATATTGGCTAAAAATTTTAACAGAATACGATGAAGGTTGAAACGGGGTGTTTACTCTATTGTGAAGTTTTGCCTTTACTCTAATAAGATTAGTGAATTCAAGCAAAATACAGCACAATTTTTCCTTGGTATGATGGCATCAAAGGAAAAACAATACAATTTGTCCTATGCCGACCTTTCAACTTTGGCAACCTATGAAATGTTACAATAGTATAAATATATACAAGCTATAACGTGCACATAGCAAGCAAGAGAGAACAAAAATACAAAAATGACAAGAGATTTGGGTGCTCTAGTTGATGACCGTGTAGGTGATGCGGGTATTCTGTTGGGTAGCTCGAGTGGCCTACTTTTGTTGGGCATGATTATCATGTCCCTTTCAATCATATCAATATATGGTCATATTTGCTTGTGATGATGATAACTCTGATAACCCTAAAAAAGGAGCACCCCCTTCAATTACTGGAATTGTAGGTGGGGGTGGGGGTGGTAGTGGATGTTGTGGGTGTGACGGTGGTGGCAACTTTTAGAAACATGGAAATAATTCATTATTATTACTAAGCATGTAGCATGCATAGTTGTTGATGTTGTTGTTGGTTTTCCTTTTTTTGGGTGCTACAATCGTGTCTTTTTTATTTACTATGATGGTAAAGAATAAAAAAGAATAAGGGTTGGTGTGTGGCCACATGACCCAATTTTCGGTTTTGATTTCATTACTTTCAATAAATGAGAGAGAAGGGAGAATTGAGGCAAATATTGGTTGAGTTGGTAAGCTTTTGGGTCCAGTTACAACAGATAGGGTTGGTAAGTTTTTACTCATCTTATCTAATCTCACCACTTATCAATAACAACTTACCACCTCAACAGTTATAAATACAAACAGAATGCCTATGGGTGCGAAATGTACTTTTGCCATTATTTTAACTTAGTTGTATCACTGTTAATTGATTGAATTAGAATAGTCCAGAAACTTTGTGCTCATCCCTAAACTTCATAGAACACTTCTCTCTACAAACTAAATTTGTTCTAGTCTCACTTTAAATACTTGCCCGGTTTCAAGGTTGCAATTTCCGTGGAATATAATAAATCTTGTGAGATTACAATACATAGCCGGGAAAAGAAGAAAGATTATAAGATTTTATCTCCTGCTGCTCTTAAGATACTAAATGTTTTAAAATTTTGGGGAAAATTTAATAAAGGGAGTAGAGGGTGTGGGGAAGAAGTCCATATTATATTTGACGTGGAACAATTTATATACAAATTTTCCTCATGATATCAAGCCATTTAATTTATATAGGGAAAAATTTTTCATCCATATATAAGATGAGGAAGATCGAAACGCCATAGCATATAATGCCTTATGACCATGGTCAATGACAATTTTTAGACGATATAATTTTTAATTAATAAAAAAATGTGCAAAAGCTACTTGATCTAAAGAGCTACTATTTTTACATCTCAATTCTGATCCTAAAAATAGTGATCATAGACGTGATCCAAAAAAAAATCAAGATTCAAGATCAAAGTTTTGAAATAAAGCCCGTCTATGTCAAATCGACAATAGACATTAGCACTTTATTTCACTTTAGCAATCCTAAGTTCCAAATAAGTCTGCTGTGTATTATATTGCTAAGTTACACACCAACCCAATGAATCTTGAATCAAATCCTAACAAGTTCATATATTAAGGGTCCGTTTAGATACAACTTATTTTTGCTAAAACTGAAAACTGAAAACTGAAAACACTGTAGCAAAATAATTTTTTAATATGTGAATAGTATCGTGGGATCCGTGAACAGTGCATAAACAGTGAATTTTGTCTCATGCACAGTGAACCAATGTGATGTTACTATTCACGCACGAAAAAAAAAAAAAAAAAAAAAACGCAAACTTTAAACGCAAACATGTATCCAAACCCTACCTAAAACAACAACAAAAATGTTTGTTTAAAAATTTATGATGCTCATACTTGCCATGTAACAACAGAGATATATGATATATGATTAGAAATTTAAAAGTACGTGGATAACCGATAATGATTGCACATTGCACGAAGATTGCTGTGTTGGAAAATATGGCTAAATAAACAAGTTTTGATTCAACAATACAAACCCTAAAAAATTAGCAATCACAAAAATAAATAGATAGAGTTAGAAAGATCTCACAAACTATAGAATCACGCAAAATGTGTTGTCTTTGAAGGTTAATTTGTGCCACTCGGAGTAGAACTCGGTGTGAATGGCTCTCTTTGACCACAACCCCCCAAGATTAGGCTATAGTGATTTCTTCAAGTTGATCACACACTCAAGCAAGAAGAACTAAGAACAATCTTAATTTGCCTTTCCTTAAAACTAAAAATCGATGCTGAAATTTTTAGTGGAGATGAGCAGAAAAAACAGAGCAAAACAAAGGGAAGAGGCTGCTATATAGCTGAAGAAAAACTGAACTAAATAAAGAGAGGAAAAGGGGGTTTTATATACCAATTGATGTGAGGGCTTAGGGCTGGAACGGTCACTATGCATGCCAACGGGCAGCACATTAAATGTGTTAGGACATATGTGTTTCACATGTTAAGAACATATGTCATGATTTTATGTAATTGGTTTATCCTTTGACAAAACGCACTCTACTTGTACTTGGATAGACTTAGGATGTGTTTAACTACTTCAAGAAACTACGTTTCAAGATCTAGTATTGAAGCCTTCAAGTCTGGTCAAGAAATCAAGCAAGGAGTGCAAAATCATTAAAGCTCGACAACTACTCGATACCTACTCGACACCTCCTATTTGTCAAGGTTTAAGAATTTCAGATTTCAACTCTGATTTTCTTGGGATCCATGAATTTGTCTATGGGCCTTCTTTTCTCCTAACCCTAGACATATAAAAGGATTGTTTTAAGAGCCGTCAAACGGTTCACAGGTTGTACAAGCATTGAGCAAACTCTATTCAAGCAAATTGTGACCGAAGACAAAGTTCTTGACCTAGTTCATCTCTCTTTCTTGGAGAAGTTGCTGTGTATTTGCACTATAGGGTTTTGTGACCAAGCATCTTCCTGATCTTCATTGTGTGGATGAACTGAAAAACTTTGCAGCCACCAATCTTTTCATATTGGTGTTTTGAAGTCATGTACTGGAATCCGCGCAAATGTTAGTCACGTAATTGGGAGTTGTGCATCAGAAAGGGAAACTGTCACTACAGAACAAGGCCGATTGGGTATTGGGGTAAGGGTTCAACTGTAGGTTGGTAAGGTACTTGGGATTCCTTGCTTGTAACCGTTTGTTGTGATAATAGTGGAGTTTCGAGAGTGGTGACCTGAAAATCACCCAGTGGGGTTTTTGCCGTTAGGTTTTTCCCTATTCGTAAACAAATAATCGTGTCTTTTATTTTCCGCTGCAATTTTAGTTTATTGGTGATTTGTTTGTGCTACCACGCGTTTGCATGATAAATTGATTAATTAATAACTTAGTTAATTAATTAATTAATTCCTATCATAAGGGGTCATTCAGTTTGTGGCCTATCAAGTGGTATTAGAGCGAGCACACTCTAACTAGAGTTTAATCTTTGTTGTATTGATCCATTGACCCCTATTGTCATAGATAGAAGACAGTCATTAATTATACCTCATTTATTTGATGGCACTAACTATGCATACTGGAAAGTATGCATGAGAGCTTTCTTGCAATCTTTAGATGAGAAGATGTGGCAAGCTGTAGAGATTGGCTAGACCAAGCCAAAGGAAGCGCCAGCCAATTGGGATGAAGCAAAAATCAAGGTGGCTAACTTTAACAGCAGAGCATTGAATGCATTATTCAGTGTAGTCACTAATGAGGAGTTTAAGAAGATATCCTCCACAAAAACTGCACAGGAAGCATGGACCATTCTCCAGACAACCTATGAGGGTACAAAGGCTGTCAAGGATTCAAAACTTCAGCGACTCACTACAAGCTTTGAAGAAATAAAGATGGAGGAGAATGAGTCGTTTGATGAGTTCCATGCCAAGCTCAAGGACATAGTAAACTCAGCCTTCAATCTTGGGGAAACCATTCCTGAACCCAAGATTATAAGGAAAGTGCTCAGATCTCTACCCGAGAGATTCCATGCCAAGATTACGGTGGTAGAAGAATCAAAGGATATTGAAAAAATTCCTTTGACAGAGCTGGTTGGTAATCTGCAGACTTATGAGCTAGGGTTATCAAGGATTGGAAAGTCGGGAAAGGGCAAGAGCATGGCCTTGAAGGCAAAGAGCAGTGACATAGATGAGTCTTCCAATGATGAAGATTCCAAGATGAAGTCCTACATTACAAAGCAGTTCAAGAATTTTATTAAGAATTCCAACAGGAGGAACTTTGACAAGGACTGCAGGCAATCCAATTCTTCTCAATTTAAAGGGCAAGAGAAAGGGAAGAAGGATGATAAGGAAGGTGGTCAGTACACTGTTCTCGCAGGACCTAAGTGTTTTGGATGTCAAGGCTTTAGGCACATGAAACATGAGTGTCCTACGTATCTTAAGAGCATTGGGAAGAGTAAGGCACTTGTTGCTCCCTTGAGTGAGACTGAGCCTGAGGAAGATTCCAATAATGAGGATGACAGAATCTTGAATGCCTTCACTGCCACTGTCAATCCTACTGATAGGATTGTTAAAGATGTGGACAAAGAAGAAGAATTAATAGAGTCCAAATTTAAAAAGATGGATGATCAAGATGACATCCATATAGCCTATGAGAAATTGTACAAAGTTTCTGAAAAACATGAGAAACTTTATGGGCTGGCCACCAAGAAACTTAGTGATGTGGAACTTGACCGTGAGGAATTATCCACTAAGTTTGATAAGGCTAATTAGACGATTGGAGCACTGAGGTTTAAGAACAATTTCGTGGCTGAGAAGACCAAGAAGCTTGAAGCAGAGCTGTTTCAAGTCAGAGCTCAAATGCTGAGCTAGACGAGATGCTCAGCATTCAGAAATCTGCTTCAGATCGTACAGGTTTAGGGTATGGTATTTCTTCCTCTAATACTGCTTCTACTAGTACTATTGTTTTTGTTCCTCCTGCTAGTAATACTGAAATTGAGAACACTGATGTTAAAATTAGTCTAGCTAGTGAGAACTTAGATAAGGGTAAATCTATCTTAGGAGCACCCCCTAAACTAGATAAGAAAGAAGCTAAAAATCCTAAGACTAAGAAGGCTAACTCTCAAAAGCCTAAACAAAAGAAGCAGCATCTCTGTCATCATTGTGGAGCTGCCGGTCATACTCGACCAAATTGTTATAAGTGGTTAGCCACTCAACAGAGCAACGGCATGATAGCATATGGAAGCCAAAATCAGCTTCAATTATCTTTCGCTCCTCTCGATGATCTTCTCAAGGCCCTCATGTTTCTTTCGAACTTGAACGATTTCAATTCTTCCCCCTCACCACCGGTTCAAGGGTTTAATCAAAGGAAAGGTTCTTCCAAGGTGTGAAAGAAAAAGGACTCTAAGTGATTTTATCACTTTCTTCTATCTTCTTATTTTTGCTTGTTGCATTACTTGTGTGTTTTGCTTTTATTTTTGAGTCAGTCTAGTTTTATGCTTTGCTTTGTTTAACATGTTTTTGTTTGTTTATTTTCAGTTTTTTGTTTATTTTGTTTTGATATAAAATAAAAAAAATAAAAAACTTTTGAAAAATCATAAAAATACAAAAACAGTGTGTGTTTTGTGTACATTGGTACTTGTGTACCTTGGATGGCCATTGAAACAAAGTTTTCTAAACTTTGTGTCATTTGTAGCTTAGATGAGCATCTCTATGCACAACTAAGCAAGTGAGCTTTGTGACTCTTGTTTGTGATAAGTAAGATTGAGTTGTCTCTTATACTTAACACTCATATCACTCTTTTTGACGGGAATGACTAAAAAATCCTGAAAGAAATGCATTAATAACCATCTCACCATTGTTGCCCGCCAATCATGTATGACATCTGTATGCTTCGGCATAGCAAAAGTGTGATGTCAATGACATTTGTGTGCTTAGGCATAGCAAAATTGGAATGTCAAATATCATTGGGTATTTCTTTTTCTCTCTTTAATAAGCCCATGTATGATATACTTAAAAGAAAAATATGCAAAGAAAAATCAAAAGCAAAAAGATTAAAAATGCTTTTAAAAATGATTGCAAGCATATATTCTAGGAGATGTGGGAGTTATAGGATGTACCTTGAAGGTGATAGTCCCCATCAAGCAGTTATAATTGTATGTGAGTTAAAGCGATTATCTCATATCTCAAATCATCATAAAATGTATACACTTATGCAATCTTGCGATATTTTTCACACACAACACGCAATATTCTTTGCTACTCTTGATACATGTGCAGATACAATATGATTTGGCCATCACAAGTTTTACATGTGTTAATGTATGCTCACTAAACTGTCTTGACTTATTTTTAAAATATAAAATTGGTTAGACTTGTTTAATGTGTGTGTGTGTTTTGGAGATCCTTGTGCTCAAAATTTTTTGGATTGAGAGACTATTTTGAGAGATTTTTGTGTTGATTGGATCATTGGTTAAGTTGTATGTTGGATTGCATTCATATCTGTGTTTTTCACATCTCGAAAAACAGTTTTGAAAAGCTAGCTCGACACCTCCTCGATACCTTGCTATCTATCGAGCTTCTCAAGCATTTTTCTTAACGCAATCTCGACACCTCCTCGATACCTAGTGGATCGATTGAGAAAGCTCCTGCCTCCTCGATAGCTCCTTGACACCTGGTGGATCGATCAAGTTTCTGTTCTTGAATCTGATTCTTTGTTGCTTGATACCTTTTCAATACCTCAGCTATCGACGACCAGTTCCTCGACACCTACCTCAACAGCTTCCTCGATACCTCCTGATACCTCAGCTGTCGAGCATTACTGAAGGGTCTATATATTCTTCCATCGCGATTCTTCTCTCATTTTTTCGATCTCTCTCGATCTGTCCGCAACTGTTCATCTCCCAAACACTCTCATTTTCACTCCAAACCTCTTCCTCAAGGTTTCTTCAAAAATTTTCAAGTTTTTCTACACTTGGTAAGCGCCTAATCCCTCTTTATTCATGCATTTCATGTTTTAAAACCTAGGTTTTGGGATTTTTTGAAAATTTTGGGGTTTTTTTCAAAATTGATGAGAGTTTAATGAAATTTTGGGTTGGGTTTTCATTTAAATGTGTTTAAAACCTCATACATTGCATTCCATTTGCATTTTAATGCATTTAGATGTGTGTAATATGCTTGTGTGCTGGTAGGATTGGATTGGGCTGAACCCATGATGTCTTTTTGTTTTGCATGTCACATGTTCATGCATTTCCCATGCATACATACTTCTTTTCAATATTCTTGATATATTTGAAACTACTTGGGACTTTTCTGATTGTCATTCTTTCTCTCCCTCTCTGTTAGTTTACGTTAGTCATGTCTATGGCACCTAAGTGTAAATTCACTCCAGCCCGGAACCCTCTTCATTCCGGTGCTTCTTCATCTACTGATCCTTCTCCTTCTACTATTCGTTTCCGTGATGATGATGCCTTTAAGGCATTTTCGGAGAACTTCTCTAGACGAGGCATTCATTTGGAACGCCAAGTCGTTTTGTCAGACTTTGCCGACACTGACCTTCCCTCTATTATTCACAGTAGGGGATGGGAGTCACTGTGTGACGTCCCGATCACATGTCCTCTCGTGCTTATCTAGGATTTCTACTCCAACATGCACGGGATAGATTGTTCAGTACCTCTCTTTTTCACGCGCGTCCGAGGTACGCGCATTCCTGTCACACCGCAGCTGGTTGTGGATGTGCTTCATGTCCCTAGGATAGAGTTTCCTGACTATACTAGCTGTGAGTGTCTGAGGACAGTGTCCAGGTATGAGCTCATGTCTTCTTTTTATAAGCGCCCTACTGCTTGGGGTGAGCGTCTTTTCACACCATGTTGACCTTTTGCTAAAGGTCCTAGATTCATGAACATGGTGATGACATTTGTGTTACATCCTCTTTCTCACTATAACTCCATCATAGAGCCTCGCGCTCGATTTTTGCTATCTTTTCTTGAGTATCTCACTATAGATTTTCCCTCTCACTTCATTCTGTCTATCATAGATGTTCATTTAGAATCGGCGTTCTGTGATAAGCTTATCTTTCCTTCCGCTATCATGAGGATTTTACGCCATTTTTCTGTTCCTTTTCCCTCTTCCGACCATTTTTCCATCATGTGTGCCATAGATTATGCTACCGTTAAACGTAGCAAGGCCTAGTTTTGGTCACGACAGACGGATTCAACAGCACCCTCCTCTCGTTCCGCACCATCCCGATCTACTCCATCTGCATCTGCTCCTTCCTCTTCTGGTGATGTGTCTTTAGGAGACGTCATGGCACAGCTGCAGCGTATGGATGCTCGCCTGGATACACTCTCTACGGAGTTGTATTAGGTGAACATTTATGTCGGTCGTATTGCACGACGGCAAGCGGTTATGGGCGGCTTTGCACCTGAGCCTACTCCTTCACCACCTCATCCAGTTGCTTCTGATTTTGATGCTGAGGATGATGATGATGATGATTGTGATGACAATGACGCTTCAGATGATGATGGAGATGCTAGCTCTACCGATGAGATGTCTACTTGACACTCTACCCTTTGTCACTCGTGACAAAAAGGGGAATAAGTTTTGGATATGAGAGTAGTCACTCTTAGGGGGAGAGTTAGTTTTTAGGATCATTGTGTTAGGGGAGTGTTGATTTTTTTTTTAGGGATATAGTGAGGATATTATGTATTTTTTCTTTTCTTTCTTTATTAAATACATTGATTCTTGTACATGAGGTCTTGTGACCATTTATAGACATACATTGTACTTGTTTTCTCTTATATATTGTTGATGTATGTTTTTCTTTCACCTACCCTTTCATGTGTTGTTTCTTTTCTCTCTTTATACACATGCTTCTTATTAATTTGTATGCAATCTATTATTCTGTTTCACATAAGGATACCTTGATGAGTTTTGTTTAAAGTGTTTCAGAAATACAGGTTGTCAAAGTCTACTTGCTATAAACTCTCTTCTTGCAAAGTTTTTCAAGAGTTTGTGTTAGAATAGATTTTATTGTATTCAACAAGTGATTATGAGTTGAGTGATTTATGACTTCTCTCATATGTTCATTTGTTAGTTGTGGTTTTGTCACAGATTGCCAAAGAAGGAGATTATTAGGACATATGTGTTTCACATGTTAAGAACATATGTCGTGATTTTATGTAATTGGCTTATCCTTTGACAAAACGCACTCTACTTGTATTTGGGTAGACTTAGGATGTGTTTAACTACTTCAAGAAACCACGTTTCAAGATCTAGTGTTGAAGCCTGTAAGTCTGTTCAAGAAATCAAGCAAGGAGTGCAAAATCATTAAAGCTTGACAGCTGGTCGATACCTACTCGACACCTCCTATCTGTCGAGGTTTAAGAATTTCAGATTTCAACTCTGATTTTCTTGGGATTCGTGAATTTGTCTATAGGCCTTTTTCCCTCCTAACCCTAGACATATAAAAAGATTGTTTTAAGAGCCGTCAAATGATACACAAGTTGCACAAGCATTGAGCAAACTCTGTTCAAGCAAATTATGACCCGAGACAAAGTTCTTGACCTAGTTCATCTCTCTTTCTTGGAGAAGTTGCTGTGTATTTGCACCATAGGGTTTTGTGACCAAGTATCTTCCTGATCTTTATCGTGTGGATGAACTGAAGAACTTTGCAGCCAACAATCTTTTCAAATTGGTGTTTTGAAGTCGCGTACTAGGATCTGCGCAACCGTTAGTCACGTGCTTAGGAGCCGTGCATCAGAAAGGGGAACTGTCACTACAGAACAAGTCTGATTGGGTATTGGGGTAAGGGTTCAACTGTAGGTTGGTAAGGTACTTGCGATTCCTTGCTTGTAACCGCTTGTTGTGATAATAGTGGAGTTTTGGGAGTGGTGACCTGAAAATCACCCGGTGGGGTTTTTGCCGTTAGGTTTTTCCCCATTTGTAAACAAATCACCCTGTCTTTTATTTTCCACTGCAATTTTAGTTTATTAGTGATTTGTTTGTGCTACCACACTTTTGTATGATAAATTGATTAATTAATAACTTGGCTAATTAATTAATTAATTCCTATCACAAAGGGTCATTCAGTTTGTGGCCTATCAAAATGACTCAACTGTAATGACCTAAGGAAAAGCGCTAGCCACATCTGTGCTATACCTTAAAAGGACTAGTCACAATTGAGGCTTCTTGTAGTTGTTAATAAAACTTAGATCTACCCAGTAAATACCCGATATGGGACTCATCACACACCCACATATATCACATAATCAATCAAATTGGGGCATCACGATCTCCCCCATTTAAATCCCTAACGTCCTCGTTAGGGCCCACTTCGTGGGATAGTGTCTTTGAGCCTACACGGGATTACCAGACCGGCTTTGATACCATATGTAATGACCCAAGGAAAAGCGCTAGTCACATCTGCGTTATACCTCAAAAGGACTAGTAACAATTGAAGTTCCTTGTAGTTGTTCATAAAACCCAGATCTACCTAGTAAATACCCGATTTGTGACTCATCACACACCCACGCACATCACACAATCAATCAAATTGGGGCATCACAGCAAGTGCTAAGAACAAAATCTATAATGGGAAAAGTCGACATATCCGATGGAGGCACAATATTGTGAGGCAACTCATTGATAATGGTGTAATGTCCTTGGACTTTATGAGGTCAAAAAGGAATTTGGCCGATCCTTTGACCAAGCCACTAGCAAGAAGGCTGGTGAGTGAGATATCGAAGGAGATAGGACTAATACCCAAATTGTGACACGATGGCCAATGTCCAACCTTTATGATAGGTGATTCCACGCAAGGGGTTAAATAGGTAGAGGTCATTTGTGGTTCATATGGGCACTGTCAATTATCATGTATTCTGTTATCTCATTGAGAAGATTAGTGATGAGTCCATCCCTATGGTGTGAGATAGTGCTAAGTTGCAGATTGTTAGAGGTTGAGCTAGCTCTTAATGGATCCATAGTACTTAACTGTTGGGATAGGGTGTACTGCACACACTCTTGATGGATGCCACCTATGTGGGAATGAAAGTTGTGCCGTTTCCTATGAGACTTGGGTAGGTCTCTAGAGCTCTCATGAAACTCAATGGCGCATGGCCTGCATAAGGCGCCAATTCGCTTACGGAACAACCTTGGTAAAGAAAGGTTTATGGGTGGTAAGTTTGGTTATCTAATAGCTTGGTTAAAAGAGTCTAACTCAACCATTGTCTAGTAGTGCCTACTTATTTATCCTAAGTATGGTTAAAATCTTATGGTACCATATTGATGCATGCCTTCTTGAGTTTATTGTCTTTCTTAGTTTAGTGTTCATAACATGTGGGGGATTGTTGGAGTATGTGTTTCAAACTCTTAAACTATGCTTGTGTCCCACATTGGTTAGAGATGAGTTTTCATGTATGTTTATAAAGCATTGCACCACTTAAGTGATAACTTGAAAGATAAAGGGCTAAGGGTTAGAGTTGGGCTTGGGTTGGACTTAAGTTTGTCTCTATCTCTCTTATGCCTCATTTCCTTTTCCTTTTCTTTTCATTTTAGCCAAATTTGGTTCTGCCCGTTAGGCATTAAACAGCAGCCCGTTGGTGTAACGACCCAAGGAAAAGCGCTAACCACATCTGCGCTATACCTCAAAAGGACTAGTCACAATTAAGGTTTCTTGTAGTTGTTAATAAAGCCCAGATCTACCTAGTAAATACCCGATGTGGAACTCATCACACACCCACACACATCACACAACCAATCAAATTTGGGCATCACAATCTCCCCCACTTAAATCCCTAACATCCTCGTTAAGGCCCACTTTGTGAAGTAGTGTCTCTGAGCCCATACGGGGTTACCGGGTCAGCTCTGATACCATCTGTAATGACCCCACCCCACCTGTGTAGATATTGTCTGCTTTGGGGCCTCATGCCTCTCACAGTTTTGTTCTCCCCCAAAATACACAACAGTGGGGGAAAAGGCCTCTACACATTAAAGGAAGGTCATTCCTTATAAACACATTCTCATGTGCTTCCTTAGGCAATGTGGGATTCCATTATTGTGATGCCCTAATTTGATTGATTGTATGATGTGTGTGGGAGTGTGATGAGTCCCACATTGGGTATTTATTGGGTAGATATAAGCTTTATTAACAACTACAAGGAGCTTCAATTGTGACTAGTCCTTTTAAGGTATAACACAGATGTGGCTAGCGCTTTTTCTTGGGTCATTACATATAGTATCAGAGCTATGCCCTAATTGGAAGTGTGGGCCCTACACGTGAGGACACGTGTGCCCGTAAGGGGGGTGGATTGTAGTGACCCAAAAGAGGGGTCTTGCATTCCATGGAATCCCACATTGTCTAGGGATGCACATGAGAATGTGTTTATAAGAAATGACCTCCCTTTAATGTGTAGATGCATACTGCTATGTGCTTTGGGAGAGAACAAAATCATGAGGGGTATGAGGCCCTAAAGCGGACAATATCTACACATGTGAGGTAATGTCGTTACATGTGCTATGGCAGCCTGACAATCACAATGCCTGCAAATAGAGGCAATAGAGTTAGTATACAATGGTATATCAATTAACAAACTCCTAAGCCACTCGGCTTCGGACCTAGCCTTTTCTAAGGTTACTAACTCTGATTCCATGGTAGATCTCACTATGCAAGTCTGCTTGGATGATTTCCAAGAGATAGCTCCTCCAGCTAGTGTGAACACATATCCATTAGTGGGCTTTACCTCATCTATATTAGAGATCCAATTAGCATCACAATATCCTTCTAATATAATAAGATGACCACAATATGACAAACCATAATCAAAAGTACCTTTTAAATATCTCAACAATCTAGATATTGCATCCCAATGTTCAATACTAGGATTATGAGTATATCTACTCAATCTACCAACAGCATATGCAATATCAGGGCGAGTACAGTTTGTCAAAAACATCAAACTACCAATGATTTATGCATATTTATCTTGTGAAACACTATCACCACGATTTTTAAACAAGTGCACATTTGAGTCAAAAGGAGTAGACATAGGTGACATATCAAAGTGTTCAAACTTTTTAAGAATTTTCTCTACATAGTGAGATTGTGATAGTGTAATGCATTCATTATTCCTAAGGATCTTGATGCCCAAGATTATATTTGCCTCACCCAAATCTTTCATATCAAAATTAGAGGTAAGAAAGTGTTTAGCATCATGGACAACATCAAGGCTAGTTCCAAATATAAGCAAGTCATCAACATATAAACATATAATAACACCTTTATTATTAATAAACTTACTATATATGCAATTATCGGCACCATTGATCACAAACCCATGTGTAAGCATAACATTATCAAATTTTTCATGCCATTGTTTAGGTACTTGTTTTAAACCATATAAAGATTTAACCAACTTACAAACTTTATGTTCTTGTCCAAGAACTACATAACTCTCGAGTTGCTCCATATAAATCTCTTCTTCTAAATCACCATTTAGAAAAGTAGTTTTAACATCCATTTGATGTACTACAAGTTTGTTAATAGAAGCAATGACAAATAAAATTCTAATAGATGCAATTCTAGTAACCGGAGAATAGGTATCAAAATAATCCACATTATGTTTTTGCTTATTGCCCTTGGCTACTAAGCAAGCTTTAAACTTATCAATTGTACCATCCAGTTTTAATTTCCTTTTAAACACCCATTTGCAACCAATAGGTTTGACCTTGGGTGGAAACTCAACTAATTCCCAAGTATGATTAGACATAATAGATTCTAATTTATTATTTATTGCTTCCAACTAAAAAGGTGCATCCACGGATTTAATTACATCATAGTAACTTACAGGTTCATCTTCAACAACATAGGCAAGGAAATCGTTATCGTAATCCTTTTCCTTCCTAGCTCGCTTGATCCTTCTTATTTCTTGCACATCATCAACAAAGTCATTAGAAATTTCAATAGAATCATGCAATACTTTTTCCTTATTTTTCAAAGGAAACACATGCTCTAAGTACATGGCATTTTCAGATTCAATAATAGTGTATGATTCTAATATATCACTTTTGATGACAAGAAATCTATAGCATGAACTATTGCAAGCATAATCAATAAACACACAACCACATGTTCTAGAACCAAGCTTTCTCCTTTTAGGCTCGGGTAGCATGACCTTAGCCAAGCACCCCCACACTTTGAGGTATTACAAGTTAGGCTTACGCCCATCCCAAAGTTCAAAATGAGTTTTACTGGTTTTCTTATGAGGTACCTTATTTTGAATATGGCAAGTCGAAAGGATGGCCTCACCCCACATGTTGGAAGATAGCCCGAAACTAACAAGCACAGCATTCATCATCTCTTTAAGAGTTTTATTTTTCCTTTCGGCTATTCCATTAGATTCCGGAGAATAAGGTGGATTTACCTCATATATTATGCCATTTTGTTCACAAAATTCCTTAAAAGGATTAGACTCATATTCAACACCTCTATCGGTTCTAAGTCTTTTAATCCTTTTATTCTTTTGGTTCTCAACTTCACTTTTATACTTTATAAACATCTCCAAAGCTTCATCTTTGGTTCTTAGTAAATAAATTTTAGTGAATCTAGAGCGGTCATCAACAAAGATCACATAAAATCTTTTACCACCTCTAGTCATAATGTGTTTTAAATCAACCAAGTCACTATGTACCAATCCAAGAAGCTCAGTTTCTCTTGTTATGGATTTACAAGGTTTCTTGGTGATTTTATTTTCGACACAAATTTCACATTTGTCCATATTAGCTTCACTTAGTAACTTAATAATTCCACATTCTTTCATTTTCTTTATATATCCAAGATTAACATGTCCAAGTCTACCATGCCAAACATCAATGGAATCAACTAAGTAAGCACAAGAAGATGAACCTTTTTCATTAATAACTTGATCAATATTAAGTACAAAGAGACCTTCATCATCATAGCCCTTACCAACAAAGACTTCATTCTTAGTTAAAGTAACTATGCCACCATCAAATAAAACTTTAATATCGGTCTTACCAAGCAAATGTACCGAAATGAGATTGTGTCGAAAGTGAGATACATGAAGGACATTATTGAGTAAAAGAGTTTTACTGGAAGTTAGCTTCAAGAGTACCTTCCCTTTACCACTCACCGGCATGGACCTATTGTCCCCAACATAGACACATTCAGTGCCTTTTGCCATAGGAATGTAGGAACTAAACTCCGCTTTAAATGCACCAATGTGTCTTGTACAAGCCGAGTCAACTACTCATCCCTTTACTTTTGTCACTAAGTGTGCCTCACACACCATGGCCGCAATGATCTCTTCGGCTTGCATCACATTTGCCTTATTTGATGTAGAGCCTTTATTGTTGTTCTTATTGTTGTTGAAGTTGCCCCTTGCCCAACATGTTGCCGCATAATGACCTACCTTGCCACAAATAAAACAATTACAGTTTTTCCTTTAGATTTGAGGATTTGGGCCATTTTTATTATGAAATTTTCCTTTTCCCTATAAATCATAGTTCTTATTATGTTGTGGAGGTCTAGAGGGTCCTCCCTCTACAACATTAGCCTTGGAAGTAAATTTCTTAACTCTAGAAACCTTTTCCGACGTCTTATTTGTTTCTTCAATTTGAATATCAACGATAGTTTGTTAAAGATTCAAATAGGTTCTATGGTAGCTATACTGATGTTTATACTCTTTCCAAGAGTCCGGCAACCTAAACGCTAGACCATGAGCCACAAACCTCTCGGGTAAAACATCACCCTCTTTAGCTAGGTTGGATACTAATTTTTGAAAATCTTCAATTTGGCTAGAAACACTTTTTTCCTCAACCATTTGAAAAGACATAAATTTAGCCGTAACAAATTTTTTAGCACCCTCATCCTAAAACCCATAGAGACCATTAAGTTCATCCCATAAATCTTTAGCATAAGTAAAATGACAATAATTATCAAACAACTTGTTAGATAAACCACACTTAATAGTATGAACACAAAATTTATTTGTTTTTTCCCACTTTGCTATATTTTTAGGATTTTCTTCAGGTTTGGGCTCATAAAGAACCCGATCAATTTTGATAAATTCCAAGATGGGCAAAACCCTTTCTTTTCAACGTTTAAAATTATTTCCATCAAAAGCCTCAAGCTTTGTAATTTTTGAAATGACCTTAAGAGAATCAACAACTTGTTTTTTCATTTTTAAAACACAAGAATCAACCTTTAAAATTGTTAGAAAATATGACTAAATAAACAAGTTTTGATTCAACAATACAAACCCTAAAAAATTAGCAATGACAAAAATAAATAGATAGAGTTAGAAAGATCTCACAAACTATAGAATCACGCAAAATGCGTTGTCTTTAAAGGTTGATTCGTGCCACCCAAAGTAGAACTCGGTGAGAATGGCTCTCTTAACCGAACAACCTCCCAAGATTAGACTACAATGATTTCTTCAAGTTGATCACACACTCAAGCAAGAAGAACTAAGAACAACCTTAATTTTCCTTTCCTTAAAACTAAAAATTGATGCTAAAATTTTTAGCGGAGATAAGCAGAAAAAACAGAGAAAAACAGAGGGAAGAGGTTACTGTATAGCTGAAGAAAAATTGAACTAAATAAAGAGAGGAAGAAAGGGTTTTATATACCAACTAATGTGAGGGCTTAGGGCTGCAACGGTCACTGTGCATGCCAATGGGCAGCACATTAAATGCCCCAATGGGCAGAACCAATTTTGGCTAAAATGAAAAGAAAGGGAAAAGGAAATGAGGCCTAGGAAAGATAGAGACAAGCTTAAGTCCAACTCTATCCCTTAGCCCTTTATTTTTCAAGTTATCACTTTAGTGGTGCAATGCTTTATAAATATACATGAGAATTCATCTCTAACCAATGTGGGACACAAGCATAGTTTAAGAGTTTGAAACACACATACTCCAGCATGCTGATCATTCAATCAAAAATTGAAGGATCTTCTATTTCATACAGTGATGTATTAGGCACCCATTCCAGTATCTTGCAATTTTAATTTTTAAATTCATTGCATGTGTCAACAAGTACCATAACTAGTTCATAGGAAGTCCTAACACACTGAAACACAACCCCATGGTCCCATCCTACATTGCAAAAAAAAAAAAAAAAAAAAAAAAAAAGGAAAAAGAAAGAAAGATTGACAATTGACAAACCTATTGAAGATGAAGCTCAAGGTAAAGGTTCAGGTGCTCAAGGTAAAGCTTCAAGTATCACACAGGTTCAACAGCAAATGCACTGTTTGAGTTTATTATTTATAACAGGTGTTGATATAAGTAATGCGCACTGTTTCATTAAAGCCAGAGATGATGCGCACCATTTTGATTAAAGTTTGGTGCTTCTTCTCCAGGTATTAAACAGTGTTGTCTTGGGGATGTTCAAATATCAGTTATTGTGGCGCAAAGAGCAATTATGGTTGAGCTGGGGTTTCCATGAATTTAGGCGCATAGTTTGGATCTAATCTATTCTGTTATAGCAGTAATTGTAACTATAAATAAGAAGGTGTATCTCTATTTTAATTAAGCTTTTGTATTCTGTAATTCTCTCAATCATCAAGAAAATATTTTCTCAGCCTCATTTCTCTCTCTCTCTCTCTCTCTCTCTCTCTCTCTCTCTCCTCGTTGTTCTTCTTCTTCATTGAATTCTCTCTATGAATCTCTTCGTGGTTTTCATAACTCACAGTCTTGCATTTACAAGATATTACTTTGTAACAAAATTCTTCAAAACCAAGCATGGCGAGTATTGCTTAAAAACAACTTGCCAACAAGTCAGTCTAGAACTTCTCATAATATATAAGTAGCCTGATTAATTCATCAACACAAAAAGCAACCTGACAGCCCTAAAAAATAATATGGTAACACTATTCCATTGCTTTCAACTTATTTCTTCTTCCCCCAATTCCACACAAACACTTTTGACATATTTTATCAAACATGTCCAAAATTACACCACAGTGGCACACTAAATGCATTGTATGTACTAACATAGAAAGAAAAATATTTATCTGAAACATTTTCTCAAACATGTTGAATGCTTCTAGCAAATATTTTCATTACAGAAAGGATGATGGCTTTGAGAATAAATCCATCTTTTTTTTCCAATTGTCTAACTCTCCGAATAAGAATGAAAACAAAAAAATAAAAATAGAAATTATAAAGAATTAAAAGTTTCCAAAACCACTATCAATGTGTTCTATAAATTAATTTGGGAAGCTACATTGTCTCACCAAAACCACTATCAGTATGAAATCAATTATAAGGTACCTCCAATGCAATGCAGCAAGTCAATATGACATACCAACAAGTCACTCACTAATTATTTTTTTTTTAAATTTTTTTGTGTGTGTGTGTGGATAATGTAGAGAGTCTTTCTAAAGAATAGCACTTTGGACTCACCTCTAGCTAAACCTATGGGCAACTAAACCCGGTAAAAATAGCCAAATAGCACATTTTTGCAAATTATGTTGCAATCTACCACTATTTTAGAAATATGTAGAGATCTACCACTTTTTGGATACTTGAGATTGGTGAAATTGAGTATATCTTTTCAAAGAACTCGAGTTTCACAGAAAACTTGAGTTTCACAAAGGTGGTAAATCTCTACATATTTCCAAAACAATGATAGATTACTAATTTTTTTGCTAAATAGTGGTAGTTAGCCATTTTCGCCTAACACTTGCCAGAACCAGTTGCCGTGTATACAAAGTAAAGTAGTTGACAATTATGGGAAAAAGGGTGTGTCACGATTCAATTGTTTTCATTAAGTATTGACTCATACAACTTAAACTTAAACCCAAGAGAGAAAGCCTTTCTCTTTCTCTTTCTCTTTCTCTCTACAAAACTAAAAAGAAATAACTTTCCCACATTCCTCAACTCTCACTAGGGGTGTGCATGGGTTGGGTTTGGTCGGGTTAAAATGATTTTTTTACCCAACCCATCATGGTGGATTAAAAAAAATTCAAACCAACCTAACCCATCACATAAGTCCAACCCAACCCATATGGGTTAGGTTGAACCCATGGGTTGGACAATTTTTTTTATTACTATTATTATTAAATTGAGCAAAAAAAATTTAAATATAAATATATTTAAAAAAACCCAAAAATTAGTATCAATGTAACTCCTTAAAGGCAAACAACACTAATGACTAAACAACAATAGTAATTTACTAGAGTTTGTGTGAACTAATTGACTTTTATATAGGATAGAAAGAGTTGGTTATTTAAAAAATTTATTAAATATATTGGTAGGTCGGGTTGGGTTTGGCGGGTTTGGAATTTTATGACCTAAACCCAACCTGACCTGCTATCAAAAAAAATTTTGTAACCCAACCCACCAAGCCCTAAAAACCGACCCACCTTGGTGGATTGGGTCGGGTCTGGTTGATTTTGGTGGGTTGGTTGCACACCCCTAACTCTCACTCTCACTCAAATCAAACAACAACACCAGAATAAAAAAAATTCTAATCCCAAACTAGCAATTTGATCCAAAAGTTAATTTTTCTTTCTCTTGGAATGAATGATTGAATGAAATATAGGAAAACAAAAACCTCTTAGAAAACAAGTGGATATTGGTGTCCTAGTAGTAGTAACCTAAGGGGAAAGCTCTTGCTCTTACTCTTGCTCTACACCATGTGGATGGAGTTGAGCACTAATGGCATCAAAAATCAAAATGAAATTGAAGGCCAGTTTTGGGTCCTTTATATTATGCTAGACTCAAATGAAAGAAAGAGGATGACAAAGTTTTTTTATTTTTTTATTTTTTATTTGATAAATATAAAAATATTCAAAATTATATATATCTACTTTCCATTCGATTCACTTTTGTCTATTTTGGTCCACTTCAGTCCATTTTGGTTTATTTTCGTCCATTTGGGCCGTTTTCTAAACTATTATTTAAGAGGTTTCAAGACATTGACTCTAAACCATTTAAACAGTGGACTCTAAGGATATTTTCATCACTATACTACTACTTAAAGCATTTTCCAAGCCATGGACTCTAAGTTGTTTAAGCTGTGGACTCTAAGCCGTTGAATTATTGTTTAAAACATCATTTAATGTAGACTTTTAAGTTTTAGTTATTATTCCAAACATCATTTAATATACTCTTTTCATTAAATAGACTTTTGCTTGCTTCTTAGCACAAATCCAAAACATCACTACCTGGGAAAGGCACCCTAATACAGGGTTGGAAAAATCTTTTTGGACATCGTAAAGATTGTGCTTGAGATTCACCTCAATGGTGAATTCGCTGGAGATTTAATCAACCGAATTAGGATTTACAGAGATGACTGGAGTGTAAACTTTCCATTCCCAAATAAATCACCGGATAGTAAGACAACTTTGAAGGACGGTATAGCAAACGACATCGATCACTTCAGGAGGATGATAGCCTTAGTCGTGTCCCTGACTACGACAATTCCCTCCCAAATTACTTTAAGCTCTTCTTCTCTAAGCTTTTTATCCAATTTACAACACAATATTCACCTTTTACAACCCAAGAGAGAGGTTGGCCTTTTGACAGATGGCTTTTTTTACAGGGTGGACAAATATGCCGAAGAATCCTAAGCTTTGAATGGATTCAATGCACTCGTTAGCCCATTGTTTCTAAGAATTGGTGGCTTGGATTACCTAGTCGGTACAACAATGAATTTAAAGAAGTGCACAAATTTTGTAAGAACAATGTTAATGTGTACAAAGGGTTGAGCACTACTCTACCATTATACTTAAGGAACATGGATAATCACTTACTACTATTTAATGAGCTTCCAAGCCATGGACTCTAAAGCTGTTTGATCAGTGGACTCTTAAAGATATTTTTATCACTATACTACTATTTAAGGGGCTTTCAATCCATGGACTCTAAGCCGTTTAAGTCGTGAACTCTAACTCTTCACTTTTTACTTCTACAAAATTGCTTAAATTTTTTTTTATACTACTATTTAAGGGGCTTCTAAGCCATGGACTCTAAACCGTTTAAGCTGTGGACTAAAAGGATATTTCCACTATACTATTAAAAGGGCTTCAAAGTCATGGATTCTAAGGATATTTTCACTATACTACTATTTAAGGGACTTTTAAGCCATAGACTCTAAGCCATTTAAGCCACAGACTCTAATGCTGTTTTAAATTAAAAAATTTTAACCGATATCAACTTCTTCACTCATCTGGGTTTTTTCGTCCCTACAAATCACGAACGTTGACCAATGGAGCAGTAAAATTCAAATCTCACGTTCAAAATTCAAGTACACTCCCAAGTCCAACTCCTAAGCAGACCTAAACTAAAAAAAATCTTATCCACTAACCAATTTCACTCCATATTCCAGACTTAAAAACCATAATGATGTTGCCTTTTAGAACTCATAAATTTGTTTTTGTACTTTTAAGGAATTTTATTTCAAGGTAAGAGGGATGCTCTACTTATTTCTCCAATTTCATGAATTTTTTCTTCTTGGGATTTCTGTTTCTAATGACACTTGATTTTTTGGATAAATAATCCATGTTGGATACAGTTGTATTGCGTCTTGTTTGGTGTGATTCTCATTCAGTTTTATTTTCCCCTATTCTTATATAATATAGCCAGGTTTTAGTACTCGAGTTAGATGATGAATTTTTCTGTCTTGGAACTAATACATTTTTTTTTCCAAGTTTTAGTACTCAAGTTGCAAGACAATGGTTCTATCCTGGAACTAATACATTTGTTTTCAAGTTTTAGTACTCGAGGTGCAAGACAGTGGATGCACTTGAAGATGTTATGGTTCTTGGAGGCTTTTCAGTTCTTGGAGAGCCTGTGACTGGACATATTAGAATTTGTTGAAGATTGTGGAAGAGTCAGACATGAAGCAATTACAAATGTCAAGGAAAAGTTGAGGAAAGCCACATATAGGGGTTGGATAACTATTTCTTGGAGGGGACGAGTGAGAGTGAGTTTAATTTCGTTACCAATTATCTTGCACTTCAGATAAACATCATAAAAAATAACAAACATTTTTGTTTTAATTGTATGATTGTATCTCAGTTTGAGGAACACAAAAAGAATGCTATCTTAGCACTCTTGGCCCTTCCTTTCTTGGATAAAATGTTATTGTAATTTAAATTTTCATCGAACTAATCAGGACAAAAAAAAAAAAAAAATGAAAGGATTATAATTTTTTTTCTTTCTTTTTTGGCGTAAATACACTTTTAGTCTTTACATTTTGACTTTTTTCATTTTGGTCCTTACGTTTTAATTTTACCATTTTTAGTTCCTAAACCAATTTGCGTGTGTCATATCAGTCATTGCCGTCAGCCAACTAACAGAAAAAGCTGACATGGCTGATGACACTATTAAAATAATAATAAAAAAACTTATTTTGGCATTAAAAAATGCCACATTAGCATCTAAATTAAAAAAAATTAATTTATTAATTTTAATTAAATAAAAAAAATTTCATTATTTTCGGAAGAACAATGGGTAACATGTTCTTCAAGTTGCCCAGAAAATCATCAAACCTCCAACCCAGAAAAATCATCAAACCCACCACAACCAACGAATCCAAACTAATCAACAACCACCATTGTTTGGGGTTCACAATGCCATAGCCACCAATCTTAGAGAAAACCCATTATCATCAACCCAAGCCAAAATCATCAACGGACCCAACCGACCAAAGGAAGACCAAAAACAAACAAACCAATCAACCCACACCAACAACAAACCCACCACAACCAACCAAACCAAACCAATCCACAACCACCACCGCTCGGAGTTCACAACACCACAACCACCAACCACCAATCCATTTTTCACAACACCCACTAGCAAGACTCCAAAAATTTCCCATTATTTTCTCCGCATCAAGACCTCATGGTCTCCATAATCAAAACCTCGAAGATCAGCCCCTGATTTGCTCACCGTTGGTTTAGATTTGGTGTAAGATTTTGAGCAAAGATGAGATTTTTAAACTAGAGAAAGCTTAGGTCAAATCGGCAGTGCGTGGTGGAGAAGAAGACTGGACTTTTAAGCTCCGGCCATGGAGCTATAGTGGAGAGAATTTTGAGATCAGAGGGAGATTCCATCCATGGAGACTGAAGAGAGAAAGGGAGAGGGAGAAAGAGAGAATTAGAGATCGATAAAGTTGGTTAGGGTTTTTAAAAAAATCTTATGAGTGACACGTTAAAGAAAAAAAAAGAATAAGAATTAAAAAGATAATGATTTTTGTTATTTAAGAAATAATTTTAATTAAATTGTATTTTAGGTTTTTTTATTATTATTTTAATAGTGCCGTCAGCAATGTCAACTTTTTCTGTTAGTTGGCTAATGGCAAGGACGGATATGACATGCACTAATTGATTTAGAAACTAAAAGTGGTAAAATTAAAACGTTGGGACCAAAATGGAAAAAAGTCAAAATGTAGGGACTAAAAGTACATTTACGCCTTCTTTCTTTTATCTAAAATTATATATCTACCTTTATTAAGAGATCTTTAGGTATTTTGTGATTGAAATTCAGTATCCTTATCTTCTTATGCTACCTCTGAAACTTACCAAAGTTTCTTCGAATGATCACGCTTGGCATGTAATGGAAGTGAATCAATAAGAAACCTTCTAATCTGCATAGCTCCTGGAACTAGTATTAAACAAAAAAATTCATTACTAATTGGTAAGACCTTAATTAAATGCAAGTAACCAAAGTTGATGATGGTAAGAGCAATAAGGAAACCATTGACATCATATATGGGGGTAGGGGTGTCAATGTTTGACCCAACCCGCGAACACGACACGAACCCGACATGGGGTTTTTCAGGTTAGGGTTGGGCCTTAATGGTTTTGGATCATAAACGGGTCGACTCGAAAATGACACAATAAGAAACGTGTCTTAAGTGGGTCAACCCACGTAACCCGCAATAGACACGTTTGACACACTAATTTAATTGTGTCAAGCCGAAATGACCCACTTAACACAACCTGTTTAACTCGTATAACAAATAAATATTTATTTTATTTTATATTTTTCAAATATCTTTTATATCCAACATATATTTTAAATTTAAAAAGAAATGTGAGTAATTACAAAAATTTACAAATGATATAATTGGAAATTGAAACTTTACAGACCCTAGAACTACTAATACTTTTTTTTTTGCATAAAACTTGCACAAATGAAATTGGATGCACTTGTGGAAGATGTTATGAATTTGGACATCAACAAAGAATCTATGGATGATAATCATGATCATAGTCAGGATTAGTCTACTATTTGCTCAAATTCTTTCAATATTGATACTTAGCATTTGGCGAGTTCCAAGTATATTATATTTTTGTTGAATTATGTTATTTTATTTTTGTTAAACTTTGTTATTTTGAATTTGGGTTAAAATGTATGCACTTCTTTTGGAGTGTAAAGAACTTATTTCTAGATGAATGTTATATTTTTGTTGAACTATATTATTTTGAATGTGGGTTGAAGACTTAAAGTGTATGCACTGCCTTTTGGGCTGTAAAAAAAATTTATTTCTAGATGGATGTTATATTTAATATTATGCAGGTCGAAA
Source organism: Quercus agrifolia (assembly GCA_029955455.1). Taxonomy (NCBI): domain Eukaryota; kingdom Viridiplantae; phylum Streptophyta; class Magnoliopsida; order Fagales; family Fagaceae; genus Quercus; species Quercus agrifolia. The sequence goes on along the minus strand of JARQAD010000001.1, from coordinate 67,172,068 downwards.
TGAGTTGTGTTATATTCGTGTCAACCCAATACGACTCGTTTATTAAGCGTATCAAATGGGTTGGGTCAGGTCAACTCGCCTTATTAACAAGTCAAGTTATGGTTGAAGGATCAAGACACGATTATTAAATGGGTCAAGTTAGGGTTGAGCCATTTAGTCGAGTACCCCTACCTCGACATGACACGAACCCGACACGTTAACTTGAATTGACACCCCTATATGGGGGCCAATTTTTTATCCATAAAGATAGGGAAGATCGAAACACCATAGGCTTAAGTCTGTTTGTGTCAGTAGCCTTATTCTTTTTTTTTTTTTTTTTTTTTAATTATAATATTCTTGTCCCTGCTTCTCAAATCCTAATTTTAGGTAGGGTACACCAATTTTACTACATTAGCATTAGCAATAAGGTTGCTAAATTGACTAAAAAGTCTTTAGCAACCAATTCCCTTAAAATAACTTCTATAGCAAAGAAGCCAAAGTTAAAAGAATTTGAGTTTCAAACTATGCTATCTATAGCAGTCCACTGTACCTTAAAACTCAAAATAAAAAATAATTTTTTAATGTAGGGTGTTAAAAAAATTATTTTAATGTATTGATAGTTGTGGTTGTTATTTATTTTGTTAGATATATTATTTTATTGTGTTATTTATATTCTTTTAATGTGTTGAATGTTAAAATAAAATATTTGATGTTAGATGTATTGTAAAGTTGGTTGTTAATATAAATAAAGTAGTTTTTTAAGTTGTTAAATACTAAAAATGGTAAGCTGTGAACGCTCTACAAATTTTACAAATAACCGTAATGCACGCTCCTTTTCTCTTTTTTTTTTTTTTTTTTGAGAGGAAAATGAGATTTCATTAACTCAGAGAGGAATACAACAGAGTTGAAAACAGGACAGAACAACAGAGCTGAAACAGAGCAAGCATTAGCTAGAGACTGATTGAAACAGGAAATCTAAATACAACGGAAAATCATCTTTCCATACATGACTAACATTATTCCATTTTGCATATTGGGCGAGTTCATGCGCAGCTCCATTAAAAGCCCTGTTCACGTGTCTTAAAGAGCAGTCGGTGAAAGAGGATTTTGCTCCCAGGATTCCTTGGAGCAAATAATTCATGGGCTTTGCAAAGGCCATAACCGAATCTTCAAACTCGGCCTGTTTCAATTCTAGTCCAGGGATTTTGGAGTGTACAGTTAAACTTTTGGCATCTAAGCCTAGCCCGGCCCATGTTTGTCTAAGGGGGTGCATGGTTAAACAAAATTATTTTTGTTTTAAACCCGCATAGATTGATGAAATGTGTTGGGTATACCCAAGTTCATAAGCAAATAATTCATTTTTTCTATTATTTTATATTTTATTATTGTGGTCGAGTAATATCAGTGGAAGACACTTTAAGTTACTTTGTTCATTGAGATCTAAAAAAATGGCGTTCTTGACCAAGTTAATTTCTCCCCCACATATTCTAATAGAAGATATTAAAGGATGAAAAAGTGGGTAATGAAATATAAAAACGATGCAATTTCCCTAATTTGGTTTGGGCCGTACGTGTCACCCAACTTTGAGTGGGAATTCAAGGATTATTTTGTGCAAGACATGCATTATTCAACAGCCCAAGTATACATATTAGAGAGCATGAAGGATTTACATGCGTTACTCTAGTGGCTAGATTTAGATTTACATATATTAAAGCACTAACAAATTAATGGCAATAAATTAATTTCTAAGTTGAATTTATATACCATGAACTGATAGTTTTGAAGAATAATATGAAAACAGGCCACTTCATATATATTATTACAACCCAAACTTTCATATAAAAATTGATATAGCCAAGCGATTTCCAAACGCATTGAGAAAGGAGAAGATGCCACGGGCCAAAGCGTGGAGAAAGCATTAACATGCCCTGAAATGTAGAAGAGAGTATACAACCCACTCATAAAGGAAAACAAATTGTCAATGTTTTTTTTTTTTGGAGAAAGAACTAATTGTCAATGTTGATTTAGCATACTCACAAAATATATATATATATATATATATATATATATATATATATATATATATATATATTTTGTACAAAAAGTTATGATTTTAATTGAATTGGATTTCTATTGACTCATGATTTTAGGAACCTTCTTGAAGAGAATGTTAATACAACCTACCAATGTCTTTTCTCTCTCTCTATGTATATATATAAATAGTCATTTATTTCCAAATTTTAGAGCATTTTCTAATTAGGTACCTCAGGTCTAGACCTAAAGCCAACCCTATTTATAACTTAGATTTGCCCATTTAATTATAATATATTTTGATCAAGATTAGTCTCACTCTTTTCTATTGGGTATACAGTTGGATTTCCATCGAGAATACTGTGGGAATCATTCTTCCAATTACTGCAAGAAAAATTCTTATTTTTATGTACTGTTATCAACTTGCATTACTTATTTACTTTTCAGTTTGCATTTGACTGTCCCATTAATTTAAGCAATAACCATCTTGAATAATTATTGTACCCTGAGATCATTTTTTTTTTTTTAAGAATTGCCCTTGAGATAAATTTTGGTAAACAGGCATTATGGATGTTACCGACAGCTCAAAAGTAGCATAAACTAGCTACATTTACTTGGCATGATAAGAAATAGTTTTGGAGAAAAGGGCAACGCATCGGGACAAAAATAATTGATTTGGTTGCATAAAACCAAATTAGATTACTATGATAATATATAAAACTAAAAAGGCAATAGATTAAATTATAATTCATTATGATGTGTCTGTTTGGCATGATTGATTTTGCTAACTTATTTTACTATTCAGTTTATTTTTGGTACTATTTATGGGTCTCATTACACTTTTTGGTACTATTCATAAATCTCACTATATTATTTCAGCTAACTTTTACATTTATCTACAGTACTTTCAACAAAAAATTTTCAATTTCAGCTAAATAAGCGGATCCCAAACAGACACAAATAGGAGAGAGCAATAAGATTATAATGGGCCAATTTAGATTTAGGAGAATGAAGGCAGAAGTAGAGTAGAGTTGACCTGAAAAAGCTCGAAAATAGCCTAATTTCAAGCCAACTCTACTCTACTTTTTTTTTTCTTTTTTTTTTTTCTTTCTCTTCTTCCTCAATCCTAGCTATAAGAACATATATCTGAAAATCCGATCCATTCCGCAACTGAATGTAACATGATCATCTAATGCAACACAACAGGTTCATTGAATATACATTAAAAAAAAAAAAAAATTTTGATGACCGTCCACTTTTTTTTCACAGCACTCTAATAATGCTTATTTTGGAAATGCAACATCATTCTTTTGCCTAATTGAATAATTATGAACCATATTCTCATTATGATTGCACCTACATGGTAGAATGATGAATCATGTGATACCTCACATAGCTTAGATATTGAATTGGATAAGTCTGTGTTACGGCAATATACCACTTGTATTTCTAAATTCTATTGCTGATAACAATAACCAAAGAAGCCAGTTTTGCAGCAAAATTTTTTCCCCTTTTTTGAGAATCAATGTATCGCAACATTTACTTCGATTGATTAAAGACTAAGACTTCTGATTTACGACTTTGTAACTAATTAAACAATTAATAATAATAATAATAATAATAATAATTGTAATTGTAATTTTTTAAAATAAAATGGTAGAGAATTTTGTATTCTAGAATTATTACTCGGCCTCTTATTTAATCAGGATTTGAATTCTCCTCTACCCATTTATTGTAACAATTGAATTATATTAAAAAATAAATATCATTTTAGAGATATCCATACAATGGACTCAATGAATTTGAATAGTCTATTATTAGTCTATAGAGTTTCCGATCAGTAGAATAATCTGATAAGGATCTTTTCTACCAGCAAGATTTTATGATTTTTGATAGTCCGCTTGTGAGCATTTCGATGCTTTTGTATTATGACAATATTGGTATGTATTATGAGAGGACTAGTCCTCTAACTTCCTTCCCCAGTTAGGGGTTTTAATATAATTCCTGTTTACCAAAAAAAAAAAAAAAAAAAAGGAATAATCTGATAAAAAATACTTGAATATTCTAGTAGAGTTATTGGAGTGCGTAGTTAAACTTCCCGCAAGTAAGCCAAGCCCGGCCATGCTTTGTCCAAGATAAGGGTGCAATGTGCCGGGAAACTTGGCAGAGACTATGGGTCTGGGCTGCTTCACCTATGTACATTTCTCAGAAATCAGAATGGGCAGCAACTTAGTACATTGAAATTTAAAAGCTCTTTTGTAATTTTTAGTGGCCTCAGAGACTAAATTGAGCCAAACATTTTAATTTAAGTCCAGGTACAATGTCACCAAACAAATATGAATATTGATGTCAAGTCACAGCAAGTGACATGGCTGGAGTGAAATATACTTGGACATGATCACATCATTGACCTTCTTATAGTGTAAATGATATCTCTTTTGGTTATTCAAGGGAAACTTTGGAAATTTTTTCATCCATTGGAAATTAAAGAGACAGGAATTCTTCTTTTTTGATTGAAAAAGAGATCAAAATACGCGTTCTTTGGTTATTCAAGAGAAGCTTGGGGAATATTTCATCCATTGGGAAAAAAGAAAAAGATAACAAGAATTCTTCTTTTGATTGAAAAGAGAGGAAAATACACATTTACATCACATCAGTTTGTTTATTTGTTTGTTTGTTATTTTATTTTTGGGTTGGAAATGATCCTACCACGTGGACCAAGATATCTAGTGGTACTACTTTGTTTCTTAACAAAAATGAAAGTACCATATAAAAAGTTACAATTTTTGCTACAACTATCTAATATAGCGAACTTTAATTAGCTAATTTATATTGGATTGTTTTTTTCTTTTTCTTTTTTTGGTTAGAAAAGATCCTTCCTTCATCCTAGTTTGTATCAAGGAAAGTATCACGTGCATCAAGATGTTCGGTGGTACTAAATTTCTTTGACATTATTATTTAAGAGGAAGGTATTTCCTATATTAATGGACTTATGTGATATCTCTCTTATTAACATGTGCGTCCCATGCCTATGGAGCCCTCATGACAGTGAAAGAAGGCACATTAACTCAATTCATATGAAAATTTCTACTATTAAAGGCAACTCAAAACTTTGCAAGAAAGGAAAAAAAAAAAAAAAAAATTGCAAGATTTACTTGAGTACCAAGAAAATTTAGTCAATTCGTGGCAGAAAAACGTGGTTTGTACTTCTCATTGAGTAATAGCAAAACTTCATCTCGCTCTATAAAATCATAATTTGAGTTGGATTGGAAAGACAAAATTAACTATTTGTTTTAGAATAATGTTAGAAATACTTTACATTTATTATATAAATTTTTTAAGAGAATGTATCACAAATTACAAAAAATAATTCAAATTTTAAAATATCTTTGGATCCCAGTAGTGGAAGTATTTAAAAAAAAAAAATACATTTTTTAATATACTCTCTATCATTTTCTATTTAGTTTAAATATTATTTCTTATCTTTCTTAAAGATTCAATCAAATACAATTTTTCATTCTTTTTGTAATTTTTACATTTTTTTTAAGTTAAAAAAAAAAATTTTCTTTTGCTAATGAAAAATGACTCTTCAAACAAAGAGAGTCACTGTTCATGAGCAATAAAATTTCTCTATTTTAGAGAGATTTCTGGACTTACATTTTAAGGGTTTTGGCTATAGCTAAGCTGTTGGAATGAACATTTTCTTACAAAATTAAAGAATTGCTTACGAAATTGAATTGTCTAGAGCTTAAATGACCAAAGATTTTTCTTTACTTGATTTCTAAATAAAATGAAACAAAAGTATATAACAAGAAATTATTTTTTCTTTATATATATATATATATATATATATATTTTTTGAGGAATTCCATATTCTTTTCTTGCAATAAAAGTGCGTTCACATTGGATTTACGTCAAAGTCAATCAGCAAATTATTCTATGGTTGATGTTATGGAATTTTGCCTGATTGGTTTTCTTGATCAATTTGTCTTCTTGTCAATGCATGCATGCTTTTCATGGCGAGAGAGAGAGACAGAGACAGAGACAGCCAGACAGAGAGCTTTCCATTAAGACACGATTCTTTGAACGAATTCCTTAGAACGAAAATGTTCTCTGAATTTGATTTTTGTACAGGTCGTACGTTAACTTGGGACACGAGGGGCTCCGCACGTTGTACGCTGTGTCTTGTTTTTGAAAAATGGTCTAAGCTTGGAATGTGAACTCATTGTCATTGTTGAATCAGATTAAATGTGTCAATTCGTCAAAAAAAAAAAAAACAGATTACATGTGTCAATCTAAATCCTATGTTTACTAGCATGTGTGTATTCAGGAGTTTTTCAATTCAAGTTGATGAGGTTCTCATTCTTTTCTCTCATTTTTGAACTTCGTCAATGCAGCATTAGCTTGTTTATGAACTGAAATTCCGTTTAGACGTACGGCTAAACAACTTATGAAGTGAATTAATTTAACAAATTAGACAATCCAACACAATAAAGAATTTAACCACAATTATAACATATCAAATCTAAGGGTGTGTTTTTTGGAGGTAAAACAGGATAGATGGAAAACTTTGAAAAGAAAATGAGAATGAAAACTTTTTTGGAATGTGTTAAGTTGGGTGGAAAAGAAAGAAAACAAATGGTGAGCTCAAATGTTTTCTCTCTAAACCCACCAAAATATTTTCTCCTCAAAATAGAGAGAAAACTAAGTGGAGATGCATTTTTTCTTAATTGACAAAAATGCCCATGTGCACATGCACATAGGCTTCGTCTAGTTTTTTTTTTTTTTTTTTTAGGGCCTGGACGTGCCTTTCTTTTCTTTTTTTTTTCTTTTTTTTTTCTCTCTGGATAGTAATGTTGCCTCTTTTTTTTCCTTTTTTTTTTCTTTTGATTTTCTAGGGATTGGGCATGATTTTTTTTTTTTTAAATTTAAATAGACGTGATTTTTTTTTGGGACTTTTTTTTTTAATAAATTTGGGTGATTGCTTTTTTTTTTTCTTTTTTCTTTTTTTTTTGTGGTTATTTGTCACATTTTTTTTTTCATTGGACATCATTCTTTAACAATGGTACATGAGTAAATTTATTCAAACTCATTTTTTTCATCCCTCCACTTTTCCACTCTCAACCAAACAAAGAGGAGATAAATTAAATTTTTTTCTATCCTCCCACTTTTCCATCCCTCCAACTAAACGAACCCTAATGCAATTAATATACAAAGTAATAAACAACACACATATTTGGTAATCAAATGAAAATCCTCTCTAATAGAAAAAACTATTTAGGAAGTGTTGGGTTTTGTGGAGTCTAGTTGAGTTCGATCCAGATTATGACCCGACCTAAAATAATATTACTACATTTTTTAATAAGAGATTTTCTAAGGCTTAGTCCATGGAGCGAAGGTTTGTGCACATGATAGAAAACAAAAACTATTGTTTTAAAGATTAGAGTTTTCGTGTGTGGGTTTTTTAAAGATAAAAACTATACTGCCGCATCTTGTAATTTTTCCTGTAAAAAGTGAAATTCCTACAATTCTGTGAACGTAGGCAGATTGTCGAACCGTGTAAATATTATTTTGTGTGATTGTTTTCTTTAATGCATATTTTTTCTCTATTTTTGCATCTCACAAATTTGGAAATTTCGTATTTATTCCCTTCAAGAAGTCGAATCAAATTAGAAGACCTTTATAAATGAACAGTCATGAAAATTTCTATTTTGACCCCTACTTGTTCAAATTTCTTTGATACCAATTGCACAAAATAAAAAATAATAATAAATAAACAAATAATATATTTAAACCTCAAGCAATCTATGCAACAAGATAAACAAATTAATTATGTATTCCATACACATGCAGATATATCAACCACATGTATCATATACTAAATTTGAAGTATTAATAATAAAGTAATATTTGTAATAAATAGTAGAAAATGAACAAAGTGAAAAACTAATGAATAACCTCTTCAATGGAAAAATTACCTTGGAGATCCAATCCCATTAGAAAATTTACAATTTGAAAATCAATTATAAATAATCTACTCACAAAACCTTTACTATGTTAAACTCTTTATTGCAACCTAACACCCTGTTTGCCATCCTACTGCACTAGTATCAAAACTTCTAGAATCTACCTAAGCGTCTCTTCCGTGAACCAAAATCTCGGGCACTCCAAGAAAATCCTCAAAGATTTATAGCAATAGTTAACTCACTAGCACAAATTCTATGGTTTCAAGAGAACACATTAGTTTTTATTGTTTTAAAATAAAGCTCAAGGATGATTTCTCTATTTTGCTTGAGGAAGAAGGTTTCAAGATATGAACTTTTTAGCTTTGGTGTGACAACATTTCTTTCCTCTAAAAGTCATGCATAAGGTGCTTTATATAGTACCAAAAGAGAGGCTAAATCTGAGCGAGAATCTTTTTTTTTTTTTTTTTTTTCCTAAAAGAATTTGAAATTTTGAATGTGACAATTCTGCTGAAGAGAGTGACGAGTGACAACTGACAAGAAAAACCTCGAAAACAACATGATTATGCCTAGTTCAAACAATTATACTTCACTCATTTCAAATCTAATTTGGGTCAAATTCATGTCCATTCAAAAGCTCTTAATGTTTAATTTTCAATCAAATCAGTTTTAATCAGAAAATAATATGGTACTAATGATATGGGTAAAAGATTATCAACTCATCATCTTTGAGTAGATTGAAATATTTTCCTTTTTTACCTCTTTTTCATATATAGACTAAATGCTAACAAAATTTTATTCATGCAACCCAATTTTGACATTTTTTTGGAATTAGGCTTTGCCAACACATTTATGAACCTTAACAAGCTATAATAGCTTATACTTACAAAACCTTAATAGCCCTAGACTCTCTATGTAACCTTTGCAAATGTTCAACTTACCTTCTTACCATAATAGTCCCAAAAACTTTAGAATTTTTTTATGGGTCACGTGTTGGAAATAAATGAGAGATAATACCTGAATTTTCCTTAGAAATTATACAATTTGATTTTATCAAAAAGAGGTAGCAGAGATGAGGCATAGACCAAGTCACTATCTTGAGACAAATCGTGTCGTCTACGGTATATCCGATGTAGTTAGACAAATAGTTTCTGTACGTTGTTCCCAGGATACAACAACCTAGCCACATTTGCTGATTATCCTTGAGAGCCTACACTGCTCGTAGGATATAAGCTCTCTATAGTACTTTCTTTTCCCAGAAATTTTTGTAAAAGATAGAATATTTTTGTGAATAGTAAGAAACAATAGATGGTAAGTGTTTAAGACAATAAAAAATTGTTTTTAAAAAGTCTACAGCTTTTTAATTCAAAAATAAAAATGTGTTTCTGAAACTTTTTTCTTTCCATATATATAGATAGCTGGACTTATAACTTATCTTTAGCCAAAAAATCAAAAGGGTTTGATATCAACTAAATGGTCATAAAGTTATTGAAATTAATAATATAATCAATGGCTTTCTTAATATATATATATATATATATATATATATATATATATATATATATATATATATATATATATATATATATATATATATATATAAAATATAGACCGGATATCAAGTCTTTGCCAGCCTTTTGTACGTTGAGAACAAGAAAAGAAAGAATCATGATCTATGCATTTAATGTCTCATAAAGTGGCTGAAGACTAAAAGCCAACTGTGTAATACAATTTTCAAATATGCATAAATATTGCCATTTATTTTTTACTTTCCTTAAACCAAATGGTAAACACTTGTTTATATATGGTAACATAAAATAATTCAGTAATAGCTATACATTTAAGTGCTGAAAAATCTTCCATATATGACGTTATTATGTCATATTCAAATAAGAACATTTGAATATAAAACCTTTAGAATGGAAAGTACATATTTATAATAAAACTAAATATGCTAGCAATTATGATATTAATATTATGTTAACACTCATAAATTTCATGATTAAAACCATTCACAAAAGTTATTCAAATTTTGAATTAAATTTGAATTTCAAAATTTAGCAATCAATGTATCTAACATTAAGGGATAATTGATGCACATAAATGAGTATCAAAATATATATATATATATATATATATTTATTTATTTATTTATTTATAAAAATATCCATCATCATGCTAACGAGTGCCCTGAGGGTACTAGTTAAGAATCCAGTTAAAAAAAGTTTTTATGGGAAAAGATAAAAAAAAAAAATTAATGTTTTGATAACTTTTTTTATTTTCCATAAAAGTGATGTCAAAATTTTCTTTAACTAGATTATTAACTAGTGTCTTAAGGGCACTCGTTAGCATTTCTTTTCTTTTATAGTGATCTTATCCATAAATGAACCTCATCTGTACAAATTGCAGCATCTTACTCTCCACGGAACTCATTGAAGATTTACTGTAGTGAACTCATGTGGTTTTAAAGATATGTTTAAGGCTGATCAAGGTGTATTAAGAACATACAACTTGTTTTTCTCATTTTTTGATCAAGGAGAAAAGCTTCAAGATCTACTTTGTGTGGCTGATCTCTCTATTTCTCTTCCCCAAAAAATTTCATGCTTAAGGTGTATTATATAGGTAAGTTTAGGTTAGGCACAAATCAGTGTTATAGTAGAATTTAAGTTGGAAACCTGATAATTTCACTCTTTTGAGATTCAAGCGAAATATTCAACAACTTTATGTCTGCTTTTAATGGTTTGCTTCAGCGAGCCTCAGTTTGCTTGAACTAAATTCTGCCCTTCAGATTTTCACAATAGCTTTTGACCAAATTTTGTTCCAATAAATTACAACCATTAAACACTATATTTATCCCATGGAATTAGCCAATATCCAAATACTAACATGTACAATGAATGGCATTCAACATTCAACATGCAAAGTTTATATTAAGAACAGACTAGCTAGCTAGGCACCCACTTAATTTCGTATTATTCTCTTTATGGAGACATATGCCGAAAAACAATCAACAACAACACACCTTCAAAAAAAAAAAAAAAAAAAAAAAAAAAACAATTAACAACTAAGAAATAAAACCAAAATTACAACATAAAATTTTTTGATTACACGTGTGAGTAAAATTTCACATTGAATAAAGATTAGAAGAATGAGTAGTTAATATAACATAATTGAACACATATCCATTGGATTTAAATCTTTTGGGTTAAAGTGTGTCTCTATATGTTATATTAGTTACTCAACGAAGCATCCCATGGTGTTTATCCCCCAAACAAGTGGTATCAGAGCCCATGGTAGTGTGCGGAAAATGTGGTGAGGTGTTCATAATCCCTACCTAGTGGGGACAAAAAAAACCTAAACGGCCCAAACACAAAGATATTGGAGAAGGAAAAAAAAAAAAAAAAAACCCTAACAAATGAATATTGCTAATGGTGCTAAATAATGGTGTGATGCGAGGTTCCCATGGACATGGATGTGCGGGATTGACATGTGGTTCCCATGGATGGCGTACAAGAGACCTATGGATGACACGTTGATGAAGTGAAAAGCCCATTAGGTAAGGAGGAGTGAGTAGGATTTGTTCATGGCCCACAAAAAGGTTTTGAAGCCCATAGAGAGGCAGACTCACACGTGAGGGGGAGATTGTTGGGTGACACGTGTGAGTTAAGTCCCACATTGAATAAATATGAGAAGAATGAGTGGTTAATATAACATAATTGAGCACATATTCATTAAACCTAGACATTTTGAGTTAAAGTATGTCTCTATATGTTAGACAGAAGAAATAGTCTTGCAATATATATACAAACTAAAACCCCTAGAGTGACCAAGGTTTTTGTTTTGTTAAGTTTTAGGGATGCACTCCCAGCCTAACAAATCAGGAAAAAAAATCTCAACCAGCAACATTATATTTAAATTCAAACACTACTTATGATTTATGAAATTTATCTTGATATTGTATGATCTTTTTTGAATTTATATCTTAATTTACGTTATGTCTTGATTTGGTTGCGCAAGTGATCCTTTCGAAAACTTCTTCAACTTTGACAAATCGTTTCCTTTACAACTTCATGTAAATATTCTGTTAAATATGGGAAAATAACCTGTATTAAATCATGTTACGAATCTGCTGTTGAATGCAGCATTAGCTTGATGAACTACGGATCGATGGCATCAAAAATGCAATTTCTTAGGAACAGAGATTTCCGAGAGGTATACTAGCTAGGCACCCACTTAATTTTCCATTGTTTATTCTCTTTCTGCGAAACAAAGTAATTGAGAACATCGATACATGCCACAAAACCACTAAACAGCGAAGAACCAAAACCAAAATTAGAAGTTACTACATAAACTGAAACCCCAAGAGTGACCAAGGTTTCTGTTTTGATGGGTCTTATTAGGGCTGCATTCCCAATCTAAAAAATCAAGAAAAGAATCCCAGCCAGCTACATTAGATTTAAATTGATGCACTTATGATTTATGAAAGTTACCTGGTATTATGTCATCTTCTTCTTTTTCTTTTTTTCTTTTTCTTTTTTTCTTTTTTTTTTTTTAAATTTATGTCTTGTTTAAGTTATGTCTTGATTTGGTTCCAAGTGATCCGTTTGAAAACTTCTTCAACTTTGGCAAAATAGTTTACATTTATCTGAACTTACAAACATTCACTCCATCTAAAAACAAACTTAAGGAAAAAAAAAGTACAATAAACTCTAGTTCTTTATTAATATGAACCTGGCAAAGCATCATAAATTAAGCCCCATCATGAGCTTATCTTAATTGCAAACAAAATAGGAGGTGATGTTGGATGATTAACCTCATATGATAACAGAACTAAATCTGAATTTTTTGAAGAATAGCACTTCTCATGGCCTCCCCACTTGCAAATCCATTATGAACTTTAACCACCACAACTTGAAGCATCATCTCCTTCACACTTGAAACACTTGCATAATGAACTCTTAACTCAAGGTCTCTAAGCGCATTCATCAATTTCGCAGATGGGAAATTCACGTCGGGACACTGTACACGGATTATGGCCTCCGATCCAACAATCTGCACCTCCACTTCCATCGAAGGAACAGAAAAACTTGATGATGTTGTTGCCCTATTATGATCGACAATAGTGGTTATGTTTGGCTTGTCATAAAAACCATTCACAAGACTCATTTTTATCTTTTGGGATTGTGCTTTAAGTTTGGCCTCCAATTCATCAATCTTGGCCTTGAGCTCCTTGATGTAAACCACTGCATCAGCAAGTAAAGAAGCCTTGTCCATCTTTGACACATTAGGAACCGCTGACCTGAGTGCGTAGAATCGATTATTAAGCTTCTCTCGGCGCTGCCTCTCCGCTTCAACATGGTTTATTGGGATTTCTCTCCCAATTACTGGCTTTCTTCCTCTTTTCTTGATCCTATTCTCAGTCCTTTCAAAGGCTAAAAGGCCATCAGAATCAGAAGGCTCTCCTGAATCAGATGATGAACGGCCAAGACTAACACCTTCTTTCATTGCATCACTATCTGATTGCTTCCCTTGAAAGTTCCATTCTTTCGGAGTCATTGAATTCATTCCTATATTTAGGAATGAAACATCACGGCTAATTGCAATTGGTACTTGACTCTCAGGGTTATTGCCTTGCTTTGAGACCAAGGCAGTATTTGTAGAAGTACTTTCACAACCAAAAAGGGTCTTCACAAATTGCACCAAGCTCCAATCTTCTTTGATCACATCGGAGGAACCAAGCTCTACAACCCCACGTGAAGTTGCAATACAGAGCAAAGTTTGAACCCCATGGCCACGAGCTTCTTTAACTCTATCACACTCATAGTATTGAAGCTCATGATCACCTGTCAGCCAAATGTACCCACCAGTACCATAGGCACGCCCAAGAACACAATCACGTAGACCAAATGTGCGCGTCACTGAGACGATGTAAAACCAATCAGACTCAGTAACATGGCCTTCTACAAGTCTGTCTACGTCCATTTCTTCATCGAAAAGAGCTTGCTTGCCTTTGGTCAAGGCCTTATAAATATTCCTTTGGTCTTCTTTGTTGCTTATTGCTTTGGAAACAAAGTCTCTAGTGCCACGAAAGTACCCATCACCCCATGACAAAGCAACACGGCCATTGCTGTCTTTGGAAGCTTGCCAGAAGATGGAATAGACCCACCATTCAGGCCTGATTTCAACTAAGTATTGAAGCTGTTGTTGAAGTGGGGATGGGGGTGAAGATGAAGAAGATTCTTCCATTTGCTTCTTTGATAAAAAAAGCAAGTGAAGATATATGAATTAAAGTGAATGAAAAGTGAGTAATAGCAAAGAGAAGAGGTTGTACTGTTAGCAGCAAAAAAAACGAGTGCTGCAAATTAAGTTTGCTGAATAAACAAGAAACTCTCAGAGGGCATTAATATGCCAACTACGAAAATAGCGATTTGGCCCCAAAAGCTCTGGGGGGGCTGTTTTTACTATTTGACCCCAACTGCACGTGATAAACACCTAACAGCTCAGAGTCTATGAAAGGGGGTGTTTTCGGGGCCAGTCACAACTTTTTGTAAAACACCTGTGTGTCTACATGTTTCCCCTTTCTTTTTCTTTTTTTTCTTTTTTTGGGTTACTATTCTCTCCTATTTTCGTGTGTTTGTGATTCCTTTTCACAAACAGGAAGATATGAGTAGGAGTTGTGAAAAATGCTTAGAGTTTACATTGTACTTGGGCACCTCTTATGAATAGAATGACGTTTGTACCTCAATTTTTAAGGCAGCTTTAGTTGTATTATAGATATTAGGATACAACATAAGTTGTTGGTTAGCATGTTAATTATCTCATCCACAAGTTGTTGGTTAGTATGTTAATTATCTCATCCACACTATAATTGAAAATCAAATCTAGTTGCATAAATAATCCCGTCTTAACGCCGTGTCGAAGAATTTGATTTTTTTTTGGTTGATACTTTATAATTACAATTAGAGAAAAATGGTACAAACCGTCCAACCCGTGACAAAACCTAAGTCATTTGATTTTGGTTGTTTCCTACCTTTATTAGCGAACTTGAGTTGAACTCGTTTTCAAGACCGGGCTCATTTTCTATAGTCAAGCTTGGTTCGTCAAGAGAGGCTTAATAGGTTTATACAAGCTTTGTTGAGCTATTTAAGTAAATGGACTTAATTAGATTTATACTTAAGAAACTTATATTTTTATAGCTGTATATACCTTTTAGCTTAGCTACTAAACTATATCCTAAAAATTTACTAATTGATTAGTTTACATTTTAATAAGCAAATAGTTTTTATAAGACATAAGAGAACTGCATTTTTATGCTTTTTTTTTTTTTTTTTTGGAAATGTGTTAATAAAAAATGTCTTATCTTTATTATTTTAAAATAAAAGTTAATTTTACTTTATTAAAGGTTTATTCATTAAGGACTCGAGTTTCAAACTTGAGTTCAAGCATAACTTGTTTTTATTAATGACTGAATTTCAACGAGCATATTAACAAGCTAAGCTTGAGATATTCATTAACGATTGCCTTTTTAGGTAAGTCAACTTTTATTAGTTTAAAGTTTAAACCATGAAGGAAAAAGGTTGGATGGTATTTTCCGACGTGAACAACTTAGTTTCTTTATATATATATATATATATATATATATATATATATATATATATATATATAATTAAAATATCGAAAAATATATATAAATGATATTTCATTTGTAAGGATCATATATAGAGGTTGAAACTCTTTCCAAAAAAAAAGAAAAATCTTGTGTATTGGCATATGTAAGATTAAAATGCTCTTCATCTATAATTAAGTCTTAGTTTATAATGTGTTCAAGAAGTACAACAAGTGATAACAAGTGGCATTATTGAAGACACAAGACTACTCAAGGAATTGCTCAAGAAAAGTTGAAACTATAGGTCTCGATACCTGTCAACTTATTGAGAATAAATGAATCTTGATACCCATCTTGACACCTCTCGATCCATTGAGCTACAGAAAAACTAAACAGTAATCTTCTATTTCAACCCTTGATGAATTGGTCTTTTTAGGAATTCGTGCATTAGGATTCCAAAAGATATAAAAGACATATTGTATGACCATAATCACAGAGACAAAAACACATGCATAACAGGAGTTGCTATGATATTTGTGCACCTAGGGTTTTGTATCAAGCTACTACCTGTTCATCAAAGCATGGATTGAAGAACTTTACAAAACTACAACAATCAAAATGGTTGATGTGCTATTAATCAGAAATAAGAGATTTGTGCAAAGGAGAAGTCTATTACAAAAAGTAGTTCAATTAAGGATTGGAGCTAGTTTCCTTGTAAATTAATAGATGTTACGGTAGGTATGTACTTTGGGATAAGGTAAGGTTTTGTAACATCTATTCTTGTTAGTGGATTCTTCGGAGAAATAACCTAAAATTCATCTGATGAGGTTTTGCCTATGAGGCTTTTCCTCATCATGATCAAATTGTTATGTCAAACTTAATTATTTTCCATTGCACTTAATTTTAGTTTCATAATTTGACTGCGCCTTAATTGGATTTTCATGTAATTTGAACTAATTAATTAATCAATTTTAGTAATTGGTTAATTAGCTGGATCAATCTATAGCCCAACAATATTCATTATGATATTTGAGAACATAAAATTAACTATATGATACTTTAATTTTGGAAGCTAGTTTAGATCATGATGAATTATCCAAACTCCTAAAAGCCCCTTTGTCCTATCGTATCTACTAAAAAAAAGAACAAGTCCCCTACCCCTACTTTGAAAGTGAATTTTTTTTTTCTTTTTTGGGGGAGAAAGGGAATGGCTATTCTTATATATGAAAGTGTATCATTTTTTTTTTCCTCTTTTGGTAGAGAAAGGGAATAGTTATACTTATCTAAATTTTGCGATAAGTGGCAATTAATTAATTCCATATCCTACATAAAAGCAAAAGGTAGATTAGGATAATAAGCGTGCGCACATAATAGTGTGTCTCACCCTGTAAGTAGAAATCGTGTGTATTATACTTTATACAGTCTAGTTTTAAGAATTTCACATATCAACTTCAAAATACTTTTTCTTCTCCAAAAAAAAAAAAAAACGATATAATAGAAGTCCCTTTTTTTTACAAATAAACAAAAACCCACCAATAAATCAATGTTACATGTCACATTTTTCATGAACATATATATATATATATATATATATTTAATCATATAATATATTATTTCTTTTCTTAGAATTTATATAATGGTCTCACAATATCATGTAAATTATTAACCCTAACATATTTCTCAACTCAAAATTGGACGATCATTTGTATATACAAATTTACAACATCAAAAACTCCAAAATATACTATCATTATAGAACAAACATCATAAATTAAAATTTTATACTACCTTAAAAAAAATCCAAGAAATCTATTATCAAGATATCTATTATGCACTCTCCAAAAAAAAAAAAAAAAAGATATCTATTATGGTTCAGTTTAGTTTGGGGTGGGTGGAAGCTCCATTATGGTTCTTTACTTCATGACTATCATAGCCCATGAACGCGGTAAAGAATCTAAAGGTAGTGAAACTTTTGATTTTGCGACTCATCACCCCCAAGCTTTGCAAAAGATATGTGTTAGCATACTGCGGCTTTATCCTGAAGTAGATTACTCATCATAGGATTCTTACTTTCTTATATTTAATTGAGATCTGATAGTCAAAAGATGGGCTATGTATTAATTTCATCATGTAGGCATCTAGCCTAAGTATGGTCTATGGACAACGACAAATTGAGAGAAGAAAACCATGACCCTCACGGGACTATTAGACAACGATTATGTTATGGATCCGACATATGTATATGAGATGTCAAATGTATAAAATTGAGACTCCTTCACTCAGTGTGTTTACATTATAAGTTTCGAAAAAGAAAATTTTCAGCTCTGAACATGTGGTAGCTAAAGAGATCTTCCATGTGTAGTTTCAATCACATGATTTTTTTTTAATGAATTATGTAACTTATTTAAATAATACACATGAATTATTTTATAATTAAAAAAATTAGTATATAAATGTGTGTGTGTGTTGTATATAATACCAAAGATGTCAATCTTTATAACAATTAACAATTAATTTATGGTATTAACCATAGTGACTAATTAATTGTTACTTGTAAAGATTTTTTTTTTTTTTTTGCTTTTGATGTCAACTTATAAAGAGTTCTTTTTTATTTCTTTTTTTTTTTTGGTGAGAAACAACTTATAAAGAGTTAAGGGTGAAAGAAAGAAATTGGCTTTAGAAAATTTTCTCTTAAACAAGACCTCAAAGTAGTGACTATATCAATAAGATTCCTTTTAATTACTTGGTGTCAAGATCATGCACCTAATCTTGCCAAAAAAGATCTTGTGGGGGGTAATTAAGAAAGAGAAGATTAGGAAAAAAAATTAAAATTAAAATTGTTATTGTCGACCCTTTTGTATTTTTAAAAAGATTATATTTGATATCATGATTCATGAACTTGTCATGACTAGTTTATCAATACCATAATTCTGACCCTACATAGAAATGTCTAATTCCTCCCACATTCGTTGCAAGTCCTACTGATGTCACGCATCACGTATTTCAATACTTTGATATCTTCATTTTCAATCACAATGATTTCACATACTAAGCTGGCTTCTAGCTAGTCCGTTTTGTAATGAAGCATTTCCGACCAGTCTCATCACTTGTGGCATGCTCTAATGAAAATCTACAATTATTCATGTTAGTTGCAAGACCTTGGTACCTGTTAGGTAGCATTTCAAGAAAACCCCCACATGAAACACGCCCTTAAAAACATTCCAATGTATATGTACTTCTCTTGTTGAAAAAGAATAAGCAAAAAAACCTTGTTACTTTTGCCACTATATGCTCTAATGGATGATCACTTGGGCAAATGAGTCACGGCAAAGAACGTGATATTCGCGTGACTTTATTGATGCAAAGACTTAATTTTCAAATTTTGTTTGGATGAGTTGACCCGAAAAAAGACAAAGAAGAAGATTCGGTTCATGGACATGGTTGACAAACTGTGTTAATACTTACAGTAAAAAATTCACAATCAATCTTTTTCTTTGGCATGAAAATTTTGGTAATATTTATTAATACTTGTCACCAAAGTAAATTGACAATGGGACATATCACATACATGAGGATTCATTTCCACGTATTCACGTGGCCCAGATTTTGATGACAAGGACAAGGTGACTAAGAGCCTAATGAATAACAAATTAAGACAAAGAAAATCTATAGAAACAAAAAAAATTTTGACACTTAATGACGTGATAGATGGTTAGTTATAAGTAAAAAAGTGATATAAATAATAAACTCAAATGAGAATCAGTATAAATTTTACGACTTAAATATTGTAAATGATATTGTCAAATTTTTTGTGCATTTAGCGTTATTCAGAAAAAATTCTTCATCCAAGCGCTTTCTTCTTTCTTACTCCTTTCTTTTTTTAGGGATGAATGGATAAATTTTTTTTCTTTAGGGATGAATGAAGATAAAATAAAGAAAACAAAGGCACATTCGTCTTCCTTAATTGGATCTACCAAAACCACATGTAATCATTTTAAAGAGGATGTCCTGTTTGAGGCCAATTACCCTTCTCCTATGTAGGCCATGCATAATTTAGTTTTTATTAATTTCAACGCGGCTATTGAGTCTATTGACCAAGACTGAAATGGAGCTTCGCCGTCTTTACTTGATCTGTTTATTTCCCATGCTTCTTCAACATCACTCTATTAGTCTGGTGGTAATATTTCGATCTAGTACTCTTAATTCTAATATGATTTTTTTTTCTTTTTCATAAAAAGAAAAAATCGAATATGAATCTTGATTATATAGAATGTAGTAACTTTGAAATTAAAGAGCTAATTCCTTTTGTCTAATTTGATTGGTTCTTTTTTTCCTAAAAAGTATGCAAAAGTTGCATTTTTGACCGATTACCCTTTGGCTAGAAAATTTGGTTGGCTTTATTTAAGATGTGCTTATGTAAGAATGAGCTATGTAACTGAGATGAAGCTATGAAATGGAGAATGGGTGATCTGAAGGGGAGTACCTTGTAAACAACCATTAGTGTAGTAGTGTTACTGTCTCCGTGTACCATCTTTGGCTCCAAAGAAATGGAAAAATAATTAAGAAATCAAATTTTGTTTTTAAGTATTGTATTGTTAAATATGTTTGAGTTTATGAATTATGTATGGCCTTGGATTAGGATTAGGAATATATTTAAAAAAACTCCCAGAAAAATAGGGTGTTCTGTTTTCACACATTTCATTGTTCATTCCACTCTTAATCCTATCATTCATGGTCAGGGTTTCCTTTACAAGTCTACAGTTAACATTCCAAATTCAATGTATCTTCAAGTTTCCATCTTGAATTTGATGCCATAATATATTCTAATAATATCATAATGTAGACCATAATTTTTAGAATATCATAGAATACCGTGGTTTTGTAATATTATTGTTTATCATGGTTTTTAGAGTTCCTATACTAAGCCTAATATAATATATACATTATATTAGGTTCATTTTAGCTATATTTTAAAATAATAAATATGTACTCACTTAGCATGTAAGTTGTCAAACTGAACCATATTAATTCTTTTAATTTCACACATGTTCTCTCTCTCTCTCTCTCATATTAATTTTCTTCTTTCTATTTTAACATATTCTTAAATAGGTTTGCTTTGTATTTTGAATATGTGTCTACAACTATTCATTACTTTCTTCTTCTTCTTCTTTTGCTAATATATTTGTCTAGAACATTTTAAGTGCCTAATTATTTTACCAGGCCTCCCATCCCCACACACACTAACTAATTACATGAAAGAATCCCTTTAAGGTTTACCCCAAAATGATTACTAGGAGTTTTGAACCATCCATTTTTGTTATGAATGGAGGTAATTAGGGCCCAGCCTAAGATTATCTATGAACAAATAAATCTACTTTTTTTTTTTTTTTGAGAAATCAAATAAATCTACATAATTCTGTGTGATCAGCTAAGTTATCAACCAAGTAAATATTTTTTTAGGATCAACTTCTTAAGTTAATTTTTTCTCAACACACACAAAAAAAAAAAAAAAAAAAAAAAATCTTAAGTTAATGTGGTGACAAATTGTCATATCAAAAGCCTAAGATTTTATTAATAATTTAATATTGATAAGTTAGATGCAGCAAGTGGGTCATCAATTATCATGACGTACGCCACTACGTCTCATCCCCATTGGTAAGGACATTAGAGCTTCCAAAAATAATTGCACTTGTTTTTGTTCTTATGTATGACTTGTGGCTGGACGTGGCACAAGCATCATATTTGGTAAGGTTACGTCAACTTCTCCTATTAATGGAACTTTAAGCGCTGCCATTTTTAATTAATATTTTATTACTCTAATAGTTCCCACTTTTTTTTAAATATAAGTTTAGAATAATGCTAGAGATACAAACTATTTTACAAAAAATTTTACAAACTGCTGATATAGTGAGTGATTATTGACAAATAAAAATGTGATATTAACGGTGGATCTAGATGAAATCCAATAAGAGGTTGACCACATTTTCATTTTGTAAAAATATTATAAAATAATTTGTGTATGGAGCATTACTCATAAGTTTAAGGGTAAACTATTTATTTAGTCTTTAACCTTTAAGTTACATGTTAATTAAGTCACTAACATTTTGAATGTATTAATTCAATCCCTAACATCTTGATATTATGTCAAAATAGTCACTGTCATTAAGTGGTGCATAAAAAATACTGACCTGGCTAATGGTAATATTAAATTATTATATTTTACGCAATGTAAGTTGTCACATGTCCTTAAAATATATATATATATATATATATATATATATAAAGGATTTAGCTTATATTGATATTCATTACCAAAAACTAAAGAGTAGTAATTTTATTTTTCTCTACTTTTCTTTCCTTTGTATTCTCGGGAACCAAATATGGGTTAAATACCCAGAATTCAAAACTCAACTCATAATGTTACTCGCTAGATGGCATGCACAAGGAAATAGCTTCTCTCACAAAACTCCAAGTCCTCGAAGGGTTTGTAATTGGTAATTTAGAAAGCAACATCAACAATAATCTCCAAGGCCCGCCACCACAGTTTCTTGATGGAATGTGTTTACCTCAAAAGAGACTCATGTACTCTTAAAATTTTGGTAGGATTGAAGATTCTGAGCAAGTTAAGCATCAATACAAGTAACTACCATGCATCTTTGATAAGGTGGTCACTCAGCAAGTATAAATAGTTGTGGAGTGTGAGGGGGCAATGGTTGGGGTTCAAGTATCTAGAAGAAAGTTTCATATACATATACACTTAGATTAGACTAGAGTAGAAATTCTATCTTGGTAAAAAAATTTAAAAAAAAAAAAACCACAACAACAACAACAAGGCTTTCCCTACATAGGAATAGCTAAAGGCTCTAACAAATTTTAAGAAAATATGATGCTTGTGTCTCTTTTTTTAATATTTCCCCCAATTTCTTATCCCCAAAATCAGTTCTAATTACTACCCTTATCTCGCATCATTCGTCCTTTTTCTAGAAAGCTAATTAGGATGCCCTAATTCATTTTAGTCCAATGACTCCAATTAGTTTCTCGGGTTTTTGTTTCAAGTCCAATCTCTCTTTCTCTCCGTTTGTGCAAAATCCCAGATCTCTTGTTGTCTTTATTCTTATGTTATTATTATTTGTAGTTAATTTCATCTATTTGTTGCGTGATAGCATTGATCGCTGGTGTTTTTTTCTTTTTCTTTTTTCTTTTTTCTTTGAAAGAGGTTAGTAGCTTGTGTTGTTATTTAGAGTTGAAAGTTGCAGAGAAGTAATGGATTTGGAACCTAGAATTCAAAACTCAACTTAGTGTTAAATTAAACCATGTTTGGTTCCTAGGAAAGCAAAGGAAAAGATTTTTTTTTTTTTTTTTTTTGAGAAAAAGAACATTTTTTTTTAATTTCTAGTAATAATGAAGATCAATATAACCTAAATTCAATTTTTATATTATATATCTTTAATTTAAGGACATGTGGTAGCTTATGTGGTATAAAATATAATAATTTAATATCATCATTGGCCATGTCAACATTTTCCATCCACCACTTAAAGACAAAGACCATTTTGACACAATACCAAAAAATTAAAGACTAAATTAACACATTTGAAACGTTAGGAATTAAATTGACATATAGTTTAAAGGTTAAGGACCAAATATATAATTTACCCTAAGTTAAATAAATTGAATTTGAATTTCCTAACAGCACATTCAAGAGGCAATTTTCTACAAACAAGATTCAAGAGGCCCAAACTCATTGTAGATACATTACCCATATGCTTGTAAAAATAAATAAATAAACTTGTGTTTCAGAGATTAGGTTTTACTTCCTTCTTTTTTTCTTTTCTTTTTTTTTTTCTTTTCTTTTTTTTTTTTTTTTTTTGAGAAGGAGATTAGGTTTTACTTTAGGCTACAATACTTCTAACAAAGTATACATTGTTGTATTTATTTTATGTTTGAGTTTAAATGTTATAAACCTAAAAGAGTTTTCCGTATCTTTACTTATAATGCCTCAACCATTATTTTTTTGAGAAAAAAGAAAAAAGGGACTTGCGTGTAGCAATCATTATTTAATTTGTTATGTTTCCACTTTAGTTATGATAGTTCAACCACTATCAAGAAAAAGGACAGCCGCTATAACAATAGTAGTAAATTTTTGCATTTTTCAAACTAATAACTACATAGACTTTGAATGACTAATTAAGACTAATTAATTAATACGGCACGCAAGAGCCAACATTGCTCTCTTAATATTTCAAAATTTTATATGTTTCCTCCCCAAATTGATCCTATTGATCCTGTAATCAACTCTTTCGGTTAACTCATCCTACTTTTTCTTTCTAAAAGTACATGAAATATGAAAGTAAAAGTAAAAGTAAAACATCCCCCAAAGAACAAGAGTTGCTCTACTTGTTGCAAGAGGAATATGAATGTGAAAAGTGAGATGAACCATATCTTTTAAGGGTTATCAGACAAGTTTGTCTACCTCAAGATATGCAAATGGAGCCCCTCCCTCTAAATTGACAACTTGAATTCTCTTAATCTTTTTTTTTTTTTTCTTTTTGTTTTTTTGGGTCAGACAAATTGCAATCTAAGTGAAAGCTAGAGGTCACAAAAGTACAAGAACACTAGTCTTAATTTCGTTTATATTTCACACAAGATCAAATAAAACCTGACAGGTAATACACATGATTTATGTGGGCGGCTTCACTGTACCTTTTTTTTTTTTTTTTGGAAGCGCTTCACTGTACTATTTTTAGATTAACTGAATAGGCTTTTTTATTTTGACACATACACAGTTTTTTTTTTTTTTGGTCACAAATTCCACATGGTTGTCTAATGTACGAAAAAATAGACATAATTACACGCCGTGGATCCACCGCAACTATGAGATTCTTGGCATGCGTGTGAAGAAATATGTGGACTTTACCACGATGAATTGAACCTTATGAAGATTTTTGCTTGATTTACAAATCAAGCATGTATGATCAAATCAAGTGATAAAATTTATCAAAAAAATAATCGAGTGGTATCATATCAAACACTGCGTCACCAAAGAGTGTGCTTTGTCTTTCCTTAACAACCAAAGGCCAGTGTGTTGCTACTTGTTAGTCTACGATTTGTCCAAAAAAAAAACAATAAATAAATAAATAAAGGTCAGCCTATAGAACTTTCTGGCACTATACAATGATTTCAATTCACCGCGTTCTCACTCAAATAATGGATTAACACAATCATTGTCAAAGGTCTCTTAAAGGCCTTTGGGGTCAGAATTTTGGTCCTAAGCAAGTTAGGAACACGTACTTCTACTATAAGATGGATGGATGATGAATGTACACTATAAAGTTAGTGAATGGTAGGGGTGATTTGTGGGGGAGGTTAGGGTGAAATGATTTTAGTGGGCCTAGCTGTTTTCTTCCTAATTTATTATTAACTATTTAAGAATGAAAATGTTGTCTCTCTAAATTGGAAAAAAAAAATTGGGAAAAGAGAAAAGAGCTTAACATTGTTTTCTTTTTCTCTTTTTCAAACATCTTAGAGTTTGTTTGGTTTCAAAAAGTGATGTATCCACTTCTTATTTTCTTTATTCTATATTCAAATCCTAAATTTGAATATAGAAAAAAACACTTATTTTCACATTTGATAGTATTTGGTAAGTTAATTTGGGTATAGAATACATCGTATCTGGGTCTTGTCATTATTTTCTATTTTTTTTTTTTTAAAAGTAACTTTTCTCACTCACACACATCATATCACTAAAAAAAAAAAATTAACTTTTTGTTTTCAAAATATTTACGAATATGCCACTGTATTCATATTCATTGAAAATAAAAATGTCGAAAAGTTGTATTCATTTTTTGTATTCAAATCCAACTTTTAGAATACTGAAAATGAAAACTGAATACAAATGCTAAAACCAAACCAGTTTCTTAGTGGTGAGACCTACTAAAAATTGAAAATGAAAACAAAAAACAGTGTTTTTTTCAACTAACCAAACAGGCCCTTATGTTCAATGGTTTTTTTTTTTTTTTTTTTTTTCAATTATGAATTACTATTTTATAATGTACTAGGGGTCTAAAAGTAAATTTATACAAGTTACCTTTTTTATTCTTAACAAAACAAAAGAGTGTTTTATCCCTCTACTTTTTCACCCCCAACCA
Organism: Quercus agrifolia; assembly: GCA_029955455.1. Classification (NCBI taxonomy): domain Eukaryota; kingdom Viridiplantae; phylum Streptophyta; class Magnoliopsida; order Fagales; family Fagaceae; genus Quercus; species Quercus agrifolia. The sequence continues at coordinate 67,146,341 of JARQAD010000001.1, read as the reverse complement.
AATACTCATGAGGAAAAACTAAATCTCTTCTATCTTACTACTTTTCCCTAACCCAACCAAATAAAGCTTGAAATTCCTAGCATATCTGTGTTGAGAGGTGAAACACACAAGAGAGTGTCTCTAGTGTGTTAGGAGTAAAACAAAACATAAATTTTTTAGGTAAAATGCAAAATCATCCTTAAGGTTTGGACTAATACTAAGTACTAAAAAAGTTTTTCAAAAATATCCAATTTGCTCTCCAAGAACAAATGAAATTTAATACCGTTTGAAAGTTTAATGCTCCTTTGAGTATTCTGCTTCCTTCTAATAACTTGTCTTGACTGCATAAATTTCATAATGACTGCATTTTAGAAATTATGTGGCCGTTTGGTCACCAAGTTTAAACACTAGTGTTCAGTGTTTAAACACTAAACACTGGTGTTCAAAAATAAAAACATGCGTTTGGTAGCATATTTGTGTTAAGTGTTGCTTGAAAATTGTTGTTGAAAATATGGTTTTTAAATGATGCTTTTTGAAATCACCTGTGGCCTCTTTTTAAACAACAAACAACATTTTCAGTGGCAGTACCGTAAATACCTTCAAACACTGTGGGGACCACCTAATGCGACATATCTGTTCAGTTTTCTTTCTCTCATCAAATGCTCTGCCCTCATCAAATAAAAAAATTTATTTTGTATACGATGTCAGTTTTTTTTTAAATCAAACACACACATACCAAACACATATTTATGTTTTTCGAACACTGAAACATGTTATTTAAACCATGATACCAAACACATTTTTTTTTTTTTATAAACACTAAAACATGTTTTTCAACAACACTTTTTAAACCACATTTTTCACATCTTTTTAAACAACAATTTTTGAACTCAATGACCAAACGGGCCCTATATGTGTGAGTGAGTATTTTGTGTAGCTGATGGTAGTTTTTTTTTTTTTTTTTTTTGGTAAAGAATGGTAGATAAATAGTAGCTAAATATGGAGAATAAAATAATAGGAATAAGATAATTTTCAAATGATGTTAGGTGACTGTTTGTGAGCGAATTTGATTTTTTTTAACTTTATTATTATGATAATACTTTTGAAAAGTTTTGATAGTCCCTAGACTAGTATTAACCCAAACATAAGGCTAGTTTTTGTATTTTACCTTTTTCTTAAACAATTATTTTGATTTTAGATTTATTTTTAAAAATTGTAATAGTTGTTCTTTATTTTGAAATTTAAATTTAAAAAAAAAAAAACTAAAACTATCAATTTAAAGATTAATTGAAATTTAAAGATTATATTGAGCAATTAATTAATTAACATATCCCCACCTATCAAATCTTTTTTTTCCTAATTGTCATGCCATCTATCTTTTTCTTTTTCTTTTTATTTTTTATTTTTAAAGAGAGTTTCAACATATGACGTTCGCTCTTGATAATAATTCTTTATCATCAGACTAAGACATCAATTGATTTTTGGAATAAGTAGAGATTAAACTCCAAATCTCTTATTCAACCGTCAGAAATTTTACCAGTTAAGTTAACTAAAACCCACCATGTTATTTATCTTATATTTTGTTGTATCTATATTCGTGCTTCTTAACTTATATGCTTCGAATGGGATCACCATTTATCGATAAGTTCTCTTTGCAATCTTAACTCTCCACTCTTATTACTGCTGCAATAGCAATGTCATATATGCTTATTTGTTTTTCCATTGAGATTAAATGTGAACTCACTACTTTTCATTACAAACAAAAATAAACCAAGGAGAAATACTGAAATAGTGACTAGTGAGCGATTACACGGTAAAACAAGGGTGAATATGGCAATATGCGGATAAATGGTCGGTGGTGGATTTGCTTTCCATTAAATAAAATCTTAATCTTCCTATAAAAATATATTAAAAAAATGGTCGGCGGCTACTAACCACAAGAACATTTCCTTTTCCTCTACCCTTTTTCCCATTCAAATAATCCAAATATAGGACAAAACTCAAATCTTCTCCTTTAAAAAGCAAAGTCAAAAGTCAAAAATCAAAACAAGAAAAATTAATACAAAGATTACTTTAGTCAGTCAATTATAAAATTATTAAAATCAAGATCTTTAATTTATTTTTTTATTTTTTGTGGTTATCTTCATTAATTCCAATTTCCAACCCCACAAGATATTTTATTTATTTATTTATTTATTTATTGTTGTGGTTATCTTCATTAATTCTAAAGATTGGAAAACTTACCAAAGATCCGGAGTTCGGCTGGAAATTGGAATGGACTAGGAAAGACTTTAAACGGCTTTATTTTGTCAAAGCATAAGGTGAAAGTCTAGCCCAAGGCCTCGCCTAGGTATCATTAACATTTTCAGGCTGAAAAATATTCCACCAACCTAAACAATATATTGCAAGGCCCAACCAAACAAATCCTCTCTTATGCTTTGATTGCCATTTATGGAATCACTAGACTTTTCTTTTTTTCTTTTTTCTTTTACTAAGTAATTAAGCAGAATGAAAATAATAGATGAACCTTCTCACAAAAAATAATAATAATAATAAATAATAATAAGAATAATAATAGATGAAGGTCTTATAAGAATAGGCCCAAGCCCACTCTAAAACTCTCAAAGTAACTTAGACAGCCGTTGAGCTCATTTTGAAATTTTTAGCCAAAATTTTTATTTGAAATCGGTATATTTTCACGCTTTAGAAAAACAACATCCTTGTTCTATTTCATAACTGCACAATTTGCAGACTTTCATGTTTTCACGTCGCATATTTAAAACATGCATGTTTTGGCAACAACTTATCCAAACAAGCCCATTGTGAGGTTACATGTTCCACGTTACTAATTGAACCAAAGTCCATTGGAATACCTTTTTTTAAGCTCTAAAGAATATTCACAAGAATATGCAGTCCAAAGATGAAATGGCTTGTGGTTTAGAACAGAGGACAGAAATAAAGCCTCTATTACGAGTATTTGGGTTTGTTTGCTTAGGGCCCGTTTCATTGGCGTGGGTTGGGTAGCTTATTAGCTGAAGATGGAGATATTGGGTTGACAAATGTTATTACTTATTAGTGTCTAGCATGTACATATGCACATATACAATTAAAAATAATTATAATTATATAGTTTAAAATATATATATATTTTTTAAAGAGGTTTAAATTATATATGGTATTAGCTTACACTTTTTTTAAATTATACATTTCTAATATATATATATATATATATATATATATATAAAATTTAAAATTTAATTGGTTTCAAACTCTTTGATTTTTGCAACCAATAATTCACTTGCCACAAAAATAAAAAACTTAGATAAACACATGGTGGAAAAGTAAACTCCAATATGAAATCTAATTTAGAATCTAATTGAATTTGGACTCTTTGATTTTTACACACAATAATTCATTTGGCACAAACTTAAAAATTAAATGGGACACATGTCACAAAATTGAGAATCTAATTAAATTAAAGATTTCAATTTCACCTGGAGTTCCTAGACCATCTTTTGCAAACAAACTTCATTATTTCCAATCTTGACAATCCTTAAATTATCTGTTTTATTTCCCCCAAATTTCATGTTGATTTCAAATACATTAATTCTTTTACAAATTAGGAACTATTAGAGATACCTGGCTTGATGAACTCTATTGCATATGCTAATATTGATATGCTTTCTTGTTCAAATGCAAAGAAACCATTAAATGTGTAGTAGTGTTATTTTTCTAAAAATCCTAGTGCAGGCCATTGAACATCTATATTATAGTTTTAGTACTCAAAGGAGGTTAGATAACCCAATGCACCTTTCAGTAGGCTTAACCACCTCCCCTCCCTCTTCCCTCTTCCCCCTTTTGCTAGAACCATTGCCCCCTCTTAAACACACAAAATTTTGAACCAAGTCCCATGAGCTATCCTACAATGCATCATAGAAAAATGATATTTTTATTTGGACCAATCAAACCCAGAACCTAATCAATTTGCTCATTTATCATAATGTCAATATTTGTAAGAGTATTGTGGTAAACAAAACCTTTACATGATAAAATAATCTCTGCATAACTGATAAAAGGGGAATAATATCTCCTCCATAAATTATAAACTACGCAATTCAGTTAATTGCATATGGTTTTCATTGCCCCAATTAGTTGCACATTGCATGCCATCATTCAATAACATCAAACACGTCATAGCACCAAAGAAAAACCAGTACTTATTTTGTAGCAATTTGTTATACACACTATAGAGATATATAAGTTATTTACCTGAGCAAGAACAGAGTCTGCAAACTATACATTAGATTCCAAGGTCTCTCAAACAACCTATAAGTTATTTGAAAGCATGAGTGAGAAGTAGGAAATATGACATGTAAAATAATTTTTCCTGTTTCTTCTACTCAGCCAATTGATAAATCATGGGCAGAAGACAACTTACAGCTATAGCCTCTGCCTTTTCTAAATTAAGGTCATGATAAAAGTCATCAGCATGACAAAGGTTTTCATATTGGGAAAATACTTGTTCAAAACCCAAACCGTTAATTTAAGCTACACATGCTCTTTCAATTTCAGCACCAACTTTATGAAGGATATAAAGCGAGCCAGACAATGAACTTGCACATAAGCATACTTTTTAATACAAATTTCCATACCTGTCAGCTGAAAGCATCTCCAAAATATACAGGGAGGTCCAGGAAACATCTTGCTACGACTCTCTCACTGAAGACAACACAAAACATGAGTGAAGAATCACAAAACTTTTCTGCAACAAAGCAACTCAAATGTTTCAAAACACCTAAAACACACCCACCCAAAGCATACCAACCACAAACCAACATATATAAATCCATCACAAAAACGTTTAAAAAACAAAAACAAAAACAAAACAACTCAACTCATAATTGCAAGCGGCTTCACGATTGAGGAGAGAAACAGAAGAACGGCTTGAAGGTTAAAAAAAGGAAAAACTATAGATACGCCTTTTTATTAAGTAGCATCCATTTAATAATAGATACAACCTTCAAATAATCTCTCTTCACCAACACAATCTCAAGTAGTTCCGTATTATGAATAAGTAAGAGAAAATGCACAAATTTGCATGATAACAAGAGAGTATGAGGTTAAAAAAATGTGTAGAAGAAATAATGAGTTAAAAAAAAAAGGGGGGGGGGGAATGGTATACAAAACCTTCTTAGAAACAGAAACAAAAAGTATTAGAAATAAATATTTTATTTTTTTAAATGTGGTAAAACTAATGCAAGTTTCTTTAAATGGTTTGAAAGGACATATAACTATCAAATAACCAAAAAAAAAAAAAAAAAAAACCCTTAGGAAACAGGAAACAAAAGTGACTAAAAAAAAAGGAAAATAATAAAATAATCCAACCAATATCATATGACAATATACCTTATGAATCAGTATCTGATATAGGATAAAGAAATAAGGAAAAATCAGTTTTATCGTTGGTGTATATATATATATGCCCGTGCCTCAACACAACTGATACAAATGCCTTTATATAGGCTTACAAAAGTTACATGAACAATAAAAGTGAGTAGTGCAACCAATAGTAAAAGTAATGACTCTGATACCATGTAAAGACTTATGAGGAAATGAAATATAGTGAGTGGATGAAGAGAGAAATATGAATTAATATTGTGAAAGAGATATACTACAAGATCAGAATAACAGTAAAATACAAAACTTTGAATATAAATCTATCTTGAAAACTTAAAAACATACTTGATTCTTCAAAATTTTGAATAATATTTCAAGCACAGATTCTCATTCAAATACTTGAGAATATTACAAAGGATAATTTTTTCAGATACAAGGGAAGAATTTTAGGGGATCAAGAGAGTTTTCTCATATAATTTTTCTTATACAAAAGGAGGCTTTTTAGAGATTGACAAGGAGAACAGGGGACTTACAGAGGCATAGTTTTTGGTTTCTAAAAAACATTCTCAAGGACCTCTTCTGAAAAACCTTCTTAAGAACCTAATATTCTGTAACAGTAAATGTAAAAATAAGTCTCTGATACTTATATTGTAATTTCTATTATTCATGATATTACTATAACATGAACAGTCCTGTGAAGCACAAGAATTAGCATTATCAAAATTATTGAAGCTTTTCAATATTTGGTATCACTTTCTCTGGTAGAAGAATCAAAATTATATTTTTAAGTTTTTCGCTTTTATAATCTCAATATCAAAAATTATTGAAGACTTTTCACTGTATCCAAAACTATTGAAGTTACTATAGGATTTTGAACATATCAGAAAATTATGTCTAATTGTTACTATTCATCATGCAATTATTGTTCAAATCATTAAATTATTTTTGACAATTACTGTGCACATCTATTTATTCGTTATTGTACAGTGCTGTTTACTTTTAATGCTCATTGCACTATTCACTATTACTGTTCATGTAACTTTTGCAAGCTTATATAAGTCCCTCCTTTGTATATAACCCACTAATGAGTGTACTACTGTTAAAACAAAAAACTAAAAAAAGACAACCAAAAAAAAAGGTTGTTAAAAAATTGACCTGATATGATGTGTTATGTATATATCATCATTTAATACATTAAAATAGTACGTAAAATTTCTCAAGTCCCACAAAAAACCGTACTACTTCCAAAAAATGTGATTAAAGAAGCCATGGTTAATTTATTTTTTGTTAATAATGGTATAGTCATGATTTTTTTTAAAAACAAAATAATGAGCAAATACAAGTATACAACCATAGTTACCAAACATTTTCTTATTTGGGAAAATTATGTTTTGTTTTCAAGTAACCAAATGTGTCTTCGATTTTGAAAACACAATAAAATTATTTTTGAAACATAATAACCTTAAAATTTGTTTTTTGAACATTACCTTAAAAATATGTTTTTGAAAATATAAATAAAAAACATTTACCAAACATAACCTTAGGTTCTTCGAGGGGTTTTTCAAAATAAGTTCTTCAGAAAACAAAAACTTATTAGACTCTATAAATCCTTCCTTTGTATTACAATATTTAAGTATTTGAATGAGAATCAGTGTTTGAAGTATTATTCAAAGTTTTTAAGAATCATGTTTTTAAAATTTCAAAATAGATTTATATTCAAAGTTTTGTATTGTCCTGTTATTTTATTATTGCAACATATTTTTTCACAATATTCATATCCATGTTTCTCTCTTCATTCACTCACTGTATTCTCCCTAAGTCTTTAAATGGTACTAGAGCCAACCAAGTTCTCTTGAAAATTGCTTTCTTTGTTTTCATTATTAATCTCTAATTCTATAGAAGAGTGCTCTTGAGTTTCGCTTGAGTTCGTTGGTTAGCCTGTTATTTGAGATTGAGTGTTTAAGGTGGTCCCGACAGTGGCCCCGTAAGACAACTTGTTAGTCATTCTAGGTTGAGCAAAGTTTTTTAAAAACTAATTTGAAAAGAAACTATTCAAACTTCTCATATATATATATATATATATATATCTCTCTTTTTTGGGTGTGAATTTTGAAAATTTAACCGTTGAATTTCATGTTCCTTATGTTCTTAACATGCATATCAATTTTCGTTCAAATCGAATGTTATTTACTATTCGATTAATAAACTTATTTTTTATACACAATTTTAGACTATAAAAACTTAAAATTTTAACATTTTTTTGATGGCATAGTAATTGAATTTTGATCTTCTTTAAAATTTTCAAGCATGAAGGATATAATAAGAACATGCAATTCAATGGTTAGATTCTCAAAATTCACATTCAATATAAAAATATATGAAGAGTTTGAATGATTTCTTTCCAAACTAGTTTGGAAAGAAACTTTGTTCTTCTAGGTTATAGTAAGATTGATAATGTTTAACTATGGATTCAATTTTTAGGAGTTCTTCTTGCGGGAATGTCAAACTAGAGTGATATAGTGAATATTATAGAATAGAGTGATATATATATTAGCATTTGTTTGGGATAGTTTAAATTTATTGGTTTATTGACTTGAAAATAAAATTATATTAAGGAAAAAAAGTTCTAAAAACCTACACATAAAACTGGCTTAAAAAATAAATTAACTTATAAACTTAGACAAACAACCCTTATTAAAATTATTCTCTAACTAAGAGTCTTATAACTCAACTGATTGACATATTCAAGTGTTTTTAATGAAGACATATGGGATTCAAGTCTTCCATTCCCATTATAAGTTTATAACTATTGGATTATCATAATAAAAGAAGAAATTTATACTCTAAGGATGATATAGTTGGCGAACTTAACATCAACCTTTGATTCATCTTCCAATCAAAATCAATACAAAATACCTTCTCAAAAAAAAAAAAAAAAAAAAATCAAGACAAAATACATGTGGTGATATAACTTTGAAACTAATCAACTGATGAAGAAACAAAATTCCCACTATTGCATTGAAATTGATCCTTGCATATTTAATGAATTGGACAAAACTTAAAAGATGTTACTTTAAATTTCCCTCTTCCTTGTGTGTGCATTTATTTCTCCAAAAAAAAAAAAACAAACAAGTATTGACAAATGCAATAAATACAATATTTTGTTATAGGACAATAAATATTATCTTTTGACTAATTAAAATGTAAATTGCACCCTCTAAGTTTAAATTAAATTTTTCCCTCAAAAAAAAGTTTAAATTAAATTCATTTCAATCATCTAATTTTACTTTCATTCAATTGAGTCCTCTAAGTTTCAAATTTATTCAATTCATGATTTTTGTCTAATTCCATTAAAAATTTTCTGTTAAGTATGAAATTAAGTAATAAAAAAAAATTTTGAAAAAAAAAATTCTCACATAAATTTTTTCATGAGAAATTTTTTTTTTAATGGCAATTGTGGGAGCCCAAGGACCAAGGAAAGGTACAACGAGTTATAGTTGCTACTACAGAGGCATTGTGAGCCTGAAGAGGGAATCTTCCCGAGGATAGGAGGAGAAGAGACCAAAGACTTCTGGGAAGTCCGAATAAGAAGGGTAGCGGTTAGAGAGAGAATCATGGTAGGTGAAGGAAGTTTCCAGTAAAAGTTCACATAGTGCCTCCACATTAAATGATTGGTAACAGCTTTATCGGTTGCATTAATGAGAGAGTGACCTGAACAGTAGAATTCACAACTAAACAGCTCCTTCTACCACCTTTAACAAAAGTTTAAGGGAGACAAATGTCATAGGGAGAGTCTAGGTAAGTGGGGATGAAGGGCCAAGATATGATGGGCTGAGGAGTATATAAGGAAAGGGAACTTCTAGATGAGAAGAGAGGGAAAAATAGTCGAAGGACAGAAAATCAGAGTAAGAACAGTAAGAGAAAGAGGGTGAACAGTGTATTATCTAGTGTAAGAGCTTTGACCTTGTAAAGAACTTCTGATATACATAAACTTTAACTTTTGGTCATTTCCTCTTTGATTAGATCCTTGGGCTAAGCCCTCTCCCCTTGTTTTATCCCACTCTCTTTACAAATATCTATTGGTTTGGGCCTTGCTGGGTTGCACAGGTTCCATCATTCTAAGTGAGTTTGGGCAGTTTGGTTGTTGGGTCCTTACAATTTGTGCTATTTATAGGGAACAAGGTGTTATTGTGGGTTTATCTTAAGCAGTCATGGCCAACTTAGAGCAAAATAGGGAGGAGTCTGTTGGTTCACAGATGGAAAACCAATTTGTTAATTTGGAGGAAATGAGGGACAGGTATCATACACCAAGTGTTATGGTAGAGTCATACCATACTGAACGCACAGAGAGGACCCACTCTAGGATTGGGAGCCATGTTTCACACAATCAAGAGACACGAAAATTGCAGCTTGAGGTAGATTGCTTGCGTAGGAAGCTACAACGAAGGGAGCGTGACAGAAGGGATCCATCATCCCTATCAAGTGATGGATTAGCAGAGAGCAGGGATCGCTCGTATTGCCATAGGTCAAGAACCCCATCCAGTGAGTCCTTTTCAGCATCTTCATGCTAGGATAAACTGGAAAAGGGCAACTACAGGCGTGAGCAAGGGTCATCTCATCGTAACATGGAGAATGACACAATGAGTAAAGAAAACACTTCGGCAAATCTCGAAGTCACCCTTTGTTAGGAGAATCAACAAGGCCAAGCTTCCCCACCAGTCCTAACAGCGAACTTTCACCATCTATAATGGAAGGTCTAACATTGTGGAGCATGTGAACCATTTCAATCAGAAGATGGCAGTTCATTCTGGAAATGAAGCCCTTATGTGCAAGGTATTCCCCTCCAGCCTTGGGCTTGTGGCTATGTGCCGGTTTAATGCTTTGGAAGAGGGGTCAATAAGATCCTTTAAGGAGCTGACGAGGGCATTTGGTGCAATATTTGTAACATGTAGTAGAGTCCCCAAGCCCTTAGACTCTCTTTTGTCCATAGCCAAGAGGGAAGGTGAAACTCTCAAGACCTACTCGGACAGATATTAGGAAACATACAATGAGATAAATGGAGATTTTAAGGACGTGGTAGTAGAACATTTAAGGTGGGGCTATCGACGGAGCATGAATTGAGGAAGTCACTAACAATGAAGCCTGCCCTCAGTATACACTAGCTCATGGAATGCGTTGATAAGTATAAACTAGTAAAGGAAGATCAGACCTAGGGAAAAGGCAAAGCTGAGGTTTTCCCAGAGAAAAGAGATCCTCGAGAACGAGGATATCATAATAACTGTTCTAGAAGAGACTTCCCCAATCAGACATCATCTGCAGGGGCTCAAGTGGTTAATTCATTGTTCAAAGAGCCAGTCTATTAGATACTGGAGAAGATAAACAACGAACCATACTTCAAATGGCCCAATAAGATGGGTGGGGTCCGTCCTGGAGAAACCAGAGCCTTTACTACCATTATCATCAGGAAAAAAAGTCACAAAACTAAGGATTGCAGGACTTCACGAGATCACCTAGGTCAACTGGTGAAGGTAAGGAAAATGAGTTAATTCTTGCACCAACTTACAGGTTAATTCGGGCATTCGGGAGCTGGGTATCAGAGGGATGGAGCTCCTCGGCCAGCATTGGGCACAATTAATGACATTTTTGCTAAGCCCAAAGGCGACACAGGAACCTGCTTAGGGGTTATGTCTATGGTTTCGTGTCCCAACTTGGAAGACAAGAGACAGGCTTGCAAAAAGGCCAAAATGGTGGCCATGCCTACTTTAGGTTTTTCAAAAGAAGATAAGGAGGGGATGCTCCAGTCACATGATGATGCCTTGGTGGTAACCATTCGAATCGGGGGGTATGATGTAAGAAGGGTCCTAATAGACTAAGGAAGTAGGGCGGAAATTATGTACATAGACTTATATAAATGGTTGAATCTCAGGCCCGAGGACCTGGAAAAGTAGGATTCACCCCTAGTGGGCTTTGAACGGAGATTGGTAACCCCCCGCAGGATGACAAGGTTACCTATATAGGCTGGAGATGAAGAGATGCAAGTTGACTTCATTGTAGTTGAAGCTTTTTCCCCTTGCACAGCTATCCTGGCCAGACCATGACTTCATGCTATGGGAGTAGTCTCGTTAACCTTACACTTGAAAGTTAAGTACCCCACACAGGGTAGAGTTAGGAAATTAGTAGGAAGTCAAGCAATGGCTAGGCAATATCTTATAACAGCCATTACACAGCAACCTGCTAAATCAAGCTGTGGTGGAAGAAGAGCAAATCCCATAGCAATCAAAGGGTCCCGAAGCAAGACTTGGGATCGAGTCACAAGAGGTGTTGTCCGAGGAATTGGAACAAGTTTTGATTGGTCAAGACGAAGAAAAATACTTTCAAGTGGGGTCTCAAATTCCATCCTTGGAAAAGGCTGCGTTGGTGAAATTTTTGGAAGATAATATTGATGTGTTTGCCTGGAGTACTTATGACGTACCTAGGATTGATCCTTAGTTTACATGTCACCAGTTGAATGTGAATCCAAAGGCAATCCCACGAAAGCAACCTCATCAGCACTCATCAAAAGAGAATGCTGAGGTAGTAAGGGGCTATCAAAGAGATCTTTTACCCCAAGTGGTTGGTTAATACCGTGGTAGTAAATAAGAAAAACGATAAGTGGCGTGTGTGCGTGGACTTCACGAATTTGAATAAAATTTGCCCAAAAGATCCTTTCTCTATTCCTCAGATTGATTAACTGGTGGATGCAACAGTTGGACATCCTCAGATGAGTTTCTTGGATGCCTTCCAAAGGTATCACCAAATACCTTTAGCATTAGCTGATCAAGAAAAAATTTCTTTCTACGCTCCCACTAGAAATTACCATTATCGGATGATGCCCTTCAGCCTTAAGAATGCAGGATCCACATATCAAAAAATGGTGACACAAATGTTTGAGTCACAGATTGGGAGGAATGTGGAGGCATATATTGATAATATGGTGGTAAAGAGCAAACAGGTTGTAGAGCACTTAGCAGATTTGGGGGAGGTGCTCTTGGTGTTGAAGGAACATAAGCTCAGGAAAGTTTCTAGGCTATATGATAACACACCGAGGAATTGAGGTCAATCCCGATCAAATTAAGTCCATTAATAGCTTTCATCCTCTTCAAAATCCTAAGGAGGTACAGAAATTAACAAGGATGGCAGCAACTCTGAATAGGTTTATCTCTCGATCAGTGGATAGGTGTTGTCCATTTTTCCAGCTCCTCCACAAATGGAAGAACTTTCAATGGACCAAGAAGTGTGTGTTGGCCTTTAAGGAGATCAAGAAATATTTTTCATACCCCCCAGTCCTTTCTAAACCCAAGAAAGAGCAAGTTTTGGATGCATACTTGGCAGTCACAGATTAGGTAGTTAGTCTAGTCCTAGTCAGAAATGAAAGTGGGGTACAAAGACTTGTCAACTATGTTAGCAAGTCCTTACAAGAAGCTGAGACACGCTATTTACCCCTATAGAAGGCAGTGTTGGCCATTATACACACCACGAGGAAGCTTCCACATTATTTTCAAGCACATACCATGGTAGTGCTTACCCAGCTCCCCTTACAAACTCTCCTACAAAAATCAAACTACATGGGAAGGATTGCTAAATGAGGGACCATGCTGGGTGCCTATGATGTTAGGTACATGCCTCGTACAACCATAAAGGGACAAATCTTGGCAAATTTTGTGGTGGAGTTTACAGAAAGCATGACTGATGATAGAAAAAGAATAGTTGACACTATAACAGTCTTGGCCTCTATTGTTCCCACCTGGGAGGTGTACATGAATGGAGCGGCTAACCGAAAGTGGTAGGGGTAGGAATTGTGGTGATAACCCCTCAAAAGCTGGTGATGGAAATATTATTGTGATTAGGTTTTCTAGCTACGAACAATGAAGTTGAGTATGAGGCCCTGTTGGCTGGAATGGCAATGGTTAATTAGTTGAAAGGAGAAGTTGTAAAGGTATATTCAGACTCACGGCTGGTGGTGGGCCAAGTTAATGGAAAGTTTGAGGCTCGAGATGAATGCATACAGGGGTATCTTGTTAGAGTTAAACAAGTTTGAATCAACTTCAAGAGCTTTACTCTAAAACAAATCTTGAGAAGACAAAACTCTCATGCAGATTCTTTGGCTATGTTGGCAACATCTCTAAGGTCAAATTTGCCTCAGGTCATTATTGTTGAAGACATGGCTAATTCCAGTCTTGTGAAGAAGCCCTTGGTGGGTGTGCACAGTATTCAGGTCGGGCCAAGTGGGATGGATCCCATGGTTACTTTCTTGAAACAAGGACTGCTGCTCGAGGATGTGGGCAAGGCAAAAAAGATAAATAGAAAGGCTTCCCATTATTGGTTATCCGAGGAACAGAAGTTGTACAAGCGTTATCATTCGGGGCCATATCTACTGTGTGTACATCTTGAGGCAATGGAACCTTTGTTAGAAGAGTTACATGAAGGAATATATGGGAGTCATACAGGAGGGAGGTCTTTGGCCCATAAAGCTCTTACCCAAGGATATTGGTGGCTGAGCATGTAAAGAACTACTCAGGATTATGTAAGGAAGTGTGATCAATGTCAGAGGTATGCCTCGAACATTCACCAACTTGGGGGGTTTCTGAACCCACTTTCCAGCCCCTAGCCGTTTACTCAATGGGGTTTGGACATAGTGGGACCATATCCTCGAGCCACGGGAAAACAAAAATGTCTCCTCGTCGAGACAAATTACTTTACTAAGTGGGTAGAGGCTGAATCTTTATCTAATATCGGGGGTGTGGAAGCTAAGAGGTTTATATGGAGAAATATCATCACCAGGGTTGGAGTCCTACATACATTAATCTCAAATAATGGTCTTCAATTTGATAATAAAGCTTTCCGAAGATATTGTGGGGAGTTGGGGATCAGGAATAGGTATTCTACTCCTGCTTATCCACAAGGGAATGATCAGGCTGAGGCTCAAATAATGTCATAGTGTCTAGGTTGAAGAAAATGTTGGATGATGCAAAGGGAAGGTGGGTGGATGAATTTCCCCATGTGTTATGGACTTATCACACCACACCTCGAAGATCAACTAGAGAAACTCCTTTTTCAATGACTTAGAGGGCAGAAGCAGTAATCCCTATTGAGTTAGGGTTCCCAACCCTAAGAACTGATCAGTTCAGCATCAAGGAGAATAATCACTTGCTCTCGGCCAACTTGGATTTGGTTGAGGAAAGAAGAAAGGTGGCTGCAGTGAAGATGGCATATTATCAACAAAGGTTTAAGCAAGGATATGACAAAGAAGTGAAGCTAAGGCCACTAGCCCCAGGAGATTTAGTTTTGCGAAAGGTGGTAGGGACAGCAAAGAACCCAGCCTGGGGAAAGTTGGGTCCTAATTAGGAATGCCCGTACAGAATAACATCAGTGGCTGGTATTAAGGCTTATTATTTGGAAGACTTGGGTGAAAATGTAATTCCACGTCCTTAAAATGTAATTCCACGTCCTTGGAATGTAAATAATCTACAGCATTATTACTATTAATGATATGAAGTTCTTTTTATTCATATATGGTTCATTTGAGCTTTGCTGTGGTTGCAAGTTATGTGGTAGTTACTCAATGAAGAAATTTTTAAGTGTTAAACAGAACCTTGGTCTTATTCAACTCCTCGAGTCATAAACCTTGGGTAAATTAACCTTTATGTAAGAAGTTTATAAGTGTTAAACAGAACCTCAGTCTTGTTCGACTCATCAGGTCACAAACCTTGGGTAACTTAACCTTTATGTAAGAAATTTCTAAGTGTTAAATGGAACCTCGGTCTTTTTCAACTCCTCGAGTCACAAACCTTGGGTAAATTAACCTTTATGTAAGAAGTTTCTAAGTTTAAACAGAACCTCGGTCTTGTTCGACTCTTCGGGTCACAAACCTTGGGTAAATTAATCTTTATGTAAGAAATTCCTAAGTATTAAACAGAACCTTGATCTTGTTCGACTCTTCAGGTCACAAACCTTGGGTAAATTAACCTTTATGTAAGAAATTTTTAAGTGTTAAACAGAACCTCGATCTTGTTTAACTCCTCAGGTCACAAACCTTAAGTAAATTAACCTATGTGTAAGAGGTTTCTAAGTTCTTATCAAAATCTTGGTTTGGTTTGGCTCCTCAAGTCACAAACCTTGGACAAGTTAACACTTATGTGAAATTTTTAAGTATTGAATAAAGTCATAAATCTTGCTTACTTCCTTGGGTGACAGGTACAAGGCAGATTGGTTTTTTAGCATTCTAAGTCCAAAGTAAGGTAAGTGTTGCTTGAAATTCTTACTATGTGTCAAAATATGGTTACAAATTTCCCTAAGTGTCAGTCTAGTAACTTTCTCAAAGTTCATGTCATTGAATAGGATAGTGAGGGAATTAATTAAGTTAGTCAAAGGTTAGTATGTTACAGATAATATGAGAAAAGGGAAATAGCAATAGATATACTTAGACAAGTTAAACTTAAATAAATGAAAAATTATAAAATAAAGGTTGATTCTTTTCATTAAGTTCAAGAATTGGATTACAATTGAAGGAAATGGGGCATGGACTAAACTTAAGCCCAATTACAAAATTCACTAATTGTCTCTTAACCTAGGACTAAGTTACGCTGATGCTTGTTTCTCCTTCCCTTCCTTTTTTTCTTTTCCCTTCTCCTTATTCTTCCTCTTTAGCTGACTCACTTCAGCTGCTTCTTCTGTCTCTATGTCCACAACAACTACTAGAGGTGGTTGTTCTTGCCCTTTCTCTATAGCAAGTGTGGCAACTTGAGTAGTGGCAAGCTCGACCAAGACAGAGGTAGGTACAAAGCTAGGATCCGCTGAAGGCTGAGAGAGACTGGGGGCCAGGCGCAAGCCTGGAGGGTAATATACTCTATTAGCAGCCCTAAGCTCTAATTCAGTACTAACCCCAATTGCAGTAAGGGCCTGACCCCAAACTTCAAGGCAAAATGCCCGAGCGACATCCCTAAGTTGGGTAGTCTTAGTCATGCCTGCGCCATAGGCCGACTTCTCGACATCCTTTGCCTCCAGTTGTTTTTGCTGTTTTTTTTAACCTTCACCATGGTCAAGGCCAACGAGTTTTCAGCCCTTTTTTGAGCCTCCAAGGACTCCGCAGCTTGTTTCTTATAACTGGCCAGGGCAGGTTCGGCGTTCTTCCAAAACTTCTCTACCCCGGCCAGTTGGGAGAGGGTTTCTTTGAGCTTCTTATCAACCTCTGCATGGGCCCTCTCAACTATTTCCAGCTTGCCTTCAGCCTCGCGAGCCTGACCTAGGGTGTGGTCCGCCCATTCTTTAGCCACAAAGGCTGCTTGCACATACTGCAAAATTACTGTGAGTCAGGATTTGTACATGTTTTATATTAATTTATAAAAGGAAAAAGTGATTATATACTTTGGTAAGGTCTCTCTTTAGAGACAGGAGGACCTCGAGTTTCCAGAGGGACCGAAGTTCTTACATGTCCTTGCGTAAAAGAAGAGTCTTTTCCAGACATTCAGTTAGGATGCCCGACCTACCCTTTTGGGTATCCCTGAGGTTGGCATCATCCATAATAGGGCTCCCCAAACTTAGCACAAATGAAGGCCTCCAAGAAGAGGCCATTAGCAGTTGTTCCCCTTCAGCTCCTTTGGACGCCCTAGAGGGAGCACTTTTCTTTTACTGAGCCCTACTAATTTGGGCCTCTTTGGCTGGGGGCTGCTAGGAAGAATGTGTAACCTCTCCTTATTCATCATCTTCAGATCCTTTGCCCCTTAGTGCTCTTTTCCTCTTTTTATTGGCGGCATCACTAGAGGATGCACGCAGGGAGCAGGAGTTGGTGGCCAAGGGACCACAAGAACTGCTAGAGAAGTATCCCCAGCATGGGTTGTGAGTAACGCCACTAGGTCCGAAGTCTTTTCCTCAAGCACCATGCCTTCAGGAATGTTGATTTCTTCTTGGCTGGTACTAAGTTGGTCAGAAGGTAAACGGCGTTGTGAGGGGCTGGGAAGGTCTTCGGGGTCCTCTTGTTGGTAGAAACCTCGAAGTCTTTATCTATCACTTCTTGGACGGGTTCGGGAGCGGACTCCTTAGTTTCATCGTCCGAAGGTATGGGCAGCTCCTGAGAGTAAGAGTAAAGGAGTTTGGTTATGAGTGGAGCTGAAAGTTGAGAGTCTTGGGTTCCAGTTGGAGGAGGATCTATTAACAGAAAGCTAGGAACTGCTACGTCAATTAAAGCTAACCATTGGTCTTTAGCTCTAATTACGTTCTTCAGGCTTTAGAAGCATTTAGAGATGGGTTCAAACCTAAGGATTATATGTAGTGCCGGAGTTGACCATCTTTATGTAGAAAAATTTCTGACCTAAGGATCCAGTTTAGGTCGAGAAAATTCACGAGGTTCTTGTTCAAGGCGATGTGGTATTTGTCTGCCAAAAAAGAAGTAACATAAGTCACAAGTAAGAGAAAAAACCTTGTGAAAATTTTTCTTTATGTAAATATAAAAATCCTATGCTCATCTAATATTTGTGGGAACCCTACCTAGTTCCCCTTCCTAGGTGGGACAGTGTAATCCATCCTGCCAGTCTCCCGAGACGATGAGGAAGTCCTCGTCTATACCCTTGTTTGACTCAGACATACAAGATATTAACCTAACGGATGGGACCCTACATTTGATGTAGTATTTGGTTTCCTTCCCTTTCTAGCAGTTGTATACCCAGTTCACATCATGCCATGTGAGGTTAGTCCCCATTTTATGGCTATTGTGGGGGCCTGAAGACCAAGGAAGGGTACAACGAGCTATGGTTGTCACTGCAGAGGCATTGTGAGCCCGAAGAGGGAATCTTCCTGAGTATAAAAGGAAAAAAGACAAAAGACTTCTAGGAAATCTAAATGAGAAGGGTGGGGGTTAGAGAGAGAATCGTGGTAGGTGAAGGAAGTTTCCAGTGAAAGTTCACCTACTGCCTCTGCATTAAATGATTAGCAACATATTTATCAGCTGCATTGATGAGAAAGTGACCTGAACAGTGGAATTCACAGTTAAGTAACTCCTTCTACCACCTTCAACAGAAGTTTAAGGGAGATAAATGTCATAGGAAGAGTTTGGGTAAGTGGGCACGAAGGGCTAGGATGTAATGGGTTGAGGAATATATAAGGAAAAGGAACTTCCAGATGAAAAAAGGGAGAAAAATAATCGAAGGACAGAAAATCAAAGCAAGAACAATAAGAGAAAGAGGGTGAATAGTGTATTATCTAGTGTAAGAGCTTTGTCCTTGTAAAGAACCTCTGATATACATAAACTTTAACTTTTGGTCATTTCCTCTTTGATTTGATCCTCGGGCTAAGCCCTCTCCCCTTGTTTTATCCCACTCTCTTTACAAATATCTATTGGTTTGGGCATTGCTGGGTTACATAGATTCCATCATTCTAAGTGGGTTTAGGTCGTTTGGTTGTTGGGTCCTTACAGCAATTTTTCAACGAAATTGAACAAAATGCTTGAATTGGATAAATTTGAAACTTAGAAGATTCAATTGAACAAAAATAAATTTAGATGATTGAAATGAATTTCAATCAAACTTAGATGGTGCAATTTGCATTTTAACCTTATCTTTCTTAATTGAAACCATTCTAATAGTTATGAATCAATTAATACAACCAAAAGATTAGATTTAAATGAAGAATGAGGTATAATATAATAGAAATAGCTAAATTTACCTTTGGGAGGAGAGGAAAAGAAGCATAGTTTTTAGATCTAGACCGTTTAACGAACAGGAAAAATGAGAGGTTCAAGGTTTTTAAGGTCAAACCGTAATTGTAGGGTCACAAATCGTAGCCCAAACCCAGGTGAGAAAGGATATGGGCCCAATAAGCCCAGTACAATAAATTTATAAGAGAGTGGGTGAAAGAATTGGGCCAAAGATGGGTTTCCAACAATTAACGGAGGTTAGGAGTTTGTCCGAGGAGAATAAAACACCTAATCAAATGATAAACTCAAGTCCGAGGAGCAAATTCTTGGGTAAATTGGATATTTCAAGTGGTATCCGAGGAGAAAGTTCGTGATAAACTGGTTATTTCTGATGGTGTTCTTCCTAATGCTACAATGATTCTTCTTCAATGTTTTTCTGTAATCTTTTCTTCCCCCTTTCTTCTGGAGGCTTTACTCCATTATATAGTCCTTCTTTATTCAATCCTACCGTCCACTTGTCTATCATCTAACTTCGTACTTGAGTTTCTGTCTCCCCTCCCACAGTTTTTTGATCTTCTGGGGGTAAAAGTGGTCAAAAACACTGTTCAGCGATCTTCTCCACATTAATGCGGCCAGGAAAGCTGCTGTAATGCATTTAATGCGGTGGTAGCAGCTTTTTCCCTAGATATTTCTGTGTCCTTATCCCTTCCGTGTACATTTGAAGTCTATCTTCACCGCTGGAACTTCCTGGAAGGTGGACTAGGGTAAGACGAAGCCCACTTCACTGACATATGTTAGATCCGAGGAGGATAATCCTCTCAGACCAACATCCCTGGACATTTACATGCTCTACTATTAATTACGAGGCTCCCCCATGATTTCTTCTTCTCAGACGTATTGTTAATAAAAGGTGGGACTTAAGCCCGATGCAAAGGCCCAAGTTTTTGCTCCCCCACAGTAATGATGTCATAATTAATTTAGTAATAACAAAATACAAATAAAGGTATTAAAATTAATGGCAAACATTAACAAATTTTTACTAAAAATATGTCTAAAAAAATTAAACAACTTTCAAATGAATTTTCACCATTTTTATAAGGTTAATAGAAACTAATAAAGTATAAACAAGTGCAAAAAAATTGTGTTTAGTAATCTTTCAAATTAAAAAAAAAAATATATATATATATATATATATATATCTAAAATAAAATCATTTTCAGCATAAATTAATAAATTTTTTATTCACATGTAAAAAGCATAGGTCTTGAACCTCTAATAAAATTATCAAATAATAATAGATTGAGAGGGCGTAATATAATAAATTGGAAAACTATAATTTAAATTGTAAATAAATAAAATATTAAATCCAAGAATGACACAACAAAGGAGCATAGTCTATTCTACTTGGTTCAAGGCTACTCGGGTCGGACTAAAATGAATTTCAATTGAACGAAATGAATTTAGATGACTGAAATGAATTTCAGTCAAACTTAGAGGGTGTAATTTGCATTTTAACCTTATCTTTTTCAATTAAAATCAATTTAATAGTCATTAGTCAATTAATACTAAAAGTTCAATTAGTGTATAAAACACTATGAGTGTTTAGACCCCTAATTTACAAATTACCAATTCAAGCTTAATATCAAACAATTAATGTGCGGAATATGAATCATAAGCTTATAACAGAATTGATAAACAATCTAAACCAAATAAAATCACATTCATAGCAGAAATTAAATGGCAAAGATTAAGGGAAGAGAGATGCAAACACAAGGACAACACATGATGTGTTATCGAAGAGGAAACCGAAGCCCTCGGCGTAAAACCTCTCCGCCACCCTCAAAGTGGTAAATAATCCACTAAAGAATGTAGTTGGGATACATGAACAACAGAAGACCCTCCAAGCCTAATCTACCTAGTGTACCTAAGCCTTCCAACCTCCTACTCCAACGAGATTGTGCCGAACCTATTTCTTCTTTAGTTTACCGGATTCCGCTATAAACCATAGCATCAACCAATGTGAATTGGTCCCTTATGAACTGCTTCCCAAACCACCAAAAAGCTTTCTCACAGATGTGGATATGGTGAGAAAAAGTTTTAGTAATGAATCTCTCAAGGATATAACAATGGAGAGGGTGAGAGTAGAGGAATTTAAAGAGTCTCTATGTGTAGATTGTGGATGAGTCAATCTCGTTTTTCTCTAGGGTTTCTCTCTCAATATTCTCTCTGGAAGCTCTCAATATTTCATGGGTATAAGGGGTATTTATACTAGAGTGAGAATGGAATGCGAAGAGTCAGGTTTTTCAAAACAGAGCTGACTGGCAGCTTGGCCTCGCGACTTGACTGAGTCACGAGTTCAAGCCGCGAGCAAACAGAATTGCCAGACTGGACTTTTTGTCCTATAGTGCTCCAACTGGCATGACTGTTCATCTTTTCTGCATGCTTCACTCGTGTGCATCATCTGGCGGCTTGCCAGCTGCGAGTCCTAGTCACGAGTCCTTGCTAATTTGCACAAACTTGAGCATTTCTTCACACTCTCTCACACACTACCCTTACATGATTCTCATCTAAATACAGGGTTACTAATTGCTAAATTACAAACAAATTTGGCACGGAATAAAGCCAACAAAATGGTTGATTAAATTCAACCTTACAAATACAACCAAAAGATTAGATTTAAGTGAAGAATGAGGTATAATATAAAAGAAATAGCTAAATTTACCTTTAGGAGGAGGGGAAAAAAGAAGCTTTTTTTTTTTTTTTGGTAGAAAGGAAACTTCATTCAAAACCAAACAACAGGGCAAAGCCTGTTAGTACACAGTGCGTGGCTATCAACCTCAAAAACACTTAAAACGTCCACAAGCAGACTAGTATATGAAATAAAATCCATAGATTGTGAATAACCAATGCTAGCTAGACTATCCGCACACCCATTAGCTTCACGGAAAATGTGCTTAACTCGATAGTGGGGAATTTGGGAAACCAATTGTCTACAATCTTCAAAGAGAAGGGAGATGACAGCATTAGATAATTTGGATTGTTAATGGCATCTACAAGAGATTTGGCATCCATTTCCACAATGATCTTAGGGGAGTTTAGTTGTTGGCATAAGAGGAGCCCGTCCCTAAGAGCCCAAAGCTCGACCAAAAAGCTACTAGCTTTCCCTAATCTCCTAGCGAAGCCTACTACCCAGTTGCCATTCTCATCCCTTATAACACCTCCACCCCTGGCTGAACCCACCATGCCATTTGCAACCCCATCCGTATTGAGCTTCAGCCAACCCGTGTCAGGTTTTTCCCAGCAAATTCTTTTAACAATCCCTTGTTTAAATTGCTTCCATCTTCCTGCATAGTGGAAAAATTCATTGGACTACATAATGATCTCCTGCACAATGTTTGGGTTAATGCCTTTATTTTTGAAAACCAACTAGTTTCTTTGCTTCCAGATAATCCAAATGGCAAATAAGAAAAGATAATTCCAAGGGGGAAGGTCTGCTGTATGGCTGGTCTTATCATGGTAGTTAGAAAAAGAGCCATTCCTTAGTTGATTGAGAAAAAAATGAGGAAGTGAGAGCTTGGTGTTGAAGCTGAGCCCAAATGGGTTTGATGCAAATGCAGTCACAGAGGGCATGGGAAATGGATTCAGCTTCTGTATGACACAAGGGGCACGTTGGGTCTTGATTAATCCCTCTACCCATAAGACACTCCTTTACCCTGATGCTACTATGCATACATTTCCACACTAACACTTGGATTTTGGGGAGGGTGTTGAGCTTCCATATCCATTTACCTAAAAAAGATTCAATCTTTGAAGGATCAACAGCAAAGCAGTAAGCACTCTTTAAATCAAAGGTACCCTTTGGTGATGGGCTCCAAGCTATTTTATCAATTCCCCCCTAGTGAGAATAGGTGTTGGTATGGCTTGGATCTCAGCTTTTATGTCATTAGGAAGCTCAAAGGGGATTACTGACCAATCCCAGCCATAGGGGGCAGCCACATCCTTGATTTTGAGATTCACTATATCATGGGGAAGGGGGCCATGAATAAGTTGTCTAATCGGTCCAAGGTTTAACCAACGATCATACCAGAAGTTTAGGCTACTGTCTTGCCGAAGAATCCACTTCACCTCATTTTTGAACACATCTTCTCTTTTTTCATACTTTTCCAGGTGGGGGAGCATGGCAGCCTCGGATCATTCTTGGACTCCACTCTCAATCTAGTACAGTATTTCAATCTAAGAACTCTTGCCCATTAAGAGTCACTCTCCGTATGGAATCGCCAGTTTAGTTTAGCCAAAAAGTGCCGTGTTTCTACCTTTGGCTAACTGCAAGCCAAGCCCTCCTAACTCTTTTAGCTTGGTGACCTTATGCCAATTTATCCAGTGCATCTTTTTGGTGCTTTTTATGGACCCCTACAAGAAGTTTCTATTGACCCATTCTATCCCTTTAAGAATCTTGTTAGGCAGGGACACATTTTGCATGACATATGCTGGGATAGTGGATGGAGAGGATTGAATCAGAACAATTCTTCCCGCCATTGAGAGAAGACAGGTTTTCCACCTTGCAAGCTTTTTTTTAACTCTGTCTAGCACAAACCCGAAATCTTGCCTACAAGAACTTGGGTGTTTTAGAGGAAAACCCAGGTATTTGCCAAGATTCAATGTCACATGAAAACCCAACAGATCCGCAAGCACCTCTCTTTGATCCTATTCTATATTGGGTGAGAAATACACCCGAGATTTTTCTGCACTAATAGTCTAACCAGAACTAACACAAAACTCTTCAAGCACACCCTTAATTGTGGCACAATTTTCTGGGTCAGCCCTGGCAAATAAGATTAGATCGTCCGCAAAGAAGAGGTGCGAGAAGGCTAACCCACTCCTAGAGGCCTTAATCGGAACCCAATGCTTGGAATTGCACTTTTCCTTAATTAAAGCTCCTAAAAACTCCATGCAGAGAATAAATAAGTACAGAGAGATTGGATCATCTTGCCTAATGCCTCTTGAAGGACAAAAGGGCTCAAGTTTGCCTCCATTAAACAACAAAAATGTTGACACAGAGGAGATACAACTCATGATGAGGTCCGAAAGATTGGAAGGGAAGTTAAATCTAGCCAACATGTCCTTAATAAATCCCCACTCAAGTTTGTCATATGCCTTTTCAAGATCAATTTTAATAGCCATATACCCCTTCTTCCCCTTGATTCTTCCAATGGAGTGAATAAGCTCTTGAATTATGATAGTGTTATCTACACCTCTTCTCTCAAGAACAAAAGCAGCTTGATACGGTGAAACCAATTTCTCTAGGTGTGGCCTTAATCTAGCCACAATAACTTTATTGATGATCTTGTAAACAGTGTTGCAAAGGCTTATCGGTCTATAATTTCCCAAGACCTCCGACCCTTGGATTTTTGGGATGAGAACAGTATGGGTTTCATTAAGGTATTTTGGCACTCTCTTTTTCTTAAAAGCTCTCATGACTTCCTGAACCACTAAATCCCTAACAATAAGCTAGAACCTTTGAAAGAAACCGGCATGCAACCCATCTGGGCCGAGGGCTTTATATGCCTTCATGGACCAAAGAGCATCCTTGATCTCCTCCATGGTGACCATCATTCCTAAATTTCTCTTTTCCTCATCCGAGAGTTGGGCTTGCCACTGGAGGTTTTGATTAGGATTTCGATGGACTATCATTTGAAAGGTAGTGTACAGAGAAATAAACCCCTTTCTAAAGTAGTCCATGACATCACCTTCCTCCGTAATCCACTCCCCCACCTAATTTTTAATCGAGGCAATGTGATTTCTTTTCCTTCTAGCTAAGGCCGAAACATGATAGAATGAAGTATTTTGGTCTCCTTGAATCATCCAATTAATCCTTGATTTAAGTGCCCAAAGGTCTCTCTCCTGGTCTAGAATAACTTTGAGCTCTCTGTGAAGCTGATTCTCAAAGTTTATTAGAGAAGCACTGGGATTAAGGGCTATGGCACATTGGACTCCCTAAATTCTAGCCAAGGTTCTCTTCTTTTTGCCATGAATATTCCCGAATTGGTTCTTGTTCCAGGAAGTTGCTTCTTTAGTAAAACGGGTAATGGATTCCTCTAGATTCCTGGTGTTAACCCAAGCTTGCAATACAATACCGGGAAATGACAAATCAAATAGCCAGAAACTTTGGAATCTAAAAGGCCGATTGAGAAAAATAGACCTTGTAGGATGGGTTTTCATAAGGATTGGACAATGATCTGAATGGCACCTGGGCAGGTGGGAAACTTTAGCCTCTGGGTACAATAAGCACCAGTCTAGGTTTGCGAAGAAACGGTCAATTCTTTCAAGAATTAAGTTGTTGATATCCCTTTTGTTGGTCTAGGTGTACCTTAGACCAAAGAATCCCATATCAAGCATATTGCATCTATCTAGACATTCCTTGAATAGTAAAGACCGGTTGATGCTAACCCCTCTGCCCCCAAACTTATCCTCCTCCATTAGAGGTTCATTGAAATCTCCCGCCATAATCCATGGCTTATTGTGTAAATCTACAACTTTTGTTAGATTTTCCCACAAGACACATCTTTCTGCATTCCTAGGACTAGCATAGATGGTAGAAAAAAAACCAAGCAAAGTCAGAGGACCATACCTTGACTTCTACGTGAATTTCTTGCTCAGTGATGGCAATAGCATTGATCTCCACTCTGTCTGAATTCCATAAGAGCTAGATACCACCAACAAAGCCAATAGTGTCAGAGCAGATTGTGCCATCAAAGGGAAGTCTGTCCATGATTTCCTTCACACGGTTCCCACCAACTCTAGTCTCTATGACCACAAAAATCGCAGGATCATGAATCCGCACTAAATCATGCACGTGGCTCTGAAAATTGGGCTTCAAAGCGCCCCTACAATTCCAAGCAATGATATCCATGGTTAACTCGTGGTTGGGGGTTAGACACTCGTTAAACTACGGCCTTATCCCCACTTCCTACCTTAAGTTCCATCCTGTCTTCGCCAACATCACACTGGCTTGACCCTTTCCCGGACAAAATGTTAGCACATGCTCGAGGACACCCATCTCCATCTCCCAAGCTATTGAGTGCAATCCAATCATCAATGGATTTGGTATCAAACCCCAAGTTGGATCCGTGAGTGGCAGGAAGCCTAACTCGACACTCATCTTCGTTAGTGGAAAGACAAGCTTCCACACCTTTGTCAAGTTACAATTGGACCATCCCATAGCTCTGATGGGATTCACCCATCTCTCCTCGAAGATAATTCCTGGGATTTTGACTACCCTCCCCTCTAGACATATTGCCCATCTCAAGTTTGGCAAAGGCCACGAAATTGCAAGCTCCATGTGGGTGGTCATCTAATCCATGGTTGAAAAAGGATGGGGATTTAGCAGTGAAAGTGTTTGACTGATTTTAGGGAGCAGCGACACTAATAGGGTTACCACTCTTACCCATTCCCCTGGCATTTAGTTTCATACCCTTCACAGAGGTCCTGGATTTGTTCGTTGGGGGCAATAGGGCTTGGGATAATGGTCTTGGGTTGAAAGGGTTACCGAAGGGCTTGTCTTTCTCTTCCTAAATTAGTCCAGTGGGCCGCGTAGAGCTGAAACCTGTAAAAGGCCCTAGTAGAGGCTTATTACTTGACGTGGCAGCCCGACCAACATCATCACTCATCAGGGGGGGTGTAAAATTCTGTGTTGATCTAGTGGTCCCTTTAAAGGAGGTACTTTTTTTTGTCCCACTCTGCCCAAGCCTCTTTCTGGACACTACCATCGAAGGACCATATTGTCCTTTTGCCTCATCCATTCCACTACCATTTGGCATGGCTTGCATGCCACCTGCACTCACGTCTTCACGCACCTCTCGTGGATTTTCCACTTGTCCTACTTGGTGTCTCTCCGCCGTAACCTCTGACAACTCCTCCTTGCGAATTGTGTAAGGGCGTGCTTCCTTACGATGGCTGATCCGGCCACAAGAGAAACAAAGTTTCTGAATTCCTTCGTAGACCACAGCTTGCTCAAACCGCCCAATGAGAATGGTGTTGATCAAAGGTTTGTTGACGTCGATTTGCACGCATAGTCTGGCATATTTACCCCGGACCTCCATATTCGTGTGGGTATCAATCCTTAAAACTCTTCCAATAGCCTCACCAAGTTGTTTAAGGACTCCTGCTTCATAGAGTTCTATGGGTAACCCATTGAGTCTAATCCAAACAGCAATCAGAGAGACATCTGTTGAATCGGGTTTAAAGAATGGCTCCCAAGGTCTAATGGACAAAAAATGATCTCCAATAAACCACAACCCTCTTTTCAGAACAACATCAAGATCCTCCTTTGAGTAGAAGTGAGCTAGGAAAAAGTCATTCCCTAAATCAACACAGTTTAATCTCCCTGTGGGTTTCCATAGCTGGTTTAACTTGTTTTGTAGGAAGTTGAAGCCCACCGACCTTCCCACTAACTTTACAATGATAGCTTTTAACCAAGGCTCTCTGATGTGGAGCTTAGTTTCAATTCTCTAGAGAGCTTGACAACTACAAGACCTTCTCGGAGTTCAGCGGTAGAAGCCTCATCATCCGATTCAACATCTGAGTCCATAAGGTTGGGAACTCAAAAGCTTGGGCGTAAGCCCCTAGAATTTCCCCTATCAACTTATCCTTGAAGGAGATTTTGGATCGGCTCCAAACATCCTGACTGTCTCGGGGTAGAGAGCCCTCGCTAGAGCCATCATTGAACTTGGTGTGATCGGAGTCCTTCACTTTTTTGTTGCTTCGAGCTAGCTCTGCCTCCTCTTCTCTGGAGAGAGAGCGTGGTTTCAACGTGGTCATTTTCGCCCTTCCTTTTCTTTTCTATTTTTTTCGAAAGAAGAAGAAGCTTTTTTTGACCAATACAAATACAATCCCAATAAATTTAGCTTTGCACTTTGAACAAGGGCAATTATGTCCAATTCTGTGAGTAGGGGCCATATCCTGTGAACTGGAAATTGTACTGTAGTGCACTTCTACACTATCGCTGTAGTGCACTAGGAATTATCATTTTAAAGGTTGGTAGTTTTGTCTTGAATGCTGATACAGTCAAGAGGCTCTTATAAAAGATGTCAAATAGAGTCCCACCCTACACTCAGATTGTGGTCATTTTTGGATGGGGATTGGGGTAACCATATTAAGCAAATTACCACAAAAAAAAAAAGGAATCCCAGTAAAAATAAAAATCCATCTGTCGGCAGCACTAAGTCTAACAGCTAGTTTTTGTCTCATTGTGAGAAATGTAGCCGAAGCCGTGAAAATGACATAATAATAATAATAATAATAATAATAATAATAGAAAAATGCTATAATTTAGGGGTGTGTAGAAAACCCGCCAAACCCGACCCGATCCAACCTAACCCACCAGGTTGGGTCAGTTTTTAGGGCTTAGTGAGTTGAGTTGGGTTATAAAAATTTTTTTTTAATAGCAGGTCGGGTTGGGTTTGGGTCATAAAATTACAAACCCGCCAAACCCAACCCGACCCACCCATATTTTAATATATGTTTAAAATATATTATATATTTAATAAATTTAAAAAAAAAAAAAAACAGTTGTAGAGTACTTTCTTGGTTCCTACTATCATATATAATATAAAATCCTATTAGTTCTTTTAATATATATTTAAATATATTA
Source organism: Quercus agrifolia (assembly GCA_029955455.1). NCBI lineage: Eukaryota > Viridiplantae > Streptophyta > Magnoliopsida > Fagales > Fagaceae > Quercus > Quercus agrifolia. Next base: position 67,117,650 of record JARQAD010000001.1, on the reverse strand, counting down.
TATAATTAATAAAAAAATTAAAATTTTAGATATATTTTGTTTATAACTGACTTAGGAACTCATTTATATTTTGTTTATAAGTGAATTAGAATACTAGTTCATTTATATTTTGTTTATCAACTCAGTTGGATACTTAAACATATTTTGTTTACAACTAAGTTGGAATATTAGTTTATATATTAATGTATATTTTTTTTTATCAACTTAGGTAGCAAGTGTGATATATTTTTTTCTACTCAATTTAATAATAATAGTAATAAAAAAATTGTCCAACCCATGTGGGTTGGGTTGGGTTGAATTTTTTTTTACTCACCATGGTGGGTTAAGTCAAAAAAATCCCCTCAACCCGACTCATGCACACCCCTAATTTATTCAAAAAAAGACTTACAAATTGATATGATTATAAAAATAATTCATATCATATTAACGACATAATAATAATAGGAAAAAAATTTATAACTATTTTTAAAATTATTGATTGTGATTATATATATATATATATATATATATATATATATATATATATGACGGATTGAACTTAAAAACTCCGTGTTTACATCATGTCTCAAACCAATAAACACACCATCCAGTATTCAGTGGCTAGTAGCTAGGGTGACCTATTATAATTGATGCATGATAAAAATAATGTTTGTGATAAGTTAATACAAAAGTAATAATACTCTAATTACAACTTGCCATTTTAGTAGACATAACTGTATACAATATAATTCAACAACAATTCTTAGGTTAATTATAATTACCAAAAACTACACATATTCTATATACAACATAATAAACAAACTTGTCTAGTTTTTCTCAAAATTAAAAACAAACTTTGTCTAGCATGCATCCATTTTTTCTTTTCCTTGTGTGTGTTTGTTTCTCAAACAACAACAACAACAACAACAACAACAATAAAAAGATAATTGTCACATATTGCTTAAGAGAATATGTTGTGTGTTGTATAACTTATCTCATTCTCTCTTAAAAGTTGTCATGGTTTTTGAGTGGAGTTGTAGTGTATTTTTGTGTTAAAAACATTTTCACTCTCCCTTGTATGGGTGTTTGTTTCTCAAAAAAAAACAAAAACAAAAAAAAAACCAAACAAACAAACAAATTTGTCTAGCATGCGTGAGAAAGGTGTCATGGTGATGCAGCGTATAAATATAAATGAAGTCAAGGCCACATCCATCAATTGGATCTTACAGGAAACAAATCATAGAAACATTTAAGAACCATTATATGACATTGGACTTATTTGAATTGACTAATTAGCTTGCCCATAGTCATAAATTCTCAATTCAATAAGCACAACAACCTACTATACTACTTGATTTTGACCCAGGTCCCTCTGCTAGGAACACCATCATGGACCACAAACAATTGATAATAACCAGGCGGGGCCAATGCAGCGGTGGCCGGAGCATAACCTTCAACAACAAAGTTCCCAGTTGATGTTTCGCTCACTTGTTCAAGAGCCAAAACCAAAAGCCTTTGGTTCATGGAAAAGGAATGTGTACTAAACGATGGAGCTACCATTGTCAAGTACAGCTTCTCAATGTCACCTTTTCCCTTCAAGTGAAACCCTAAAGAAAACTTCAGCTTATAACCAAGCTCCACACTAGGCTTAACCCAAGCAATGGATGGCCTAGACTTATCGGAGCAGAAATATGGTGGATAAAAAACTTCAAGGCTTAACTCAGTAGGATAGAGTGTGGTGAAGTTGTAGTTTCTATTTGGGTTACTCCCACCCACTAAAACACGACCATCAGAGAGCAAATGCGCGGTTGAATGATAGAGACGAGGAATTGTGGTAGGACTCAAAATCAAAAACCTGCCTCGATGCTGATGAGATAAAAAGATAAAAGTTAGCTTATATTAAAAAAAAAAAAAAAAAAAGTGAATTTAAACCAAAAGAAATTTGGCAAAAAATAAAATACCAAACCTCTTGGTTGGTACTAAAAACAATATTGCCATTGCTGGTTCCATTGCTGATAGGCATATCAGGATGGTAAAGAAGCGGGTTTAGAACCGGTTCTCTAGCCACGCCCCAACCGGCTGTTCCTTTTGCCGCACCATTTATGATCAACACGTCTCCTGTGGGCAACAATAGCATGTCACCCATCACTCTATTCATTGGCATATCTTCCATTTCCCATTCAGCATTTTCTTTTGTGATAACCAACCGACCACAAGTTTTAGCTGCATCAAGAAATTCTCCTTTGTTGGCGTGGAAATTGGAATACGGCAATGTCCCACCACAAATCAAAACCTCAGCATCTGGGGTGTTGGTAGCATTATTTGGTAAGAGCTTTAGAGGGAGTAGAACTGAAGAACCAGTACTAGGATAGTTTCGAGAAAAGCCTCCGGGCATAACCGGGTAGTTTCTAACAACAATGTTGTTCACATAGTCTAGTAAAATTGCACGGTCGTTTGCGAAAATGAAAAGATTTCCATCGGGGGAGAGGTGTGTAAAAGGGTAGAGATTGTTTTGTACACTTCTATAATAATTAGTTTCTTGAAGGAATGGAAGTTGGTAAAGTTTATGATCGGATTTGGAGGTTTTAGGGATGAATTCGTAGGAGTGTTGAAATCTCCCACCGACAACAATGATTTTCCCGTTTGGTAAAATTTGATTTGAAGCATACCATCTTGGTTGAATAAGGCCTTTTGGGACCTCAACCCAATCAGAAATTGGAAACGGCTTGAGGTACCTAACAACTCGTTGCCCATCATTGTAGCCACCACTTTGCACTAACATACCATCTGGGTCCAATGCACCTGAAGAGCACCATGTATCAGACAGAACCGTGAGTGCCCGAACGCTACGATTTGCTAAATTGAATTCCACAGAATGAGCATAGCAATCAATGAATTTTGAAATGTTTGGGCACTTCCCACTTGGTAGAGTAATGTTGGAAGGACCCATGTTGGTTCTGTCAAATGCAACAATTCGATCATCTGGTAACAATGCCATGTGCATTGCTGAAATTCCTATACTTCTCTTTAGCATTTTCCATTTGCCAAGGTAGCCTTCGGAATAGCAGCCCAAGGCTAAAGTGAAGAATGAACAAATTGCCAATAGAAGGAATACTATGGTTTTAGCTGCTATAAAAGAAAAATATGCTCTCACTCTGAAACAGGAAAGGGAATTCTCTATATTGCAAAAGACTGAAATGAATTAAATTAATTTACAAGCTCTGTTCCTCTATATATATATACAGAGACTAAAAGAAGAGTTAATGAAAAAACAAATAACTAACTCCCTAAAAATACGGAAAGTAGTTACATCACAAGTCCAGCTCATGTGCATGTCCTTCATCAATCCAGATCATGATTGTACAGATGTCATCATCTGCTGCATTGATCATAGCAGCTGATCATAATGAGGCATAGCTTCAATCACAGTCATTGCTATGGTTTGATCATTGACTTCATCACTTGGTAGTTGCAGCCGGACTTGATTAGCTAAGTGTTGATTCTCTTGTGGCAAAGGACCATTCTGTTTTGCTATTTTAACACTCCCCCTCAAGAGCAAAGCTCTTGTATCAGAATTGTGATTTTGATATTCCGGATAATGTATCTCATGAGCAAAGATATTGATGACTCCCAGTCTTGCCAATAGCTTGGAGAATTGATCAACTCCAAGTGCTTTTGTGAAAATATCTGCTAACTGATTTCTTGAAGCTACATAGAACATTTTAATTGTACCATCCAGTGCCCTGTTTCGAACTACATGACAATCTGCTTCTATGTGTTTTGATCGCTCATGAAACACAGGATTTGCAGAGATGTGTATAGCTGCCTGGTTGTCACAGTATAATAGCACAGGTCTCTCATGTGGGATGTGTAAGTCTCTTAGTAAATAGAGCAGCCAAGTAACTTCACATGTGGTAGTTGCCATGGACCTGTATTCTGCTTCAGCAGATGACCTGGACACTATGTCCTGTTTCTTAGACCTCCAGGAAACCAAAGAGTCTCCAAGGAAAACACAATAACCAGTTAAAGATTTCCTTGTATCAGGGCAGCCTGCCCAGTCTGCATCACAGAATGCCTTCAGCTGCAAATCTGATTCAGCAGGAAAGAACACTCCTTGCCCTGGTGTGCCCTTAATGTATTGGAGGATTCTAGTGGCTGCCTTCATGTGTGGAACTCGTGGTTGAGACAGGAACTGACTAAGTCTATGAACAGCATAAGCTATGTCAGGTCTGCTCAAAGTGAGGTACATCAGTTTCCCTATCAATCTTCTGTACTGTGCTGCATCTTTAAGCAATTCACCATCTGTTTTGGAGAGCTTCAGCTGTTGTTCCATTGGAGATTTGACTGGCTTGCACCCAATCATACCTGCCTCTTTCAATACTTCAAGAGCATATTTCCTTTGGTTGATGCTAATGCCTTTAACATTTCTTGCAATTTCCAAACCCAAGAAATATTTGAGTGAACCAAGATCTTTGATTCCAAATTTCTGATCTAATAAGGTTTTTAACTTGGCAACACAAGTTGGATCATTCCCTGTGATTATCATGTCATCTACATACACTAATAATGCAGTAAAACAAGAGCCATTTGAGTGAACAAACAAGGAATGATCAGCTTGAGATTGTTTGAAACCAAGCTGCATAATGGTGGCAGAAAGCTTGGCATTCCATTGCCTTGAAGCTTGCTTAAGTCCATAGATGGATTTCACCAACTTGCATACCAAAGGAGCAGCATTAGTTGAAGTGGAAGACTCCCCCTTGCTGTGAAAACCAGGAGGCAAATCCATGTATACCTCCTCATCAAGGTCACCATGGGGAAAGGCATTGTTAATGTCTAGCTGGTGCAAAGGCCAACCTTTGGCTGAGGCAAGAGCAATCAGCACCCTTACAGACACAGTCTTAGCAACAGGACTAAAGGTCTCCAAGAAGTCAAGCCCTTCCCTTTGAGTGTACCCCTTTGCAACCAGTCGTGCCTTATACCTTTCTACAGTCCCATCTGAATTCAACTTCACCTTGTAAACCCATCTACACCCAATAGGCCTCTTGCCAGGTGGTAAAGGGGTGATGATCCAAGTGTGAGTCTGCTCTAAGGCCTTGATTTCCTTATCCATAGCATCCCTCCAAAGAGGGTCAGTGACTGCTTGGTGGAAGGAATGGGGTGCAGGATGGCTAGAGCTAACAGTCATGAGATAGGACTGATAGGCAGCATCCATATGACTATAAGTGATACAATCTTCAATGGCATAAGGAGCACCTGATGCATGAGCAGGAGCAGGGCAAGGTGACTGCACAACTGAATTGCAAGCATAAGCTTGTAAGTATGCTGGAGGTTTGTGAGCTCTGGTGGACTTTCTGATTGGAGGGGGGTCTGCAGTGGGTGTATCAACAGCAACAGATGCAGAATCAAGGGAATTGGACTGAACCACAGGCTCAGAAGAGGGACTGGAGGCAGTAGAGATGGGAAAAGGAGTGGAAGGAAGAAGAGAAGAAAAAGAAGGAGTACAAGAATCAGAAGGAACATCTGGTATGGTGACAGGAGTGACAAAAGAAGTTATAGCAGGAGAAGAAGACACATCAACCTCAGAAATAAAAGGGTCAGAAGAATCATGGACAGAGGCAGCATAAGGAAAAATATTTTCATGAAAATAGACATCCCTTGAAACAAAAATAGTTTTGGTGGAGAGATGCATTACTTTGTAACCCTTAACCCCAATAGGATAGCCTAGGAAGACACATTTTGATGCTCTAGGATCAAATTTAGTCCTATTGTGAGAGAGGGTGGAAGCATAGCATAAGCATCCAAAAACTCTTAAATGAGAATAACTAGGGACTTGGCCAAAAAGAACCTCAAAAGGAGTCTTATGGTTCAGCACAGAAGAAGGAGTTCTGTTGATCAAATATGTGGCAGTGAGTATGCAATGTCCCCACAAATGCAAAGGTAAGTTGGATTGAAATCTAAGGGCTCTTGCAACATTTAAGAGGTGTTGATGTTTTCTTTCAACTATGGCATTCTGTTGAGGAGTCTCAACACAGCTTAAATGGTGCAAAATACCTTTTTCAGAGAAAAATTTGGACATAATGAATTCAGTGCCATTATCAGTCCTAATGCACTTGATTTTTCTGCAAAATTGAGCTTCAATCATAAGATAGAATTGTTCCAGGATGACTTGAGTTTGAGATTTATGTTTGAGGAGATAAACCCAAGTGCATCTTGAACAATCATCTACAATTGTTAAGAAAAACTTGCAGCCATCAATGGTAGGAGTGGAGAAGGGTCCCCACAGGTCACAGTGGATTAAATCAAAACAATGACTAGAAATATTAGAACTAGGTGCAAAAGGCAGACGTTTCTGCTTGGCTAGAGGGCAAATATCACAATTAAGCATCTTATTATCATTGGAAATTGATACATCATTGTGTTTCAACAATGCCAACTTAGCATTTGACAAATGTCCTAATCTGTAATGCCAAATATGTGGCTGTACATGAACACTATTGACAGAACTAAACATAGCATGCACATTATTAATAGAATGAAAATCAACATTGCAAGTTGGTGAGGTTGAAATGTTCTCTTCCAGCAGATATAACCCTTTGTACTCTTTACCCAGACCAATTGTGCTCCAATGAGCCAGGTCCTGGATGAAGCATAGAGATCCAAAAAACATGAGACAACAAGAAATGGATTTAGCCAATTTGCTTACAGAAAGGAGATTGAATGTGAATGAAGGAACACATAGAACATTGTGAAGAGTAAGTTTTGATGAAATTTTAACAATTCCTATGTGTGTGACTAAAGCAGATTCTCCATTTGGAAGATGAACAAAGGTGTTCAAAGTGGCTGTGATTGAAGTGAAACAGGACACAGAATGCACCATGTGATCTGTGGCACCTGTGTCAATGACCCAATCTGATTTGCTGAAGGCATTTCTATCAACCTTTTTAGCAGAAAATATAGAATGCTTGAAAGATGGAGTGAAAAGTTGATTGGAATGATTACCTGACATGAAAGCTGAATTGAAACTAGGATAGGTATTGATTTGAGGATAGGTATTGACTGAAGAACATTCACCAGAAGGTCCTCCTACACCAGCAACCATACAAGAGATGCTTGCATTTGCAGCATGATGTGTATCACCAAGATTGCTTCCTGTCCCAGTGTTTCCAGAATTAAGAAAAGCCAGTAACTTCTCACATTGTGCTTTAGAAATGGGGCACTGATTTCCATTGACCAAACCACCATCTCCAGGATTGAATGTTACTTGATTTGCATTGGCTATCTGCTTGCCTTTTGGCTTGTAACCAGGTGGATAGCCATGCAACTTGTAACATTTTTCAACAGTATGCCCTGTCATGTTGCAATGAGTACAGAAAGGCCTTTCCTTCTTGCCATTTGCCTTGAAATTTCCTTTGGAATTGGCATACATCGCCATTGTATCAGTCTGAGAAGAATTTGAGTTTCCATGGCCAACACTCTTGTGCGATTCTTCTTGTAAAATCAATGAATAAACTTTGCTCATTGAGGGAAAAGGATCCATCATGAGAATCTGGCTACGGACAGTGTCAAAATTCTCATTTAAACCCATAAGAAACCTCATCACATAAGCCTTGTTATGTGAATTACTCAAAGTCTTCATTGCTCCGCAAGAACATTCTGGCATTGGTTCATAGTTCAACAATTGATCCCATAATCGCTTGAACTTGGTATAAAACTCTGTCACAGACATTTGATTTTGGCGAATTTCAGAGATTTCAGTTTGCAAGTTGTAAATCTTTGGTCCATTTCCTTGTGAGAACACGTTCTGGAGTTCAATCCACATCTCCCTCGCTGTTTCGCAGTACATTATGTTGCTTGAAACATCCACATGCATGGAATTGATCATCCACGAAAGTACCATGGTGTTGCAGCTCTCCCAATCTTCATAAAGAGGTGAATCAGGATCTGGTTTTGTAACTTTTCCATTGACAAAACCAATCTTCTTCTTCGCAGTGAGAGCAAGCACCATAGCTCTTGACCAGGATTGGTAATTCCTCATTCCTAACAGAGGCTGTGTAACAAGAATGTTTCCTGGATTCTCACTAGAATTCAAGAAATACGGATTAGGAATAGCAGAGGCAGAGTGGTTGGAATTTGTATGTGTGGATGGATTGTTGACAGGTTCAGGGGATGTATGTGTGGATTGGTTGTTTGCTACGATGGACGCCATTGAAGGACCTTGAAGCTCTGATACCATATAAAAGAAAAATGCTCTCACTCTGAAACAGGAAAGGGAATTCTCTATATTGCAAAAGACTGAAATGAATTAAATTAATTTACAAGCTCTGTTCCTCTATATATATATATACAGAGACTAAAAGAAGAGTTAATGAAAAAACAAATAACTAACTCCCTAAAAATACGGAAAGTAGTTACATCACAAGTCCAGCTCATGTGCATGTCCTTCATCAATCCAGATCATGATTGTACAGATGTCATCATCTGCTGCATTGATCATAGCAGCTGATCATAATGAGGCATAGCTTCAATCACAGTCATTGCTATGGTTTGATCATTGACTTCATCACTTGGTAGTTGCAGCCGGACTTGATTAGCTAAGTGTTGATTCTCTTGTGGCAAAGGACCATTCTGTTTTGCTATTTTAACAGCTGCCATTGTTTTTCTGATGAACACTAGTACATTCTTATGATTAGCAGCCTGACTATTTATATGGTGATCTGACAATGAACCAGCATTAAAAGCCCTTAGACTCTTAGGTAATTTCTCGGCTTCTGCACTGCAGCCTTACTGCCTTAGGTAATTCTGCTTGAACATAAATTACAGTTTTATTCAATGAACAACTCTCTTTCTTTTCTTGTTTTTTTTCCGCCTTACATTTAATTTGACAAGAGCATTTTATAGACTGAATAGCACTTTCTTAACGTGTAGTATCTATTCTGTGTAAACATTAATATATAAAGCTAAATTCAATGAACAATTCTCTTTCTTCTTCTTCTTTCTTCTTGGCTAGGGCATTGCAGACTTTAATTCGGTGAACAGAAACAGCTTACTTAACATTGTGTAATTATCCTTTTTTGTGTGTGTAAACATTAAGAACGTCATACTCATATTATCACATGTATAAGTGTGCTTTACTATATATATATATATATATATATATATATATATTGATTCCATGTGTCACTACATATGAACACATTAAAGATGAGAACATTATAGTTATACAAGGGTTTCATATTTTTTTTCCCCATAAAAAATAAGCAAGAGTAGAGAGATTTAAATTTAAGTTCTCTCCATAATAATTTTAAAAAATAAAAATATATATACCATTGTACAGTACTACAAGACTTCTGTAAACAAGGCCTCTCTTTTTTTTTTCTTTTTTCTTTTTTCTTTTTTCAATTTAAATATGTACACACAGGTTTCATCGATCATAGGATGACATGTATTTGCTAGAATTTGAGTCTTTTTTTGGTGGCTTTGATAGGTAGGTGAATGGTCTATACTAAGGATAGGCCTTAGTTGTAGATAGATGGTTCAGATTCCTGACTTAAATTAGTGTTAAATACTGTAAATGCATTTATGTCTCTGATGGTGGATAAGTGCGGTTAATGTCATGTGTTGTGTGTTGTTCTTGTTTTGGAATTGTGCGAAAACTGAGAAGCCCATTGCAATTATTGAACCGCGTGAAACCAAGTTTATATCCACGAGAACAAAACAAGAAGCCCTTTTAACATTTTTTTTTTTTTTTTTTGGTAAACTAAAAAAAAAAAAAACTGTTATAAGGGCTTCTAACAGTTTTTACTGCTTGGCATGGGACACCATTCAATGCAGTTTTGGCTACATACATTAATTATTGTGTTGTGGTGGCCGAGCTGGTGGGCCGGTGGCAACTGGGCACATGGGTGCACAATGTGAAGAATATTCTCTGTGACGAGTAATGGTACCCAAAAATATTTACTAAAAAAAGAAAACTGTAATATATTTCTAACCTAAAACTTGAATCATTTTTTTCTTAAACTCTTAAATACTTTGTGCATGGAAATATGTTAATCAAACTACAAGATTCTTTACTTTTTCTCAACAGTTGAGTTAACCTATGCTTTCTAATTTTCGTTTAGGCTCACCACTTGCATTTATTTTTGTATCTATACACTTTCTCCTAAATTTTAATGTGAAATATGCAATAGTGAGTAGACTGAGTTGAGGTGCTAGTGCTGCGCATGCCACATCAGTAAACAGTGGTTTTTAATTGGTACTGACTTGAGGAAGGACTGTGGTGGCCTGTGGGTAAAAGCCCATTACGATAAGTCAAGTCAGCTACATGTTCAAGGGCCCAAGCGAAGGCCCCAAATCTTTACCACTATTGATCTTTGTGTGACACAACCATAATGATACTATATAGTATAAATAGTGTTTGTTTTTTTCCTTAGATGATATCATATACACTATACAGTGTTAGTGACACTAAAACTTTCATTTAAAAAAAAAATTACAATTAACCTATTTGTAAATGGCCTATTTCAATTTAGTTCACAATCTTTCAACTGTTTTTTTTTTTTTTTTTTAATAAATAAAGAAGCTCATTTGTTCATGACAAATGAAGATAAAAAAAACCACTACATAAGATAAACAAAGGGCCAAAACATAATTGTCAAATTATCAATAAGACATTAAAACAAACCCAGTTCACAAATCGATGAACTTTTAAGATTCCATTTTTTTAGGATTCCATTTAAATTAACATATTTAGTATTTTTCAGGCAAACAAATTATTCATTGAAATTTGACCCATTACAATTTAATCTCAAAATCTTTTTTAATTATTACATTTTTAACTTTGTAGTTTCAATTAGAAATGAAATCATTAAAGTTACTTTGAACATAATCTTAGAAATTTCATTTTAGTCCGAATCTTACATCATTCACATCTAGTTGTGCATAATTTTTCTATTTTGGCCTACCAAAAAGTTTTTATTTACTTTACACAACAGCTTTAACAATGCACCATACATTCCATTTCCAGCGTCATTGGCACAAAAGAATGTCATTGGTCATGCTTTAATGCCAATATTTAATGAATAAGGGTAACGTTTGTAGTAGTTGGATCTAATAATAGATTTAGGGTTCAAAGACCGTCTTTACTAAAAATCCAATTAATATTTTAGCCTAATAATAAAGAGTAATTATTACATAACAGATATTTATAAGTCAAAATTCTATTGACACAAAATTTGACATGTATATTAAGAATATAAAAAATATGCAATTCAACGGTTAGATTTTCAAAATATGCAGTAATTTTTATTTTATTGAGTAAGACCAATTTCTTTTGTAGCTAAATTTTGTCCAAATATTTATTGTAGTTAACGATGCATCACATGGGGTGCACCATCCAACTCCATTTGTTCCCAAGATATTATTAATTCGAGCATATGTAGTTGTGGGTCTAATCAAATTTAATTTATCATAAGAGAAACAATTACAGCATAAACTAAAACCCCTTTAAAAAAACTTCTCCGTTTCTAGTACTTGGTTTTCTAAATAATCCATGCCTTCCAACCAGTTCTTTCTTCTGATTCAGCTCCAACCCCACCTCTCAGTATCCAATTATAAGAAACTTTCCGAAGAGATAGAGTGATAATGCTATCCAGAATGATAGTCATTCCATAGTACTTTATGACTTACGCGTACAATTAAAAGAAAGGATCACAACATTAGTATTCTAATTATCAAGGAATATGCCAAATTGCCAATAATGTAAAATTTGAATTGTATGGATGTTGATCACTTAGGCACTTGAGGAGAAAAAACCAATACAACTATCATTGACCCCATCTAGAGTATTCATCTGAATTTCTTCTTTGACAAAAGTATACTTTTAACCTTTAAAGTTTTGTGTTATTTTTATTTTGGTCATATAAAATTTTAAATTATTTTAATTTTAATTTTAATTTCAAATTAGTCCTTAAAAATATCTAACTCGGCAAGCGGAAGAGAAAAATTATCTTTACATATTTTCTGCTCACAAAACTATGAGGTTGGTTTATACAAGAAATCTTGATAATATAAGGGCAAAAAAAATAGAAAAACCAATATATTTAGTATTCTAGTGACATTAGGTGATCATAGAAATGAATATTGTTAGGGTTATGTGTTTTGGTATTGTCAAACCATACCAAATTATTTGTCTTTTATTAAGTTTTGATGTGTCTTAAAGTTGTAATTGAAAACTAAGTACCCGTTTGGATTGAGAGTCTGCGTTTCTCACGTTTCACATTTCCTTCTTCTTCTTTTTTCTTTTTTTCTTTTTTTTTTCCTGCACTTGTTTTTGCTTTTAGAGACAAAATCCATTGTTCATGAATAGTGTGCGCACTATTCACACACTATAGCAACACTGTTCACGCAGGACCCACAACTACTCTGTTAAAAAGATATTAAAAATTGGTCCCACAATACTATTCACACATTTAAAAATTATTTTGTTACAGTGTTTTCAGTTTTCATTTTCAGCAAAAATAAGTTCAATCCAAACGAACCCTAAGTTGAAGATGCAAATTAAGTTTGCTCAAGAAAAGTGCATCTTCAGCACATTTTCAGCATGTACCTTGATAGCAATCTTAATACCTCTCAATAGCAATCTCGATACTACCTCAATACCTCTCAATAGAAGCTCAAAACCTACTGCCTCCTTGTTAGCAATCTCAATACCTCCTCGATACATCGAGTTTCATGGATCAGCAAAAATCAGCAATGAAAAAAACTCATAACTTATTCGTTTGAAGCCCGAATTGAGATCTTTTTGAACCGGTATTTAAAGGACATCATAAGCCATCTATTAGAAGGCTTTTTATAGAGAGAAACACTCCATTTATGAGGCTAAGGTTTTGTCACCAAGTTTTCTCTATTTCACCAACAAAAAAGTTTCAAAGTAGATCTGAAAATTCCATTGGTAAAGAAACTGAAGTCATAGTAACTACCACAAACTTGCTACTGTGAAGAAAACCTTCAAGAGGTTCTTGAAGTCAATTGGAGGTTCCAATTGTGATTGTGGATGGAGCGTTCATATACTGGAGAATTCAAAGGCTCTAAAGCAGTTGAAGATTTTTACTGTAAGTTTATATATTGTAAGTCTAAGGACAAAAGTTTTGTACTAGATTTGAAACTTCTTTTTATTATAGTGGATTATTTTTGGGAAGGTTTCCCCTCAAGTTTTTCTTTGTGAAACTAATTTGTTTCATTGGTTTTCTTGGGTCATCATATCTTATCTTATTTACTATTCAGTTATGCATGATATTGATGTTTGTTTGTTTAACCAAAGATTATTCATAATAGATCTAATTAACAACTTGGCTTTAAAACTTTTTTATTCTATCAATAGAGGTCTAAATTTCCTAATAAAAATATTTTATGATAGTTTATATTATAAATGGTAGTTTTATATAATTTTGTTTTACATGTTGCATTTCCTTGAAAGTATATGTGCTTGATGGTTTAAATCAATGATCAATACAGCTGCAGGTTCACTGCAGTTCAGTTCTAAAGTTGATATGTGTTAGTGTAAAGTGCTAAAATTTTAGATAAGCAAACACCAGAAATCTTTCTTTTCTTTTCTTTTTTTTTAATTGAGCTTTACATCGAAAATGTTAGCAGGAAAGGAAAAGGATTACAAAGTAATGAAAAATGACAAGATTGCTTAAGCATGTTTATATCCTAACAGTGTCTTCCCCCACTAATTATTGAACGTTAAATTAATTTTCTACCTAATCATTGTGGTTATTAATAGGGATGTAATCAGTTTGGGTCGGTCGGTGTTGAAGGCAATTTTTGCACCTAACCAAAAATTTTAGTTTTAATTTTTGAGCACCAAAACCGACTTGTAAGAAAGGGACGCCAACCGACCGATTGCATTCGGTTTCAGTTCAATTCAGTCGGGTTTCGGTATTTGGGATGTGAGAAACAAAAGCAATTTAAAAAAAAAAAAAAAAAGAGAAGATATTTTTGCATCAAACGGGGATATTATTGAAAGACAAAAGCACTACAACAACTAACAAGAAAAGCAGGACCAACATAGACCATGTTTTCAACACAAAATACAGAGCAACATAGCAAAAAACATAAAACACAAATTAAGATTAAGTCACCATCTACAACAAAAGGTAGCAGCTACAGAGTTTCTTTAAAACAAAAATCAAAAAGGATAGATGAAGGCTTGAACTTGTCAACAAGTGGCCAAAACACACGTGTCATTCTACTAAGCTACTCACTCAATTATATTTTAAACTTACATAAATATCTATATCTCAGTCGGTTTGGTTGGTTTTGGGGTGAAAAAATCCAACACCAAAACTGAAACCGAAATATTTCAGTTTCAAGAAATTCAAACCTAAACTGAATTGTACCAAACCAAAACTGAAAAATTGGACTCGGTTCGGTTGGTTTTGGACAAATTTTTCGGTTTACCAATTTTTTGCACACCCCTAGTTATTAGGATAAGCTGAAAGATCATATTAACACTTGAGTTCTACAAAACATATATATATATATATATATATATATATATATAAAATATGAAATTACTCAAAACCCCATTAATCAATTTGTTAGTCAATTCAAAGCCAATGGCCTTATTATCTAGTGGTATTTTCCCCCTTCTTGTGGAGAAATTATAGAGTTCTCTGATGGACCACGTCATTTGTCCACCATTCCACTAAAAAACTTCCACTTATTTAAAATTGCTGAGTCAGTAATTAATTTATGTTTAAAAAAATTTTCTAACTAACAATTTTAAATAAATAGAAGTTTTTTAGTGGAATGGTGGACCACATCACTTGTCCACTATGTGGATCTTATAATTTCTCCTTCTTGTAGAATCCCAGAGATCGAATCCTATTTAATTAAAAAAAATTAAAACACAAACTACAAATGATATATCAAAACAAATAAATAGAAGAAATGTCATCACTTGGTCCATCTTGAGAATGTTGGGAATTGTGCCCTAAAATTCAAATTGTTTATTGATTTTAATTAATAAAAGTGCTTTATTTTTTGAGATTATATGAACATTGGAAATTATGTATTCATTTGATGAATAGTCCATAAGTTACATTGTATGTGATTTCAGTATATTGATGAGATTAACATATAGAATATATAAATTACAATTTCTTGTAAATAATACACTTTTTTAAGTTCGTTGTCAATAATGAAATTAGGCATTTTATTTGATAAGAATATAACATATTAATTATAATGATTTGTCTTGATCATGAAAGAAGATATTTCTAGTTAATGTGGTAGTATATTAGAATACATTGAACTGGGCCTCTATCACTCGTTCTATAAATTACTATCACTTGAACAAATGATGTCATGACTACTAAATGCATTAATTCCTCATCCTCATAAGGAGGTGAACTCCAACTTTTTTTACTTTTTTTTTTGAAAATATTAAGTATTTTTAACACACACACATGGGAAGAGGGGATAATGTTTTTTAAAGAAACTTACAGTGGTGCATATCCAAAAGGGCCTAACTCTTGGATACACAACATAGACTTTAAACCTCTTAGGTGAACTCCAACTTGAAGTGTAAGTTTCTTTGATGTATATAAAAGTAAGATCTTGTATGGTTAATACTGTAATAAAGTGAGATTTTTGGTAGTACCATGTAGCATTATGGGAATTCTATTTTTCAAGATGGAATTCATGATCTTGTTAATAGAAAAGAAATACTTGTTTGAGATAGATTTAATAGGAAGTGATTGTTCAAAGTATCAGGCTTGATCATTTTAGTAAGGAGTTACTAAAATTTATATTATACGAAATTGGATTCCAAGAATATAACAATAATTAATCAAGAGATTAAATTGGGGACTCAATGACTTAAGATGTAGTGTTAATACAGTGAAAATAACTATTTAACTTTGTTTCAGAATGAATATTTCAAGGAGGGGATAGATATAATTTTAAATAGTCAAGGAATATCTTGTTTAATTAAGTAAACTTGAAATTGCAATTATGTTTTTATAGTATAATAAAATATGATTAATGGTAACTTTAGACTAATTACAAGAATCAAAGGCACATTGAAGCTAGGTTTTATTTATTTATTTATTTTTCTTTGGTTCCATCTCAAGCTATGTATATAAGCCCTTATTAAGGTGTTGGGATGTTCCCTCCTATGTCAGGGACTCACACCAAATTTAAAAATAAATAAGAAGAAGTGAACCATGTAGTTTGCAAAGAAAAGAATAAGAAAATGCAAATTGTGTTTGTTTCGATGTTAAAGTTTTCTAGAAAATGAGTCATTTTTCTAAAACTATTTCATTTTTTTATGTTTGATAGCAACCTTAAATATGTTAAAAAACGATTTCCTAACTTGCTTTATTTAACTTGCTATGAGATAGAGTAGTTTTTTAGAAAAAATTTGATGAAAAACAATCTCTAAAAAATAAGCTTCACTTTTATATTAATCAAAGATAGTTTTCCTTTGACTCTTTTTTTATATGCTAATAAATATTGGAAGATGTGAAAAACTATCTTCACATAAGGTTTTCCATTTAAACAAACAAAGCATTAGTGTAACTCAAGAGAACAGTGAGAGAGAAACATAATTTCTTATGCAGACCAACTGCTTTGTAGCCAAATTGTAACATCATTTCTACTCCAATTTAATTTGATGAAATTTCAGTATGTTGTTCCTAATGAAGAGAGCTTCGTGTTGGCTTGTTTGAGTGCTTGAAATTCCTCTCCATTTGTTCAAATGATTAGACCCACTAAGTGAGATATTTTCTGTTTGCTATAGTTGAAATCCACCCTTGTGATGAATATTTATAGTGAACTATGAATGGTGTGTTCTTGATGTTTTGGTAGCTATAGCATTTGTTCTAGAGAATATTGTTACATACCCATTATTTTATAGAGAAATTTTTTACTGGACTGGATCCCATAGTTTTTCCCTTCTTGTTGAAGAGTTTTCCATGTAAAAATTTGGTCTTCCTTTTTTTTCTTTTTCTTTTTTTCTTTTTTTGTGAAAGAAATTTGGTCTTCCTGATTGTGGGTTGTTATTGAAATTTTTTGTTTATATTAATTATTGTGCTTGGATAATTTATTTTGGAATATCCATTGAATTTCTATAAAGAGAAAAGAAAATAATTTCGCTGGGTATTGTATTAAGGACAAAGTTTAATTACAAAATTGATTGTAGTCTAAGGCTACAACCTTACTCAATAAAATAAACATTACTACATATTTTTAAAATCTAACAATTGAATTACATATTTTTTATGTTTTTAATACACATGTCAAATTTTGTATCAATCGGATATTATTTACTATATGATCTATAAACTTATATTTATACATAATTTTAAACTACAAAACTTGCAATTTAAACAATTTATTAATGACATAGTTATTGATCTTTAATTTTCTAGAAATTTTGCAAGTATAAGGATATAAGAAGATGTAATTCAACAATGAATTTGTCAAAATTCACCTCTAATAAAAAAATATTGAGTAAGATTGTAGCCTTAGTCTACAATCAATTTTGTGACTAAACTTTGTTCTTGTATTAATTGATTAATTTTCCCAAGGTAGCCAGCAACACACAATAATTGCATAGTCTTACGTAGTAAATTTTGTTGAGATGATCATCAGGTCTAGGGATTTTTTAACAAACGAAGACTCTTGGTCACAGATATAGTTATTGAGGTGAAGATCAATGTGGTACAAGGATTTATTAAAGGTTTTTTTTTTTTTTTTTTTTCTTTCTTTTCGGTTTTGAGGTTTAATATTGTTTTAGAGTATAAGATAGCCAAGTGGCGTAAACCCCTCCCCCTTCTCCCCCTCCTAAACCTCTTCATTTTGGGTAACAAAAACAAAAACACAGATATTCAAGAAAGCAGAGCTTTTATTATTTCAACCTTATTTATTGCCCAAATTGTGGTTGTAACTTGTAAGTAAGGTCATTCATTGTCTAGTGCTGCAGGGGAACACCTTGACTCACACCCAGCTCCAAAACATCAACATCTTACATCAAAGTGACACTGTCGAGAACAGAACTCACACAATACGCCTCAGACAAAACACGGCTAAATAATTTAACAAAAAGTAAAAGTAGCTATAATCTTAATTGCATGTGTGGAATCTTATTCTGGATAAAAAAAAAAATAGATACCATTGTGTTACACTGTTACTTAAGACAAAGATGTTATGGGCTATTGTCTAATTTTTATTGACCACAAAAACCTATATAGAGCGGATTCCATGTCCAACTTTTGGACACTTTCGGTCCATCTAAAAAGCTAGGTCCATGACTTCTCAAACTTGGTATCCACACCAATAATTCAAGAAAAGTTACAGAAAGTGTTACCTCTTCTTACCTCTCTCCCCCACCTGCGCTTCTTCCATCTCTTTTTGCTCACAAGATGTAAAAGAGAGGGAATTTAAACTCGAATTTTTTTTTTTCATGTGAAAGATCGGAGAATTACTGAATCACAGAATTCTCGGCAGTCCCTTCCATCTCTTTGTAACACCCATTTTTGTAGGTGCATACATTGATTTGAGAAATCCAAATTTTATTTATATATATATATATATATATATATTTATTTATTTATTTATATATATATATATATATATATATAAATAAATAAAAGACACAACCTTGCATATTTTGAAGTCAATACATATTCGGTTAATTGTAATTCTTCACCATAAATTGTGGGATCATTTACAATGTCCACCCCACCATTCAGACTTCAATGTTAAAATAAAATAAATATATTAGGGATGGATAGAAATATGATGGGAAGTAATATGTCAATTTAGACATATCAATGCATACCACCACCCCCACCAACCTCTTAAATTGTTAATTTCAAAACTAATTAATTTGAATGACAAAATGGATTACATACTATTCTTGAATAAGGACATTTGTAAAAATGTATAGTTTAGGGTATAGATTGCACATAATTACTATAACTTAAAATGAAAAGGATGTATCTTCATCGAAATAGAGCATTTTATCAATGCCTCAACGAGACAGATTTGGTTATCTAGGCTCTTCTATCAGCTTATAATACTTACACATTGAGCTATATTTATTATAAGGTGCTTTTGATATGGGTTGGAAACAGTGTGTGGGGAGTCGTAACTTGTAACACTGTATGCTGACATTTTTTGTATACTAGATTCCTTACTAGTAGATTCCCCCCCAAAAAAAGGTAATTGAAATGCTAAGCAATGAGTTTATTACACAAAGTTCTGCTAGATAGAAATATCATTGTTGCTATTAATCATGGTGAGGGTAAAAGGGAATCCATGTTGTAACTGCTGATGTTGACTCAACTGTATAATGGTAAATGATTCAGAAAGAAAGTCAGACCATTAAAGGCATTCAGTGTTGCATAGGCCTCAAGCTTCAGAAATTGATGACAGAATGAGGTACATCACTCCACACAACGCCACAAAGCACTAGAGACTAGAGACTAGAGACCCATCACAGTTGTCCTCTTTGGTGACGCTTCTCTCATTCATCTTTCTAATCACGTGTTTCCTTTATAGTTCTTTCTGTACAGTAGTCCACTGTGCTCGGATGAACTCAACAAATGATAAACTTGAGAACATAAGAAACAATTTCGCAATGCATGTAACTTCTCTCTCTCTCTCTCTCTGAGTTCTAAGCACAGTTTTGCCAAGATATACTGTTAAGAAGTGAGCTCAAAGATGTAATGTTTGTCGTCTTATTACAGAGCAACATTTTTCATAATAATTGATATAATCAGTTCTGATATGAAGAACATCATTTTCAACTGGTTTAACCACCTAAGATCTTTAAAAATATACTAATATCACAATAGGTCATGTTAGCAATTGTGGAAGAAAAAATTGTGATAAATGTTGTATTAAAATTGTGAAAAATAACTTGTTGCATACTACATCCCAGCTTTAACCTTCCTATCTTCATTGTGCAACTTATTCATCAAAACCATACTTCCAAATTAGAAGTCCAACATTTCAAGGAAATTAAACTAAATTATTTGATTTCTGTAATACATAACTTTTTCCAAAGAACGGTTACAGATCGGAGCAAAAACCATACATTGTTGTTTTATAGGTAGAGGAACATGAACACCATATCCACCATTCACAATATCTAGATTTTAGAGAGAAAAAATGCATATTTTTTTTAATATAATGAACTTCTCATTATCTTTCTCCCCTCACATTTTTCTGAATCTAGGGTTCTCTTTTCTCCCCTCACATTCACAAATCTAGACTGCAACTTGCTCATGTATTAGACAACACTAGAAGGTCTAAGCAAATCAGACATCCAATCTATCACATCATTCTTTTTTTCTTATTCTTTTCTGTTTAATGTAAATATACATCATAATTAACATTCAAAATATTAATGCTCCAATCCAAACAAAACCTCGTAGATTTCTGGGGCTGTAAATAACAAATAATAGATAATGCACTTGTTAAGTGGGTTGCTTCTTAAATAGAGTTCACACATCAGTCAACCCTGAAAAATTATACTTTCACCTTCCTTGAAGCAACGTAATTAGTGTGAAACGCACGCATTACAAAAGCTTGTAACATCGTTGGATCAAATCTTGAAAACATAACTAAGTAACAATGCTAAATAAAGCATATGTATCAGTTAAATGCATAAAGAAAATCTGATCAGAGTGTAGAACCTAAGCCACAGAGAGAGTATTAGTAACCTTATAAGCATACCTCCAAAGGATCTGGTTGATATGCCCATCACTTCAGCCATGAAAAAAGCATCAGTTAGTAGAAAAGTAACTAGTTAATCAGAGATAAGGCCAGAAAAAAAATAAATAAATAAATAAGGGGCGGAGATTACACCGCTCCAACAATCACCCACTATCTCTTGCAGCATAAAAGACAAAGATGTGAAACCAAGAAGTATGGCATATATCCACAATATTAGTATTATAAACTTGTATGTTTAACCTTATAATAAACTTATATCAAATCCCATTTAAGAAAAAATAACTTGTATATAGATATGATAAAGGAAATGTCAAAATAAGGGGTTTCAAGTTTCATGTCATAAGAACTGCATCCAGATATAGAAAAACCCTAAGCAAAAGTAGTGCTTTGGTGTTGAGGCTAGCTAGGAGTGAAAGTGGAAGCTTTAGAAGAAGAAGAAACCAATTATGTAGTAGATCAGGGGAGAACAGAAACAGACAGAGAAGATTCTTGAAGCCATGATGAAAAAATCCAACCCAATGATGAACCTGAAAGAGTTAAAGACTGACACAGAGAAAAACACAAACAAAACCTGCCTGATCCATGAAATTTAGAGATAAAAATAAAAGAGTAATGATGATCCTTTCCCTCTTTCAGTCAGAAAAAGAGCGATAAAAAGCAGTCAATATGTATAATCATTACACCAATCTGCTCATGCCCAACAACCATAATTTATCTAATGACAAAAAAACCCATGAATAAAAACACTCCCAAAAACCTAATAAGCATGCCACATACATACATATAGTGGAACAAAATTGGAAAAAGCAAGGATATTTAGTTACTCACCATTAGATCAAGGCAGATTAAGCAAAACATTGAAGAGAGAATTATCAAAAGGAGATTGTGATGATCAGTGTGAATAGAGGGAAGCAATTATTGGGGGGAATGAAGCCTGGTCCGAGGTCATTAACTTATGATCAAAAATATGATCTTTCTCAACTGGGTATCTCAAAGATCTAATAAACTGGAAAAAAAAATGTTAAATATTGAGAAAAAAATCATAGATCTAGTTGGTGGCCTCGAGCCAGACAACATTCCCCTCAAAACAACAAGCCTCCTCTTCTTCCTTGTTCTCTATTTTCACATACCCAATTATCTCTCTATATAGAGAGAGATATATGGGTGTGTGTGAACTGTGATCATAGTGGTGGCTAAGAAATAGAAATGAGATGAAGAAGTGGATGAATGAGATTGAGATATAGAGAAGTGAGAAGTGAGAAGGGAAGAGATAGAGGGATAAAAAGGCTAGGGAAAGAGAGATAGAGAGGTGAAAAGGACAAACAAAGTTATAAAAGTAGCTGACCCCTCCTGACCCTACCGACTGGTCTTGGGTTCCAGAAATGACCACGACCCTCTCTCTCTCTCTCTCTCTCTCTCTCTCTCTATCTCACTTCTATCACTCATCTTAGGCATCTATCTCATCGTCTCTACTACCATGCAGTATATATAGAATTCAGCTCCCTCTTTCTCTCTCTCTTTCTATATATCTCACGCATACTTTTTCTTTTTACACGTTGATATCAAATCCCTTGTCTACCGCGAGAGATCATCATGACCTAATCACACCATCAGCTATAATACTTAGCACTAACTTTTTCTTAACAAACCCACATCAATTCTCTTTATCTCAATTGAAATTTGAAATTAAAAGAGTCAGTTTCATAGTTAAGATTTTATTTTTAAAATTTGAAAAAATATATATAAAAAGTTTACATTATTTAAAATTTTAAATAATATAAATTTTTATATTTAAATCCACTTTAAATGGAAAAGATTCTTTAAAATATCTTACTTACTGAATTCAAACAATATACCTTAGACCATTACTGGGTTTTTGTTTTTTTATCTATGTTACGACTATAAAGTTGATAATGATGACATAATAACCCTAGACACCTCAAAAACATACGATTAGGGAGACATGATGATGATGATGATGGATGGTGATGAGACACGAAATAAGTAAACCAAGGAAGAGTCAGAGAATTAGTTGAGCTAATTTACCAACCCAATATTGGAAAATTAGGTTCCTTCTTTTCGTTTCTTTCTCCTTTTTCTTTTTACTATTATACAAACTTTTTACATTTTCATGGGTACTGTAAAATTTGGGTAACACTACAAATAATAAACGTGAAAAAGGGAAACCCCCCTCGTTCAGTGCAATTTTTTTTTTTTTTCACATCTTTTACTAGGCTTGCGGGGGATTCGAGACTAAGACAGAGAGAGTACAGACACATATAAGAGTAGAGGAGTCAGCGTACTATTCTACTTCTATAGATTTTCAGGTGCTCTACGGTCCACCTTTGATATATGGTCTCCTCCCTTTTGATTCCAAGAACTTTTACTTGAGCACCACCATTAAATTTAGTGCCACTAGTGTATTGTTCTTATAGCTATATAACCATTTTAGAATGAAAACAATTTTCTAATCAAGTACTGTTTAGTGTTTATTTTGATATGTTAATTAAGTTAAAACAGTCTGTATTTGGGGCTATCCATAAAAAATAAAAATATAGAGTATAGTTGGGGTTATGATGTTTGCTTAAAGTTTTTATTTGATGTGACAAAGTTACTATCAAATGTGATTCTATTATTATTTATTTAAAATAAGTATAAGTTAGAAAATATGGGTTATCATGTGATATGGTGGAATTTACCATCAAATTTGACTTGGTCACAATTTAACAAGAAAAAGTAAAATAAAATAAATACTAGAAACTTTAGAGTTATTGATTGCTCAATGTAACGTGAGTGAGTGACCAATATATGTGACAAAATGATTATCACGTGTAACCCTGTTTGCATTAGTAGAGGTATTATAGTCACTAACAAAAGTGTGGGAATCGTAAAATTTCCCCTTAAATCCAATTGATGTGCAAGATATCAATACAATTGGAATCAAGGAAAAGCACGAGAATGTCTAGGAGCATAACAAAAATCTCACAAGAATTTTCACATCCTTGTTTTGAGTTGTGGTAGATTCGGATATAATCTTTTTTTCTTTTTTTCTTTTTTTTTTCTTTTTATTTTTTTTAAATTCTGAACTATGATGAGTTGACACCTCATCTTGTTGTGAGACTTTTTTGTGTCCGTAGAAGAATTCAAAAAGCATCCTACACATAACTCTCTAATTAGGAATCCAAATCCAGGATGAAAAAAATTTATTTCCAAATCGATTTAGAGGAAAATTCCTCAAACCCACTATGTGGTGAATGATAAATCTATCAACGTGTTACTTTTAGTTACATGACTTATGTATTGGAGGAAAACTCATAGATGATTTTATGAGTCACCACATAATGGGTTAAAGAAAATTCTCTAAATTTGGTTGGAGGAAAACTTTGTTCATCTAGGATATATACCTCACGACTCAACCTCTCTTCATTCTCTATTCGTATCGTCCACCACAAAGTACAATGTTTGGCTACAAACTTGGTTGTAGTCAATGGTTGCAACTTTCACTAAAAAATTAAAATTGTTACATATTTTGAAAATCTTAAAATTAGATTGCATGTTCTTTATGTTCTTAACACATATGTCAAAATTCATGCCAATAAAATGTTATTTACTATTCCATCCAAAATATTATTTTTAATGCAAAATTTTAGACTACACAATCTTGAAATTTAAACATTTTATTAATGACATAACTATTAATTTTTTATCTTCTAAAAATTAATATAAGAAAAAAAAATGTAATCCAATGGTAAATTTGTTGAAATTCACATCCAATAAAAATATATTGGGTAGAGTTGTAGCCATTAGTTATAACCAATTTTGTAGTCAAACTTTGTCCCACCAGAAAACAATCACTAACTCAAGTATCAAAGTATTAGGTTGATACCACACTGGTATCATTCTAAGCTTTCTCTGTTTTTATAGGTATCCCATTGGCCAATCGTCCTTCTAACCACTGATTCGATTATCACGAACCATTTCACAGGATATTCAAGGGGAAAAAAATACATTACATAGCAAAATAACATTTTAAAAATATACATGTTGTACTTACCCACTCATATTTCAAATGGCACAAGATCCATGTCACATGTCAATAAGGTGTTGAAATGAAAGCTTATTCTGTGGTTGTGGGATTTGAATGATAAGATATTTAGAATAATTTTAACCATATTGCTTTGTAAAGAAAAGTTTTTGCCATAAAAGAAAAAACCGCATTAATCAAGCTTGGCCTACTTTTGTGGCACTGTCAATGCGTCAATGCCATAAAACATGTGCTAATATGTAAATTGGTTACTTTATTTCTAGTTTAGAATAACTTTGTAACTTTTTTTTGATAATCAGAATAACTTTGTAACTAGTAAAAAAGAAAAAAAGGAAGATAGAATTGTCAAATCCTGCCAACCACCAATTTGATTATGTCATGAAATTAAGCTTTATACTTTATTTTTTTCCTTTTTTTCTTTTTTTGACTCTGTAAAGCTTTATACTTGAGATGCACTCTAGCTCCTAAATTTAAAGTTCATCAGTCAGTTGAATTTTCAATTTTAATGTGAATATGATGCCTATGGACTTGGAAAAAATCAGAGGGTGAGATCGGACTATTCTCTTTATAACATCCAAAATGGAAAGGACAAAAAGTAAATACTACTATAATTTAGAATTTATAGATATTAGAGATTAAAAGCACTAACCTTTTTTTTTTTTTATAGATAATTTATTAAACCACAAATTTCTTATTCAACCATCAGAGATTTTACCAGTTGAGTTAACTGGAACTCACAACACTAACTATTTTTAAATGCACAAGAAGTTAAGTATTATTCCCAATATATATTAACAAACAAAATTTAGTTATAAAATTGGTTGTAACTCAATATCTTTTTATTGGAGGTGAAATTTGACAAATCAATCATTGGATTACATCTTCTTCTTATATCTTCATGCTTGCAAAATTTCTAGAAAATTAAAGACTAATAGTTATGTCATCAACAAATTGTTTAAATTATAAGTTTTTGTAATTTAAAATTATGCATAAAATATAATCTTATAAATCATATAGTAAATAATATCCGATTGTCACAAAATTTGACATTTTGTATTATAAGCGTAACGAACATACAATTTAACGATTAGATTTTCAAAATATCTAATAATGTTAATGATCATGAGTAAGGTTGTAACCTTAGCCTACAACCAATTTTGTAGTTAAACTTTGTTTTATATTAAATTGAAGGGATTTCTTAAAAAGTCACGTTAATATTCCACTATTTCAATACAGTGAGTGCCCCAAAACCAATTAATTTAGTCAATTCCAACTACTATATATATATAAAGCCATTTTCCAATCCAAACACAATTATAAAATTCCAAAATTAGTGGCTAATTTTTGTGCCCTAGTATGTGCATATACAATTATATTAAGGGATTTGAAAGCTAGTGTCTAAATATCTAGACCCCTGAACACTCAAATTATTTAACTTAATATAATGTCAAAGTAGTTACTTAGGTTTATTATGCAGATCTAGGTTAAACAATGACAATCATATCACAATAGCCAAAAAATAAAGAAGACAAGTGATACAATGACCCAAGAAAACCAATGAAACCATCCAGTTTCAAGGTAAAAAACATGAGGAGGATTTAACCTAAATAATTCACAAGACAACAAATTCACTAAATAGAATGAAAGTGTTTACAATAGATTTTTTCCTAAATCTAATGCTACCTCTTGTAGTACTTATTTATATGACCACACGCAACTCCAAATTCACAGACTCTTCTATTTAGATTTGTTGCACACAAACACTCCAGTTTGTGACTTTGAGATCCCACTCAAAGGTTTAGATCATCAGCAGTAGTTGATCTTGTATGCAGCAACTTATCTCTACCGGTTCATGCAATATCAATCTAATCTCTGGTAGATGCTTGTTGAGTTAATTAGAAGGTTACAGAACCTCTCAAATCTCATAGGAGTAATTCACAAGTCTTGGAAAATGTTTATTAGGGTTTTTCTTTTATACCTAGTAGTGTTGGACTCAAACCCTAAACGTTTAGCGAGCTTTCGCACTTTTTTTAAAATCTATAGAAAACGCATCTCGATCGGTCGAAGGACTCTCTCGATCAGTCGAGTAAGGCAGATTCTAACTATTCTTGAATCTTGACTTGAATCAACTTGAGAAATATCTAAAACTATTTTAAGACATAAATATCTTATACTAGACATGTTTTTGTACTCGGTTTGCCAACTTACATAAAATTAGAGCCTAAACATTTAATCTTAAATATTTAAAACCTAACAGCTAGGAAGCATGTATATTCAATTTTTGCTTGAACACTAGTATCTAATATATATATATGTATCCATATTAGATACTTTTAACGTTTCTCTCCAAACTATTTTGGAAAGAAACCCTTCAAACTCTTCCTCTATTTTTTTATTAGATGTAAATTTTGAAAATCTAATTATTGGATTGCATGTTCTTATTATACCCTCCATGCTTGAAAAGTTTCAAGAAAATCAAAGATCAATAGTTATGTTATCAATTAAATATTTAAATTTCAAGTTTTTGTGTTATAAAATTGTGCATAAAAAATAAAATTATTGCTCAAATAGTAAATAACATTCAATTTGAACGAAATTTTACATGCATATTAAGAACATTAAAAACATGTAATCTAACGGTTATATTTTCAAAATTCACATCCAATAAAAATTATACGAGGAGTTTAAAGGGTTTTTCTTTAAACTAATTTGGAAAGAAGCCTTATCCCTTCTAGGATACCACTACATGCATGTCCCAGCTAATTTTATTTATTATTATTTTAAAAAGTGTTGATACATTCAGGATATGCTAGTGATACAGCCCTGATACAACCTAGATACAGTTGTAACTCAACCTCCCAATAGTGAGAGATAGGTAGAACTTGTGAGGATTTTTATTTATATTTTTTATATATTAGTTTAAATATTGAACACTTCTCTAGTTATCTTTTATTTACTCTTTCGAATTTTAATTTATATTCTAAACATCATTTAATAGCTATAGATTCATTTTATTATTCATTATTATTAAATTGATATATTATGACAAATGAATTAAACCAAAAATGTGAAAGAATAATGCTAGAGATACAAACTATTTTACAAAAAAATTTACAAACTGCTGATGTGATGAGTGGTTATTGGTAAATGAAAATGAAAATGTGATATTAATTGTGGGTCTAGATAAAAACTAATAAGAGGTTGGCCACATCAACATTTTTTAAAAGTTGTAGATGTATCATTTCTCTTTTTAAAAATATTGTAAAATAGTTTATAACTATAGCATTACTCAAATATGAAAACTTACTCTTGGATCCCTGCCCACATGCCCTATGTGTAGAAGTAAATGACCATGTGAGAAGCCAAACTAATAAAGTTGGAGAATGTTGAACATTTTGAACTTTTTTGTTACCAATCAAACACTATGAGTCTATGACATTAACATATCATAGAATTAGGCAAGGTCTTGATTGAATCCGTGTATAATATATACCTCCATTGACCTTGTCACCTTTTTGACCTAAGACATGAAAATATGAAAGCAATAATACTGTTAATTTCTCTTTTTCTAAGGCCCTAATTTCTTCGTGATTGACCTAACCCCACCTTAGGCACCAAACTTTACCTAGATTTGTGTTCTTTCCCAATTCCCACCATACACATATTAACGGCATTGTCTCCTCTTTTTCTTGAAAATTATTGCTAATAACAACTTTTTTTAACCCTTAACAGACCTATGTTTCTATATGGTTTGACCAATCTCTTGTCACAGCCACATTGTCATCGTTAATTAGTGAACCAATGACTATTTACATATATTTATGACCTCCATTGACCTTTTGCTTTTCTTTGATTCAACCATGATGAGAAAAAATTGTGAATCATTGTTGTCACAGCAAGCTGTGATCCTAAAAGGCCTAAAAAACTAGTACCTCTAAAATAGTGAAAAAAATCTTCTTCAAAGAATTAAAATCCTGTCCTCTTTCTCATGCAAGTAACCTTTAACTCTTTAAGAAATGAATATGCAAGAGTGGTTGAAAAGTGAAAAAGATAAAGACCCTTTTGTGTTAGCTTTTTGGCCACCCAACCCGAGTAGAGGTTGATTGAGAAAAGAAGATTCTTTGTGAACTAGACAACGTAGAAAATAGAACCAAAGCTAGGTGGGTGTTTATTGATGTTTGAAACTTCAAACTCAAAACATACAAGCCACGACACATTGAATTTCGTTTTTAATTTAATTATAATGGAAGAGCAGGTGTTGGAGACTGTTTTTACTGGCAATGTGAAGAGTATTATTATTATTAAAGCTTATATTACTATTTTAATTAAAGCTAACAACCAGTCAGCTTTAATTTTGTCTTTAGCAGAAATTTGAACCGATATGCAAGCAAGTCTACTACGCTAGGCCCAAGACTTAAGTTAAAAATAAATAAATTGAAGCTTGACCTGAAAATTATCCAATGATTAGTCTATGTTAATCATCAATTCATCAATTAAGCAACAAGGTCTAAACCAATAAAATGCACCCCCAAAAAAAAAAAGAGAGGAAAGAAACACCAATACAGCAGGCTAAACAATCTCTGGGCTTATGATCAGTAAGGTTCAAATTCGCTTCTTAAGATTAATCAAAATGTCCATTTCCTGCCTAAGTGTTTAGTGAGCTGCTTAATTAGTTGGCACTCAAGAGTCAAGACCCAAAAAAGAATTGGTGCTATCGTGCCCAAAATTGACTCTCTAACATGATGTTTGCGTATTTGGATTAAAGTCCTTTATGTGGGTTAAGAAATGATCCATGCATGAACCCAATAGCTTTTAACTGGACACAAAAATTTGAAAGTTAGGTCCGTCTTCACTACAAATCACTGCTTTTCTTATTTCGTGCCATCTTGCCAAAGTCATCATATTATTACTGACTATATTTCTTGGCATTCTTGCAATATATTGCACAACTTGTCAACATTGTCTTCAAATCGAAGTAATAAATACCGAAGGGTACCGGGAATATTGGTCAAAATGCTTTGTAGCGGCCAGAAATATGGTATGCTTAACCTTTGAAACATATCGATTTAAATACCAAATAACTTCAGCATGTACATTTGATTGGTTCAAATCCTTAAGGTTTTTTTTTTTTTTTTCCCTTCTTAAACATAAGAGAATAAATTTCTTTTGATTTCATATAATGAGTATGTTCTTAAAATATGAGTTCGATGTAATAGTACCAAATTGACATATACTTATGTTAACGTAAACATATATCCTTTTCTTTTGACTTGCCACGTGTCAAGAAGGGATTGGTTGTCCCTTGGGCCTGGGTTCAAGATGGTGGAGTCAATTAAGTTCAGAACTCTAAGCCTTACGAGCCTTCATTCAGCTGCTACCAATGCACCTTGAGCCCAATATGCACACCAGAAACCAAGTTTGAGAAAAAAACAAGAAATCAATAAAAGTAATACTCTAATAAGAATATCTCATATTCATCAAAAGGAAGAATTTTATATTTGGTTGTAGGAAATTTCTATATTTAGCAGAAAAAATTTTTATATTCAATTGTGGTGATGCCGAAATACAAGATCAATGACCTCAAAGCTGAGAAATGAAACACCTAAAATGGTAGCTTAAGAAATGAGAGAGTATAAGTAGGTGGTGTATGCTTAAATTAATTCGTGATGAAACACTTCTGTAGTTGTTTGAGGATGGGAGAGTTTATTTAGATAGTCTTGGGGCCAAGCCGCCAAGGGCCCAATTTTGCAAAATACATAGACTTTATGGGTTCTCCTTCAGCAAAGAGTGATCACCCAACTAGTGCGCGCCCATGTTGTCCTGGGTTGTATTGGGCTGGCTACGGGAATCTAGAGCCTAGTCCAAATTGAAAATCACATTAACTAGTCCATTTTTTATTTGGTAAGATCTATATTTATAATCAAATTAGTGAGAGAATGTTTTGGAAAAGTTGAAAGCTTTTAGTTTTTTTTTTTTTTTTTTTTTTTTTTACCTAATGAATGCTTGAAAACATTAGTTTAAGAAATATTTTTATAAACCTTTTATGAAAAAGAAAATAAATAACTGATTTTTTTGACAATTTTTTCAGAATTCTCATAAAGACTATATAATTTTTTAAAAAAAATAATCGTCATAACTCCTAAGTGTACCCATTAACTGAACCATTTGTTTTTTGTCACGCATTTTAACAAAAATAAAAGTTAATAAATGTTATTTCTTTTGATAAGTTATGCAAATAAGTTGTGATACCAAAACAGACAATGAGAATCATTTCCCTCTGTAATTTACGAAAAAAGAAAGAGTAGGAAGTAGCTGCAGTCCAGTGAAGTGATTTGGTAAACATCGAATCTTCAAGAATCAGTTTTTATTCTCCCATGTTATGATTTGTGTCTAAAACGAGACTTTGGGGCAACATTTTCAAAGGCCTAACTCAACCTTTTGTGTGTCCCAAAGCAAAAGCCAATGTATTTGTTTAACTCACGTGTCCAAACAAGTCGTAAGCTAGAGTGGTAAACCACAAGGTTGTTGCCACGTTATGACGGAGACATCATATAATACATCGAAATAAAACCACGTGGGTGGACCCAAAGGGTAAGACCATAAATAGGGGTTGTGTATTGTCAATCTGTCATTGGCTACTAGGGACATCACACTTTGGCTTTGTCCTAACTCCTAACGCAATCATCTGGTGCTCTAAATATGCATAGCGACTTTAGATCAACGTGGCAACCAAGCATTGCAAGATGATAAAGAATTTTCCTATTTCATATTTTCTTATTCCTCAACTTTTAAAAAATAATAAAGTAATTTGAAAAACATGAACCTAAAAAATAAAAATTTTAAAAATCTATACTCCAAAAACTTTCCTGCAAAGCCAACTAATCGATGGGTATTATTTCAACAAACTACATAACTCATTAAATAAGTAATGTGAAAATAAAAATACCCGTAAATAGTTTTATCAAACCGATTTGGGGATAAACATTTTCCTTAAAAAAGAAATATTCATTAACAAAAAATTTCACTAACCACTGAATGACAACTATTGAAGTAGCAAGTTATAATTAGTTTTAATAAAAATGTTCTTGATAGTTTGCTCTAATTATAACTTATCACATCAATAATTGTGGGAATTTTTTTTTTTAAATAAAACTTTTGTATCCTGTACTATGCTTGTAAAGTACTCGCTGCATCTATGTAAGGAACTCAAGATTAATTTTTCAACAATAGACTTAAACAGTAAGAGTATAAATGTAAGGAACTCAGCTGAAAAAGTATAAAGAAAAACAAAAATAAAAATTCCATGAACCTTATTAGATACAGAGAACATGGAAGCAGAAAGGGACATCCCAACCCCTTTACTTGACAAGCGTCCGCATGGAACAGCTAGTGGGATGTTTCTCTCTAGCAAGTACATTAGAAAATGCTCCTATCAAGACCAGCCTCAGGCCCACACTTTAGATATTCTTTACACCACTTCCCTCACTACATTTCTTTCAGTTCACACTCCTACAAGCAAAGTCTCAAACCTATTACTATAAGGTTATAACTAGTAAATGTTGGCTGGAGTGTGCATTGGTAGCAATAGAGAGTTCACATACTATGGCAAGTAAGAGGAAGAACAAGAACATGCAAAGATTCAGTGATGAACAAATCAAGTTGCTGGAAATTATGTTCGAGGAAGAGTCAAGGCCAGAGTCTCGGATAAAACAGAAGCTAGCTAATGAGCTTGGACTACATCCTCGCCAAGTTGCTACTTGGTTCCAAAATAGAAGGGCCAGATTGAAGACTAAGCAGATTGAACTAGAGTACAGCTTATTAAAAGCTAGTTATGACACTTTAGCTTCCAACTTCGAGTCACTTAAAACAGAGAATCAGTTATTACTTCTTCAGGTACCATTATTTTGGTTGCTAACAATTATTAAGAACAGTTTTTTATTAGAATAAGTGGGGGTGGGGAATTTGAATCCAGATTCTCCCTATAGAGAGAACTGGATGTTATCATTGAGTTACAAGGTTTTTGACATGTTAAGAACAGTTAACTACAAGCAGTTCTGATAAGTATTTTGTGGTACACAAACAGTTGCAGAAACTGAAAAATATGCTGGATAAGCAACATGGAAAAACTGGAAAGAGTAGTGACAGCAACTCAGTGAAAGGAGATTCTACTTCTGAATCAAAAGAGAAGCACAGCATTCTATCAGAAAGTGTCAACCATAACATCAACATGTTTATAGGTGATGCTAATTGTGAAGATGCTGAGTCTACTGAGGAAGAAACTGGCATGCTGAACATAGCAGAACCAACAGATGGTTCCTTAACATCATCAGAAGATTGGTGCAGTTTTCTTGACCAGTCAAGTGGTAATTCACAATGGTGGGAGTTATAGTTTTGAGCAGTTGCACTGTCCCTACTATTAGAGTAGCAAGAATATGTATGAAAATAATTTTCTAGAGAGTAAGGTAATATGATCAGCATTACATTAACACACTGTTCATTTTTGTACAAGCACGCCCAATACCCATTGGTCACTTCACTCACTTTCGAGTTGGTTAACAAAGATGGAAGGAGTCTACTCAAATATAAGAATTCCAAAGACCTCAAATAACTAATAAGGATTTCACTGACTCCAGATTCCATAAAGCGCATCCACAACTAAAAAATGACCATCAAAAGAATAACTAAATCCAGGACCTCTACATTTGTCAGTTCTATAAGTTTAGATTCTCCACCTTATATCCATGTAGCATATCTCAGATTAGTACAGGTTAAAGAGAAGGGAAATGTTAGGAACATAGCTATTTTCACTTCTTCTTTTTTTCTCACAACTTATTTAGATGGTAAATTATGATTGGAAATTGGAGTGACATCACTTTCAGATCAACCCACTATTGACACCACTTTATTATACCCTAATCACAACATGCCATATCGACAAATGTGAACATTTGCGTCCCAAGACTTATTGTAAGGAGAATTTTTCACTCAGAAAATAGAAATACTTCAGCAAGCTAGCTTCTATTCATGCAAGTGCACATAAACACACCCATACGTACATATAAAATCAAGTTGTTACACAAAGATAACAGTAGGAAGAAAGAGGAATATCAGCAGATATGTGTGCTTCCTTGCACATCTTGTGATTTATTTATTTCCTGAATATGCATTAGTCTTTAATAGTACTGAAGCTGAAACAAACATCGATTCGTTAGAATCTGGTGGAAAATTCAAATTATCAAATAATTCTCAGAAATATATGCAAGAAAATTCAGGTCCCTTGAAGAACTGAATTTGACTGATAATGAGGAAGTTAGAGCCTTGAAGAACAAAATTTTTATAATGGCCACACTAAATTGCAATCGGTATTTCTTTAAAGGCTAAATTTGCATATTTGGTCCTCAACCTTTGACCTTTGTTTCAAAATCGTCCTTATATTTTAAAACGGTCCTTACTATCATCTAATAGATGGAAAGTACTGCCACAACAAATGAAATTAATAAAACCAAGGTCACTTTGATGACGTTGCATGAATCCTATTGGCCACATCAACAATTTTCATCCAACAAATGACAATTAGAACCTTTTTTACACAATTATGAAAGTATAGGGACTAAAGTGAAACATTTTAAAAGTATAAGGATGATTTGAAATAACAGTCGAAAGTTGAGGACCAAATATGCAATCTAACCTTCTTTAAATTTGATGTGGCTTTATGGATGGATTAAGAATGGCCGTGCAAGAGTCTGCATATGGACTCTCTTACTTGCATATATTACACTGGAACTGTCTATGTATCCCCTGAATTAGGATTCCCTTGCTGTGTAACCATATCAATAATTGATGTCATACCACTTAATTTTTCACTCTAACAAAAACACCAAAGATTCTGATATCATGCATTCTATGACTTTTGTCCAAAAAATACACAATCATTACTAATTACATTCGCTCTCAAATAGTAGGCAAGAGAGAGAGAGAGAGAGAGAGAACAAAAATCTAGGAAATCCAAGTTTATATTACTTGAGTAAGAAAACCCCTAACTGCAGTTTATAATTTTTCATCAAACATCTGTTGAACATTTGAATAGTATGCACACTCATCCACAGAGGATATTATAAAAGCTAAAAAGCCAATACTTGTCCCATACCTAAACACTTAGATAGCGTTGACATGAATCATGATCACCACAAATTTCTCTATTAATTACCTTGAATATTTTCAGCCTCATTCAACGTTCTTGGTAGCGTCTTACATTTAAGCCTTAATTTAAGGCAACAACATAGCATATTCTCAATAAAGAAAGTTAACTATAAATAAAAATAGATACTCTATCCTATTATTCCAGTTTTGTAGGTGAAAATTAATCCCATAACACGCTTTACAATTTCCACTCTACTGATCCTACTAATATTGAAAACTAAAAATTCCCATATTAGTATGTCCCATAACAACATACTTGGTCCCATATTTCCTTAGTGTAATGTATTTGAAACAAACCATTAAAATAAAATAAAGGCCAAGCAGACACATTGGATGAGATGTATACTTTTGTAAAATACATTGAAGTGAAAGGAAAAGTTTCAAGTTATTCAAAGTGTACACATACAACGAATGGTCTGTTTTATATATTTTCCCCCACAAAGATCATTAGAAAAAATTAAAAGTGTGCACATGTCCAAATTTTTTTTATCAGCATGTATTGAAAAGGAAGTAAAGAAAAATAACTCTGCTATAATAAATTAATGTATCCATCTGGAATTTTAACAACAATCACAAAATTACAGAAATACTAAGAGATGGATATTAAGAACCAAAGCAATACTTACATGAACACCTACAGCTCGGATTTGACCTTCATATCTCCATTTGGTAACATGCTTTGTGCCTGTGCAAGCCGCTTTGATTCCTGCATTAGATGTAAAAAGCAAAAAAGCTTAATATGGTAAACACAAAACATAAAAAAGAAAAATACACTAGACTTTTCTCACAGATAGGCTCCAGCTCAGTTTACTTTTAAAGTAAAAGCTGATTAATTACTTGAATCAAGAATTGACATCAACGTTGGGTGTTTGAAATTCTCATGCCATACATTCACTTACCAATCTCCATTCAAGTTAATGCACGTAACTGTTTTTAGCATTTCATTCTTCATTAAGTAACATAACTCAAGAAACACAATTGCTTGAGGAATGAGATGCACATCCAGAATCTTCTTAAAGAATCTTCTAAGAC
Source organism: Quercus agrifolia (assembly GCA_029955455.1). Lineage (NCBI taxonomy): Eukaryota > Viridiplantae > Streptophyta > Magnoliopsida > Fagales > Fagaceae > Quercus > Quercus agrifolia. Next base: position 67,081,646 of record JARQAD010000001.1, on the reverse strand, counting down.
AAATTCTTCACATTTTATGCAACAGCAGAAATAATAATACAGAACTAACAAATAAATAGGTACCCTTCACAATTTTCTTTTCTTGATTAGTAAGTTACACAAGCACTCGGTGGGTTTTGAACCCACAACCTCACCTCCATCTCATTATTATGGTAGGAGGAAGTGCTAGTTGAACTATAGCTCATGGACAAGAGGTAACTTTTTACAAATGGAGTGGTTTTGATCTTATACATGGCATTAAAGAGAATTGGGGGAGAGCAGGTTGGAAGGAGGTTCTTCATGTAATAATGGCAAAAATAATAATAAATGTTGAATTTAAGTAAATTTATTGAGTGATGTCTAGAGAGAACCATTATAAGACATTAGTGCATCAACGCAAATATAACTTACAGCAGCAGAGGCTGCACGTATCTCTCTATAAGATTCAACTTCATCAGGAAATGTTTGTTCAAGTTCTTCCAGAAGATGTTTGCGTAAACCCTGAAAAAAATATATAAGGTCAAAATAAAACCACAAATAAACACAAAATCCAATATTAAATCTCAAATTAACATGAAGAAATAGAACTGAATATATAATTATATTAATATGTCATATCAGGAACAAAAGCAACCTTAAAGGCATCAGTTTTGCCTTTGGTGATCTGATTCTTGGCAATACAGCTGTTTATGACATCCCTTGTGAATTCATCTGGATTCTTTCCGTCATCAATCAAACTAAAAGAGAAAATAAAATATCAGCAATCAGAAGTAAAGAAAACCTGAATTTGGTTCTAAAAGAATATTTGCAGTAGAAAAAAAAGGCTAATCATGGGATAAGACTCACTTTAGCACTTCCATAGGAATTTGAACGTTGCACTTCTCAGCTAATTTAACCATGTTGTCAAGCTCCATAACAAGAGAATTGCTGCAAAACCAAACCCACAATGGTTTATGTCTTAGAAAAGGAAGTAAAAAATATAAAGAACTAATTGCAATAGATAAGACAAAAGAAACATACAGGCGATGGAGAAGAGGAAGCTGAGAGGCAGTATTGAAGGAAGAGACAGTAAGGTAGAGCTGGTGAAGAAGGCCTAAAGTTTTCTGAATAGAGTTGATGACATGGTTCAGGCTTTGCTTTGGATCGTCCACAGCAGGTGTAGCTGCCGTATCATTGTTTTGAGAGATCATCATCCCATTGCCACCACCACCAGTCCCTGCTGTTACTGCACTCTGTGATGAATCCATTGTTGTATTTTACTTCAGAAACCTCACTAAGACTTTCGAAAATGTATCTGTTGCAAAGAAATAAAGAATGTACAATATGAATATAAAGAAATTAAAAGTAGACAATTAATTGTTGAACGATAACTTCCTGCAGATGTCAAAAATTTTAAGGAAACCACAAAAATAATTCAATAAATAAAATAATGAACATGCCTGAATATATATGCAAAAAAAAAAAAAAAAAAAGAAGAAGAAGAAGCTGTCTTAAAGGTATATATTCAAATGGATTTTTATCCAATCCTCTCATTCAATTTTCCATTATTTAAGAAGCAAATTTTTTTTTTTTTTTTTTTTTTTTTGGATAGGTAAGAAAAATTATATTAAGAGGAAACTAGTCTGTTAAAGAAATGAAGTAGGCAAAGAAAATATGTACAAGAAGAAAGGGAATCTAAGAACAATATAGATTCCCTAGGAGTAAATCCCCATGCATGTGACCAATCAAACAAGGTTCCAGCAAATAAAGATAGGACCTTGTCCCCAAGAAGCAAAAGAATTTTAAGAGAACAAAGTTGACTCAATTAGTGATTTTATAATTATTTTAAAATACCATGATTTATTAAAGGGAAAATTACAGCACCCTCCCTTGAGGTTTTACAAATACGCTACCAAGGAACATTTCATGAAATGACACTCCCCCTCCTTTAAGGTTTGTATAATTGCAATATTTAAGTTCATACCCTCTCAAACTGTTATTTTATTAACAGGATATTCGATTTTTATAGCAGATTCTTACCCAAGCAATGCACAAGATGACACTCCCCTCCCTTGAGGTTTGTGGATGACTGACACTCCCACTTAGGTATGTATAAATTAATAGAAATCTTTTTTAAAAATAGAAATATTCCATTAATGAAAACTAAACTTTTACATTTATATAAACTTCATGTCACGACCCAAACCTGAATTCCGGATTTGCAACCATGAGTGGCATGTTAATATCAAGCCTAAACTTGATCCACTAAACTTGTATGCAATTTTTTTTTTTAACTTCTTACTACTTGCTAGTCAGAGCATCTAACCTTAACCTTTTTCTCCAATGGATAACAAAGCCATCAATTATTTAAAATATCACAAGTTCACAACATAAAATCTCAAATTACATCAAAGGTTCCAGCTCTCAACAGTTGATTTTGATTCTAAGGTACAAAATCTCTACAGAAATAAGCATAAAAATACCTAAAATAGAAAGCGATACTACATAAACCTAAAACTGGCACAGGCAAAACTCAACTAAGGTTCTTGCTGCTCCTCCATTGCATAAAACATGCTCACTGAATAGTTTTTAAAAAGGGGTGAGCTGAAAGACTTAGCAAGGGGTGTTAGGGAGCATGAAAATTTAAAAAGAAAACATGATGTATATCAAAGGCTTTTCTTAACACATGGATATGCTTCAAGATAAAATTCTTTGAACATGCCCAAATAATTTTTCATAAACTTTATGAACAAATCTTTTACATAACTTTAAAAAATAACTTGCATACTTTCTTTAAAAAATAAATCTCGTCACATAGAGAAAACACTTTCCTTAGAAAATTATATCTTATTATATAAAGCAACTGTTTTTCCTTAGAAGATTTTTCTTTTTGAATAAGTATTTTTCTCATGAGAAAACTTTTTAAGACCTGATGTAGAAAACTCTTACTTCAAAACTTATTAACATGACATCATCATATTTCATGATTTAACATCATATAACACATTTCCTGATCACTTTAAAACATAATTGCTGATAATTAAATAATTAATAATTTCCTTTACCATAGCATAAAACATAATTATTTAAAATTTAACTTTGGTCAATCTGTCAAGTAAGCATGTAAAGCATGAGGCATCCAACCCTCTTGGGCCAGGAATCCAATAGTCCCTAAAGTGTCGGGTATTCCCAAGTACATACATGCTCATATCATCAATCACAAATGGCCTTGGCCCCTCATGATGATCCTTCATCAATCGTAGAGATGATCAGCATCCACCCAAGTTGGTCATGACCAAACAAAGGTCGGCTACTTCATTCATCTCACAATTTGGCCTAGGCCACATTCCATGGAAAGCCCGTACCGTTATCCCTACCGGAGAAGTTCAAATCGTATCATGACCTTCCAAATATTTTAAAACATAGTTTCCCTAACCTCAGCACAGAAGAAGCGCAGGCCTAAACTTGAAGGAGCTCAATCCTGGGTACTAGGAACACCTAATCCAAAGAATAAAGCTTAATATTCTTGGTTCATTAATTTAAGGAAAATCAACATATAACTCTTAACCTAAAACGCTCATGCAACTCAAGAAAATCCTAACCCACCTAAAGGAGGTTCCCCAAAAATGCAAGTTACATACATCAAACAATTTAACGTCCTACTTCAAAACATGCAGTTAACAAAGCAATATCACACATCATTCATGAAATTGAGAATTATTAAAAATAGAGGTGGTAAAGCTTGTGCCTTTCCTTTGGGAACTAAAACTAAACAAAACAAAGGAATAATAAAATTCAACTAAGTAGTAACTGAATCACATAAGGTAAATACAAACAAGAAACTACAAGTCTTTTAACTTACATCAATGGCATAAGATTATACAATCTGGGAGGCTCTATCAATAGCTCACATTACAAAAATAAAAATAAAAATAAAAAATAAAAATAATTAAAAAATAATAATAATAAAAGACTTCTTTTAGACCCATTGGCATTACGTTTGATAGTAAAGGCCTCAAATTCAACATGTAAACCCTTGTCTCCTATTTAATCATGCTCCAGAGCTAATCTGATCTCAAATGTCAAGGCTACAATAATCATTTCAAAACTTAAGCCACAATAGTCTAAAATTTATCTTACTTTAGAAAATACTCCTTTATCTTTCACAATATTTTTCCTGCTAAGGAATACAATGACCCTCCAATGAAGAAATATTAAGAAAACACGTCATAAACATTTCTCTAGACATGTTAACAATTCACTACTCTTAGTTCAACTTTAGGAGGTCCAAAACACGTGGAAGAAAACTTATATCTAAACTACACATTATTTCCTGTCCATGAAATGAAGATGAATACCCTTTACTCACTGTCAAACAAGAGTGGCAGTGTAGTTATAAATTAAAATAAACCTACTTACAAATTCAAATTTGAAAAGTGAATATGAAACCAAATTCATATAAATAAATAAAAACCTAACTTTGGCACCAAAGCAACCCCTAATCAATTTCATACACTTCCAAATAGCACCCTAGTGCTGATTTTCTGTTATAAGGACGTAGTCAAGTTTTCACTTTTCAGTGGAACTTAGCTACATTATTAAGTTGGTTCCTACCAATCTCCTTGTTTCCCATTCCTTTAGCAACTCCAACATACCAACTAGAAATCTTTGAAAACTCGTTCAATTACTAACTCTAAAAGCATCAAGTCATTAACACCGAGGAATCTAAATAAATAAATATATATAAAACTAGCCATATCTATCAACAAACAAGACAATAATTAGCAAGAGCCTATTGTCTATCATCTCATAACATATTATGTCAATAGACAGAGGTTCTGGCCTTGACACAGTTACATAATGACATTTGCCAACACGGAGATTTAGTTCATAGGCCAATAATGCCTTTTGGGTGTCACAAAGAAACTGAATACATATATATATATATATATATATTAAACAAAGCCAAAAAAAAAAAAAAAAAAAACTAATCTAATCATATTTGGGCAAATTTTAAGTTTCTTGACATTACTTCAATCAATTGAAATTCACAGATTCAGTAGAAGATGATTAGGAGTTCTATCTTACAAAGAAATTGATGTTTCAGTTTTATGACACAAGCCACAATTTGAAAATAGTTAATAACATTAAAGAGTTGAAAATAGTTAATAATATTGGGAGTTCCGACCATCAATAGATCTACAAAATTCAAAATTGGATCCTAAGAACAATAAACCCAAGTCTTGAAGGCCTAGTTTTATGGTCTGTTTGGTTGGAGGGGTGGAAAATGGGGAAGGGATAGAAAATTGAGAGAATAGAAGAGATTTAGTTCTCTCATGTGATTGGTTGGGAGGACGGAAAATGAAGTTGGTATATATTTACAATTATGTTCCTATTAAATAAAACAAAAAGTAATACGTTTTTTTAAATTAATAATTGTGTATGGACACTTCAATTTTATTTTTTATTTTTAAAAAAATGACCACAAGCCAAAGGATCCAAAACAGATGAGAAGAAAAAACAAAAACAAAAACTCAAAAAAAAAAAAAAAAAAAAACAAAACAAAACAAATGAGAATGTAAGAAACAGATAAAAGCAAAAGGAAGAAAATGGCAAAAAGTGGAACAAAAAACAAACAAACCAAAACCAGTGAACAATGATAATAGGGGGGCAAAAAAGGAAAAGATTAAAAAGTTGCTAGTTGTTGGGGGAAGGAAAACTATGTCCAAAACACACTTCCCCCTTTTCTCTTGCATTTTCTCTCCATTTTGTAGAGATTAAGTTTTGGTGGGCTTGAGGGAAAATAGCCAAGCCCCACCAATTTTCTCTCCTCCTCCCCCTCCCAACCAAATACCCCTCCCACCCATTTTCTCTCCTTTTTCCATCCTCCCCAAAATCATCCCAACCAAACATACCCTTACATCCTCAATATAACCCAAGAAGAAATCAAATTTATTTCATAACTAATATGAAGAAAAGAGCTTTTACCTTGTCTTCGTAAAGGACCAAAAATAACATGGCCTGGTGGTGATTGCTTTTAGAGGGGATAATAGATGATGGTGGATTTGTTTGAAATTGTGATGGAGAGAGAGGAGAAAGAAAGAAAGAGATAAGCAAGAAGGTCGGGATGTTACACCTCAAGGGCGCAATGTTATTTGATGAAATGTTTGGGAGGAGTGTCATTTAATAAAACCTCATGGGAGGTTGGTGTAATTTATTCTTTATTAAATGAATGCCGTTGGCATCAATACCACATGTGGACCAATTAGGCAACATCAAACATCATTTTATATCTACACAATAATAGTTTTGACTGACTTGACTCCAGAATTCTAAGATATTTGCATAAAATCTATAGTATCAAAGGTACATTAATATCATTTTAACAGCCACTTATCTGTTACATTTACTTTTTAGTCTTCCCCCAGTTTTTACACAATCAAACAGATGAAGATCACTGCAACACTGCCAAACTTATCCAGCCACTCTAACAGTACATTACCATTCAGCCATTCCCATAATGCAGTAATCATGTTGAAGAATTACCTAGAAGTACATTGACAGAGAGAAAAAATATCTAAATCTGATATTTTTTAGATACAATACTCTTTCAGGCCAACTTCTCTTAAATTTTAAAAAATATTGTACTTCCATCGTTTCTAAAAAACCAACACCTGGGACAGGACTATCTAATAAAAGGCCTAAAGCCGGAAGTGACCAAAGAAACCAATCATGTTCTAGTAAGAAATCTTGGAAGAGCAAGGTGAAGGATGAGATTGTGGGTTGAAGTATGTGTAACTTACCAATCAGGGAAAAAAATCATAATCGTTTAGAAGGAAAAAAAACAACTGAGTTTTTATTGTCCATTTCACAGGGTCTCTGGTGGAGCATGAAAACTCTAATAAAAATTTTCCTATATAATTACAGGTTCCTACAACTTGATAGGTCGGTGACTGCAATATCACTCCACATCAAGTACCAATAAACCAACCTAAATTTGTGTTAAAGAATGTATTACAACACATAAATTTCCAGTGGCCATTAATGGAGGTTTGACTGGCTACTTCAAAGGAGGCAAGATCAAAAAGGTGTTGGATGAATTTAAGGCCTTCTCAGGGTGGGAAACTAAAGAACAGAAAACTGAATATTTTTGTGCATGTACTTCCCCTATCCTTAAACAGAAGATTCCTATTTTTCTTCACTTCGAAGAAGCTAATCTCCCAGTTAGATATTTCAGAAATCAGAATGCCTCTCATCTTGGGTAGGCTAAGTTATTTTAGAATCGTAACTTGATAATATTACAGCTAGAATGAATTTTTTTCCTTTTTGGACTTCAAAAAATTTGTCCTTTGCTGGAAGATTAAAGCTTCTTCAGTTGGTTTTGTACAGCATCCAAAATTTTTGGCCTGGGATGTTTAAACTGCCTAAAAAGGTCATTAAGATTGTTGAACAACAGCTTTACAAATTTTTGTAGAATGGTCCTGATGAAGCAGCAGGCAATGCCAAAGTTGCTTGGGAAAGCCTTTGTGTTTCTAAGAAGGGTGAGTTAGGCTTGAAGGGGATTGAGGAGTGGAATAAGCTGGCTTGTTTTCTGGAACCTCTTTGCTCAAGCAAGTTCAATTTGGGTGGCATGGTTTCATATAAAACATATTGAAGGGGAAGACTTTTGGTGTGTCAAGGCATCCATGACAGTACATGGGGTTGGAGAAAATTACTGAAGTTAAGAGGAATGGCAGAAATATCTGAAATTTTCTTTTGGCGATGGATCCCAAATATCCTTTGGCATGATTCGTGGCACCCAGATGGAATTTTATATGAAAAAAAAAAAACAAAAAAAAAAAAAACAAAATTGGCTAGGGTCATTTATGATGCTGCTAGTAGTATGGATACAAAGCTGGCTAGCTTGTTGAGGGATGGGGATTGGAGATGAAAATCTGCAAGATCATATGAGTGTGTAGTCATTCAAAGAAAATTTGCTTGGTTGAGAATGGAGATAAAGACTAGCCTATGTGGCTAACCTCAAAGAAAGGTTAATTCAATTGTGCCATGACTTGGTGTGCAGTTAGAGTGAAAAGGCAACAATTCCATGGTGGAAACTAATTTGGTTTCTCACGGCCATATCAAAGCATGCTTTCATGGATGGCTTGTGTTTAAAAGTAGACTTCGCACTCATATGATAGGTTCCATCAATGGGGCAACAGTGGGTTTTTTTTTTTTTTAGAAGGGTCTCGAAGAGAAGAGATCATTTATTCTTTGATTACTTGATCGCTTTCTAAAAGCATATGGAGTGAAGTGATGGTATGCTGCCTTGTTGGAAATCCTGCATGTTGTTGGGACTTGGGATGCTATGGTCAACTGGGGATTGCATAATTTGAAGGGCAATAATCTTACAGAAGTGTAATGCAAGCTGAGCTGGGAGGTAGTCATGTATCATGTTTGGATCCAGAGTAATGCCAGAATCCATGCTGGGAATCTAAAGAGTGAAGAGTCCACTATCCAGGCCATAAAATGGGAAGTTAAAGACTCATGTCCAATCTGAATGAGGCTTCAAAAACACAATCTGTAACAAATTCCTATGCTGTAAATGGGAAATATCTTCCTCAGTTCTTAAATAGTTGCCGTAGTTTAGGATTCTGTTAGCTGTGCTCCTGAATTATAAGTGTTCTTATGGGATTATTTCCTTACTGTTGTAAATGTTTTTCATGAATATAATTCAGCTAATCTATTGGGAAAAAGAATAATAATAAACCAACCTAACAAGAGTAGAACCCAAAAACAGGTACAAGAAACCCATATAAAGAATCAAAGAGAAGTGGTGAACTGGCAGAAGGTCAAAATGTACAAATCTATAGGTCATGTTCAAGTTGCACCTAGTGTAACTCTTTGCAATGTTAAACAAATAATTTGACAAATCAATCATTGGATTATATAGTTGTGCTATACTCTCCATACTAGCAAAATATCAAGATAATTGGAAACCAATAATTATCTCACCATAAAGGGTTTAAATTTCAAGTATTTTTTAACTTCAAAATTATATGAAAAACATGAATAATGGATCAGATAGTAAATAACATCTAGTTAACACAAAATTTGGCATGCATAATCCAAAGGTGTAATTCTCAAACTATTGATATAATTAATAAATAAATAAAACAAAAAGTTATGAAGCAGGTTACAACAGGTGTACCGCCGAAAACAAGACCAATTAACAAACTGACACCCCCAAAATTCTTCATAGCTTCTAATTTAGATTGTTAAAGGCACAACATAAGATCAGCCCTCAATCTCCTTAAAAAAATAATAATAATAATAAAATCTTACCATTTACTAACTAAATTGAGAAAAAACCAAAACATAGCACTGATTTCACAGAATATTTATATAAAGAAATAAGAAAACTCAGAGATAAATTGCCTAGATATACAAAGGAAAAAGAAAATATATGAGTACAAATTGAAGTTGTGTTTGTTGTTTTCTCATATCTTTGGAAGGACTCACCTGAGCGAGCGAGAGAGAGAGACCTAGCTAGAGAGAGAAACAATTGAATGGGAGAGGGTTAGACAGTTTAGTCAGTGTAGAAGGAAAAGGGTTATATATGTACATTCATAGGAAAATTCGAGAAAGGAACAGAAAATCGGTTAGACTTACAAATTTGGTTCAAAAGTCCAACAAAGAAGACAGGTTTGCCGAGGTAAAAGTTGCCCGAGTATTCTTTTCTTGTTGACTACGAGGTTCGATAGGTAGTTGCCGGAGTGTTCTTTTCTTGCCGTCGTTGGAGGGAGCCACAGACTCGATAGGTAATTCTGTTGGGGTTTATGGATTTGGTGGAGGAGATTGAGACTGATTTTGGTTTGAATGGGTTTCAAGTTTCAACGGGGCCAAAAAAAAAAAAAAAAAGGGGAACAAAGATATTGAGAATTTTTTTTCTAAATAACAATAAATATTAAAAAATTTAGTTAGTTGTCACGTTTCAAAACAATGTTGAAAACTAACATCTCGAGCGTCTAAAACTCGAGTTCTAAGATAAAACTCGAGTTTTTAAGTCTCGATTTGTAAGAGGATTGATTTAAAGTTAGAAAAAAAGCAACGTCAAAATCGAGTTTTAAAGACTCGATTTCCATAAATTGCAAAAAAACGCCGCTATAGGGCTTTAAAACGTCACTATAGGGCTTAAAAACGTTACTATAGGGCTCCCTAAACCTGATACTTAAAATTTTTTGCAGGAAAACGTCGCTATAGGGCTGTAAAACGTCACTGTAAGGCTTAAAAACGCCACTATAGGTGAAATTTTTTTTGCATAAAAAGACTTGAGATCTATCACACTTGCAAAGCGAGTCTTAAGGACTCGAGTTCTAATATGGATCTCGAGTTTTAAAAACTCGAGATGCTAGTTTTCTTAATTATTTCCGTGAGTGCCTAACTTACTATATTAAATCTCTATTAACTGTTACTCTGCAAATTCCCCCAGATATTGACGGTGTTAAACATTGTTTGCTCTGTTAATTTTTTTTTTTTTTTTTTTTTTTCTAATAGACAGTGGGATTTTTTAAAAGAGGTGTACAGAACATTGGCCAAAATTGGCGATTAAAACCAATCCCTAAACAATATAATTAGTTAGCAACGTTTCAAAATTTACTAAACTAGCGTCTCGAGTTTAAAAGACTCAATTTACTCCTAAGAACTCAAGCCTCAAAGGCTTGATTTCCGTGTTTTGATGTAGATGACGTGGTTTTTTTCCTCGTGAAATCCACTTAGAACTCGACTCTTAGAGGCTCGATTTCCATATCGACCCTTAGAGACTCGATTTTTGTGTTCTAAGAATGACGTGGTTTATCCACGTGGAATCCACCTAGAAATCAACCCTTAGAGACTCGATTTATTAAAAGCAAAATCAAGCCTTAAAAGCTCGATTTGCAAACAGTGGTGGATATTAATCCACATAGTTTCGTTGGGTCCCTATTTCCTCATAAAGGTCATTCAGATCGCAGCTCTTTCTCTGTTGTGGGTCTCTCGAGCAGATAAAGAAGAATACCTCTCTTTATTCTCTCTCTCTCTCTCTCTCTCTCTCTCTCTCTCTCTCTCTCTCTCTCTCTCTCTCTCTATCTCTCTCTCTCTCTCTCTCTCTCTCTCTCTCTCTCTCATACAATCCTAACACTCACAGCTCATAAATCCACATGTCAGGTAAGAGTATCTGCACTTTAGAACTTCTACCAAATTCATTGATTTATTGAGTGAGGTTTTTAAGATATTATTGTAAATACTGTTCATATGTATCTAGTTGTTAGTGTATATATTTGCTAGGTTTTTATAAAAAGTAAAAATTATTTAAGATATATTTGTATTGTTAGGTTTTTATCATGAGTATGTAATGGATCATGACTCTTTTTTTTTTGGTTTGGTTTGATATTTTTCTTTATCAAAACTTTTGTTAGAATGATTTGAAATTTTGTAATGGGGGTGAGTTTTGTCATAGTTGAACAGCCAAATTCAATTGTAGCTGCATCTTAGGTTTTTTTTTGGTTTCGAGTGTGAAATTATAATGATTGAGTGTGTTTGTATGTGATGTGGGGTGAGTATATGCAAATTTGGGGTGTGTTTATATATGCATATGATGTAACAAGTTGTAATTTTTATACTTTGACTAGATAAAAGGTTTTGTAATTGATATTAAATGAAAGAGATAAAATATGTCACTAACGTATTACACTTGACTCTAATAAGTTCACAATCACAACTGAAGATGATTGATATAAATATATACTACAGTGGACCCCTTATCAATCCTGAGGAGACTGACAGATTCCCATTTAAAGGACCAGGTATCGAGTGCTATTATAGGATGACGTTGAAGACGTCGTAAGTTGAAGACGTTGAATGATTTGAAGATGAAAATTATGGAAGAATTGAAGTTGAACCCTACTTTTTATGACATAAAGATTATTTACCGTTACCCACAAAAAGTCTTTCATGAATGGATAAATTACAAGTATATGGCAATCAAAGACGACAAACATGTGAAGATCATGTTTAATAGGATCCATAAAATGCCCCAAGTAAATGCTACTGAGTTGTACATCAATTCGGAGCCGCTAGCAGAAGTTGGTGCCAAGGAGGTGCAACAAACAACTACATCTTTACAATTTACAACCCTAGATGATGGATGCACTATAATGGGAGTCTATATACTCCTACATCAAGAGACACATTTAGGAGAGGAAGACGAAGATGAAGATCATACTGCCAATAATGGTGAAACACTATTATCTCAAGAGACACATTTATAGGAGGAAGATGAAGACAAAGATCATAATGCCAATAATGGTGAAAATCTTGATGATATAGATGAGTACGAAGAGAGAATTGAGCGAGGCGACTTTGATAAGGATGTTAACGACCATGAATTTGCTCCCAATTTTGAAGATGAAAATATAGTTGATTGTGATAAAGGTGATACGGACGATGATATTGGTGTCCAACATGTTACAAATACGACCACTACCTACACACCTCATGCCTCGTCATTCTATACAAATACTTGGGAAAATATGGTTGATCCTTCGTGTCTTCAAATACCATTTGTTTGTACTTGGGAAGAAGGGATGAATTTTTGTAAAGGGTTGACTTTTACAAATAAAGAGGCAGTGAAGCGTGCATTGATAATTTACGCTAGGGGTGGCAATTCATGTTTACGGGTCGGGTTCGTGTCATGTTGAGCCATGAGTATTCAGCTATATAGGTTGACCCAAACCCGACCTGTTTAGTAAACGTGTCAGGAATCCTTAACCCGAACACGACCTATTTATTAAACAGATCGACCCAACCTGACACGTTTAACTCATTTAATTAACAAGTCATGTAAAGGTCAGTACAAATTACCCATTTAATAATCTATTTGATTAATAGGTCATACCAAACCTCTATAATTTTTATCAATTCCTATATATCTAAAATTAAAATACAATTACAACTATAAATATAGTAATAAACATATAAAAACTACCATGAATTAAGCAATAATATCAAAATAACGAATAATTTTATAAGTTAAACGGGTCAGACGGGTTCACCTGTTGAACACGAACACGACCCGTTTATTAAACGGGTTAGCCGTGTCAACCCGAATATGACCCGAACCCGTTTAGCCTGAGATGTAAAGATCGGATTGTATAAAGTAGCTAACTTGCATAGAATTTCATCTACTTTTTGTTCTTCATATTTAGGAACTAACGACCATATTTAAATGTTTGTCAGGCAAGCAGAGACTTGATTTTGGAATGGTATTGTAGTTGGATGTTGTGGTTATCTTCAGTATGGACAAGTGCACTTATCAAACTAGGCTATGTTGTATCGATACAATTATTATTTTGTTTATCGTTGAATGTATTTGTAATCGAACTATTCTCTATCCTATGTATTGTAATCGAACTATTCTCTACCCATTGTACTTGTTGGATTAGTTGCGTTTTGCATCTTTTTAATGCAATTGACTTCAAAACTTATATATATATATATATATATATATATATATATATATATATATATATTGTGTGTGTGGGACTGCTAAGCTCTGTTTTCTCTGTTTCTGGTTATTTGCTATTTTTGTGTGTTTTTGGTTGTATCTGGTTGTTTGATGCCTGCATGTGAAAAAAAAATTTCCTAGCACCAATCAAGTCTTTAAAACTCGATTTATGTGGAACTCAAGTTTTATATACTCGAGTTCCACTAACGTGTTTTTTTTTTTTTTTAAAGGCATAACTTTCTGCTTAGATGCTCTATTTGCCTGAACTTGAGTACTAAATAGAACTCGAATTCCATTAAATTTTTTTTTCCTTGTAAAACAAGGCATAGCTCCCTGTGTGAATTAAAAAATAAAAATAAAAAATAAAAATCCATTTCAACCAAATGTCATTTCCCTGTATATTCATAATCAAACTGTACTTGTTCACATAATAAAACACATCAAAAATGCATTTTCTATATTACCACGGTTTGTTCACATAATTTGATACATAAAAATACTAGAGACATGCCTAACTTTATACACTTGTTCACATCAAAATACTAGACTAATGCCTATTTTTCTTCACATCAAAATGCTTGTTCACATAATTTCTTTGTCAGCTACCTTTTTTGAAGCTTATGCTGTCTCGTATAATATTTACTTTGCGGAGGAGGAGGTCTTGCATGTCCTTGATCAGATGCCTTGTGCCCAACTTTGTGTCCATGTTTGCGACCAACTATCCCACAAAGAGGTGCCTTTGATGTGCGTTTTAGTTGACCTTCTAGCTCTACAGGTAACCCAATAGCCTACTCAGTCTGCACATGCATATGTAGTTGCTAAGCTTCACTTTGAACATGGTCGGCATGGGGTGGGTCGATGCCCGAACTAGGGCCAGTAAAGCTAGTGTGGAAGGGTGGCTCTGTGTGCATGACATGAGGGGTTGGATTGAAGTCAATACCCAAGTCAAACGATGGAATAGGTGAAAGCTCAGGAATGAATGTGGGGTGGGTGGAGAGGGATCAGGGCTAGGGACAACCCGAGGGGTTGCAACACGCTGACGACGGCCACATCCGATAGGAGCTGTGGTCGTGCTTGGCCTCTCAATAGTGCTTGGCCTCTCAATAGTGCTTGGCCTCTCAGTAGCTGCTACCTCAGGAGTAGCTGCCTCCTCATTCGAGGCCTCAGCAATATGACCACGTACATGCTCAATCTAATTCACTACCTTCAACACATCAGTAATGTCCTTGTAGTCTAAAATGCCCACTCCACGACGCCTCAAAAAACGAAGGTATCCTTTGATCTGCAAGTACATTACTACTATTAGTAATACAATATCAAAATGATTAAATGACACAAAGTTTGATAAATGATTAAATGACACAAATGATTTATAGAAGATTAATAAATATGAATGAAACTAATTCAATCATATTGGATTGAAGTCAATACCCAGGTCACATGCCAATTTATTTTACTATATATTATAATTACCATATCCTGGATCCTATCTTGTTAACTAGTTTATCCAATTTTGTCATGATTGTGAATCCCTATTCTATAAGATTAAAAATAAAAAATAATTAGGAAAATTTTATTATAAGCTCCTCTTAGTTTAACCACTCTTCACATTCCCTTCACAGACTTGCAAATTTCAGTCTTAGGCTAATCACTTTAAGTTGACTCATGTTATACAGCTTGCCCCACCCTTTCCTAGTAAAATTCCTCTTTATTTTGCAAGTTCTTTTAGTATCAAAGCTCTGGATCTCAGATTTCACAACATATGAAATGCAGTCACCTAAAGTACTTGGCATAGAGTATTTTGCCTCAAGTTAATAATGTTTCAAAATAATGTAGGAAAGAATACCAAAGAATGATGAACATACAAGCAATATCCAACAAATATCAATCCTTCATAATATAACCTTCTCCTTTAGTTTCCAACAGGTTAAAATATTATGATTAAGTAAAAAATTAAGCTTGTATTTTGATGATAAATCACAACCCAATATCATGTTTTAGGGGTCAAAAAGAATGAAAATAATTAACAACTAATTGAAATACAAAATTAAACATTCATAATATCATACATATAGTCTACTCATCCTCAAGCCAATATGAATGGCCTTACAATAATAGAAAAGGCTCTAGGTTTTTATAAGGTGAATTAGTACACTCATGCATGCTTACCAAACAAAAATCCCCCTGAAACAATAATTTAAAAAATTAAAAAAAAATTGCAAATCATATGGAATTTTCCATTTTCCAATAATTAATGTGAGGAAAAGATCATGATTGCATGCCAAAGTCAAGATGGGTTAGCTAGGCCAAGATGTTATCAGATCCTAGCTAGCTATAGTCATGCCTAACTCAAAATGCAAAAGGCTCCCAAGGAAACAAATTCCAAGACTAAATAAGAAATGGAGAAATGAAAGAACTTACCATTATAATCATTTTAGCGCCCTCGCGATCGATGAACCTCTGAGTTACACTATGGAACCAATCGAAGTACTCATGGTGAAGAGGCAAATCACCAAGCACTGCTTGACACTGCCTTTCAAATTGATTACCCTAATCGAGGATATGTCCAGCATGTTTTCGCGTCCAATCGACACCGACCTTTCCCCTCAAATCAATCCCATGAAGCACTATATCAGTATTAACGGGTTAGGGAATTTCCTAGACAATCCCAAACTGACGAACGACACGATCTAATGTATGTTTCTCTACTACGTGGAAATATACAAGCGGCACCGTTGCCATCCACACTGCCCTCCATGCAATGCAATACTTAGGAAGGTCGCTTAATTCAACTTCATACAGTTGCCACACCACCTACAGCAGCCAAAAAACAAGTAGGCAACACATTAGGCAACTTTCCATCTAATAGACAATTACAATGTGTATATTTCAAAGTTCACCAAAACTATATCCTATTCCTAAACATGTCAAAAAACACATTTTGGTACCTGGTCCGACAACATTGAAGCTATTTGCTTGTGATACTAGAGCAAAAAGATGTTGGAAGGCTTGTTTTTCTTGCTTGGGACCCACAACCACCTACAATCAAGAACGAGGGGATCAATATCTTCAACTTTCCTACAAACATGCTCTTATGATTAAAACTATAATGTAATCAATCTATAACGTAATCAAGTTGCATGGTTAGGTAATGATCACAGAATGTATATTAGGTGTCTGAGGTAGAGACTTACTTTAAGGACAATGGACCACGCACTCGAGAACCATAAGCACCTACTGGCGGACCATGCTCAACATTCGGGCACAAAAATGGGAACCTAGCCCATGCCCAATACTGGACCAACAGCAATGGCCCACCAATCTAACTGGCCATCTTATCACTTGCCTTGCATAACTCTCTGCACAACCATGCAAGGCAAGCACTTCCCTAACTATACCTTCATGGGTTGCGAAGGTCTTCCAATAATTGCACTCACATTAGATGCACCCTATCGCCAGACTTGTCTATGAAGATTGTGTCCCTAGTAGCGCTAGAATGTAGCACTATGCATACTTATGCACCTAATCCTCTTCAGCATTAGGCGGCAATGGAACTGCAACTTGCTCCAAAAGCTATTTGATGACAATCCTTTGGCCTTGCAGCACCATTGTATTATCCAAAGGAACACTAAAGTCAAGGAAGTCCCAACACGCATCCCTCCAAACTTTCTCACTGCTCCCAGTTACAACCTCACCATCAACAAGAAGCCCAAGAAGAAACCCCACATATTGCAACGTGATGGTCACCTCACCATATGGCATATGGAAGGTGTAAGTCTCGGGCCGCCATCGCTCCACTAAGGCCGTTATCAACCCATGATCAATCTCTCTACCTGGGGTCCTAAGGAGTCCCTCCAAACCAACTTTCTTAATTATGTTAACCACATGGTCATCCATCATTAGCTCTAGATTGATAAACTCTTCATTATGGCTACGGCAAGTAAGTGCCCCCGAATCCTGCACACGATAGAACCATGGATTAATATAGAATTTACATAAAGTTATACGATATAATGTGTGTCTACATTTTATGAATGAAATGGGGTACCATATGAAAGATAGAATTCAGAACATAACAACTAGTTTTAGTGTTGTGTTTTACCTGCCTATTCCAAATAGCATCTGACTAATGTTGGGCTTGCAAAGTCAACACCGAATCATCAATGGGTCTAGGCCATGTAGACTCAAGCTTGTCAGCATTCGCAGCAGCCATATTGCACAAGAATGACAAGCAATTAGTTTGATAAATGAGTGACTTGCAAGGTATTAATTGTTTATAGCTATGACAATGCCTGTACAGATTCTACAAATATTCAACACTTGAATTATAGAGACTTTTGAAAAAATAGACATTACATGATTCCAACCTCCCATATCATATTCTAACAGCATCCTTCTCTTAAAGAGTAAGGTGGAGGATAGGGATGAGGTAGTGACTTGTGGGTTCAAGACACATTAGATGAGCGATTAACTTACTAATATAAAAAGTGTCCAAGCATTCATGTCCATAGTGGTTCTAACCATATAAAATAAAATTCAAAATTTCCAAATTCCTATGCATGAAAAAGAATATCATAAAATCTCATCCAATTTCCCTTCCTTAACCACTTCAATCACTCTTTCAAGAAACACTCATCTCAGATGTTTGCCAAACACTACAATGGTGAGAAGAGGAAGGCTAAAGTAAATTGAGTCCAATCTATTAAAATTTTCACAATACTTACCTAAGGATCAATATTTATATTCGATGTTAGCCTAGTCTCAAAGGACCCATCAAGTCCTAGATGGAAATGTTATCTCACTTTACCAATTCTTCAACTCTTTCCCTTCCCCTTCCCAGTTCAGACTACATCTCTTATATTGTCTTGATAGTGTGGCAACCACCAAAGTTAACCAATCCTTAGCACACTTCCCTAGGACACCTTCCTAAAAGGTTCATGTGTTTGCTTAATGGTTAAATTCTGCAAAGAATTGAGCTTAAATTGAGACCCTAAAAGAAGCCTTATATAAGTAGGAGAGCCCCAAATCAACAATACTTATAAAAGCAATGTAGTCTAGCTAGATTAGCATGCAGCCCTAAAACCACTTTCAGAAAAGTCATAATAGAAAAGGGTCACCTTGCTAATCCCTAAGGAGCTCTAAACAAAGCCCCAAAAAGTCATTGATACAAAAATAGCTGCAACAACACAGAAAATATAAAATGTCCCCCAGTTTTTCTTTTTTTCTTTTTGAAAAAACTTTAATCAATATTATCTTAATTTCCATGAGTATGATTTTGGATATGATAGAATGGAAGAGAAGAATACATGTGGTCTACTTTAACAAGTCTTTTGAGGATCCATGGCTAACCCCAAAAGTTTGAGGACTAAGGTTTTGTTGTTTCTGTTATATCTTAATCTTTATAAGAGTAATTACTTTGAGTTCCTTCAACTATCGCCCCACCTTGATGCCTAATTTTCTAGAGGAATACATCCAACTCTAGATGCATTATTCTCTGAGAAAATTAATGTAAAGTTGTGATTTATAACTATGTTTTATATTAGCTTTATTCCATGACAAAAAGTGTTGTAATTGCTTTAATTTATTTCCTTGTATTTTGTGGGATTTTATTGTATTGGGTTTAGTATTAAACTGGTGAAGAATCAAGCTTAAATGAAGAATCAGTGGATTTCGCGAGAAGCTAACCCGCGAAAGAGCCATGTGAAGAGCATATGAATGGAAGCTGAAGAGTCGTGCCAGGCTATCATTTTCACGAGTGTCTCGCGGGTAAGGCCCACCCGCGAGGTAGTCGCGAAACATTCTATCTGGAGGATTTTTAAGAGTGACTTTCTTACTCTTCACCTATACTATATATACCCTCATTATCCACAAATGTAAATGAGGCCATTCAGAGAGAAAAATCCTAGATAAGTTTTCTACAACACATACACCCATCTTTTAGAGCGAGAGCTACTCATCCTTAGTGAGAAATCATTATAGCCTCTTCTCCATCCCTCTCCTATTGTCATACTTTGAGAGGAGATTTGTACCCAAGCACAACCCACACCTATTCAGAGTGTACAGAGTGTTCTAGAGCTTGGGAAGCTTTTGGGAATTGCCAAAAGAAGCTGGTGAGGCTTGGTAGATGCAATCGGGTGTATTACGGGATCTGGTAAGCTAGAAAAGACAAAGGTTCGGCGTAACCTCGTTGAAGCAGGAAGCTTGGAGGGCTTAGGTATACTAGGTAGATTAGGCTTGGAAGGTCTTCTGTTGTTCATGTATCCCAACTTCATTCTCTAGTAGATTGTTGACCGCTTGGAGGGCGATAGAGAGGTTTTACGCCGAGGTCTTCGGTTTCCTCTTCGATAACACATTGCTATGTTGTCTTTGTGTTTGCATCCTTCTTCCCTACTCTTTTTCCTTTCATTTTAGTGTTGTGTTATTTTGAATATGGATTAGAGTAGCTTATTTGTTTATCCGCTCACATTTATTCTATTCCGCACTTAGTATAAGTTAGAGTAAAATCAATCGAGCCGTAATTTTAATTTGGGGGTCTAAATAGCTCGTGTTTTCACACATTTTAAAGCATTCAATTCAAATTAGAAGGGAATGTGATAAATCAGAAAAATATTTTATATCAAATGTTACCTCATTTTGGTTAATATAATTGTTCTGTCTTACTTGAAAAAACTACATGATTAACATGCTTAAATTATTCAATGTAGTTTAACAAACACACAAGTCAGATGTAATAATATAGAGCTAGGCATATATTAACTTTAGCAATGAAATCATTTTAGTCCTTTCGTTCATTACTGATGAAATGATATCATTTCAAAATTAAACATTAAATTAGTGTTTTTTTTTTGCTAAACAATGCGATTAATGTTTCTTTATAACAAATAATGGCAAAAGGAACACTATATACCAAATCAAATTTAACTCTTACAAGCTATTACTGAAGTGAAATGCATATCACAAAAAAATGCATAGAAATTTGATAGAAGATCCATCCAACTTACATTTCATATCACAAAACAATGCATTTCAAATTTGATAGAAATTTGAAATGCGTTCCCTTTTTTTGATAAAATACAAGATAGAAATTTGATTTGCCTGATTCCCTTTTTTTTTTAAACAGTGAATTTTAGGACAGTGAGGATCCGTATATCAATATATACATGATTCAATATATACATGATGCAATGATTTAAGCATATATCAAGAGTTCAACCCACGAACACAAAAAAGCATGTAAAAAAAAATCAAACCCACAAAACAAAAAAAAAATCATTTAACAAAGAAATGGATTACCTGGTGTTTCACGAGCAAAAGCTACGACTTATAGGTAGCGCGTTTCAGTGAGGCAGGGTGGCTGGAGTGTTTGGGTGAGTGTGTGGATTTAGGGGGAAGAGCTGAGGGAGAAGAATCCTTGTTTGGACGAGGAATTTGGTGGAGGACGAGGAATTGAGAGTATAGAGGAAGAATCAGAGTAAGGAATTGAGAGTGTCTCTGTGGTGAGTGTGAACGACTGAGAGTGGATAGTGGTGAGAGTGTGAGTGAATGATAGCGTGAAGGGAATTTTGCTTTTATGAGAACACGGAAATCACGTTATCTACATCAGAACACGGAAATCGAGTCTCTAAGGGTTGATATGGAAATCGAGCCTCTAAGGTTCGAGTTCTAGGTGGATAAAAAAACCACATCATCTACATCAGAACACGAAAATCAAGCCTTTGAGGCTCGAGTTCTTAGGGTAAATCGAGTCTTTTAAACTCGAGATGCTAGTTTAGTATATAGTTTTGAAACGTTGCTAACTAATTATATTGTCTAGGGATTGGTGTTAATTGCCAATTTTTGCTCATAACATTTTCACAACACTTTCACATAAATCCTAATTCCAAAGTGGTAGGTTGTTATTTTTATTTTTATTTTTTATGGAAGTGATAAGTTGTTATTGATTGTTATGGGTGGGAAAAAAAGTAATTTAAAGTTATGGATTTAAAAAAAGTGTGTTGTGTGTGTGTTTGTTTCTCAAAAAAAAAAAAAAAAAAGAGTAATTGACCCACATTTCTTAAAAGAGTGTATTGTATGTAGTATAACTTGCCCCACCCTCCCTTAAAAGTTACTATGGCTTTTGAGTGGAGTTTGTGGTGTGTCTTTGTATTAGAACTATGAAAAGTGCTACATCCACAACATTTTTACAAAATTTTCATAACAAATCCTAGGTAGCATATTGTTATAAGTTTTTAATTTGAATTTATCACTAAAATTATTTTCTTTCCCACCAGTAATAATTTGCCTAAAATCTGATGTGAAAGTGTTATAAAAAAGTTGTGAACGTAGTATTACTCCAAAAAAAAAAAAAAAAATCACAACTTTAACTATAACGGTCCATGTGGGAGATTGTAATTAGTGGAAAAAAAATCATGGAATACATGTAAAAGTGACAAACAACCAGCCACAATTTGCCATGTAAGGTAGTTGTGGCAAAAGTTGTAACTTTTTTATATGGTACTAGAATTACTCTTAAACCTATTAAAAATATTTTTTTTTTTCAAAAAAAGAATTACTCTTTAAAAATTTTGCTTTTTTTAAACTTTTTTTTCTAATTTTTTTATAAGTTATAGCATCTTTCTCACATGGGTGGACCTTATAAATGTGGGATCCCCATGGGAGATAGATGCTAACACCAAATATCAAATCTTTTTATAAGGACCTGTCGAAGCAATAGTATGTGATCTAATACCCAACCAATATAATTTTGTTAATTTCTTTTAATAATTCGTTAGTTACAACAATGGAAGAGGAGGGATTTACATCCTAGACGTTTTCGTTTGAAGCACCAAAAAAAAAAAAAAAGTGTTGAAACTAGCTTATTAGAAAATCAATCAACCAAAATAACCATGAGCAATTATGATATTTTAAGTTTCTTCCTATTGACAAAATTTGTAATATTCATTAGCAGGTTGATTTTATGTGGTTTCTCTAATCAAACTAAAGTTACCAAGAAACCATGCATAACAGTTTTATTTTTTATTTTTTGATACCAAAGAAAACAGACACAGGATCCAAGTTAGAATACATTAGGAGAGATCCAACAATAATGGATCGGGTTGTGAACAGCTAGAGAAATAACTTCTAACACATACACAGGATAGGTCTTGGTACAAAAATAGTGTGAAAGTTTAAACCCCAAGGGTTATAAAAATGCATAGCACTTAATAGGGAGCTACCGAATACACCAACTACACTAAATATTTCAGCTAACATGTGAAATGGTTGACTCTTGGCAATTTGTTAATTTCTTTTAATTCTACTGATTTCATACATTTTCATTGAAAACCAAACAAATCATTGAGAGAGAGATTATATTCATAATCATACCTCAAACTTGTGAGGATCTTTTGAGTTTTGACTTGGGAAGAGCGACATTTGGGTTTTTCGACTTGGTGTCACTTAAGCAAGAGTCATGTGATTTGTATGTGTTTGGATTTTTTGTCAAATATAATTACAGAATTGATATCATAGTGCAAAAGATAATACATATTATAGTTTAGGGTGGTAAAATGTAATTAAAAAAAAAAATTAGTATCTAATCCATGCTGGGTCCCAAATAATATTATCACAAATATTAGCAATCCAAAAAAAAAAAAAACAATCACACACAAGAACACAAAATTTACATGAAAAACCCTTTCTCTTTGAAAGGAAAAACCATATGACAAACTCCGAATAATTTCACTATTATCAAATCAATTACAATAATTCTTGTGTGTGTCTCACGGCTAAAGAAAAAATCTCTATTGTTTTCTGAAGAGGGTGAAATAGATGTAGACGGTCTCATTCTACTGAATTAGTCACGAGTGATGGTACCTTTAGCTTGTGATCAAGGTGATGGAAGAAGACGGGGAGCGTGCACAGAAGATGACGGATGAGGAAGTGGACGGATACAATGTGGACGGCGACAAGGTCACGTGACATCCACATGGTTTAAGTAGTCCTCAAGAAACTTCAAAAGGAAATATCTTGCGCCTCACGATTAACCATAATCAACAAAAACGTTATATGGAAAGGATCCCATAAAATAAGTGCTTTTATGAGGATCTTTCTTATAAGGAAAAGTTCCCCTTCCCCAATAAAGAAAAAAGTCAGTTCTACACTACTATAAAAGTCCCAAAACCCTCACAAATCAAGGTATGCATAATTACCCAGCTCTGACACTCTAAAGTTATGAAATGTTTCTAACTTAACCTTCGGAGGGTCTTTGGTAGGTACCACACCTGTACTCTCCTAAGGTCTTCTTGTTCTGTGTTGTGCAGGTGTTGTCTTGAGCACATGAGGACCGTGCGACTAATTGACAATTTTCGACATCATCAGTTGGCGCCGTCTGTGGGAAAGTAAGCCATACTTACCACTTCCTGGACGAAAAGTTTCATGGTCCTTACTCGTTTGATGGCAATGACCACTAATAATCTGGGTGACAAGCCACGCTCCATTACCCTTGAAAGACAGGTTCAAACCCTCGCAATAGCAGTTGAATGCCTCACCAAGCAGAATCATGATCTAGAGGAGCAACTGCGCCAAAAGAATGCTACGCTTAACACCCAGGGGGAGGACCAAAAAGGTACCAGTGCTAAGAGAAAGAATCAGGAGAGGCCTGAAGGTAGCAATGCCCCAAGTAAACAAGAGCGATAGGATACAAGCCATCTATCCGCTGTGGATACTGTTCCCCCATGCATGGTCGCAGAGATGTAGATGATGAAGGAACGGATGGACTTAATGATGAATACCTTCAGAGGACGAATATCAAGCGACCTCGATGAGCTAGTCCAGCAGATGGACTTGCCCTTTACTGCACAGGTCACCTCAAACCCCCTTCCACCAAAGTTCTGCATGCCACAGATAAAAGCCTACGATGGGTCAAAGGATCCTTTGGATCACCTAGAGTCTTTTAAGACTCTAATCCACCTACAAGGAGTGGCAGATGAGATCATGTGCAACGCCTTCACGACTACGTTGAAGGGCCCTACGAGGATTTAGTTCAGCAGGTTGACACCCAACTCCATTAGTACCTTTAAGGAGTTAAATGCCCAGTTTGCCTTACACTTTATTGGGGAGCACAGGTACAAGAAGTCCACAGCGTGCCTGATTAATATTAAGCAACGAGAGGATGAGAAGCTGAAATCATATATGACCCGCTTTAATAAAGAGGCTCTCTTGATCGATTAAGCAGATGACAAGATACTTGTCACCACATTCACCAATAGGCTACGGAGGGGTAAGTTTCTGTTTTCACTATACAAAAACAACCCAAAGACTATGTCAGATGTGCTCTACAGGGCAACTAAGTATATGAACGAGGAAGATGCGCTGCAGGCTCGTGAAGAAAAGCCTAAAAAAAGAAAAAGATAGGAGCAATCACGACAGGACAATGGGCAAAAAATTGCAAGGACAGGAGACAGAATGGAAGATAAACACTCTAAGCCTCCCACCAGAAGATTCGCAAGCTTCACATTGATGAACACCCCGATTGATCAAGTCCTAATACAGATCAAGGACGAAAGAGCCCTGCCATTCCTTGGCAAGTTAAAGGGAGACCCTAGCAAGAGTTCTAGAGACAAGTACTGTTGTTTCCACCGCGACCACGGTCATGATACATCCGACTGTTGTGACTTAAAGCAGCAGATAGAAGCTTTAATCAGGCAAGGGAAGTTGCAAAGGTTCATCGGTAAGGAAAGGACGGACCAGCCCCAAGAACCACCTGCCTGGAGAGAAAACGAGCATGCTAGACCCCCCTATGAGAAATAAGAATGATCGTAGGAGGAACCACGGCATCTGGCTCGTCCAAAAGGGCAAGAAAAACTTACCTATTGATGGTTCAAAACGTCCAGTTAACGAGATTCGTCCCGAAGATAGCATGGATCGAGAGCCTTGTCATTGGGTTCACAAAGAAAGATGCCAGGCGACTCTACCACCCTCACGACGATGTGCTCGTGGTTAGCATTCGAGTGGGGGACTACAACACCCACTAAGTCCTTGTGGATAATGGGAGCACTACCGACATCCTATATTACCTCGCATTCCAGCAGATGAGGATTGATAGGGAACAGTTGATTCCAATTAACGCGCCACTTGTCGAATTCGGAGGAATAAGGGTACACCCCCTAGGAGCAGTCACTCTATCCATTACAGTTAAAGATTACCCACAGCAGATCACCAAGGATGTCACATTCTTGATTGTTAACTGTTCATCCGCCTATAATGCCATATTGGGTCGTCTTACTTTGAATTCTTAGAAGGCCGTAACTTCAACTTACCATTTAATGATCAATTTCCCTACGGAGTACAGAGTAGGGGAGGTGCGAGGAGATCAAGTAGTGGCACGCGAATGCTATATTGCCATGCTAGAAATGGACAATCATTTGCAGACTATATATATAAAAAAGCAACAGACGGTGGCAGAATCAGTGGAAGGACTGGAAGAAGTGCTCCTTGACGACTCCAATCCTAACCAAACAACTAAGATTGGCACTCTAGCTAGCCCACCAATCTGGCAAGCACTGACGACATTTCTAAGGGAGAACCAGGACGTGTTCGCCTAAAGTCATGAGGACATGCCTGAAATTGATCCATCCATTATAGCCCACAAGAGCACGACAGGGCCATAGCTGAAGAGGTTTGCAAATTACAAGAAGCAGACTTCATCTGAGAGGTGTACTACCCCGACTGGCTGGCCTACATGGTAATGGTCAAGAAAGCCAACGAAAAATGGAGGATGTATGTGAACTTCATGGACCTAAACAAGGCTTGTCCCAAGGATAGCTATCCTCTCCCAAGGATCGACACCTTGGTGGACTCAATGGCAAGACACCGGCTACTAAGTTTCATGGACGCTTTTTCTAGATATAACCATATCAAGCTGGATAAGGCCGATCAAAAGAAGACTTCATTTGTCACCAGCCAGGGTCTCTACTGCTATAAAGTGATGTCGTTCGAACTCAAGAATGCGGGCGCTACATATCAAAGGCTGATGAACAAAATGTTCGTGCATCAAATTGGGAGGAATGTGCAAGTCTACATGGATGACATGCTAGCAAAAAGCATACGGGAGGACGACCACTTGAACAACCTCTGAAAGACCTTCGACATCCTTCGGTCTTATAACATGAAGCTGAATCCAAATAAGTGTGCTTTTGGAGTAACAGCCAGGAAATTCCTGGGGTTCATGGTATCACAAAGGGGGTATTGAGGTCAACTCGGATAAGATACAGGCCATAATGGAGCTAGCTACCCCAAAGATCATCAAGGAGGTGCAGAGCTTGAATGATAAGATAGCCGCACTAAACAAGTTCATTTCAAAAGCAACGAATAAGTGCTTGCCTTTCTTCCGCATGTTAAAGAAATCTTTTGAGTCGACGACCGAGTGTCAGCAAGCATTTGAGGAACTGAAGAGATATCTTTCTTTCCTGCCATTACTAAGCTCATCCAAACTAGGGGAAGAATTGTTCCAATACCTTGCTGCTTCCCTAGCCGTAGTTAGTGCAGCTTTGTTCAGAGAGGAGGACAGAGTTCAAAAGCTTGTATATTTCACAAGTCAAGCGCTCCGAAGAGCAGAAGAAAATTACCCGCCAATGGAAAAACTAGCTTTTACCCTAGTAACAGTAGCTCGTAGACTCAAACCCTACTTTCAAGTGCACACAGTGATTGTCCTGACGGACCTGCCTCTACGATGAGCAATGAGCAGCCCCAAGGTGGCTGGACAGATGGCGTTGTAGGCAATTGAATTAAGTGAGTTCGATGTGTAGTATCGCACCCGCACGGTCATAAAGGGGCAAGTTATCGCTGACTTCATCGCTAAATTCACGCATATAGAGGACCAGGGGGTAGGAGAAGTCCCCCAATGGAGTATCCATACAGACGGGTCGTCCATCAGACAAGCAGGCAAAGCTAGTGTGGTACTCCATAGCCCGGAAGGTGACGAGGTCGAATGCATGGTCCGTCTTGATTTCCTTATGACCAATAATGATGCAGAGTATGAAGCTTTGATAATAGGGCTAGATCTTGCCAAGGCAGCAGGAAATGAAAATATGGTCATGTACTGCGATTCCTAAGTAGTAACTAATCAGGTTAAGGGCGACTATGAATGCAAGAACGAACGGATGAAGAAATACCTTGAGCAAGTGAAGGATCAAGTGAACAACCTCCAAGTAAAATTTGTTCAAGTACTGAGGGAGGAGAACGAGCACGCTGACCGTCTTGCTAAAGCTCCCTTAGTGGAATACATGCTCATCCCTAGTTAGGTACTATCCTTCGTTCAAATCTCACCATTAATGGACAGCGTCAGTGTGCAGGAGATAGGTTCTAGGAACTATTGGACAACGCTAATAATCTCCTACCTGGAGGACGGCGTATTGCCTGACGATAAGGAAGCTGCAAGGAAGTTGAAAGTTCAAGCAGCGCACTTCATTCTGATTAAAGGCTTTCTATACAAAAAGGGCTTCTCCCGATCGTATCTGAGGTGTATCATCCTTGAGGAAGTAGACTGTATCATGAGAGAAGTTCACGAAGGAGTCTGCGGGAACCACTTTTGATCATGATCATTAGTGCACAAACTCATTAGGGTAGGATACTACTGGCCTACCATGCAGAAGGATGCCATTGCTTACATCAAAATGTGTGACAAGTGCCAGAGATTTGCCAACCTCATCTGGCAGCCGTCGAAAAAACTCACTCCAATAATGGCCCTGTGGCCTTTCGTGCAATAGGGATTAGACATCATAGGCCCGTTCCCAACAACAATGTGACAATTGAAATTCTTGGTGGTCGGTATAAACTACTTCACCAAATGGGTAGAAGCCGAAGCATTGGCCACCATCACATAAAGAAATGTATGATGCTTCGTATGGAAGAACATCGTCTGCAAATACGGTATACCCAAAGGATCTTCCTTATAAGGAAAAGTTCCCCTTCCCCAAGAAAGAAAAAATTCGGTTCTACACTACTATAAAAACCCCAAAGCCATCACAAATCAAGGTACGTATAATTTACCCAGCTCTGGTACTCTAGAGTTGTGAAAAGTTTTCTAACTTAACCTTCGAAGGGTCTTTGGCCGATACCACACCGGTATTCTCCTAAGGTCTTCTTGTTCTATGTTGTGCAAGTGTTGTCTTGAGCACGTAAAGGCCGTGCGACTAATTGACGATTTTTCGCATCATCATTTTCTTTGCTCTCACACACACTAATTATCTTTCTCAAATGTGTCAACACTTTGCTCTCTCCTTTTATTTTCTTCTCCATGCACAACTCTCTTTCTTGGTTGTCTTCTTTCTTTAAGTGGCTCACTCTTGGTTACTTACTCTCTTTTTCTCTTGTGCGGCACCTTTTTCTTTTTTCTTCACTATGTGGCACTCTTTTTCAGCTTGTGTGTATTCTTCTTTTTAGCTCACGCATGCCTTTTATATACAAAAGAAACTTTAGTTGCCTTATACTTCGAGTAGCACATAAACTCTAATTCTTTTCCTAGGAACACTTGGATTCCTTAATCAGCTTCAACTAAAATTCTTGTTATGCATTAATTATTCAACACAATAACTCATAAATACAATAAGAGTAACTTAGCTCATTAAAGAGATTTCACATGGGCTGGACCTTGGTGACAGCTTACACCCAACAATCTCCTTCTCCAGCCCATCAATAGGAAGAGATTTTCAATCTGTCTCTTCAATTCAATTCCATGTCGGTCAAGCCAACTCCAAACTTGACCTTCTTCATTATCTTCACCAGCACTGAGAACACCTCATCAATGTCAATACCTTTTATTCTCAAAGAATTCATTACCAAGGTAGTTACAATAACCAGCTCAATCAATCGCCAATGTAGAAAACACATTCATTCTTAAATTTGAAACATGTTGCACATCCTTCAACATCACAATGCTACCAACATTTATTTTGATGCACACATCACCAAATTTACAATTTTTGAGAAACTAGAATTACCCATCTTCATTGTTCCATAGTCTCCTACTTTGTACGTGGTAAACAACTCCTTTGTAGGGATAACACGGTGGGAAGATGCAGAATCAACAACCCACTCAACATCATTATTAGCAACATGCTCACACTTTTGTTCTTCAATAGAGAGCACCACAACATCTTCGGCAATCACAGCAGTTGTAGTATTTTTCTCACTATCATTCTTTTCATATTTTCCTTTATTTTGTCTCTTATTCCAATGCTAACAATCTCTTCTTAAGTGACCCTTTTTCCCATAATGGAAGCATTCTCTAGTTTCCTTGAACTGAGATTTATCTCTTGATTGTGACCTACTATTGAATTTTCGATCATTAGGTCCTTTGCTTATACCTCTACTCTTGTTCCTCGTGACAAAGGCTTGATCTTGTGCATTGTCAATATTCTCATCTCTCATGCAAACCTCTTCACTTAAAATCAAATCTTGAATATCATCATATTTGAGTTTGTTTTTCCCTGCAGAATTGCTCACTGTCATTCCCATGGCTTCCCAACTGTTTGGTAAAGAAACCAAAAGAATCAATACACGAACCTCATCATCAAATTCAATTTCCACCATGGATAATTGATTTGTGATTGTATTGAACTCATTCAGATGCTGCACTACAGGAGTGCCTTCTGCCTTCTTCAGATTAAATAACTTCTTCATTAGATATACCTTGTTGTTAGCTGACGGATTTGTGAGAAACCGAGGAAAATTTAGGGCATCTTAAAAAGAGATTTGGGTGCTTGTAAGGGCACCTCTTTTTTAGGTAGTGGTGTGGAGTCGCCACTTATTTTTTATACAAAAAAATAAGAAAAAATAAATACAAATTACATGTTCAAAATACTTCAAATGTCATTGATTGAATAAAGAAAAATACAATTTTGGTAAATTAACCTTACAAGACTTTGGGTCCTAGTTACAATCTATGCAAAAGACTACAAAGTTTTGGTCCTAGTTACAATCTACCAAAATTAAAAGACAAAACACTAATCTATCTATCCAAAAATCCTAAACTCGGGGGCTAGGTTACAGAATAGGAAGTGCTAGGCACCCATTCCACTTAGACAAAGTCTGGTCTTCTAGACTTTAATGACCAATATACCATTTTTTGAATGATATGTTATAATGCACATGACAAACACTTGATAAAAATTAACTTAAATAAATTTGCCTTATGGATGTCTCCTCTTTTTAAAGAAAATTCAAACTTGTCTTAGAAATTAAAATAATAAGACTTGGTTTGTAAAAAAAATCAAATCTGTTTTGTGTAAAGTTAGAAAAAATTGGTTTGTTAAAAAATTCAGACTTGTTTTTTGTAAAGTATTTAAAAAATTGATTTTGTAAAAAAGAATCAGATCTATTTTTGTAAGGTTAAAAAAAAAAAGTAATTTTATCAAGAAAAATCAAATCTATTTTTTATTAAAAAATATATATATTTTGAAAAGAATCAGATCTGATTTATGTAAAGTAAAAAGATGTTTTTCTTTGTAAAAAATTAGATCTGTTGTTGGACACAAATAAAAAAAAAGACTTTTGCAAGAGGATCCACACCCATGAGACAAATTTATTATGCATGCATCACATATTAAAAAAACTTTAACCTAACCTTCAATCCCTTCTTTTGAATTTTAAAATCTGCAATTTATAACAAAGAAAACTTTTCAGAAAAAAAAAAAAAATCAAATTTGTATAAAATGAAATTACTGATCAGTTTGGTATTTTAAAAAAAAAAAAATCAGATCTGTATTTAATGAAAATAAAGATCGGTTTTGAGTTTAGAAAAAATTAGATCTGTATTTAATGAAAATACATATCAATTTTGAATCTTCATAAAAGAGTTTTAATAGTCATTGCAGATTTCGAAGTCAAAAAGAAAGAATTGAAATAAACAATCATCTACAATATCTAAGTAATGCAATTATATATTAAGAACAAGACATCATAAAACATACTAAACATATTCATGCATCAAACAAAAACATACTAATCAATGGAAGAAGAAAAAAAAAGAAAAAGAAAAAGAAAATAGAATACCTCTTGCATGAGCGTGCTCTTCTAATGAAAGAATATTTTAGAAATCAAAGAAGTTTGTTCACCTCTTTGAAGTCTAAAATACTTTACTTACAAAAAGAAGTTCCTAAAGCAAAAACCTCCAGAACGTCTTTAACGTAAAGGGAATAGAAAAGTCAGAAAAGAAGAGCCCTTAATTTTGATTTTTTTTTTCCCTCTATATATAGAGGTTAGGATGCTTAAAAAATAAGCTAAATGAGATCAGATACGAATTGGAACGCATCCTTATCTCCAAAAATCTGAAAAAGATAGGTTTTCAGGGGGTCCCTAGGCTGGGTCGAGCTTTTGGTCCAGTCGGCACTCCAAGAGTGCCGATAGGCCCTCTTGGGTGTTGAGCCCACGTTTGAGTTTTGGTTTAATTTGGACTCATTTTTTGAGAATTTTTTAGCCAAAAATGGCACATAGACACGTTTTTAATCCGTATTCTAAAAATTAATCACTTTTTCTTGATATTCAGGTCTTTAAAGTGATAATTATCTTGTAAATAAATATTCTAAAAAGACTTGATTATCCACAACCTCTTTGTTATTTGATTATCCACTCTATTTCCATGCAAGCAGGCTTACTTTTGACACTAACCAACAACTGATCACAAAGTTATTTACTTAATTTTAATTTTCTAACTAATCAGAATTAATTTAAATTAATTGTGCGTGATTGGCTCCACCCAAAAAAAATGCATGCAAACCGTGAAAACTTGATCTTGTGATATCTTTCAATCCAACAATCCGATTTGGAAATCAGACATACCGTCGCGACCGTTAGAATCTCAAGATCATTTTTATGATATGAAATGAATGAATTAATGCATGTGATGCAATTCTAAATTTTGGGGTATATGAATTGTCACTCTAGTCATCTTCCAAGATTAAATTATAGGTGCAAAATCGAGTGTCTATAGGCTTTTCATACATGCTAGACAAAACCTTTATCAAATCCTTTGTAGTCTTTTTTTCACAACATTGTGCACAACTGATCTTGACAGAGTTAATCGAATAACTCCCAATACCTGTCTATCAAGAAGGTTCAACTCTTCATCCTTCATAGTTTCACGTTGTTAGGACATATGTGTTTCACATGATTAAGAACATATGTCATGATTTTATGTAATTGGCTTATCCTTTGACAAAGTGCACTTTACTTGTATTTGGGTAGATTTAGAATGTATTTAAATACTTCAAGAAACCATGTTTCAAGATCAAGTGTTGAATCCTTCAAGTCTGTCCAAGAAAACAAGCTGATAGTGCAAATTCATTAAAGCTCGACAGCTGCATCTATCGAGCTTAAGAAAGCTGTTCAAAGTCTGGTGTGCTCGTCACCTTCTCGATAGCTGCTCGACACCTCCTATCTGTCAAGGTTTAAGAATTTCAGAATTTAAATATGATTTTCTTGGGATCCGTGAATATGTCTTTGGGCCTTTTTTTCTCCTAACCCTAGACATATAAAAGGATTGTTTTAAGGGCCGTCAAATTGTACATAAGTTGCAAAAACTTTGAGCAAACTTTGTTCAAGCAAATTGTGACCGGAGACAAAGTTCTTGCCCTAGTTCATCTCTTTCTCTTGAAGAACTGGCTGTGTATTTGTACCGTAGGGTTTTGTGACCAAGCATCTTCTTAATCTTCATCGTGTAGATGAACTGAAGAACTTTGCAGCCGACAATCTTCTTAGTTGGTGATTGAAGTCGCGTACTAGGATCCGCGCAATTGATTAGTCGTATACTTGGGAGTCATGCATCAGAAAGGGGAACTGTCACTACAGAACAAGTCCAATTGGGTATTGGGGTAAGGGTTCAACTGCAGGTTAGTAAGGTACTTGGGATTCCTTTACTTGTAACCGCTTGTTGTGATAATAGTGGAGTTTCAGGAGTGGTGACCTGAAAATCACCCGGTGGGGTTTTTGCCGTTAGGCTTTTCCCCATTCGTAAAAAAATCATCGTGTTATTTATTTTCTGCTGCATAATTAGTTTATTGGTGATTTGTTTGTGCTACCACGCGTTTGCATGATAAATTGATTAATTAATAACTTGGCTAATTAATTAATTAATTTCTATCATAAGGGGTCATTCAATTTATGGCCTATCAAGTGGTATCAGAGCAGGCACACTCTGATTAGGGTAAATCTTTGCTGTGTTGATCCATTGACCTCTGTTGTCATGGTTGTACCAGCTTGAAAAGATCTTAGCTTTCAAATACATCTTGTTTTTCTAATCTCTATTTGTTTGAGTGTCTAAAAAAATACAAGTTTAAAAGTCATTTGAATTCTCTTATGATGACCATTGGAAAAGATTTCAATTTGGCTAAGAAGAAACTAGACAGTCTCAAAATGAAAATGTGTAAAGGAGTTCATCTGAGAAGAGTGAAAGTTAAAGGCTTAGCTCATATAAGGCAGTTGAGAGAAAGTACCATTCCCACTTATTTGTCATCCAAGCACGAAGTGTGTTTTATGATGAAGTCCGCATTTAAAGTGATGGACACATGTTTGTGGTACCTGGATAGTGGCTGCTCTAGACACATGACTGGAGACCGGTCTCTCTTCAAGGTTTTTTAGTCTAAAAAGGGTGGCAATGTCACTTTTGGTGATAGGAGCAAATCACAGATTAAAGGAAAGGGAATCATCTCTCTACCTGGACTGCCAGACATTGCAAACGTTCTATAGGTAGAAGGTCTGAGGGTGAACCTGCTAAGTATAAGTCAGATATGTGATCAAGACTTCATGGTGCTATTCTCCAAGGGAAAGTGTCTTGTCATGAATAAGTCTGGAAAGAAACTCATAAGTGGTATTCGCATTCTTGACAACTGTTATGGACTGGTTCCTGATGCTGATATTGTGTGTAATAGCATTCGTTTGCCAAATGAAGATCTATGGCATCAATGGATGGGACATGCTAGCTACAAACATCTTTCTATTGTACCTAAGCATGAGTTAATTTTAGGGATACCAAAGCTTAGTAGAATGAGCAATGTGGTATGTGGACCATGCCAACTAGGAAAACAGACAAAAGCTAAGCATCCTGGCACTCAGACATCAGCTACATCTTGACCATTGGAGTTTCTACATTTGGATCTTATGGGTCTAAACAGAATCGAGTCTCTTGGTGGTAAAAGATACATCATGGTCGTGGTAGATGACTTTACTAGGTACACTTGGGTCACTCTTCTACAATCCAAGTTTGATGCTCCTAAGCACATTGAAACTTTATGTACAAGATTGCAGAATGAAAAGAGTTTGAAAATTGATCGAATTCGAAGTGACCATGGTAGAGAATTCGAGAACTCATATATGGAGTCGTTTTGCACAAGATCAGGTATCTCTCAAGAATTCTCTATTCCTATTGCTCCTTAGCAAAATAGTGTAGTAGAAAGAAGGAACAGGGTTATTCAGGAGATGGCCAGAGCCATGTTATACAATAAGGATGTGGCTAGAAACTTGTGGGGTGAAGCCATTAACACAGCGTGTCATACGGTTAATAGGGTGTATTTTAGACCCAGTACCAAGAAGACTCCATATGAGCTATGGAAAGGAAGGAAGCCTAATGCGAAGTATTTCAGGATCTTTGGAAGTACATGTTTCATCCTAAAGGATAGGGAGAATGTGGGAAAGTTTGACTCCCAAAGTGATGAAGGAATATTTCTAGGTTATTCCTCTATAAGTAAGGCTTATCGAGTATACAACAAAAGAACCATGAAGGTAATGGAGACAGTGAATGTTGTTATTGATGAGTCTTCAGATTCCAGTTCTGAAAAAGGTATTGAGGAACTAACTAAAGAAATTCTTCCTCCTAACCCTAAAGTAGTTCAAGAAATTGTTGAACAAGAACCTGCATCTCCTAGTACTCCAGGTACTCCTAGTGTTGTGGAAGATTCTGCAGATATAACCACTTCACCAGATTCTGAATCCCATGAGGAGAAAGGACTTTCCTCCAGGATTAAGCTAAATCATCCTCCAGAAGATATTGTGGGAAACTTGAATGAACTCACATTAAGGAAACGTACAGTTGATAAATGTGTTGCTAACTTTGTGTCGTATTCTTATTATCTGTCACAGGTTAAACCCACTAAAGTTGAAGAAGCTCTTCAGAATGAAAGTTGGGTTAAACCAATGCATGATGAACTACTTCAGTTTCAGAGGAATGATGTCTGGACCTTGGTACCTAGACCGGAGGGTGAACACATCATCGGTACAAAGTGGATATTCCACAATAAGACTGATGAGGAGGGCAATGTGATCTGCAACAAGACTCGACATGTAGTTCAAGGATACTCACAAATGGAAGGAGTAGACTATGATGAAACATTTACTCTAGTTGCTCATATGGAGTCCATCAAAATTCTCCTTGCTTTGGCTTGCCAATTGAAGTTCAAGTTTTATCAGATGGATGTAAAGACTGCTTTCTTAAATGGGCTGCTTAAAGAAGATGTTTGTGTGGCTTAACCAAAAGGATTCATTGATCCACACTTTTCGGATCATGTACCGTATCTCAAGAAGGCACTTTATGGGTTAAAGCAAGCCCCTAGAGCTTGGTATGATCGGCTTACACAATACTTGGTGTCACATGGGTTCACAAGAGGAAAGGCTGATCAGACTCTCTTCATTAAAAGAGAAGATGGCGAGCTGATAGTTACTCAAGTCTATGTTGATGAAATCATCTTTGGATTAACTAAGGACGAACTTGCTCATGGTTTTTCAAAACTCATGCAAGCCGAGTTTGAGATGAGCATGATTGGAGAGCTGACTCACTTCCTTGGGTTGCAGATTCGTCAACAAGATTCAGGTATATTCCTATCTCAATCTAAATATGCTAAGAATCTTGTGAAAAAGTTTGGTTTAGAATCTATTAGTTCTGTTAGAACCCCTATGAGCCCAAATGTTAAATTCACTGTTGACTTGTTAGGTAAAAGTGTTGATCCTTCTCTATATAGAAGCATGATAGGTAGTCTTCTTTACCTTACTGCTAGTAGACCTGACATTAGTTATAGTGTTGGAGTGTGTCCTAGATATCAGGCTAATCCCAAAGAATCCCATATAACTGCTTTAAAAAGAATCATAAAGTATGTCAAAACCACTGCTGAGTTTGGTGTGTGGTACAGCAAGGACACAAATGATGTCTTAGCTGGGTACTCTGACGCTGATTAGGCTGGGAATGCTGATGATAGAAAGAGTACTTCAGGGGGTTGTTTCTATGTGGGAAATAATCTTGTCTCTTGGATGAGTAAAGAGCAGAACTCCATCTCATTATCCACTGCTGAAACTGAGTACATTGCTGTAGGTAGCTGTTGCACCTAACTCTTATGGATGCAAAAACTCCTCCATGATTATGGTATTTGTCAAGAGTATCTCACTATCTACTGTGACAATACCAATGTCATTAGCATCTCTAAGAATCCGGTTCAACATTCTAGAACCAAACACATAGAGATTCGACATCACTTCATTCAGGAGCTTGTCGAAGATAGTACTCTCACTCTTGAGTTTATTCACACCGATGATCAGAAGGCTAGCCTGTTTACCAAACCTCTTGACAGTAAACGCTTCGAATTCCTTCGTCAAAACATTGGTGTTATCTCCATGGGATGATCTACTTCTCCTTTCTTTTCTCCTCATGCATTTGCATCTAGTTTTATGCTTTGCTTTGTTTAACATGTTTTTGTTTGGTTGCTTTTCAGTTTTGTTTATTTTTTTCCAAAAAAAAAAAAAATTTGAAAAAAAAAATACAAAAACAGTGTGTGTTTTGTGTACATTGGTATTTGTGTACCTTGGATGGCCGTTGAAACAAAGTTTTCTAAACTTTGTATCATTTGTAACTTAGATGAGCATCTCTATGCACAATTAAGCAAGTGAGTTTTGTGGCTCTTGTTTGTGATGAGATTAAGTTGTCTCTTGTACTTAACACTCGTATCACTCTTTTTGACAGGAATGACTAAAAAATACTGAGAGAAAGGCATTAATAACCATCTCACCACTATTGCTCGCCAATCATAAAATGACACTTGTATGCTTCGGCATAGCAAAAGTGGAATGTCAAATATCATTGGGTATTTCTTTTCTCTCTCTAATATGCCCATGCATAATATACCTAAAAGAAAAATATGCAAAGAAAAATCAAAAGCAAAAAGATCAAAAATGCTTTAAAAAATGATTGCAAGCCTGTATTCTAGGAGATGTGAGAGTTATAGGATGTACCTTGAAGGTGATTAGTCCCCATCAAGCAATTATGATTGTATGTAAGTTCAAGTGATTTTCTCATATCTTAAATCATCATAACATGTATACACTTATGCAATCTTGCGATGTTATTCACACACAACACGCAATATTCTTTGCTATTCTTGATACATGCACAGAAACAATGTGATTTGGCCATCACAAGGTTTTACATGTGTTAATGTATGCTTACTAAACTGTCTTGACTTGTTTTTTGAAATATAAAAATTGGTTAGACTTATTGTGTGTGTGTGTGTGTGTGTTTGAGATCCATGTGCTTAAAATTTTTATTGAGAGATGATTTTGAGAGCTCAATATGTTGATTAGATCATTGGTTGAGTTGCATGTTGGATTGTATTCATGTCTGTGTTTTTCACATCTCGAAAAACTGGTTTTAAAAGCTGGCTCAACACCTCCTTAATACCTCCTGATACCTTGCTGTCTGTCGAGCTTCTTCAACTTTTTCTTATCGCATTCCTGACAGCTTCTTGATACCTGGTGGATAGATCAAGAAAGCTCCTGCCTCCTCGATAGCTTCTCGACAGCTGGTGGATAGATTGAGCTTCTGTTCTTGCATTTGATGGATTGTTCCTCAACACCTCCTCGATACCTGTATCTGTCGATGACCATTTCCTCGATATCTTCCTCGATAGCTGTCTCGATACCTCTTGATACCTGTATCTATCAAGCTTTACTGAGGATCTATATATTCGTTCTTCGCGATCCGGTTCTCATTTCTTCGATCTCTCTCGATTTATCCGCACCTGTTCATCTCCCAAACACTGTCTCTCTCACTCCAAACCTCTTCCTCTGTGATTTTTGAAGCTTTTTCAAGATTTTATTCTCTTGGTAAGCTTCTAATCTCTTATTCTTCATGCATTTCATGTTTTGAAACTTAGGTTTTGGGGTTTTTGAAAAATTTTGGGGTTTTTCAAAATTGATGAGTTATTATTGAAATTTTGGGATGGGTTTTCACTTAAATGAGTTTAAAACCTCATACATTGCATCACATTAGCATTATAATAGTATTATCATGCATTTAGATGTGTGCTATTTGTTTGTGTGCTGATAGGTTTGGATTGGGCTGAGCCCATGATGCAATTTCTTTTGCATGCCACATGTTCATGTATTTCCCATGCATACGTACTTTCTTTCAATATACTTGGTATATTTGATATTGCTTGGGACTTTTCTGATTGTCTTTTCTTTCTTTCCCTCTCTTTCTGTTTACGTTAGTCGTGTCTATGGCACCTAAGCGTAAATTCACTCTAGCTCGGAACCCTCTTCGTTCCGGTGCTTCTTCGTATTCTGATCCTTCACCTTCTCATATTCGGTTCCGTGATGATGATGCCTTTAAGGCATTTTCGGAGAACTTCTCTAGATGAGGCATTCATTCGGAACGCCAAGTCATTTTGTCAGACTTTGCCGACATCGACTTTGCCAACACCAACCTTCCCTCTGTCATTCACAGTAAGGGATGGGAGTCACTATGTAACATCCCAGTCACCTATCCTCTCGTGCTTATCAGGAGTTTTACTCCAACATGCATGGGATTGATCGTTTAGTACCTCTTTTCTTCACTCACGTTCGAGGTACGCGCATTCCTATCACACCGCAACTTGTTGCAGATGTGCTTTAAGTCCCTAGGATAGAGTTTCCTGACTATCCTAGTTATGAGCGTCTGAGGACTATGTCCAGGGATGAGCTCATGTCTGCTTTCTGTAAGCACCTTTCTGTTTGGGGTGAGCATCTGTTTACACCATGTCGACCTTTTGCTAAAGGTCCTAGATTCATTAACATGGTGATGACCTTTATTTTGCATCCATTTTCTCACTATAACTCCATTACAGAGCCTCGTGCTCGATTTATGTTATCTCTTCTTGAGCATCTTACTATAGATTTCCCTTCTCATTTCATTCTTTCTATTATTGATGTTCATCTATATTCGGCATCCCGTGATAAACTCATCTTTCCTTCCGCTATCACGAGGATCTTACGCCACTTTTTCGTTCCTTTTCCCTCTTCCGACCATTTCACCGTCATGTGTGCCATAGACTACGCTACCGTTAAACGTAGCGAGGCCCAGTTTCGATCGTGGTAGTCGGATTCAGCAGCACCTCCCTCCCATTCAGCTTCATCCCATTCTGCTCCATCCGCGTCCGCTCCTTCCTCTTCTTCAAGCGATGTGACTTTAAGGGACATCATGGCGTAGCTGCAACACATGGATGCTCCCCTAGATACATTCTCTACGGAGTTGTATCAGGTGAACATTCGTATCGGTTGTATTGCACGACGACAGGCAGCCGTAGGTGGTTTTGCTCCTGAGGCTACTCCTTCACCACCTTCTACCGTGGCTTCTGATTTTAAGGATGATGATGATGATGATGGTGATGATGATGATGCTTCCGATGATGCTGATGGAGATGCTAGCTCTTCCGATGAGATGTCTACTTGACACTCTTACCCTTTGTCACTCGTGACAAAAAGAGGGAGTAGTTTTGGGATATGAGAGTAGTCATTCTTAGGGGGAGAGTTAGTATTGGACTATTTTTGTTAGGGGGAGTGTTCGTTCATATGTTTATTTGAAAGACGTAGTGAGGATAGTATGTATCTTTTCTTTTCTTTCTTTTTAGATACATTATTTTTGTACATTAGGTCTTATGACCTTTTTTACACATATATTGTACTCATTTTTCTCTATATGTGGATGTATGTTTCTTTCACCTACCTCTACATGTGTTGTTTCTTTTCTCCCTTTATACACATGTTTCTTATTAATTGTATGCAATCTACTATTTCTATTTCACACTAAGATGCCTTGATGAGTTTTGTTTAAAGTGTTTCAGAAATACAAGTTGTCAAAGTCTACTTACCATAAACTTTCTTCTTGCAAAGTTTTTCAAGAGTTTGTGTTAGGATAGATTTTATTGTATTCAACAAGTGAGTATGAGTTGAGTGATTTATGACTTCTCTCATATGCTTATTTGTTTGTTGTGGTTTTGTCACGAACTGCCAAAGGAGGAGATTATTAGGACATATGTGTTTCACAAGATTAAGAACATATGTCATGATTTTATGTAATTGGCTTATCCTTTGACAAAAGACACTTTACTTGTATTTTGGTAGATTTAGGATGTGTTTAAATACTTCAAGAAACCATGTTTCAAGATCAAGTGTTGAAGCCTTCAAGTCTGTCCAAGAAAACAAGCTGATAGTGCAAATTCAATAAAGCTCGACAACTGGCCCGACAACTGCATCTATCAAGCTTAAGAAAGCTGTTCAAAGTCTGGTGTGCTCAACACCTTCTCGACAGCTGCTCGACACCTCCTATCTGTCGAGGTTTAAGAATTTCAGAATTCAAATATAATTTTCTTGGGATCCATGAATATGTCTTTGGGTTTTTTTCTCTCCTAATTCTAGACATATAAAAGGATTGTTTTAAGAGCCGTTAAACTGTACACAAGTTGCAAAAACTTTGAGCAAACTCTATTCAAGCAAATTGTGACCAAAGACGAAGTTCTTGCCCTAGTTCATCTCTTTCTCTTGAAGAAGTTGTTGTGTATTTGCACTGTAGGGTTTTGTGACCAAGCATCTTCATGATTTTCATCATGTGGATGAACTAAAGAACTTTGCAGCCGACAATCTTCTTAGTTGGTGATTGCAGTAGCGTACTGGGATCTGCACAATTGGTTAGTCACGTACTTGGGAGTCGTGCATCAGAAATGGGAACTGTCACTACAGAACAAGTCCAATTGGGTATTGGGGTAAGGGTTCAACTGTAGATTGGTAAGGTACTTGGGATTCTTTTACTTGTAACTGCTTGTTGTGATAATAGTGGAGTTTCGAGAGTGGTGATCTGAAAATCACTCGGTGAGGTTTTTGCTGTTAGGTTTTTCCCCATTCATAAACAAATTACCGTATTATTTATTTTCCGCTGCATAATTAGTTTATTGGTGATTTGTTTGTGCTACCATGTGTTTGCATGATAAATTGATTAATTAATAACTTGGCTAATTAATTAATTAATTTCTATCACAATGGGTCATTCAATTTGTGGCCTATTACAGGTTTCTTCCTCAAAAGAGGCAAATGCAATTTCTCCCCTATAGAGATTGAATGCTCTAAAATGTGTGAAAACACAAGAGCTATTTAGACCTCCCAATTAAAATTATGACTTGATAGATTTTACTCTAACTTTTACTAAGTGCGGAAAATAGTAAATGCGAACGTATAAACAAACAACCTACTCTAACTCATATTCATAATAACACAACAGTAAAATGAAAGGTAAAAGAGTAGAGAAGAAAAATGCAAAAACAAAGACAACAAAGCGATGTGTTATCGAAGAGGAAACTGAAATCTTCGCCGTAAAACCTCTCTGCCTCCCTCAAAGTGGTAATCGATCCACTAGACAATCAGTTGGGATACATGGGTTAGTAAGAGACCCTCCAAGCCTAATTTACCCAATGTACTTAAGCCCTCCAAGCTCCTACTCCAACAAGGTTTCCCGGAACCGTGTCTTGTCTAGCTCTCCGAATCCTGCAACAAGCTCTATATTGCATTCGCCATCCTTGGCTTCTTCCAATACTTCCCAGTAGCACCAAAAACACTCTCAACACTTTGAATGTGTGTGGGTAGTGTTTAGGTAGAAATCTCCTCTCAATAGGTATAACAATGGGAAAGGGAATGAGAAGAGACTACAAAGATTTCTTTCTAAGAATGGGCAGCTCTCTCTAATAAGTGGGTGTATTGTAGAAACCTCTCTTAGGGTTTTTCTCTCTGAATAGCTACACCAACATATGTGGCTAATAGGGGTATATATAGTGTGGGTACAAAAAGTGTGTATTAGATAGGACAATCTGGCAAAACAGAATGTTTTGCAAGTGTCTCGCGGGAAGGCCTTACCTGCGAGCTTCTCGTGAAATATAGCTGTCTCCATCTATCTTGACTCTTCGCATTCCAGTTATGTGCAGGGCACATGCATCATTTTGCAGGATGCTTAGTCGTGAGCTACCTGCAAAAACTCTTCAGTCTTCAATTTGCTTGAGTGTTCACACACACACACACTCTCTCTCTCTCATAACCCTTACAATTAAATCCTACAATAAATAAAAGATACAAAAGATTGAATAAAATTACAATCAAATTTGGCACGAAATTAAACCCAACAAAACATATAGTTGTAAATTACAACTTTACAAAGATAATCTTCAATCTGCATCCTCCAATACCCGAAGTTTGTTCCATCAAACTTCTCAATTCTTGAAGCCCTGCCTTCTTCTTCGGCCATCGCTTCTACTCTAACCTTAGGTTTGATACCACTTGTTGGGTCCCAAATAATATTATCACAAATATTAGCAAAAAAAAAAAAAAAAAAACCACCACACAAGAACACATAATTTACATGGAAAATCCTTTCTCTTTGAAGGGAAAAATGAAGGGACAAGCCCTGAATAATTTTGTTATTATCAAATCAATTACAATTATTCTTGTGTATGTCTCACGATTAAAGAAAAAATCTCTTTTATTTTCTTTACTCTCACACACACTAATTATCTTTCTCAAAGGTGGCAACACTTTGTTCTCTCCTTTTATTTTCTTCTCCACGCACAACTCTCTTTCTTGGCTATCTTCTTTCTCTAAGCGGCTCACTTTTGGCTGCTCTCTCTCTCTTTTTCTCTTGTGTGGCACCTTTTTCTTTTTTCTTCACTACGCGGCACTCTTTTTCAACTTGTGTGTATTCTTCTTTTTAGCACATGCATGCCTTTTATATACAAAAGAAACCTTAGCTGCCTTACACTCCTAGTAGCACATAAACTCTAATTCTTTTCCTAGGAACACTTAGATTCCTTAATCAACTTCAACTAAAATTCTTATCAAGCATTAATTATTCAACACACTAAGGGTCTGTCTGGAATCCACTTATTTTGTTGAGATTGAAATTTTTTTACTGAAAGTACTATAGATAAAAGTGAAAGTTAGCTGAAATAGTACAGTGGGACGCATGAATAGTATCAAAAAGTGCAGTAGGGCTCATAAATAGTAGTAAAATTAAGTTGAATAGTAAAATAAGTTAGTAAAAATAATTTTTGTCGAACACACACTATTCCTAAATACAATAGGAGTAGCTTAGCTCATTAAAGAGCTTTCACGTGGGCTGGAACTTGGTGGTACCTTGCACCCAACAATCCAAACAACCCAAATCTTAAATTCATCAAAGTAGTAAAAAACTAATTCACATTTTTTTTGCTCCAATTTTGTCTTCTCCACTTCAATTATCAAACCGGTTTGCTCTTCACTTCCTGATGGAAGCCTATTTTAGAATTTTTTTTTTTTCTTAAAAAAAAATCCTTCTAGTTAAGTAAGTGAAAATTGAGATGAGTTGATTATCGAAGCTTATATATGTTAGTTCTAAAATCACTTCCTAAAGTATACGTACTCTAATCTGCAAGATGATGTGTGTTATTTTTCAATTTTACTTTACTCTTTGTTTTGTTTTGTGCCATTAGACTAATTTTCTGGCAAGTGTGTATTAGTTAGCTAATGGATATAAATTTCGTGAAGACACTTGATCAAACTCAAAGATCTAACTAAAATAAGGCCATCAAAATTGAACTTAGAATGAGGAAAAAAGGACCAGGATCACTGGCCCTAGAGCTGTCCACGGGTCGGTCCGGGTCGGGTTTGTGCCTAACCCGAAACTGACCCGATCACTTCGGGTTTTCCATGCTTAGACCCGCCGCCAACCGGTGAACGGAGTCGGTTCGGGTGGTCAGATTTTCGTCGGGTTCAGATCGGTCCTC
Source organism: Quercus agrifolia (assembly GCA_029955455.1). Taxonomy (NCBI): domain Eukaryota; kingdom Viridiplantae; phylum Streptophyta; class Magnoliopsida; order Fagales; family Fagaceae; genus Quercus; species Quercus agrifolia. Next base: position 67,037,093 of record JARQAD010000001.1, on the reverse strand, counting down.
GGTCGATTTCAGGTTGTGCGAATATCTGCCGGATTTTGCCAAAAGTCACCGATTCTGGCAAGACCTAACCAGATCTTGACGAGATCTCGACGAATCTCAAAGAGATCAGGCCGATCTTGGCGAGATATGGCTGAATCTCGATGAGATCTCAGCATATCTCGAAGAGATCAAGCCGAATCTCAACGAGATCTCGCCTGACTCTTCAAGTTCAGGTCGGATATCAACAGATTGGACAAAAAACAGGAGATTTTCCTTCGAGTTCAGGTCGGATCTCAACAAATCAGACAGAAAATGTGCGATTTTCTAGTCAGATACGGTCAGGTTGGTTAAATATCGGTTTCTCAGCCTTAAACCTGCCAACCGACCTGCTGTTTTCTACTTCATGGAGTAGAGACCCACCACCGACGTCGAGTCGGCCGGTTCTCGGGCTGAATCAGATGGTTAGGGCGGGTGGGTCGGGTTCCGAATCTGGCTGGATAGCCCTAACTGGCCCAATGAGCTCAAAACAATGAATTTGTAGAGAGTGGGTTGGGAAACTGGGCTTTAGTGAGTTCGGGCTACAATTATCACAAGTTCAAAAACCATTTGAATGAAACTGTAGAAGCGAAAGGGAAAAGATTCTCAATCCGAGAAGCTTTATTTTTATATTAATTGATCTTTGTTACATGCAATCGTTCCTCAGCTTCTCCCTTTTTTCCCTCCTTTTTATAAAGGATTCTTTACATTATATAGTTCTCTTTGGATCATCTTAACAACCCTACACTTGTCATTCAATTGAGACTCCACTTGAGTATCTGTCCCATCAGACACCTCTTCTGGTCCTCTGTGAGTTGTAATAACCAGAGTTTTACTGTTCAGATGTCTTTTCCACATAAATGCGGCTAGAAAAGTGGTTATAGTGTATTTAATGCGGTGGCAGCAGCTTTTCCTTAGATTTTTTATGCTTTCCTCCCTTCTTTTCTAATCCATAGGACATGTCCTCCTCTCTTAAGCTTCCTGGAAGGTTCCTCCAATTGTTGGGATATAGATTTGAGATATGTTAATCGTATCCGAGAGGATTTTCCTCCTCGGACGTTCCTCCTCATGCTTCTTACCTATGGGGCCCTAGGCTGGGCTTTTACTATTTACTGACAATCTCTTCAGACGTTTTATTGTCCTTGGACAGGCCCATGGCCCAACATATTATTTCGGGCCCTTACCCCTACAATAACCCCTCAAAACTCCGGTTTCTCCCTACCATCCAAGGAGAGAAAGTAGGATTTTGACTTTTTTAGAAGATAAATTCAAGCGACTTTTTGATTTACACGTGTGAGAATGTGGTTTTACACGCCTCATAAATGTTACTGACGTTTCACAGCTTACGAGGCATTACTGATTACTCCAGGTGGCTTTATGTCCCTTGTATCCAATGGTGAACTACCAATCTGATGGCTGACATTTCACCTAGTATTTTGAGTGGGAGTATTCCCACTCTTTTTTTTTTTTTTTTTTTTTTTATACTATATAAGACCCTAAGGGGAACCATTTTCCCTTTTTCCTTAGAAAACCTTCAAAAGCTTCAGAGAATCCCAGCACACCATCTCACAAACCACTCTAACTTCCAAGTTTTCATAGATACTTCCAGTAAGAGCTTTACTAAAGATCTCTAAAAATCCCAAATACTACCATACGTATTCTCGTAAGTCTTTATCTTCTTATACTTTCCTTTTTCTTCTCGGCATTTCTTCTCGGCATTTTTTCTCGGCCTTTCTGTTTGTTTAGATGGGTAGATTCAAGCACCTAGTAGACTCACCGGCTGGTATGGAGGGTTTTAGGGCGAAATACCATATCCCATTAGGGGTAGTTTTAGAATATTGTTCTCTAGAAATAGTACATACTGACAGGGAAGTGGGTCAAGTTGTCATTCCTATGATTGCTTTTATAGAGGGAGGAATGATGCTTCCCATGCGTAGAATAACCAGGGACTACCTGCTTAACTATAAGTTAACCCCTCACCAATGCGCCCCTAACCTATTTAGGGTTTTGGGTAGCATAGATGTTTTGAACGAGCAGTTGGGTTTAAGGTTCACGTGGCACAATGTGGTCCACATGTATGAATGCCGCCAACTCTCCGGCATGGGGTACTATCTTAAGTCCCAGTCCGAGGTCGTAAGGCTGATATCCTGTCTTCCCAAATCCAATAAGGGTATGAAGGATGATTACCTGATCGCTTCAAGGGAGTGGACCAACGGTCTTCATTGTCCAACTCGGGCAAGAGATCCAGGTGGGGTACCATTAGGTCTAATTTCTTTGGAAATGGACTTAGCATTTCGGCGTTAACATATATATATATATATATATTTTTTTTTTTTTCACTTCATTCTTTCTTGGCAATGATTTTTGTCAATTTGACCATGATCTTCTTGGACACTTTTGCAGATAGGGATCACGTTTCTCCTAAGCTCAGTCATACTAACGTTCAAGCTCGCAACTACCTCTTAAGGTCAGAAATATTTGTGAGTGAGGACGGGCAATTGCGAGCAGCTCCTTTAATCTTGAACTACGAACCTTTGTCCCGTACTTTCCAAGATGTAGGCCAAGCCATAAAAGCTGGGAGTTCAAGATTGGCTCGGATTGACGTTTCAAAGCCAGGATTTTTGGCTCTAAGGTATCTTCCTCCAGTTCCACGACTAGTTCTACAAAATCCTCTTCCAGTTGCACTCCCACTTCTACAAGCTCCTCCGGACGTTGCAACAATACCTGCGGAGGGGTGGCCTCATCTCATCTATCGCTAGAGGAGGAGATAGGCAAGTTTCACTTTGAGGAAGAGCAAAGTCCAAAAGCTCCTCTGATCTGCATTTCGGACACTGAGGGTGAATTAGATAGAAGCTCCGGTGTTCATAACCCATACTTGATACTCACACGCCCAGACAATTCGGACGAAGAGGAAGATAGTATGGTAAACAAGGGCAACAAAAGTTTAAGGGATCTTCTGGTTGCCAAGGGTAAAAAGTCCACATCAAAAACAGCCCCTATGTCCCAAGTTGCTCCTCCTCCTCCACGAAAAATCCCCCTCGACCTCAGCCTAAGGGCTAACCCTAATCTGAAAAAGAAAAGGCCAGTCGATACGCTTGAGGAAGGCGAAGTGGGTCCTCAGAAAGGGATGAAGCAACAAAAAATGGTCCCCGAGGCTAAGAGCAAGAGATCCCAATCCATGGAAAGCCGAGAAGAGCAGTATAGGGCTGATGTGCGTATGACACAACGCATATGAAGCCCTTGGCTAGAAGTGGATGGGGCTCCTATTCCTTAAGGTGCCTCAGTCCGTGAATTTCAGAAGGGGCGAGTGGGTCATATAGCTGAAGGCCTGGAGCAACCTTTACTCCTCCCAAAGGACATGGATGGCTACAGGCGTTTCAAACAAAACGACCTTTTCCTATCCCTGAAGAAGGACCTTGCCATGGTAAATTACTCATCCATTTATGAATTTACATACCAAATCGTACTTTTGTTTCTAATTTATTCTATCTTTGTGATTTGTTGGGTAGATTACTTAACAAGTTTTTGTGGTCGAGGAGTGGTACCATGAAGCTAATAACTGTGCCGACGCTGAGGCCCTCACTCGCGCCGATGTTAAGAAATCATTGGAGGTTGTTAAACAGGAGCAGCTGGAACTGTCTGAGAATCTGAAATTGACAGACCAAGCACGCTTTAGTGCTGAGGCTGGTCTAAAGACAGCAGAAAGGCAAGCTGAGGAGCAGCGCCAAAAATTTCATTCAACTGAGATAGACTTGGCCATGCAGAAGCAGACGGTCGTAGATCTATAGGCTGAATTGTAGAAGGCAAAGGAAGAAGTCCAGCTGGCCAAGGAGGCAACTAAGGCTGAGAAGAAAACTTCTTATCAGCTCGGTGTGGAGGAGACTAAAATAAGGCTGGCCGAGGAGCTATCAGAGGTATGCCGTGACTACTGCAACGCAACATAGGACAAAGTCTTGACTGCTGTAGGAGTCCCTGCTGACTCTGCTCTGAGGTTGCCAGGGAGTATTTATTATCATCCTCAGATCAGGGAGATCCCCTCCGCCTCCTTTCCTCCTGCCCCTGTCCCCGAGCCTTCTGGGCAACCTTCGGTCGTTCCAGATGCCCTCCCTCCTCCTAAAATTCCAATGGAATCTAGCCAGGTTGGTGATCAAGGCCAGGGGGCCGAAGGAGAAAAGGGCAAGGACAAAGGGAAAAAGCCATCAGCCAAGGCCAAAGATGCTGCAAAAATGAAGGAAACAGAGGTCGGAAATCAGGAGATTGATCCCAAGGCTAAGGATGCTCCTTGCTCTCAGTTGAGCCAAAAGGAGGATCCTCCTGCTAAAGCGTAGCCATTAGGATTTTGTCTTCTTTGTTTTTGTAGTAGTTTCAAAGAAGATTGTTTTGTTGTTTCTTTTTTTTAAAACGTTACGTCAGTGTGTTCAATGTACATTTTGTCTTATAGTTTAATGAGAATACGCTTCTATTCATCATTTTTTCTTTTAGCTCTTGTAGTTTTGATATTGTTGTAACCTCAATCAAATCCAAAAATCATCTATCACTTATAATTGGATAAAGTGTCAAGGGTAAAAGTACTAAATAAGTATGTATGTTGCGAACTGAATCTTAGATAATGAAAATTGATATTAATGGAGTTATATCACGTGGGGGGAAGTAATGGAGATAGATAATTTATACATTACTTGCAAGTATAAGTTTAAACTTGAGTGATAAAGGTAGGCAACCATGCATAACATGTAAATATTTCGTGTATACAAGTTTAAATACAAGCATATGCCCTTAACTATTAGTTTCCATCCTAATATTTGGCTTGTAAGATATGACATGTTTTAAGATTTGTCTAATACTTGCAAAGTTGCCATGACTTATTAATTTCCCCTAAGCCAGTGGTCCGAGGAGTCATGCAGGACTTAGGTTTTGTTTAACAATTTAAAAAGTTGTCATAAGTTATTAATTTACCACAAGCCAGTGGTCTGAGGAACCATGCAAGACTTAAGTTATGTTTAATACTTGAAAAGTTGTTACAACTTATTAATTTCCCCTAAGCCAGTGATCTGAGGAGCCATGCAGGACTTAGATTCTGTTTAACAGTTAAAAAGTTACCATAAGTTATTAATTCCCCCTAAGCCAGTGGTCTAAGGAGCCATGCAGGACTTAGGTTCTGTTTAATACTCGAAAGTTGTCATAAGTTATTAATTTCCCCCAAGCCAGTGGTCCGAGGAACCATGCAGGACTTAGGTTCTGTTTAATACTTGAAGAGTTGTTACAACTTATTAATTTCCCTTAAGCCAGTGATCTAAGGAGCCATGCAGGACTTAGGTTCTGTTTAACAGTTAAAAAATTGCCATAAGTTATTAATTTCCCCTAAGCCAGTGGTCCGAGCAGCCATGCAGGACTTAGGTTCTGTTTAATAGTTAAAAAGTTGTCATAAGTTATTAATTTCCCCTAAGTTAGTGGTTCGAGGAGCCATACAGGACTTAGGTTCTGTTTAATACTCGAAAAGTGTGAGTAACATGAAATACAATGTTTTTACATAGTAGGAGAATTCACTTGATAAAGGAAAATTTTTATTAATAATAATACATTTTCAAGTTGTTTACATTCCAAGGGAATGGTATTACACATTCATCTAAGCCCTCAAGGAGATAGGCTCTTATACCAGCCACAGATGTGATGCGATACAGTCCTTCCCAATTGGATCCTAACTTCCCCCATGCTGAATTCTTTGCAGTCCCCAGGACCTTCCTCAATACCAAGTCACCAAGCTCTAGTGGCCTGAGCTTTACTTTGGCGTCATAGCCTTGCTTGAGTTTGTGTTGATAGTATGCCAGCTAGACCATTGCATTTTCTCTTCTTTCTTCGATAAGATCCAGGCCCCTTTCTAGCAAGTTATCATTACTATTCGGACTGAACGAGCTGGTCTTTAACATTGGGAAGCTCGTCTCTAGGGGAATGACAACTTCGGCTCCATAAGTCATTGAAAATGGGGTTTCCCCTGTTAATCTGCGAGGCGTGGTTCTATACGTCCACAAGACGTGTGGCAATTCTTCCACCCATTTTCCTTTCACATTATCTAGCCTTTTCTTGATTCCATTAACTATGACCTTATTAATAGCCTCGGCTTGTCCATTTCCTTGTGGATAGGCTGGGGTAGAATATCTGTTCGTAATTCCCAATTCACTACAATATAGTTTAAAGGATTTGCTGTCAAATTGAAGGCCATTGTCCGAGATGAGGGAGTGAGGGACCCCGAATCGGGTGACAATGTTTTTCCATACAAATTTCTTAGCGTCCACGTCTTTAATGTTCACCATAAGGTTCAGCCTCGACCCACTTTGTGAAATAGTCTGTGCCGACCAACAAATATTTCTTGTTACCTGTTGCTTTGGAAAAGGGACCAATAATATCCAAACTCCATCGTGCAAACAGCCAAGGACTGGATAGGGGATTAAGGACTGCTCCCGGTTGGTGTATGTTGGGTGTGAATCTTTGGCATTGATCACACTTCTTTACATACTCTTGTACTTCTTTCTGCATGTTTGGCCACCAATACCCTTGTGTGATAGCTTTATGAGATAAAGATCTTCTTTCTGTGTGACTCCCATAAATTCCCTCGTGTAATTCTTCAAGAAGTAGCTCTAAGGATTCAGGATGAATGCACAGTAAGTATGGCCCAGAGAAGAAGCACTTGTACAATTTATGATCCTCAGACAGCCAAAATCGAGGCGCCTTTCGCCGTACTTTCTCGGCCTCTAATTTATCTGATGGCAAAGTATCTTCTTTTAAGAATGATATTATGGGATCCATCCAGCTAGATCCTACCTCGATTTGTTGAATGTGGGCTGCCACTCCCTTTATTTCTGTGGGTTTGTATAAATACTCGACAAGGATGACTCGAGGTAGGCTTTGAGCTGAGGAGGATGCTAGCGTAGCTAAGGAATCAGCATGGGTGTTTCCACTCCTAAGGATGTGATGTAGGCTAAATGACTCAAATTTCAATTGTAGGAACCTGACTTGATTTAAGTATCCTTATATCCTCTCATCCCTGGCTTCTAGCTCCACTCCTATTTAACCAACGACCAGTCTTGAATCCAAAAACACCTTTATGGCCTTTCCCCCCATTCTTTGAACCATGGACACTCCCTCCAATAAAGCCTCATATTCAGCCTCGTTATTCAAGGTCGAGAATCCCAGTCTTAGTGACTTCTCGATGGTGAGCTTCTCAGGCGAGATTAAAACTAGCCCTACTCCCGAGCTCCTTTGGTTTGCCGCTCCATCAACATATACTTTCCAGATGGGAGGTTCTTGCAAGAAGATCGTGCCAACCGATTTTCTACCCATGTTCTGTGTTGTTGACATTTCTTCTAATGCAGGTTCAACGAACTTGGCCACAAGGTCTACCAGTACCTGACCCTTGACAGAGGTGCGAGGCATGTATTTGATATCAAAAGCCCCTAGAATGGTGCCCCATTTTGCAATTCTCCCCGTATAATCAACGTTCCGAAGTACGGTCCTGAGTGAAAGTTGAGTTAGGACAACGATTGTATGTGCTTAGAAGTAGTGGGGAAGCTTTCTTGTACCATGTACTATCGCTAGGATGGCCTTTTACAATAGTAGATAGTGAATTTCAGTCTCATGCAGTGATTTGCTCACATAATAGACTGGCTATTGTATCCCATTGTCAATTCGTATTGTAAGGACCAGATCTGACTGGAATCCAGAACGGGAATGGATCCAGGCCCACGTAGCCCAAACAATGAATTTATAGAGTGCAGGAAAGAAAGCTAGTCTGATCTTGGGCCGAAATATTGGATTTTAGTGTAAAAAAGATCCAAAATACGAGCGTGGTATGTAGCAATAAATCTTCTTCGGACATGCCTTAAAGATATGATTTTCCTTCTTCTTTTTCCTTTTTCTTTTTTTTTTCGGTCCCCTTTCCTTCTGTCCTTCCTCGCCTTATATACCATAGCTTTTTTGCCTTTTTCATCATCCACGTGTGGGCTTGGCATTCAACGTCCTTTTTTTGTCATCCCCCTCGCCCTCTCTAGAATCTTCCATTCTTAGCTGGAAAGCTGCTCGTTCACTGTTCAGGTATCACCTCCACATTAATGCGGCCAGAAGGTTAGCTGGGAGACATTTAATGCGGAGGTGACAGCACCCCTAGATATTTGTCATTTCCTACCATTACTTTTTGTTTGATATTTTCCCTTTCGCTCCGTTATAAGATTTGTCCTAGGCGTTGTTCTGAGTGATTAACAAGTTCACCAGACACCTCGGACAAAAGTACCGTGGTGACCATCATCCTCGGACACGGTCCAATTCCTTACAAACAAGCTCCACCTCTCCTCGGATGGTAATTTTGTCCATTCCTCGGCTGGATGTCGTCGGATGTTCGTCTCCCCTCACACGGGATATTGGGCCGGGCCCTTCCTCTCACACAGTTGGAACGCAGGGCAAAATTGGCCCACACACGTATCAATACTAAACTTACAGCATGGGGGGCAACTGCGAAATAAGAGAACAACACCTCGTCCGTGAGAGGACTGGACATGATAGGTGGTCGAGACAGGTATTCTTTAAGTTGCTGAAATGCCAAAGCACATTCTTTAGTCCATTCAAATCTTTTCCATTTATTCATCAATAAGAAAAAGGCATGCATCTGTCTGTGGATCAAGAAATAAACCGATTTAAAGCAACTGCCATTCCAGTGAGTTTCTGGACTTCCTTCGAATTCTGAGGCGACTGTAAATTGTTTATTGCCTTAACCTGATCAAGGTTAACTTCAATTCCTTGGTGAATCACCATGTAGCCCAAGAACTTTCCTGACCCTACCCCAAAGGAACATTTGAAGGCATTAAGGCACAACTTATGTTTTCTCAGTGTTCCAAGGATGTTTCCTAGATCATCCACATGATCGGATACTTCCTTGCTCTTTACTACCATATCATCTATATAGACTTCAATATTTTTTCACAATTGAGGTTCAAACATCTTAGTCATCATCCTTTGATAGGTGAACCCTGCATTCTTCAGGCCGAAGGGCATCACCTTGTAATGGTAATTTCCAGTGGAAGTAACAAAAGCTGTTTTTTCTTGATCCTCTGGTGCTAGCGGTATTTAATGGTACCCTTGAAAAGCATCTAAGAAGCTCATCCGAGGATGGCCTATGGTTGCGTCAACCAGTTGGTCTATGCGAGGCATGGGGAAATGATCTTTTGGGCAAGCCTTGTTTAAATCTGTGAAATCCACGCAAACTCGCCACTTTCCGCTCTTTTTTTTTACCACCACAGTATTAGTCAACCATTCAGGATAGAAAATTTCTTTGATAACCCCCACGTGCTTAAGCCTTGACACTTCGTCTTTGACAGCATCAGAATTTTCTTTAAATGAGCACCAAGGAGGTTGCTTTTTGGGGATAATAGATGGGTTGACATTCAAATGATGGCAAATGAAGCTTGGATCCACCCTAGGGGCTTCATATGCGTTCCACGGGAATACATCCACATTTTTTCTCAAGAATTCAATTAGCTTTTGTCTTTCTTAGGGAGGCAGTTGGGATCCGACCTGAAAAAACTTCTCCTGATCATCACCAACAGTAACTTTTTCTAGATCTTCATATTCGACCTTCTCAGCTGATTCATCGTTGGTCGACGTCGGATTTTTTGATTGCTATAAGTTCCTTTTGGAAGAAGCCGATGACTCCATGTTTGGTCTGTGTAATATGGCAGCCACCATGCACTGCCTAGCCATTGATTGGCTCCCCACGATCTCTTTGACTTGGCCGTCGGACGGGTACTTCACCTTCTAGTGGATGTGGAAGAAACGGCTCCCAAGGCGTGGAGCCAAGGCCAGCCACAATGGCTGTGTAGGGTGAATAGGAATCTACCACAATAAAATCCACCTCCACTATCTCTAAGTCAATCTGTATGGGTAGTCTAATCTGGCATTTGGGAATGACCGTTTTTCCTTCAAAGCTCACCAGGGGGGAATTGTAGGCCATTAGGTCATCGGATCTCAAATTCAGACCCTTGTATAGGTCGAGATACATAATCTCAACAGTACTGCCTTGGTCTACTAGTATTCTCTTTACATCATATCCTTCTATCCTAAGAGTGACTACCAGGGCGTCGTCATGGGGTTGGATGATTCCAATCTTATCCTCGTCCGAGAATCCCAAGATTGGTTGGATGTCCATCTTGGCCCTTTTTAGCCCCGAACTGGAGTCCTCGGCAAGGAGCCAAGCCACGGACATTACCCTAGATGGAGAGGATCCAATCCTTCCTGGAGCAGCAAAGATGACATTGATCGTTCCCATAGGAGGCCTTAAAGGAGTATCTCTCTGGGGGTCCAATCCAGTTTGCTCCGTTCGACCGTTGGAATGGTGCAAGAGCTCCTTTAAATTTCCTTCCTGGACCAACTGCTCTAAATGATCCCACAAATTCCTACATTCTTTCGTAGTGTGCCCCTAGTCTTAATGATACTGACAATAGAGGCTCGGGTTTCACCTTGCAGGGTTTCTAGCCATTTTATTCAACCACTTAAAGAATGGTTCATTGTTGATCTTTTCGAGAACTCGATGCACCGGCTCTCGAAATACAGTGTTAACCACCTAGGCGTTGGTAGATCCTATTGGTCCAACATGATCTTTCCGAGGTCGAATGGCATGGAATCGGTCCGACCTGAAATCCCTCATCTCCTAAGGGATAACCTTCGCTTTACCTTTTCCTTGTTGCTGATCTTCCTCAACCCTTTTGTATTTGTCAATCCGGTCCATAAGTTGGCGCACACTAGTAACAGGTTTCCTAGTCAAGGATTTCCTTAGCCCATGTTCGTTAAGGAGGCCGACCTTGAAAGTGCTGATGGCTACATCCTCAAAATTGCCATCTATTTCATTGTACATCTTCCAATATCTATCCGAGTATGCCTTTAGAGTTTCACCCTCTCGCATGGATAGGGATAGTAGTGAATCCAAGGGTCTAGGCACCCTACTACACGTGACAAAACGAGAACCAAAAGCTTGAGTGAACTCCTTGAAAGAACTTATGGAATTAGCCCTCAATCCATTAAACCACCTCATCACCACAGGTCCTGGGCTGGAAGGAAATATTTTGCACAACAAGGCCTCGTCCTTCGAATGGACAGCCATCATCTGGTTGAACTAGCTCACATGTTCTACAAGGTTTGACCAACCATTGTAAATGAGGAACATAGGTTGATGGAAACGCCGCGGAAGTTTAGCCCTCTCTATCCTGCACATAAAAAGGGATTTAGAGACCTGACTGAGCGCTTTGTTCATAACGTTGTTTCCTACGCCTTTGCGAGGTGGGTTGTTGTATTTTCGTCGGTGGTGAGGCTCTTTGTCACAGGAGAAAGATTCACTTGGTGGAGTTCTTGACCTTCGTCTATAACTAGCATCATCTTCATCATTAGAGGAGCCATCAGAATTAGAAGGGGATCACTTTCATTGCGCATGACGTAGTTTATTCTTTAAATCATCAATTTCCTTTTGAATGGTTTTATTATCATCTTGCCTCTGGGATATGTGACTTCCCCCCCCGAGGATGGCTTTTACTCATATGAGTAGTACGCGCACTACCCTATCGATATTCTGCCCGATCTTGCTCACGTTTAAGATTGAGAAAATCATCTTGTCATTGAGAATTGGCGGGCTCTGCCTGGTGTGAATTCGCCTAGAGTTGACTTGATCCTTCCATATTTTATTGTTATGCTTACTAACACACTCACTAATGCACAAGTCCTTCCCACAGATAGCACCAATTGTGTGGACTCAGTTTGTGATCACTGGCCCAATGAGCCCAAGACAATGAATTTGTAGAGAGTGGGTTGGGAAACTAGGTTTTAGTGAGTTCGAGCTACAATTATCACAAGTTCAAAGACCGTTTGAATGAAACTGTAGAAGCAAAAGGGAAAAGATTCTCAATCCGAGAAGCTTTATTTTTATATTAATTGACCTTTGTTACATGCAATCGTTCCTCAGCTTCTCCCTTTTTCCCCTCCTTTTTATAAAGGATTATTTACATTATATAGTTCTCTTTGGATCATCTTAACCCTACACTTGTTGTTCATTTGAGACTCCACTTGAGTATCTGTCCCATCAGATACTTCTTCTGATCCTCTATGAGTTGTAATAACCAAAGTTTTACTGTTCAGATGTCTTCTCCACATAAATGCGGCCAGAAAATTGGTTACAGTGTATTTAATGCGGTGACAACAGTTTTTCTTTAGATTTTTTGTGCTTTCCTCCCTTCTTTTCTAATCCATAGGACACGTCCTCTCTTGAGCTTCTTGGAAGGTTCCTCCAGTTGTTGGGATACAGATTTGAGATATGCTAATCGTATCCGAGAGGATTTTCCTCCTCAGACGTTCCTCCTTGTGCTTCTTACCTAAGGGGCCTTAGGCTAGGCTTTTACTATTTACTGGCAATCCCCTCAAACGTTTTATTGTCCTCGGACAGGCCCATGGCCTAACATATTATTTCGGGCCCTTACCCCTACAGGTATTATCCAATTCTCCAAACTTAGATTTGAATCCTCCCTTCCGCGACTTGTTGTAAGCCAAAAAATAATAATAATAACCCATTGTTTAAGTAGAATTGTATATGTCTTTGAGTTTAGTCTACATTTTGTTATGATTAGGCAAAAACAGATGGCTTATTATGTGATACTTCAAAATAAAGTTATTATAATATGGCAAAAATCACAAACAAAATTAAAATTAGAAGAAAATAAGATATCTGCATTAATTCCTTTATTAAATGGATTGAGATTTTAATAACTTTATTTCAAATTCAGTTAAATATTTAAATTTTAAACATTTTGATTGGATGCGTTTGTGTCATTCTGTGTGTTTAAACGAAATGGAGAAAAGTCAGGTTAAGCAAATTCAGATTTGGTCCATTTGGATTGAACTTCCATTTGATGAAGACTGTTGTTGGCACACAATTATGGTTTGGGCTTCAACATGAGTTGGACATTTGGACAGTGGGCTTCCATCAATGAGAATACTTTAACTAGAACCCGCTTAGCTTGGCCCAAAATGTCATTGGACATACAGTTGGACCCAAAGAAAATAGTTATTAATGAGGCTTTTTATTTTTATTTTTTGGCTTTACAACTCATGACTTTTTTTTTTTTTTAATTTTTAATTTGAAGAAGAAATTGTATTAGCACTTGACTACTAATGTAAGAGGGAAATGTAGAGATGGAAAAACAAGGTTTAGTAATAATAAAAAAATGGTAAGTTTCTGGAAAAAAAAAATAGTTTTATTTTTTTTCAAAAAGAAGAAATTGTATTAGTACTTGACAACTAACGTGAGAGAGAAATGCGGAGGTGAGAGAAATTTTTTTTTATTTTTAATTTAGCTAAAAATTAGGAGTTTTTAAATTACTAATTTTACATGTCTAATCCTATGATTTAAGCATTAGAAACGGATGAATTTGAGAGTATTTTGGGTATCTAAATTGAAGATCCCAAACATGGGAAACCTCTTAAATGGTAGTATAGATTACTTATGGCATTATCAATATATATAGGGAAATTAAGATTCAATATGACTAAAAGGGGCAAGGAATTGGAGAGTGATATAGATCTTAAAGTTGCTAAACCCAATATATTTTACTGGTTATCAACAAATGCATTTTCAAATTGTACAAAAGTTTGTCCATATTATCTGTTAGAGCACTCACATCAGCTCTTCTAAAATACAAAAAGTGTACAATTTTACACTATTTTACATATTTTACCTTAAAAATCACCCGCATCAACTCCTCTAAAATTGTACAAATTTCCATTTTGTTAGTTGCTTCCTTCTTTTTCTTTTCCCTCTGTCTATGGCTTTTCTCTTTCTCTTTTTCTTTTCTTTCTTTATTTCTTCTCCTTAATCTACAGTCCTTACTCATCACCTGTTAGCCACCACCACCACCACTCCAATTGGTGGCACTCCTTTGTTTCCTGCCCATTATCTTCTCTCTCAACTGAAAACCCATAGTAGAGTAGTTCATTTTCCTCTTTGGTGCTCTTCTATTTTCTACTACCATGCCCACCAAGATTCAGAACTTTGCCAGAAGTGCGAGTGACTGGGTTTGCTAATTTTGGTGGATCAATTTTGTCGATTTATAGATTTTGGTGGTGGTTTGCTTAGTGGTATCTTGGCTTGAATTTGTTGAGATTTGGATGTGGGGGTTTTGGTGTAAGAAGAGAGGCTATGATTTGTGTCTATAGAGGCTGTGATTTGGGTTAAATTGTGTTTGTTTGGTGAGAAAACAAAGAAAAAAAAAGGACATAAATAATAGTAAAAAAAATAAAGGAAGAATTAATATTATATTAAAAGAAAGTGTAAAATAGATGATTTGATATTGGTATTTTTACAAAGTGATTATGTAAAATAGAAAAAGTAAATTTTAAGACCAAAATAGCCGTAAATTTTTAGACGGACGGATGTAGTTGCTCTTAGGCATGTACAGAGAGGAATACAAAAATGGTCATTAGAGCATAGATTCAAATTTGCCACAATTGCCCAACCTTCTTTGAGAAAAGAGCTTTTTATTTTATTATTATTATTATTTTTTTTTTTTTGGTAGTAGTAGTCAATAAAATAATAATCTAATGGGTCTTTGTTTTTCATTTTCATTTTTTAAAATTTTTACAAATCCTCCACCGTTGGTTAGTTCTAGTCTTTTAGCTAGATTCAAAGCCCTACCCAACAAGCACTAGGCTGCTAGGCCAATAAGAAATGAATTCAACTAACATTGTAGACCATTCAAATGCTGAATCTACTACATTCTAGACCATAAGCTTTCTAATATATTTAGTAACATCACTGGGGACTGATCTCATTTTCAATTCTCAAAAATTTTATCCAACTTGTGATTAAGCAATTTTTGTACATATTAATAAATCAAGACCTAATCAACTTGCAGTGTATATAGTACAAAATGATAAAGCTAGGTTTAACTTTACATGCAGTGTTTGTTTGGCAATAAAATTAGATCTCCTCCTTTTTAAAAAGGGGTCCAGCTGTTTCCTCCAACAATTTTGTATGGGGACCAATACATTAAATAGAAAGCACGCAAAGCAGATATGATCTAACACACCATCCTTCATTCCAAGGAAGGTTCCCCTTGAGGTTTTATAATTTGTGTACGTCTTAAATTCCTATCTCTCTATCTCTTTGTATGTGTGTGTGTACGTGTGCGTCTCTTCAAATGACAATGCGGAGGATGTCCATATCACTAACTAGCTTTCTAAGAAGTCCATTACCCATATCATAATCAACTTTAGGTAAGCTATATTTCGAAGTTATAGTTCGTGCATATACATCCACGCATGGACAATGCATATATAGTGATGTTCCTAATAATTTAAAGGTCGATATGAAGCATATTCTTTGATGATCTTTCTTTGCCTTTCGATTTTGATTTCTCAAACAATATAAACCATATTCTCCAATTTCTACCATTTTTCTCGCACATTTCTTTCGAATCTACTTACTAGCTAGAATCCAAAGGAGAAACAAATAAAAAGAAGACCCTGATTCTTAAAGTAGCTTCTTTACACAACCCCTTCGCACTTGACCAGTTTAAAGTTTTGACTTTCTTTTTCCCATCTCTCCACCACACGAAAATGAAAAAAGCGAAGATTTTCAGGGAATACTTTGAAAGTTTTTTAAGTCCAAGTGTACTTTGACCATGCAAACTCAGTGCACAAAGGTTATATGCAATTGGGGTGGATAATTTTGTTTTGTTGGAGAACAATAGCATAGCCATTTGTAAGAGAAATTGAAGTTCTGACATCCTTGTTGAAAAAGCATCTCTTCAGCTTTATTGGCTAACATATTCTCAATAGTAACATGAGGCTTTAGTCTTAACAACTATCAAAAACCATTCTTTTACTTGGCAAACACCATTATTAAGATCTCATCAAGATGGTCAACCGTCAAAGTTTGACAGTGGGATGCGTGATCCTAAAAGCACAAACACCATTAGCTAGATACACTCATACACATTTGCTTAGCATGGAATCTCTCTCTCTCTCTCTCTCTCTCTCTCTCTCTATATATATATATATATATATATATATATTAATATATATTAAAAACCAAAGCTCATAAAATTCAATTAGATTTCAATTGGATTTTCAATTTTGGACTACATGTCCTATTTTAATTTTTAATTTTTGTACAAAGTATTGAGTGCAAAAATTGAAGAGTCCAAATTTAATTAGATTCTAAATTGGATTCCAATTGATGTCCAATTTTACGTCACATTTCTATCTAATTTTTTAATATTTAGTGTAAAAACCGAAGAGTCTGAATCCAATTAAATTTTAAATCTCTCTCTCTCTCTCTCTCTCACACACACACACACACACACACACACACACACAGGTTAAATTTAGAGAAATTTCAATTAGAATTTGAAATTAGAATCCAATTTTGTGCCATATGTCTAAATTTATGTGGGGATCACACCATAATTATCCACTTAAGCTTGTGTCATATGTCCACTTAAGTTTTTTAATCTTTATGCCAAGTAAATTAATGAGTGCAAAATACTAAGAATCTAATATTAATGAACTTTAAAATAAAAAAATTAAAAAAAATCACATATACTCAATAAAAATCACCACACAATAAAGACCACTACACGTTTTATTTTATTAAAAATTAGATAAAAAAAATGATCGTAAGTAATATTAAATTTAGGTAAAAATTTTAATATACGACTAATTACGTTTACTTAAAAAAATAATTTGATTAATTATTTATATTTTTATGATAAAAATTGTGTTTAATTTTAAATGTATCTATACGTATGCATGTGTTACATGCTATTTTTTTTTAATAATTTGACTAATTATTTATATTTTTATAATAAAAATCGTGTTCAATTTTAAATGCATCTATGTGTAATTTTAAATGCATTTATGTATCTATGCATATATATATATATGAGAAACCATTATATATTTTAGAAATGTATGGTTTAAAAATGTGTAAGCTAATATCATATATAATTTAACCATCTTCTAAAAAAAAATGAATAATTTGAACAGTATAATTATAATTATTTTTAATTATACCCATGTATATGCACGAATTTATATACTGGTATATGCTAAAAATATAATTAAAAAAAGCAACGTTAGGGGATATATTTCTAATTTTATTACACATACCTTACAAATTAATATTTCAACTTCAAACACAATACAATAAAATAGATTAGAATTTTATTTAATACAGTATATGTAATTGATGTGGTACTGATCACATTCGTTATCAGGTCAGTTTGTAAATCGTTTATTAGTATAATTGACCATTTTTTAATTATTTTCTAATTTCTAACAACTAATTGTGGGAGACAGAGACTAACATTTATCAGGTAGAGATCATGTTGAACAAAAAGTATGCCTATGGAAAAAGAATAGGGACATTTCTTTTAAGTCCTTTAGGACTTGTTGACCTGTCGCCTTTTAGGGGTTCGTTTCTATATTTTATCCATTTTCACCTTCAGGGAAACTTGTTGCAGCCATTCAACATTGATGAAATAATGATTAACCATTTTGAAAAAAAATGTTAAGAAAGACTAAACCAAATCATGTGAGTCATGACTGGAATAATTTCTACCAAACAACAGGGAATATCCTCTATTGACAGCATTCGTGGATAATTATGTTAATGACAAGGCCTTTGCGGCAAAAACTTCACAGTAAAGTAGGTCTAATTCAGTATGTAAGGATAGCGATTCTTTGAGGGTAGCGATCATATACAGAAGAAAGTTTAATTTGATGGAGAAATATAAAATGAGAATGCGTGTACTTTCCATTAATAATCACTTCTTCCAAGAGTTACAACTTACAAACCTTAATTAAATAATAATACAAGAGTTACAACCTTAACTAATTAAACAGTATTGTGGAACAAATAATCTTATTGTAGGTTAAATAAAGTAGATGAGCGTACCATGTTATAGCTATAGTTTGATCATTCTCATTTATTTATAGTTTTGCACTAAAAAAAAAAAAAAAAAAGGCCTATAGTCGCGTTTTAAAAATGTGGGTATAGCTTCTACAAACACAGGTTTAGTTCTATTTGAGCTATACTGACGTTCTCTACAGCGGCGTTTTGGATTTTGATTTTTGATTTTCCATCTTTTTTTTTTTTTATTATTATTATTTTTTTGTTGCAGGGGAATTTGACTAGATTTGAAGAGATAATATATCTCCTTTTTTCCGATTGTTTAAAAAATACTATAGTTGAATAAATTTTCTATGCTTCCAATTTTTATTTTCAATAATTTATTGAATAAACTTTTATCACTTTGCTGTTTGCTCTTTCTAGAATCAATTTATATAATATCTTATTACTCTATTTATTCTCTTTTATATTCTTATAATTTGCTACTATTTCTTCTCTTTTTTATAATTATCCCATCTATTATTTTTTAGAGCATTCAATACTATATATATTGAACCGAATATTATTCATTAAAATATTAAAAAAAGTTAATGGATATTATCCTACTTTTTCTCTCTTGTATTCTAATCCTTTTTTTTTTCCTCTCCTCCTCTCCCTCCAAATTTTCAAATATAGTATACAATCATTTGGTAACACCAAAAAAATCAACTTGGTTAATTATCAAGTCTATGAATTTAGTAGATGGAATTTTTAGTGCTCCTGCAATTGAGTGATTTGCAATCCTTTATGCAACACACGGAGTGATACACCATTAACTAGTTGTTCCTCACCAACCATTTAAAATTTTGAATTATTATGAAAATGACGTAGGAGTGGATATACTACATAGACTATAAAATTTCATGCACCGGGTGGCGAACTTTAAGGGTTCTAGTTGAACATAATTAAATCAATGAACCAATCTTTCCCGTATCAAATCTTTTCAAAGAAAAGAATAAACCTCATTCAATTGGATGATAATTGATCAGATTTATTCATTCAAAAAAAGATAGTGCGCCCTTGTAAATTAAGGCAATGTAGTACTTTCACACCAATTAACATCTTAATTAAAGTTTTCATTTGAGTGAAACACCGAACATGGGGTATATATGGCACACTTGTGTCATGTGTGGAATTATCAAGTAGATAAAGAATGAAATATTTACAAATTGTCTGTCTCACTTTAGATGTTCGATTCATTTTATGGTTCATATATTATAGCTTATCGTGTGTTTGATTATTTTTTTTTTTAATTTTAAATTTTGACTATTTTACAAGAAAATAAAAAATTATACATGGCAAAGTTTAATCAATAGAACATAAATTTATAAAGTGAAATACAAAAAATAGAACAAAAGATTTTTATTCGTTATATAACATGACAAACACTGTCAAGTGTGAAAGCATCTAGTAAATAAAGAAGGAAACAATTTTTTTTAAAGGAAAAGTAATTCCATGGAATTCTAAAACCAAAAAGGATGCACAATATTCTGAACTAAGCCACAATATTAATTTATTAGATTTATTCATTGAAAAAGAAGTGCACCTTTCGTTTGTAAAGATAATGAAGTATTTTCAAACCCATTAACAGCCTAATCAAAGTTCTCACTATTCTTAGTTGAGTTTACACCACACGTGTCACGCGACATAGTTAAATGTGCAAATATCATATTGGCCAACACAGCATGTATCAATCAGCACGCAATCAACATATGAAAAAAATTAGAAAAAGAAAAATAAGACCATGCGCAATTCAATTCCCTGATAGTTTCTGAATTCAGCCATTATTTATATAAAAGTTTACGAATTATGCAATAGTTTTTGCTTCTACAATCACTATTCGAATATCTCAAACCGAATATACTTAAATAAAGTGGACTAATAGTAAAAAATGTCACTTCTGTGTGAGTTAATCGTAATTGGTCGAGTTAGAATGCTTTTGATTTTGAAACCTGAAACATCAGCCATAGCTTCTTGGAGGATTACAAATCCAAAGCTGAAAGCAAGTCCATGTTCGCTTCTTAAAAGAGAAAGAATCCCACGCTAAAACATGACCATATTCATTTTTAATTTTTATGCCACCAAATCTCTCCAAATAAAGAAACAAAGAAGTACTATATTATATATATAATCCCAGGTGTATACCACTATACCTAGCTATCAACCTATCACTTACCTAATGAATATAAACAACTAATCCATACATGTATATATTGTTTTTATATATCTGTTATGCACATAGTTTTTCTGTAAAAAAAATTTCATAGTATAATATTTTGTTGTTACTAGTTTCACATGTATTAAATAGGAGTCTGTTTGTTATTGATGAAAAAACGCTGTAACAAAATAATTTTTAAATGTGTGAATAGTATTATGTGATCCATTTTTAATGAAAATTTTGCTGAAAAAAATGTTTGTGGGTCCCGTAAACAACGCACATGACCCACTGACAGAAGCAAATGTGCAATGCAAGTGTTGAAAATGCTATCCAAACTCTACCTAGATATATTCTAGATTAAAAATTATATATAAGAGATGTATTCAAAAGATTAAAAAAAATATATTTTATATTTTCGCTTAAAGTTGTTAATGCAAGTCAAAAACAGACCTAAATTAAGTTACTAATACCACAAAATTATTAAAGAACGAAGATATATATATATATATATATATACATATATATATATATATATATATATATGTGTGTGTGGGGTTGGGTGGGGGCAGAGATGGGGAATTTTTTTTATATGTAAAAGAGCTTTTCGTTCATGATAGCACTCTCTAAAAGTACTCGCCAATTTCATTACATCTCATACAAAGTTATAGCACACAAAAGATGGGTATGTCTCAAATTCAACCACACTTCTTGACTGCTTTTTTCTCTTTTTTGCTAGGTCGTTTGCTACTCTATTGGCCTCACGGTATACGTGTTGAGGATGAATGGTCTAATCTCAACAAGTTCCTGCAATCGCAAACCAAAAGGACAATTTCTAATGCCAAAACATCTTCTGTTGTTAGCCAATGACGTAGTACAACTACTTGAGAATCAATTTCTAATTTGACATATTTAAAGCCTAATTCCCATGCCATAGCTAAGTCTAACCCATGCCTGACTGCTCCTAATTCAAATAAATATATTTGATTCCCTGGCCTCGTGTGGCGCTCGTTCTTATTTTAAGGGTTTTTTGTAACTCATGCCAGATATGCTTTGGGGATTCGTTACTGTACCTCCACAGAAACATATCTAACATATATATATATATATATATATATATATATATTTTTTTTTTTTTTAATAATCTAATGAGTGGCAATTAAGGTTATCCGATTACGTTTTCATTTGTACATAATGACCTTCTGGATGATGTTTCCGATGATGCTTGTACTCACCATGTTCCACAGGTGCCTACCTAGACATAGGAATAGTTTTCTACTATTCTTTTTACAATCGATTTGGTTGAAATCGGCATCAAACTTCTATTTATTATGAAATGAGACTTCTTTTGTCAACATTACTGAAAACTTGTTTTTGTTGATTTCTGGCCAGGTTTAATTAGCCCTAGCTGATCAGTTCTGGATTTTCAGTAGGCGAGGTGCAAAGTTAACAATTATTGTTGCGGCCTGATAGATAAATTAAGAAATATAGTTAAGAATGTGTTTGGATACCACTTATTTTATTGAAACAGAAAATTTATTGCTGAAAGTATAATAGATAAAGGTAAAAATTAGTTGAAATAGTATAGTGGGTTTCATGAATAGTACGAAAAAGTGCAGTGCAGCCCATGAATAGTAGCAAAAATAAGTTGAATAGTAAAATAATTTTAATTTTTCATCCCAATCCAAACGCACACTAATAGTGATTAGAAAATGACCAAGAATATGTATAAACTATATCTGAGCCTCGAATTATTTCACAAATGGATCATCAAGAAAATGGAGTACTAATTAGAGGTATTCATGCCCAGTAAGCCCTTCGAACAGAATTATAGAATCATTGCATCCTGACTAAAATTAAGTACAATAGTAAATAGAATGGTTACATGAAACAATATAAATTCACAACAATTTCATAAAATTTTTAAAGTAGTCTACCAACATATGGACTGTTAAAAAAATTAATTGTAAACGATGATAGGGTTCATGTGTGAAGTGATGGGTTGATTTAAAAATATTTTGAATTTTTATTGTGTCTCTAATTTTATTACAAAAATTATCATTTTTAATTAGTTTTTTTTTTTTTTTATTGGAAAAGAATAAATGAGGGTTTTTTTTTTTTTAAATAAAAAATCTGTACATGTTCTAAAAGAGATATACAATACGATTTCATTTGATAATGGGTTTAACAAACGTGGTTCCAAGGCTAGGGTTAACTTGGCAGTGATTTTTTGGAGACCATGAAGTTCTACGTTGAATCTGATGTCCTGGTTAACCCCACACAACACACTTATAGACCCACATATTATAAAATGGACACTCCACGGACCAATCTCATGAAATAACTTTTCAATCTCCAGTCAGTCTGGATATGAGTTCCTTCTGAATTCCTCGATTTTTTTTATAGTTCTTTTATTTTGTTTGTATCAGTGTCCTGTAGTTCTGATCTTTGAGATTTTTCAATAGCCCTTGAACGATCAAAGTCTTTTTGTTATTTTAAACTATATTCCAGCACTGCTTTGATCAGCTTAGGTTTTGGATTTTCAGTGGACCCACTTTTGAAAAATACATCTCCCTACATCGAGTGGACCCAATTTATATAGCTTGAATGGCTACCATCCTCGTTTGGACTATCCTGTGGCATTTTTATTTTGTCCTATGATTTCTCAATGACAATTATGCCCTGCCCTCAACGGCACATGATTAAGACAAGCTAAGCAAGGATGGGTTCTTGTGTGAACACAGACTTTGATTGCATCCAGTGTCTAGTTGCACTGAACTCATTCAGACGATGACACATGACTAACAGTATACACATGACATCATTTGAATGGGTCTAGTACAACTGAGTATTAGACCCAATCCCTACCCTATAAGCACATTTTGCCACACATACTTGGTCATAACTTGCACATTTATTAATGTGTGATTGGATTATATCACTTATACATGGGACTACCATTAATAGTTATAAAAATAATTCAATCACCACTTAACATGTGTATCAGTTGTGGTAAGGTATGTGTCTCTAAACTTTTTGGGCGATGATATGTTGGTGATTTACAAGATTTGTTAGGTGTAATTAGTAGGTGTTCTTAGAGTATCATGACATATTGCTTTGTCTTCTAGCAATCACGATACATTTCATTAATTATATTTTAAGGGTTTTACTAATGTGTGCTCTTATGGTATAAATTCATAAACCATTTTAGGAAACCTTTTATAGAAAAATGAAAAAGTAATTAACTGTTTTAAAGTCCACTAGCCAAACATTAAGTGTTGATTTAGACCCCCAGCCCCCCAATTTTAATTACGGCTTAATTAAGTTTAGGCTAAACATAATTAAAGAAAAATTAATGTACTTAGCCAATTAATTAACCAAAGCACTCAACAATTGCATGGATAACATAATTAAACTATGCCAACAAGTAAATGCAGTAAGTAAAGAGGATGTAAACCAAAGATAATACTGTTTATGTTGTCGAAGAGGAAATGGAGAACTCGGCGGAAAAACCTCTCCAAGAGCCGACAAGCCAAAATGATCCACTAAGAGGATGAGTTGGAGTACAAGGATAACAAGAAGCCCCTACAAGATCCACTACACTTAAGCCTTCCAAGATTTAGTTATCAATGGACTTCTCGGAGTCTTTTATTATCTAACTTTTCAGATCTTGCAACATAGACCGGTTGCACCGCCAAGCCTTACCGGTTAAATTTGGCTAAGCTACAATGCTTCCTAACAAACCAAGACACTCTTAACACTCAGTTGATGTGTAGGTTGTATTTGGTTTAATTTCCTCTCAAGATAAAACAATGGGAGAAGGAAGAGATCAAGTAGAGAAAAACTATGGAAATTGGGTAGGAATTTGTAGGCTTAAATTCACTAGCTCTCCAATGGTGTTTTTAGGGTTTTCTCTTTAAAATTCTCCTTATAATTTCCTAAGAATTAGGATATATATAGTGTAAGAAAATTGAGGGATTGTTGCTTCTAGAAAATGAGTTGTTAGTGTAACTCGCGGGTAAGCACACTTGCGAGTCACTTAATTATGCTCCAACAAACTTTTGAACTTTTTCTTATGTGCTCCTCACATGTTAACTAGCAGGTAATGTAGTCTTGAGTCACTTGTGAGTCAATCCCGAGTTTTACTGAATGTGTAATTAATTCTTTTCGAACTATAAACTAACTCAAATACATTGAAACCCCACAACATATAAGGAAATAAATGCATTGAATTAAAAAAATTTGGCATGGAATAAATCCAACACCAAAAAACTCTATAAAAACTCACAACTTAACAATATTCATAATGAAATCTATTATGAATACAAGAAGAGTGAGTACACTAAGGGTAATGGCAGATCTAAGTTTTTTTTAGGGGGGTAATTAACAAAATTTGATAAAAAGTGAACTTGAATATATCAAGTTATCACCAAAAATAAATAAATAAATAAATAAATCAAATACATGAAGTTTTACAATTTCCTTTTATGAGTTTTTATAATTTGAAATCGTTATATGCTAGGTGTGACTAGTTTATTTTGTTAAGTTTGTATAACATTTTTTTTTTAATTTTTATAAAAATATATTAAACTAGATGAAAAAATGTAACCCATTGACACTATATTATTTGAACCCCCTAGATAACAAGTGCTGCCATCCCTGCCTTAGGGCATTAGTTTAAAAATTATTTGTAAATATTTAAAAAATAAATAATTTTTTGACAAATTTTTATATTTTTCATAAAAAAAACATCAAAAATTTCTTTAAAGTACCCATTAATCGAGCTCTTAGAAAATACTTATGTATGGTTTGGATAAAGATTATAGTATCTACGTTTTGGGAGGGACGCGCTTCAACTTCTTTTTTTTTTTCTTTTTTCCTTTGCACGTGTTTCAGCTAGGGACAAAAGTTACTGTTCACACTGTGTGGTTACTATTCACGCACTGTTTTATACTGTTTACGTAACACTTTTTCATTAAAAATAGGTCCCATAATACTATTCATACATTTAAAAATTATTTTGTTACAGTATTTTTAATTTTCAATAAAAATAAATTAGGAAAATCAGTCGGACAGCAAGGCCCACGTGGGACTGATCAATCGCGGAGGTCCAAATACTAGAGACTACTAGCCTAGTAATTAATGGTGCTCGAAAGGTACCAAAAAATTCATGCAAACGGACACGTGTGAACAGAAGTTGTCAGAGTCAGACAGAAACAGCATTGTCTTTGCTACGTACGGTCCTAGTTCCTAGTTAGTAGACTACTAGTAATGGTCTCCGAAAAGTGACAAAAATACATGCAGATGGACACGTTTTAACATTGTCCCCCGCTACCAACCAAATTTATTTGTTTTTCTTTCAGTTAAAAAACCTGTTTTATTTCGCAACTTGCAAAAAAGTGCGCGTCAGTAAACTCCCTTGTCCCATCAAAAAACGAAATGACAAAGCCAAGCACCTAGCTAACTTGTGTCATACCTGGTTTTTAGAAGCGTAGATAAAAAGGTAAATTTTATTAAACTACCTTAAATTTTGACTAATTTATATATATGTATATATATACATATATTTATTAATATGTAAAATTAAGAAAAAATTTAATTAAAATTTAAGTTGAAATTCAATTAGAATCTAATTTTGTACTATGTGTTCCATTTAATTTAAGATTTAAATTTTTGTGCCAAATGACTTAATTCAATATTCAGTATAAAAATTAGATTTCAATTAAAGTTTAATCTTGCGCCATGTATCCCATCTAAATTTTTTAATTTTTGTGCAAAATGAATTAATTTAGTTTAGAAAACGATGAGTCTAATATAAAAAAACCATAAAAAAACCTAATCATATAACTAAAAACAATTTAAATTTCTAAGTAATTTATGTAATATACCATGACTATGTATCAGTGCATTACTAACTAGGTTAAATATATAAATATCAAACCATAGTTTATAGAAAATTCAATTATAATCAAAATTGGATTTTTCTTTTGTTAACTTTCCATAAAAATTAAATTGTTAAGAATTTTGTTATTATTTTTTCTCTGAACTAATGAATATTTTTTTTTACACAATTTCCATATAGATATTTGTATACAAAGATATTGAATGTAACCGTAATTGAGATGAATAATCTCATACACCTTTCCTCATTCAATTTAAGAGATATTATTTGACCAATTTATTATTTTATTTTGTGTTTGTATTTAGTAGAATTTCACAAACAATAATTGTGAATTGATATTGTATATGTAGATCTGATAGTGATTTTCAAAATCATATACATAATAGTAATGTAATGAGAAACTTGGCGTAATCAATATCATGAAAATTGCAAAAAAAAAAAAAAAAAACAGTACTCCAAATGTATTGGTCAAACTATGTCCTATATGTTTAATAACCCAAGTTAATATCAATAACACCACTATGATTCTTCATTCCCATGTTTAAGCATGGGTTACATACTAGTCTCAATTAAGTTTAAGACTTTAAAAAAATGACCAATTTTGTACTTAAAAGACAATTTTATCCTTGACTCCGTTTAGCACAGTTACTTTATTCTCACATTCTATTCACTCTTCTCTTTCTCATCTCAGACCTCTCTCTTCACTCTCTTCACTCTCTTCTCTCATATTTTCTCTTCTTGGTAAATGTTTATTACATGCTAAGATCTTTGAGTTCTATTCACTATGATTACACTAACATGAGCATGGATTTGAGCACAAATCACACTACACGGCTATACCATGTCATAGAACACAAATATACATTGATACACACATAGCCATATAAATTCTAAAACCTGAAACCCCCAAAAATCATCCAAGATTACCAATCATACACACAGATTCATATGCATTCACCAAAAAACCCATCATATTAGAGTCATTTTGAGACAAACCCTAAATCAAAAAATACCCACAAATCTGCACATGACCATACCCAAACCCCCTTTCAAACCCAAATGAAAAATCACCAAATCCTTATATTACATAAGAAAACCCAATCCCTAAATTGACCAAGACCCAAACCAACAAAGACCCAAACCAAAAGAGAAATAAATAAATAAATAAAAAATAGAACAGAGAAAGAGGATAGAGATTGTCGGCAATCAGTGGTGGTGTTGAAACTCGTGGGTCTTTGCCAAACATTCCCTTGACATTTGGCTCACAAACCTAAACACAAACAAAGACCCAAACCTAAAAACAGAGACCCAAACCCAGAAATGAATACCCAAACACGTTTGACACTAGATTAGAGCTATTGGCAAGGAACAATAGCAGCGGTGGTGATGCAAAGCTCGAAAATCACTAGCCAAATGTCTCCATGGCATTGATTTGGAGAGAGAGTGGAAGATGGTAGTGGAAAAACATGGGTTTCTACCATGAAAGAGAGAGTTTTTAGCCGCCGTGGGTGTGGGTGAGAGAGAGAGAGAGAGGGCGCTACCGTGGGTGAAAAAGAGGAAAAAAAAAAAAGCCAGAAGTTTGATAGAGAGAGAGGAAAAGGGTTTGGGTCTAAGATAAGGAGAAGAGAAGGGTTTGAGCTAAAGTAACAGTGCTAATGAAGTCAGGGACAAATTTTTCTTTTAAGGATCAAGTTGGTCATTTGACTTTCTGGGCAGGATTCCACAAAAGGCCTCATCTAACATCATTAGTTATTTTTTATTTAAATAATTTTAGACAAAGAAGACTTGGTTATTATTATTATTATTATTTTAGATTCTTAAGGTAAGAATTCTACAAATTCCTTTTTTATTATTGATTTGGTGATTAAAAAATAGTTAAACTCTATGGCAAATTATTGTAGTATTTGTTTTCACCTTTTTTGCAATTCAATTAATTATGGGGGATTTTAAGTTATGTTGGAGTGTTCTTAAAGAATTGCATGAGTAAGAGTTTTTGAAGTAGGCATTACTTAAGGTAAATAATAATTTTCTTGACTAGTTATATTTTACTTAAAATAAAATGTTTTATTAATTAATTCTTCCTTTCTCTGTGGTTAAGTTTTCTAGCTACAATTATTTAAAGAAAAAAAATTTATTGAATACTATAAATGTATTTGATTCCATTGATTATTTAAAAAGTTTCTATTTCCTTCAAACTCGGATCAAAGTTGGGTGTGTATGTGTTTGTTTCAAAAAAATAAAAAAAATAACTCGGGTCAAAGTCTAAAAATTATTTGTATAATTTGACTATGCTTTAAATTTAGCTATGAGGGTTTTACTACTTGTACATGAACAAAAACTAGTTTCTCATAGGGAATAATACGAGGCCAATGCATGATTCTTGGCCTAGTAATGGGGATACAATGTGACCATAATCATAAAAATTGTAAAAAATATGAAATCTGATAGGATATGGGTATGGGTATCGTTTGAAGTCCAATGAAATTTTTGATGTTTTGGAATTCATTGCAATTGTTTTGTCTAATTTTAATTGAACTGAGATATAATTTCTAAGCCTATGAGTTTTGTCTTGTTAATAGTTTATTTTATCTATTTTATTGTATTTATGCTTGATACAATGGTTACTTACTGAGCTATCAAGCTCACCCTCCATATTATATCTATTTCAGATTTTGAAGAGTATCAAGTTTAGATGTATGTGAAAGGGATATTAGGTGTGAATGGAATATTATGTTTGATTGTAATAAATATCAGACACATTTGCCATGCGGTTATATGAAGATTTTAAATTTAAGAACTTTTGTGTAGATTGTAATTTTTGGAGTTTTTTTTTTTTATTATTAATTTATGGGAGATTAATTAATCTTGGACTGTCAACTCTTTTTGTTTCCAAAAGAATATTCAATGAACACAAAGTTTTAGTGTTAGGGTCATCTATCCAACCCTGAATTCAAGCTTGTGCATACATGTATAATTTGTAAAATTGATGCTTGTTTGTTATAGTTTATTTTTGCCAATATGTTATAAACTTGTTTTTCTTGGATAATATGAGTTAAACTAGTATCAAGAATTCTATCTTTTAGAATTAAGATTTCTCATGTTCATATAACTTTCCTTTTGTGCTTTAACAGTGTAAATTATTTCATTTTTACTATAATTTTCTTACTTTTCCATTAAATAAAATAAGTGAAATTTGAAACCCTCCATCTAGGGGATCAAATACCACCATTTGAATTACTTATTTTGAGAGGTAATTAACATGATCATACCCATTCACATAGACACACTATTCCCTTAAGATTGCAGTTTATTACATTACTTAATCCCTTTTTAAAGAATAATGATTGAACTTTAGAGTGGCTTGACACACTTAAAAGGTAAAGCCTTATGGGTTTGTACCATTCTCATGTGCCTAGCTTATACTTTGAGTTTGGAGTTGCAATACATAAATTTAAAAATAAACACGAAGGTGATTTGTGATGATTTTTTTTTTTTTTTTTGGTGAGAAGATTTGTGATGATTATAATTGTTGTAAATTGTCAACAAATGTTGTATTCCTGCATACATACTTTGGTTATGGGGATTTTGAAGTTTTACGCTTATTTGGTTCAAAGAAGAAGAGGTGGAAGGTAAGAGAGGAGAGGAAAATGTCTGTGCCATTGTGATCTGCCTAGCTAGCTCATACTTTTATTCTCTTTTATCTCATTTTCCTTTCAAATGAAGCTTTTTTTTTTTTTTTTTTTTTTTTTTGCTTTAGTCAAATTAAGTAAAGTAACACTAGTTTTTTTATTTTATTTTTGTTATGAGTAAGATAGAAATTAAATCCCCGATATCAACCTTGCATATGAGGCAGTATGATATCATGCTATTAGCCCATCAACCACACTAATTAATTTCATTTCTTTTAATAACTTGATAGTTAAAATAATTCAGGAGGGGAATCTGAACCTTTCCTAATAAAAAGGTCAAACTATGCCATTAAGATATAAGACTCTATGCTTAGGGTATGTTTGGTAACTATTTTTTTCCCTTATTTTTTGTTTTTAAAAACAATTTTCTATTTTTTAGACTAAAAAACTTGTTTGGTAATCCAAAATGGACAAAAAATAAAAACTGTTTTCAAAACTCAATTTGTGAAGGAAACTGAAAACATGCAAAATGCCATTTTCAGTTTCTAATTTTCAAAAGTCAATGAAAACATGCATTTAATTTAATGAATCTATCTCATTTAATAAGTTAGCATTAGAGTTTAAATCCTAGTAACAAAATATTTTAGTATTTTCTATTTTTTTCTTCAAAAAACTGTTTTTTTAATTTCAACTAACCAAACATGTTTTTTATTTCAAAAATACAAGAAAATTGTGTTTTCTTTATATTCTCAAAAACAAGTTTTTGAAAACAGAAAACAAAAATTGTTACCAAACATAACCTTAGTTACTTATTTTTTTGACAAAAATGCAAAACTGACCCTCTAACTTTCAATCTTTTTTCATTTTAGTCCTTTAACTTTCAGTTTTGTCAATTCAGTCCTCTAACTTCAATTGCTGTCAATTTGGTACTCTGTTAAACCCTAATTATGTCCTACAGTTAATTGAGCTAAAACAACATCGTTTTGGCTCTTTTTCTTTTTTCTTTTTTAAAAATAAATTTCAGAATTAAAAAAAAAAAAAAAACTGATATTTAAAAAAAAAAAAAAAAAAATTTAGCTAAAATCAAAATCGAGGAATCACTCCACACCCAAATCCCTAACTTAGAGAAATTGGGGAAACGATTATGCTGGTCAGCGGCTTAAGAGAGAGAGAGAGAGAGAGAGAGAGAGAGAGAGAGAGAGAGAGAGAGAGAGAGAGAGAGAGAGAGAGAGAGAGAGAGAGAGAGAGAGAGAGAGAGAGAGAGAGAGAGAGAGAGAGAGAGAGAGAGAGAAATTGAGTTAGACTGAGAGAGATTAGAGTCATTTTCAACAGTATAATGAGATTTAGAAACAAAGTTGATTTTTATTATTGCAGAGTTTCGGAGCAACCAAACAGAGTTTTTCTCTCTCTCTAAATTCTGATTTTGGTATTTTATAAACACTTTCTCAACAACCAAACACTGATAAACACACACACCTGGAGAGTGAGCGAAAACATGAGGAGCGTGACTGAAAACTTAGACAAACTTGGACTTGAAATTGTTGAAACGAAGTTGAGCTTCTTCAACTTGAGAAGCATCGCCATACATTAGCTCAAGCAACGAGAACACTGGGATTGGTAGCTCTTCGTGTTTTGCAATTTTCTTTCCCTTTGATTTTCTCGGAATTCAATTTCCTCAGCAACTCTATAATCCTTTTTTTTTTTAATATCAGTTTTTTTTCTTTAAATTCTTAAATTTATTATAATAAAAAATAAAAAATAAAAATAAAGAATAAAAAATAAAAAATAAAAGAGAGCCAAAACGACGTTGTTTTGGCTCAATTAACGGTAGGACATAACTAGGGTTTAATGGAATACCAAATTGATAGCAATTGAAAGTTAGAGGACTAGATTGACAAAACTAAAAGTTAGAAGACTGAAATGAAAAAGACTAAAAGTTAGAGGATCAGTTTTGCATTTTTGTCTTTTTTTTTAATTCGATAGTTAATTAATTCTTTTATTTGCCAAATTTATTATTCTTTTTAACCTAATAAGGTATTGTAAAACCATGTGTTAAAAATCAATTGAAGGCACTATTATTCTGATGTAACTTGCAAGACCATCTACTTTGCTCATTTGATCTACCAAAATGAGAGTTAACAAAAATGTATCTTTAACGGTTATATTAGAGAGATGCATGAAGAAGAGTTACGCATTGTGTAATCTATAATCATCATTAGATTACTAGAAAACGTATATATTAATTTGTAGGGTCACAATTTGCAGCCCAAGCCCAAAATGTATGAGATCTTGGCCCAGTATAATAAATTTGTAGAGAATGGGTTGAAGAACTTGATTTTAGTGAATTGAATAACGGCTAATATGGATGAACTCCTTGTTTGAAGAGTCAAATGTTTATGTTCGAGGAGACAAGTGCTAATATAAATTTAGTAAACAAAGTACAAATGCAACTCTGATTGCTACAGTCCCCTTTCTCAGTTTTTCGATCCCCTCCTTATGGAAGATATTTCCCATTATATAGTCCCCTTGAACCATCCTCCCCCTACACTTCTTCATCATCTAAGCCACCACTTAAGTAGTTGTCCCATCAGCCTTATTCTTCAGCTTTTCTGAATGTTAATCTCTTAGGAAACACTGTTCAGAGATCTACTCCACATAAATGCGGCCATAATAGTAGGTATAATGCATTTAATGTGGATGTAGCAGCATTTCTATAGATATTTTGGAGTCTTCCTTCTTCCTAGTGTGTCTGTGAGGCGTTTCTACGTGGTGGGAACTTCGTGGAGAACCATTATAATGGTCCGAGTAAACAATTGAACTATATTCAATAAATCCGAGGAGGAATATCTCCTCGGAAATCTTTCCTGTCATTTCCCACACCCAAGATTTTAGTGGGTAAATCTTAGTAGTCTTTATCTCTTATTTTACTTTATCGGCAATTCAGGTTCATGGATAAGGATTAGGATTCAATACTTATCAATTTGGACTCTCATAAGCCCAAGGCCCAATGCGTATGAATTTTGGACCTCCGCCCTCACAATAGCCCCTCAAAACTTTGGTTTTTCCCTTTCGTAGAAGGAGAAAAAACAGGGTTTTGACTTCCATGACACAAGATCACATAATTCTTCAATTCACACGCGTGGGGTGGATAATTCACGCGCCTCAGACTTGCTACTGATGTTTCGAGGCTCGCAAAGCACTATTAAATGCTTTAGGTGGCGTGCTGTCTCGCACATCCAACAGTGAAGTGCAAATCCAACGGACAGGCTTTTTCCTAAAACTTTTGGGCGGGATAATTCCCACTCACTTCAACTTCTTATATAAAGTAAACGGAGACATCACTTCTCCATTTTCACAAGTCTTCAGATTTCAGAGATATCACACACCCAAACTCTTCTTACTTTCTCTAAGATACAAATTATTCCAACTCTTTTTCTTTCTTGAGATATTTTCGAAACATCTTCTCTAAGGTATCATAGATTGTCATATACATTAGTTTCTGCAGACTTACATTTTCTCAAACATATTCTTTTCTCCTCGGTTGCTCTCCTTGGCCATTCATTTTTACTTTTTTTTTTATCTATAGGATTCAATAATTTTATTCTAGGTTCGTCCAAATGGGTAAGATTTGAGAATCTGGTAGATTTCCCTTCAAAAATAGAACTTTTCAAAGAGAAATATCACATACCCCAGGAAATGGACCTACGATATTGTTCCACAGAACAAATCGTTACAAATAAGGAAGTGGGGGAGGTCATCATTCCTATAATAGCATTTATAGAAGGTGGAATGACCCTCCCCATGGATAGGATAACAAAGGACTACCTTATCAATCATAGGTTATGTCCTCACCAGTGTGCACCAAATATGTTTAGGATCCTAGGCTATGTCGATGCTCTTAATAAGCATCTCCAATTAGGACTCACATGGCATGACGTGGTGCACATGTACGAGTTCCATTCCCAAGTCGACGGAGGATTCTACCTCAAGTCCCGGTCAGCCGTGGTCAGGCTCATTTCGTGCCTACCTAAGTCCAACAAAGGGATAAAAGATGACTACCTCATCGCCTCAGGGGCATGGCACGATGGTCTCCACTGTCCAACCCAAGAGAGAGAGACAGGTGGGATACCTTAGAGTTAGGTTCCTTAGTAAAACACTTCAGATCTTCTAATCTTCATTGCGTAGTTATTATCCTTTATTTTACATTATTTCGATAATCGATTTTCATGAATTAACCACAGCTCTTTTCCCGGTTGTTTATTGCAGACAGAAGGCTAATTACACCTTGGCTCAACCACACCAATATAGCGGCCCTAAACTACTTACTTCGATCAGAGATTTTCGTGAGCGAGGATCGACAATTGCGAGCCGTCCACTTGATTTTGGACTTTGAACCTATTTCAAGGGTTTTTCAAGAGATAGGCCACGCCATCAGGGCAGGAGATCCTCGGATAAACCGTATTGACGTATCCAAGCTAGATTTCTTGGCTCGAGAAGATCTTCCTCCCGTCAGACTACCCATTCAACAAATTCCTCCTCCGCTTATAATTCCCTTGCAACAAGTCCCCTTTGAAGCATCGATTGCAACAAAAGAGGAAATTGCATCTTCTCAGCCATCTTTAAAGGAGGAAATAGATCAATTCTGCTTCGTAGAAGACGTGGGACCCTCTGAGAAACTAGTAGATATCTTAGATTCTGAGACCAAATCTGTTAATCTATCCTCTGTTCATCCCAAACAATTGATTATCACTCGGATAGATTCGGAGTCCCAAGAAAAGGAAGAAGAAATGGACCAGAAGAAGCGACCTGGTTTGAAAGGATTGCTAGCAAGCAGGAATAAATGGGGAAATTCAAAAGAGGTCCCCAAAACGCAACCTCCTGCAATTCCTCCTCCTCCTCCTCCTACTGATCTCGGCCTACAGGCCATGCCAAATTTGAAGAAAAGCAAGCCAGATCACGAACTGGAGGAAGTCGAGTTAGCTCCTCGGAAGGACAACAAGCAATAGAAAGTGGCGAAGGACCCCAGGGATAAGAGGGTTGCCTCTGTAGATTGTAGGGATGAAGCTGAGGTACGTCGGCCTCAACGGACCTAGTCCCCTTGACTAGAAATGGAGGGTGCTCCCATCCCATATGATGCTTCGATATGGGATGCGCAAAGAGGCCACGCCAATTATTTAGCGCAAGCCCTACAGCAACCTCTCCTTCTCCCCAAGGACATGGAGTCCATTCGGCGCACAAGACAGCCTGACTTATTTATGTCATTAAATAGGGATCTAGCTATGGTTAGCTGCACCTCTCCTATTCAAGTATTTGAGATAAGTTCTTTTTATCTGTTGTGTTGATCTCATTTTTAATTATACTTGCTATCTCTATGCAGGTCACTCAGCAGGTTTACGTGGCCAAGGATTGGGTGCGAACTGCCCATAACAAGTTTGACGCTGAAGCTCAAACTCGGCGCGATGTTGAAAAAGTTCTTGGCACAGCAAACCATGAAAAAACGCAGCTAGTCAAGAAGCTTAAGGCCGCAAAGAGTGCATGCCAAAGTGCTGAGGCTGGGTTGAAAACTACTGAAGCCCAAGCTGAGGACCAACGCAAACAGCTCTACACCACTCAAATCAACCTTGCCACTGAGAAGGCGACGGTTCTAGACCTTAAAGCTGAACTGCAGAAAGCCCAGGAGGCATTAAAAATGGCCCAAGAAGCTGCTAAGGCCGCAGAGGTAGCAGTTTACAAGCGCAGGGTACTAGAGACGGAGGCAAGGCTAACTACGAAGGTGACGGTGGTCTACAGGGACTATTGCGCTAAAACATACTATCAAGCCCTTGATCGGACAGGAGTCCTTGTAGACTCCGATTTGAGGAGAGCAGACCAAGTGTACTATCCAGAAGATATCAGAGAGGATCCAACTGCTTTTCCTCCTCTTGCAGCCCTTCCTCTTCCACCTCCCGAGCAACCTCTCACCACCCAAGACCCTTCACAGGGGATTGAAATATCAGCAGGGGTTCCAAAGAGAAAAAGGGTGATGTGGGGGTCCCTTGGCCAGAAGAGAAGGTGAAAGAGAAGGCAAAGGGTAAAGTTGATGCTAATCCCTCCAAGGACGCCCTTACAATTGAAGGCATGGTGTCTAAGGCTAAAGCTGCTGAATCCAAGTCCAAGATTGAGTCTAAGAAAGATTCTCATCAATCACAGACTTAGATATAGGGTTTTAGCTTTGTTTTTGCAATTTTTGTAATGGTCTCTTGCATTTTTATGCAATACTTATATTTACCATCTAATGAAGACATTTATCTTTTTATCTGACTTAGATTCTGAATGATATTATGAATGGCTCCAAGTTATTATCATTTCGTCCTTAATAAATAATGTTGACAACAGGTATTGGGTCATTTATTTATTTCCAATAAATGCCATCCACCCGAACTGTAACTTGATATTACTGTATCAAAGGTCAAGTTCAGTACAGGTAAATAATACACTTAGTGTATTATTATGAACGCAAGAATACCTGGAGTTTTAATGAGTGTTTAATCTTCAGATAAGCATCAATCACTATTAAGTTGATAAAAGTTAACCTCATATAAATATGTGGTCCGAGAGACCTGACATACTCTTACATCTGTTTAATAATTATATGGATACCAAGAAACATTAATTCCACCCAAGTATATGGTCCGAAAGACCTGACATGCCTTGAGGTACATTTGACAATTGCATAGAAATTAAATAACAATTAACTTAATGTATTTATGCAAAGAACGTTAATTTCACCTAAGGACTTGGTCCGAGAGACCTGTTTAACACATACACACATATACTAATGAGTGTTAATTTTCACACAAGTATGTGGTCCGAGAGACCTAACATGACTTGGGATCTGTTTAACACTTATATAGATGCCAATGGGTGTTAATTTCGCACAAGTATGTGGTCCAAGAGACCTGACATGACTTGAGGTCTGTTTAACACTTATATAGATGTCAAGGAGTGTTAATTTCGCACAAGTATGTGGTTCGAGAGACCTGACATGACTTGAGGTCTGTTTAACACTTATATAGATGACAAAGAGTCTTAATTTCGCATAAGCATGTAGTTCGAGAGACCTAATATGACTTAAAGTCTGTTTAACACTTATATAGAAAATAAACTGCACTTAATTTGATATATTTACACAACAAAACACATATTTGAAGAAATGAAACTTTTGTTAATAGTAATACCTTCTCAGGTTGTTTACATTCCAAGGACGAGGTATTACATGCTTATCTAAATCTTCTAGAAAATATGCTCATGTGCCAACCACTGAGGTAATGCGATAGGGTCCCTCCCAGTCGGGTCCTAATTTCCCCCATGTTGGGTTTTTTGCTGTGCCCAAAACCTTTCTGAGTACGAAATCCCCAGGCTCTAGTAGTCTTGGTTTTACCTTGGCATCGTAGCCCTGTTTGAGTTTATGCTAATAATAAGCCAATTGGACCATTGCACTATCCCTTCTTTCTTCAATGAGGTCCAACATTTTTTCCAAAAATTCATCATTGTGGCTGGGATTGAATGATTGGGTTCTTAACGTTGGAAAGCCCGTTTCTATAGGGATGACAGCATCAGCTCCATAAGACATCGAAAAGGGGGTTTCTCCAGTTGACCTATGAGGAGTGGTTCGATATGCCCATAGGACATGCGGTAGTTTTTCCACCTATCTTCCCTTAGCATCATCCAACCTTTTCTTGAGTCCACTCACTATGACCTTGTTAACAGTTTCAGCTTGTCCGTTCCCTTGAGGATAAGCTAGAGTGGAATATCTGTTCATAATTCCCAACTCACAGCAATATCTCCTAAAGGATTTGCTGTCGAACTAAAGTCCATTGTTCAAGATGAGGGAATGAGGTATTCTGAAGCGGGTGACAATGTTCTTCCAGACAAACTTCTTTACATCCACATCTTAGATATTTGCCAAAGGCTCAGCTTCAACCCATTTGGTGAAATAGTCTGTGCCAACCAATAAATATTTTTTATTTCCCGCTGCTTTAGGAAATGGGTCAACAATATCTAAGCCCCATTGTGCAAAAGGCCAAGGACTAGAAAAGGGATTCAAAAATCCTCCCGGTTGGTGTATGTTTGGTGTAAATCTTTGACATTGATCGCACTTCTTCGTATATTCTAATGCTTCCTTTTCCATGTTTGGCCACCAATAATCCTATTTGATGGCCTTATGAGCTATGGATCTCCCTCCTGTATGGCTTCCACAGATTTCTTCATGTAATTCCTCAAGAAGTAATTCTGATGCCTCAGGATGTATGCAGAGTAGATATGGCCCCGAGAAGGATCGTCTGTACAATTTCTAGTATTCGGATAGCCAAAACTGAGGAGCCTTCCTACGTATCTTTTCAACTTCTGATTTGTCCTCTGGTAAAACATCTTTACTCAGGAATCGAATAATGGGGTCCATCCAGCTGGGCCCTATTCTGACGTGGGGAACGCAGATCATATTCCCCCTTATTCCTGAAGGTTTACACAGATCTTCTACGAGAATAATACGAGGTAAATTTTGCGCCGAAGAGGTTGCTAGAGTGGCTAGGGAATCGACATGAGTATTTCCACTTCTAGGGATGTGTTGTAGGTTGAATGATTCAAACTTCAGTTGCAGATGCCTAATTCGAGTTAAATACCCTTGCATCCTCTCATCCCTTGCCTCTAATTCACCCTTCACTTGACCAACGACCAACCTTGAATCCGAGAATATTGTAGCCAACTTTCCCCCCATCCTCCGAACCATAGATATTCCTTCCAATAATGCCTTGTAATCGGCCTCGTTGTTCATGGCTGAAAGGCCTAGCCTTAACGACTTTTCCACGATGAGTTTTTCAGGTGAGATCAAGACTAGTCCCACACCAGACCCTTTTTGGTTCGCTACCCCATCCATGTATACCTTCCACGGCAATGGTTCTTGGGTCAACTGATTTTTCACCCATGTAGTGTTCCTTTGATTCATTTTCTACAAGGCTCTCAGCGAACTCGGTGACCAAATCTACAAGGATCTGGCCTTTGATTGAGGTACAGGGCATGTACTTGATGTCAAAAACACCCAAGATCGTGCCCCACTTTGCTATCCTCCCAGTGTAATCAGCATTTCGAAGTATGGCTTTGAGTGGAAGCTGGGTTAGGACAACTACCGTGTGTGCTTGGAAGTAATTGGGGCAGCTTTCAAGTACCATGCACCACCGCCAGGATTGCTTTCTCTAATGGTAAATAGCGAATTTCGGTCTTGTTTAAAGACTTGGTCACGTAATAGATTGGTCGTTGTCTACCACTATCGACTCGTATCAACACCAAACTCACAACATGAGGAGCTACAACGATATAAGCGAACAAAACTTCATTTGTTTCAAGACTGGACATGATAGGTGGATGAGAGAGATATTCTTTAAGTTGTTGAAACACCTGAGCACACTCCTCGGTCTATTCAAAGCCTTTCCATTTGTTCATTAATAGGAAAAAAGGTCTACACCTGTCTGTCGACCGAGAGATGAACCGATTCAAAGCTGCTGTCATTCCGGTTAACTTTTGAACATCTTCGGGGTTCCGAGGAGGTTGCAAACTATTTATGGCTTTGACCTGATCAGGGTTCACCTCGATTCCTCGGTGAGTCACCATATAGCCGAGGAACTTGCCCGAACCTACCCCAAAAGAGCATTTGGAGGCATTAAGACGAAGCTTGTGTCTCCTCAGAATTTCGAAGATGTTTATAAGGTCCCCTACATGCTCAGACACTATCTTACTCTTCACTACCATGTTGCCTATATACACCTCAATATTCTTATCCATGTGTGATTCGAACATCTTGGTCATCATCCTTTGGTACGTAGATCCAACATTTTTTAAACCGAAAGGCATCACCTTGTAATGGTAATTCCCAATGGGGGTGACAAAAGACGTTTTCTCCTGATCGTCCAAGGCCAGTGGTATTTGATGGTATCCTTGGAAGGCATCAAGGAAACTCATTCGAGGATGGCCTACCGTTGCGTCAACCAACTGATCTATCCAAGGAAGGGGGAAAGGATCTTTCGGATAGGTTTTGTTCAAGTCTGTGAAGTCTACGCATACCCGCCACTTTCTGTTCTTCTTTTTTACCACCACAGTGTTGGCCAACCATTCGGGATAAAATACTTCCTTGATAGCCCCTGCTCGCTTAAGTTTAGTTACCTCGTCCTTAACAGCTTCATAATGGTCTTTGGATGAGCGCCTGGGTGGTTGCTTTCTAGGAGCGATTAATGGGTTGACATTCAGGTGATGGCAGATAAAGTTAGGATCAATTCCTGGGGCTTCGCAAGCGTCCCGGGCAAACACGTCAACATTCTTTCGGAGGAATTCTATTAGTGCTTGTTTTTCATGAGGCAATTGTACCCCGACTTGAAAGAATTTCTCCGGATCAATATCAATGATTACTCATTCCAAATCTTCACAGCTCGCCTCCTCGGCTGACCCTCCTTCCGATGAAGCCGAAGTGCTTGATTGCTATAGGGGCTTTTCAGCAAAGTCCGAGGGCGCAGCCTCAGGTTTGTGCAAGATGGCCGCCACCATGCATTGTCTAGCAACGGATTGACTACCCAAAATCTCTTTAACTAGGCCTTCAAAGGGGTATTTCACCTTTTGATGCACAGTAGAAGAGACAGCCCTTAGGGCATGAAGCCAAGGCCTGGCCACAATGGCTGTATAGGGGGAATAAGAATCTACCACAATGAAATTCACCTCCACTATTTCTGAATCAATTTGTATGGGTAGCCTGATCTAGCCTTTTGGAATGACAGTCTTCCCCTCAAAGCTTACTAGGGGAGATTCATAGGCCGTTAAATCCTCGGGTTTCAAATTCAGCCCTTTGTATAGATCAAGGTACATAATCTCGACGGCACTACCTTGATCTACCAACACTTGACTTACTTCATACCCTCCTATTCTGAGCGTAACCACCAAAGCATCGTCGTGGGGTTGGATGGTTTCGGCTTTATCCTTGTTCGAGAAGCCCAAAGTCGGTTGAGTTAGTATTCTAGCCCTTTTCGGCTCTGAACCATCCTCATCGGCTGACAATCGAACCACTGACATTACTTTGAAGGAACAAGATCCAATTCTCTCAAGAGCGGAAAAGATGACAATGATTGTTCCCAAATGAGGCCCAGAAGGAGTGTTTTTCCTAGAGTCTGAACTCATCTGGTTCCCCTAACCACTAGAATGATGCAATAGTGATTTTAGTTTTCCTTCTCGAACAAGTTGGTTCAAATGATCCCACAGGTTCCTACAGTCTTCAGTAGTATGTCCCTGTTCCTGATGGTAATGGCAGTAGAGGTTTTGATTGCGCTTTGTAGGGTCTCCAGCCATTTTATTTGGCCATTTGAAGAATGGTTCGTTCTTAATCTTCTCCAGAACTTGCCGGATCGGCTCTCGAAACACTGCATTAACCATCTGGGTATTGGTAGACCATGATTGTCCTGCATAATCCCTTCTCGGCCGGTTATTATTGTATCGGTTCGACCTGAAATCCCTCCTTTCCTGAAGGATAACCTTAGCCTTCTCTTTTCCTTGTTGTTGGTCATCTTTGATCCTCTTGTACTTATCAACTCGATCCATGAGCTGGTGTAAACTAGTGACAGGTTTACCTATCAGAGATTTCCTTAAACCGTGCTCGGATGGTAGGCCAACCTTGAAAGTTTTAATGGCAACTTCATCAAAATTGCCATCAATCTCGTTAAAGATTTCCCAGTACCTTTTAGAATACGCCTTTACAGACTCTCCCTCCCTCATTGACATGGATAATAAGGAGTCCAAAGGTTGAGGAAACCTACTGCATGTGATAAATAAGGAGCAGAATGATTGAGTGAGCTTTTTAAAGGAACTAACAAAATTTTTCCTTAGCCCATCGAACCATCTCATCGCCATCGGTCCTAAGCTGGATGGAAATACCCTACACATTAAGGCCTCGTCCTGAGAATGGATAGTCATCTTCTGTTTGAACTAACTTACGTGTTCTACAGGATCCGTTCGACCATTATACATGGCGAACGTTGGCTGGTGGAATCATCTAGGAAGCTTTGTCTTTTCTATCCCCCGTGTAAAGGGTGACTTAGAAATTTGGCTTAATGCCTTTTTCATAACGTCAGTTCCTATTCCTTTACGAGAAGGGCTTCTGCGTTTCCTTCGGTGAAGGCGCTCTTCCTCACAGAAAAAGGATTCGCTTGGCGGGGTTCTTGACCTCTGTCTGTACATAGTGTCCTCTTCATCATTGGAAGAGACATCAAAGCTGGAAGGGGATCGCTTCTGTTGTGCTCAACGGAGTTGCTTCTTCAAGTCATCAATCTCTCATTGCATGGCTTTATTATCATCTCGCTCGTGGGATATATGACCTTTCCTTCGAAAAATGCTTCCACCTGTGTGGATGGTATGTACACTGCCTTCTTGATAGTTCTCCCGATCTCTTTTACGTTCAAGGTTGAGGAAATCATCCTGTTGATGAACATTCGCAGATTTCACCTGATGCGGACTTGCTTGATGTGGACTTGATCCTACCATATTATTCATTATACTTTACTAATGCACAAGTTCTTCTCACAGACGGCGTCAATTGTAGGGTCACAATTTGCAGCCCAAGCCCAAAATATATGAGATATTGGCCCAGTAAGCCCAGTACAATAAATTTGTAGAGAATGGGTCAAAGAACTAAATTTTAGTGAATTGAATAACGGCTAATATAGATGAACTCCTTATTTGAAGAGTCAAATGTTTATGTCCGAGGAGACAAGTGCTAATATAAATTTAGTAAACAAAGTACAACTCTGATTGCTACAGTCCCCTTTCTCAGTTTTTCGATCCCCTCCTTATGGAAGATATTTCCCATTATATAGTCCCCTTGAACCATCCCCCCCCCCCTACACTTCTTCATCATCTAAGCCACCACTTAAGTAGTTGTCCCATCAGCCTTATTCTTCAGCTTTTCTGAATGTTAATCTCTTAGGAAACACTGTTCAGAGATCTACTCCACATAAATGCGGCCATAATAGTAGGTATAATGCATTTAATGTGGATGTAGCAGCATTTCTATAGATATTTTGGAGTCTTCCTTCTTCCTAGTGTGTCTGTGAGGCGTTTCTACGTGGTGGGAACTTCGTGGAGAACCATTATAATGGTCCAAGTAAACAATTGAACCGTAT
This sequence comes from Quercus agrifolia, assembly GCA_029955455.1. Classification (NCBI taxonomy): domain Eukaryota; kingdom Viridiplantae; phylum Streptophyta; class Magnoliopsida; order Fagales; family Fagaceae; genus Quercus; species Quercus agrifolia. The sequence continues at coordinate 66,994,228 of JARQAD010000001.1, read as the reverse complement.
TCAATAAATTTGAGGAGTAATATCTTCTCGGAAAGTTTTCCTGTTATTTCCCACATCCAAGATTTTAGTGGGTAAATCTTAGTAGTCTTTAATCTTTTATTTTACCTCATCGGCAATTCAGGTTCGTGGATAAGGATTAGGATTCAATACTTATCAATTTGGATACTCATAAGCCCAATGCCCAATACATATGAATTTTGGACTTTTGCCCCCACATAATTAATTACATGATGAAATTCTTAAAGACTTTAATAATTAATTAATTACTTAACAACCGAAAGTTATGATGCCACTATGTGTATGAGAGCATGACTGTTACCTTATGACTCAGCATTCATACCCCAAAATGTCATCATATTCTACTTTATCATCTCAAAAAACTATTTTATCAATTATACAGTATCATTTTACAATACTCCAACATTCCAATTTTTATTTTACAATACAATATATTAAAATAATATTTCTACACAATAAAATAATACATCCTAAAATCACCATCATCTACAATATAACACGTTAGTTACAGTGCATTTAATAAAAAGTATGAGAGATAATTAAATAATAATATGAAAATTTACCATTCAACTACAAAATTGCACTATAACAGTATTGTAAATTCTTTTTGCAATATCTGGTTTTTACAATTTCTGATGGTGTGGAGATTTTGAATTTAAATGCTAAAAAAATACTTACATTTACATTTGTCATTTGACATTTAGGGTGTTAATGCTTTTACAAGTTGGGACAGCATGGGATTGCACGCCCAATATCTAGTCATGCATCATGGCCTAAAAGCAAAAGGGCACAGATTTTAAGAGAGAAAAGCTCCTGTCATTCCATATTGTCTCATTAAGGAGTGCCCTACAAACAAAGGGCAATTCTTACATAGTCCCGGAGCAATGCTCCGAGACTATTTAAGTCTTTTTCCAAAAACAAAGGCTAATATTAATAAACATTATTATGAGCTACAAGTTACATTTTTTATTCCTTCTCAAAAAAAAATTACATTTTTTAATTTTATTTTATGATCATCTAAGTGTTAGTTTGGCATAATTAATTTTGTCAACTTATTTTACTATTCAATATATTTTTGCTACTATTTATATGTCCTATTTTACTTTTTGATATTATTCATAGGTCTCACTATACTATTTCAGCTAACTTTTACCTTTATCTACAATACTTTCAGTAAAAAGTTTTCAATTTCAGTAAAATAAGAGGATCCTAATCAGACCCTTAAGTGTGCATTTGTTATAAATTATTTTTGCCAACTTATTTAACTATTCAGTTTATTTTTGCTACTATATATAGGTCCTAATGTACTTTTTAATATTATTCATGAATCCTACTATACTATTTTAGTTTACTTTTACCTTTATCTACAATACTTTCTGCCAAAAGTTTTCAATTTCAGCAAAATAAGTAGATTCTAAACGGACTCTAAAACAGTATAGTGGGACTCTAATCAGACCCTTAAGTGTGCATTTGTTAAAAATTATTTTTGCCAACTTATTTAACTATTCAGTTTATTTTTGCTACTATTTATAGGTCCTATTGCACTTTTTAATATTATTCATGAGTCTCACTATACTATTTTAGTTTATTTTTATCTTTATTTACAGTACTTTCTGTCAAAAGTTTTCAATTTCTGCAAAATAAGTAGATCTTAAACGAACTCTAAATATATAATATGAACTTTTTTTTTCAAAAAAAGAAAAACACAATTTAATGGAACATTGATTAAATACACATTAATTTATAGGTTTCAATTTACTCGCATAAAGAGATTTGAAGTTCAAGTCATACTTACACAAAATACTAATTAGTATTTACTATAAATTGAAATTTTATTGTTTTTTTAAAAAGAGTATTATTTATTAAACATAAATTACTTTACATAGTCATACGCACATCCCAAAAACACGATTTTAGTTGGTGAGTATGTAAAATTATATAAAACAGCCCATATCCAACAATTTTAACCATTTAAGCTTTAAAAAAGAAAAATAAAACAATAATTTACCATATTATACAGATTTTCCTTCACCACCAATTGAGGTATATTCCTTACTTACCTTTGCCACAGAAAAAAAAAATGGAGGTATATTCCACGCGTTTTAAATAAGCGTGGGTGGGTGTCTATCTATCTATCCAGCTACAACTACTACGGACTACCCTTTCCTTTCCGTTACGACGCAGAGGCGGCGCCACAAACCATTTCTATAACTGCCAAGTATTTTCCGTTAAACGGTCAATAACATTAACACATACCCTTGCCACCTCGTTTTTAACGGTTACACCTTCCCAAACTACTCCTAACCCCTCTCTATATAAACCTTTGAGCTTCCCACTTCTTAGTCTAACCCAAATAAGGAAACCCACACAAACAGACACACATATTCTTGCTCTCCATTCCATCTTTGCCTTTCTTTTCTCTCTTCTATCATGGAGACACAGGTTGATACTTTGTGGGTTCTAGCTCTTGCTTCTAAATGCAAAGCTCTCTCTTCTGAATACACCATTTTGAGTGTTGTTTTTCTTTGCATAACATGGCTGACCTTGGCTTTGTGTTACTGGGCTTATTGTCCTGGAGGCCCAGCTTGGGGAAAGTATTGGTGGAAGAGATCATCAGCTAAGAATATTAAGCCAATACCAGGACCTCGTGGGCTTCCAGTGATTGGAAGCATGAGCCTTATGGCTAACCTAGCTCACCACAAGCTAACCAAAGCTGCTGAGTGGTGCAACGCTAAGAGACTCATGGCTTTTAGTGTTGGTGAAACTCGTTTCATCATAACGAGCAATCCAGACGTAGCTAAAGAAATCTTGAACAGCTCAGTCTTCGCTGATCGTCCAGTGAAAGAGTCTGCTTACAGTTTAATGTTTAACAGAGCGATTGGTTTTGCTCCCTATGGAGTTTATTGGAGAACTTTGAGAAGAATCGCTTCCACACACCTGTTTTGTACCAAACAAATCAACGCTTCTGAGGCTCAGAGGTCAAAAATCGCATCCCAAATGGTTTCCATGACCATGATTGCATGTAATAGTAGTAGCTCTGGCGGTGAGTTCTCTGTTCGTGACACACTCAAACGAGCTTCGCTTAACAACATGATGTGCTCGACGTTTGGACGAAACTATGACCTTTCACAGTTCGATAGTGAAACTGAGGAACTGAGCCAGCTCGTGTCTGAAGGTTACGACTTGTTGGGAAAGCTTAACTGGTCTGATCACCTTCCTTGGATTGCTGGTCTTGACCTTCAGGGAATCAGATTCAGATGCTCCAATATTGTTCCTAGAGTGAACCGGTTCGTCAACCGGATTATCCAAGAGCATAAAGAGCAAACCGGTCAAAGAAACCATGATTTTGTGGACGTTCTTCTCTCTCTTCAGGGACCTGACAAACTCTCTGAATCCGATATGGTTGCTGTACTTTGGGTAAGCAACAAACACTATATTCCAATATTATTCTATCTGAATATTTCTTTTCTTTTTTTCATTACAAAATGTTTTGGTTATGAGGTTTGTTAATGGATTTTAATAGATTAATCAGTATTACCTACGAAAGATTAGTAAATACTTCCAGAACATACCTACGAAAGATTATTAGGTACATACTGACAAAGTATTTCTTCTCACGTGTTCACGTAGACGGTGAATCAAACTATGAATTTGATCAGTGAGATTTGCTATTACATACTAACTACTAAGTGAGAGAGAAGGGAATCTCCAATATTATTTTTGATGTTGAATTCCTGTCCTGAGTAGTATGTATTCATGACAAACGTGTTATTTTTTTACTATTTTTAGTGCTAAAAAAAGTGTGAGATTACCAGGAAAGTGTAGCTTCAATGGGGTTAAGATTCTTGGTAGTAACGTTTTTATTTTACTGCAACGTTTCAGCAGCTAAAAGAGCCATTATGATTGTTTAATATAATGCTAACTATTGTCTAATTCATTCATTATATGGTCCTTCATTACAGGAGATGATTTTCAGAGGAACGGATACTGTGGCGGTTTTGATTGAGTGGATACTAGCCAGGATGGTACTCCATCCTGATGTCCAATCAAAAGTGCATGATGAGCTCGATCGAGTCGTGGGAAGATCAAGACTGTTGAAAGAATCAGATATTCAATCCATGGTTTACTTGCCAGCTGTGGTGAAAGAAGTTCTTAGGCTACACCCACCGGGCCCGCTTCTATCATGGGCCCGCTTGGCCATTGAGGATACTATAGTTGATGGCTATCATGTGCCTGCTGGGACCACAGCCATGGTTAACATGTGGGCTATTACAAGAGACCCACAAGTGTGGTCGGATCCACTTGAGTTTTTGCCAGAGAGATTTGTGTGCAACGACGCAGACGTGGAGTTTTCTATCATGGGATCGGATCTGAGGCTTGCTCCGTTCGGGGCAGGTCGGAGGACTTGCCCCGGAAAGGCATTGGGTTTGACCACAGTGACTTTTTGGGTAGCAACTTTGTTGCATGAATTTGAGTGGGTGAAATCTGATCAAACCCCAGTGGATCTCTCTGAAGTGTTGAAGCTTTCATGTGAAATGGCAAACCCTCTTACTGTTAAGGTGAACCCAAGGCGTACATGAAAAATTTGCACGTTATAATTAAACAGGCAGCATAAATTGTATAAATGCTGGTGTTTGTCTTAATTATCTTTCACCTAAAATGTAACCCTTAATAGATATGTGGGTTAAGTCACTAGGCTGTCAGCTATTTAAGGTTAATGTATGTATAACCCTCAATATGTTGAGGTTGAATAATTAGCTAGCTGGGCTGTTAATGATAATGTGTGTGTCTTGTTTCTACTAATGTATTACCCTCTTCCATATATATGGGTACAAGGGCACTTAATGTTAATATATGTGTACTACTTCCGCTAAATGTATGTGTAATATCTTCAAGTTTGTATGCACTAATTGCACAAGAAAATGATATCATCATTTTCGCTATCCCAACAAATGATTTCAGAGTAAATGTGCCTTCACTAAGCATACACACGGCAATTAAGTTGGGAAAATAAGCAAACGATCCAACTTTCTGGGGATGTAGAATTGTGTTCTTTTGCAAAAATAAAAGCATGTTACTCCACATGATCAGATAAACCTACACAAGAAAAAGAAAATTTTACATGCAAATTAATTTGCAAACGTAGTCTTTCATGATAAGCCTCCAAGTATGAGAGGGAATAAACTATAACGTCAAATCCCCCCAACCAAAAAAAAAAAAAAAATCATCCTAACACTCTAGCATTGTTTCTATGATTGACTCACAGAGTTTTGTTCTGATTTTAGCGGCTGAAAGAGAAAATACAAAAGAACCAACCAATCTATCCTTGTTGTCCCATTTACATGTGGCCCCATTATGTTTTAAACATTTAGTGTTAGTTTGGATATAAATGCGTTTATGTTTGTGCTAGCGTGCACGTTTTTTGGTTGGATCTCGTGCACTGTTCACGGGACCTGCAAGTACGGAAAAATATAAATCAAACTTTAAAATTGGGTCTCACAGCACTATTCACATATTTAAAAATTATTTTGTTACAGTATTTTTAGTTTTCAGTTTTCAGTAATAAGCAGTATTCAAACAAAATTTTTAGCGGCTATAACGTCAATATAACAAATAGATTTTGTACTTGTTAACCATTATCTTCTATATACAATTTTCTTGTAAAAAGACTTCTTATTTATATTTAAGGTGTTTGTGTGGTTTATTTTAATCACTAGTGGAAATTGACAACAAGCCTAAACGTTTTTTATATGTCATTATTACCAAAAGGGATGCAAAACTCTGGAAGTACTATATCTTGACAACTATCAAAATGCAATTATACTCATAGTTGGATATAAAGTAATAGGTGATTCCCAAGATTGTATTATAATAATTTCTAATGGCAAAATTATATCTTGATACTTGTCGAAGTTGTTGATTGATTGAGAGACTGAAAGAGGAAAAAACAAAACAAAAAAGAGTGAAACACAAATTTTTTTCTTGGTTCAAGCTAACGGAATACGTTTTCAAGTGAAAACCCTTAACAATTACATTTTTATTACTAAATTTGTATTACAATGAATGTAAGGTTTATGTACTTGAGAACCCTAACTAATTCTAGCGTTGATTTGTTTGCTCTACAAATAGATGAGTCTACAATAGGTTTGGGGCTTCTTGGACTATAGTATGTATTTTTCATCTTTTCCCACCTAATGGCTTGTTTAAATCTTGTCCATGTAAACTTATACTTATCATATTCATTGCTTCATTCTTTTCGCATTCCTCTCCAACACTTAAGTTGTTTGCATTTCGATTAACATTCTTGGTTTCACATGGTTTAATTCGTAAAATCCCTTATTGTTGAATTAATGATTTGTGATCAAATTTGACCTCCACTATAAATAAACTCACTTAGCATGATATGTAATTTTTTTTTTTTTTAACCATGATTTAATTTTTGGAAATGAGGCATCCATGAGGTACTGGAAGTCTTGAAGTGTTGCTGTTAATGTATCTGTACATGAGTATCCTTTGAGGGCAACCTTCTCCTTGCACGACCAAAAAATGAAAATGGAAAACATAAGCCTCCCTTATGTTTGCGAACGTTTGGGGATTTGGGAATATATAACTTTGCGAACGTTTAACTAGAGGACAAATTTTAGTATGAAATAAAAATACTTAAAAGTCACTGTAGGACAGGTGAAGTATAGTTGAATAAGTGTAATAATTTGAAGCAAAATAAAATGTCATGAAAGCATCCATAGAATATTCGAAGCATCTACATATATATGAAATATACACAGTGCCTTGACTCAGAAGTGGACCTAATTAACAAAAGAAATGGACAAAGGCAATGTCATTGCGCAACACAAAATTTTTGACCCTATTGAGGAGGACAAATATCGAGCCCTATACACTTGAAAACGTACAAAAATTCACCAAGTATGATTTCCTAAAAGTTTGTTCAGATATACACTTATATTCAAGACATTTATAATTTTTTATGAGCGAAGATGGCTCATGGTCCTCACAAAAATTTCACATTGAAGTCCACCCTTGAATTAAAATATTTAACATGTCGCATGTAAGACAATGAAGTGGTTTGTGCACAATAGTTTCCATGAAACTTAGGAGTTTTGGATATGGACAACCTGATTTTTAATTTATTGGAGGCTATGTGTCCAAAGTGTATATATATTATGCCACCTAGAAAGCAAAGGTCATGTCTCCAAAAGAGAGAAAATTATTGAATACTCTCAGAATTTCATAGTTGCGTACTCCCTCCTCTCACATAAATTGTAGGTCTCATCATAAATTTAATTCGTGGAACTCACAGTTATGTGAAAAATATGAGTACGTATTTATGGTACTTTGAAAGTACCCAATAATTACTCTCAAAAGAAATTTTCATGTCGACAGGTTGTCAAAAATATATTCACGTCGTTTTCTTTATTATTTACTTTTCAATTAAAGAAGCTTGGGTTCTACTTATAATAATAATTAAAAATAAATAAATAAATAAAAAATAAAAACAGAAAGAAAGAAAGAAGAAAAAGAAGCTAGGGTAGTTAAAATCTAAGGATACCACAAAGTAGGTTCTAATAAAAGTGTAGTGGTAGAAGAATACTATAATATTTTCTTTCTTACAAATGCAAAGGGGGAATTTGAACCTAAATTATATTTTTTTTGTGAAGAATCGGACAAAATCACTAGGTTATAAGATTTTTGAAAACTGATAATGAAAGTTATTGCCAAGAATATGCTCAGCCCAATAGAACAATGTCAAAATCACTAGGTTATAAGATTTTTGAAAACTGATAATGAAAGTTATTGCCAAGAATATGCTCAGCCCAATAGAACAATGTCAATTAAGTTAATGTTAAAAACGTGCATTAAATATTAATTATACACTCATATCAGTAATGCTTTGTGGAAGATTCATGAAATGTCCTCATACAGGAAGAAATGTGAGGCTTTTGATTCAGAACTATCGTAATGACCTGATCAAATTGACTCTATCGTTGATGAATTAATCACTCTTAGGTATAATTAGAGGATCATAAGGGTTTAATTCCCTTCTCTCTCTCTCTCTTTTTTTTTTTTTTTTTTTCTCCTTCTTTCTGTTTTTATTACTGATTTCTCTTTTCCTATTATCGGGAACAAGCTCAGATTGCTTGGGTTCCTATTTTTTAAGTTGTATACGTGTACTTTACTTCACATTTTAATAAAATTCTATCGGTTATCTCAAAAAAAAAAAATTACTGATTTCTCTCACTCTTTCCTAGAAGGTTGTTTTCAGGCATGCATGGGTGACACATCAAAGAAGTTGGTCGTCGAAATATTAATATAATTCAAAATGGTTAAGCGTGGGCTGTATATGTTCATAATTATATTGCATGCAGTAAGCATATTAACCATAATATTCTTGGAAGAAATAAAAAAGAAAAGAATGAAAAAAAAGAAGAAGAAGAGAAAGGACATAAAGAAAGATCGCATGACAAAAAGCATGATCTTGGTGTTGCTTGTGGAACGATTGCGATCAATATCATCGTCTTGTTAATGAGTTTGGATCCCATTGTGATGATAAGCTTTTCATGTATATCTGTTTTGGTTGTCATTTCTGGCTCTATTCAAAGCTTTAACACGATAATCACGTAACATGAACAACTAGTCGATAGCATGTGAAAAACACGTGGATAGAAAGCAATGGTACGTATTTCATGAAAAGTCCATTACATGCTAATAATTTTGTCCATTAACTCCAACATAGATTGATCATGCACTCTATTTTGTAGGAGCTATAGCTAGGTACCGTTGATGGGTCCAAATCAAAAGTCTTTGCCGGAAAGAAAGTCCTTTGCTGCATTTGTCGTAATTGCAACCTCCAAGTGCCAAGCATGAAAGATCGATTTAAAAAAAATGTAGTTTTCTGATAACAAGATTTAGTGAGATTTACAAAACATTTATCTTTTACGAATTTATTTGTTATCTTGATATATATGACGCATGCATTTGTCTTTGCTGATACCATCTGTAAAATATCAATAGATTCTCTCCAGATAATGCTTGGTGTGGCTACCAAAAAAAAAAGAAAAAGTAGTGAAGGTTAAAAATGTAGTACAGGTTAAGATCTTATTGAAGATTATAGAAGTACTATAGGCAAGATGAATATAGATAGCTCCTAGTACGGTCGTTGACCGACAAAATCTTTATAAATTGCTTTGTACTATTATACTGCGCTCGCATCAGTAATTGTATAAAAGAAAAATTAAATAACCACGTTTTAGCAAACTGAGTCCAAAGTAAAAGTCCAAAATATACACGGCTGGCATCAGTCCTCTAACTGGTCCATTTAACACTGACTTACTTTTGAAGCTTATTAATTGAAGCATGCGATCAACATCTTTGCATTATTGTTATTAAACCATAGCCAGCCGGAATTTGATTTGATATGGGTTTTGGATAATTGGATTTGCGGCTTAGCAAGTCGGTTACCAGTCAAAACATGTAATTTAATAAAAATTAAGAATATTTCAAAAAAATTCTAAAAAAGATTAAAATTTGAAATATCAATTTTTTAAAAATCATGTAAAATATTCACAATAAAACATATAAAATGACATATTTATTGCAATATTAATTATTGAACACTCTTTGCATAAGACAAAGATTATAGTTCTTTTTTTTTTTTTTTTTTTGGCAAATTTTTTAAATGATCTCCTTAAGTTTTTTTTTTTTTTTTTTACAAGATAGAATTTCTACTTTAACCTAATCTAAGTGTATATGCGTGTGAAGCTCCCTCTTTGAGTTACAAACACGTATTTTTATCGACTAATAAATTTATAATTGTAGGATTAGATCCTATGCAAATCGTGCTTCCTCGTGAATTTATCTTGAATTGGAATCTTTTGACTCAATTTTATCCCTTTTTGCTGTGGGAGTAACCCCATTGTTCACTTTTAATTGGTCAAAATATGTAGAATTTCTTACTTTTGTGAAGAATTAGATCCAAAAACTAGAAGGGAGGGGGATCTATGATTAATTGATATTGTACACCAATCATTAAGCTATTAAATTCTTTTCCTGATAGTGAGCCACATGTATAGGACAAATTTTTCCATTGATCATGATATGAAAGACGTTTTAGAGGCTCATAAATGTCCATTTATAGACTAGATCTAAAGGACTATATGAGGGGTAATTATTGAGTACTCCTGAAGTATTATAAATGTGTACTCTCCCCTCTCACATAACTGTGAGTCTCACTAATTAAATTTATGGTAAGACCCACAATTCATGTGAGAGGAAGGAGTACACATTTATAATACTTCCGGAGTATTCAATAATTTTTTCTATATAAGATCCTAACAATGTCATAACATGCCCAATTGTTTTTTTTTTTTTTTTTTTGGAGTAATCAATTATTTATATATTAAACTAGCCATGTTAAGATCTTTAACCATTATTGAAGCTCACCATGTGGCATTTGATGCCACCTTATCGATATCTAGTGAGTGACTATGGTACCCAACTTTCATTTTTCATACATTGACATGTGGATTGATGAATACTTCTTGAGTTGCAAATTAATCTATGAGTTCACCAATCATTGATGCTTCTTGAAGCAATAAGCTTATATTACATGTTTAAGTACGAAGAATTATTATTGGAAAATTTCTTAAGAAAATTTTCCTTATTAATGATGCTTTGCATCAATGATTTTCTTTTTCCAAAAATAAAAACTTTGAAGAAACAAATGTTTCCATAATATAATTTTCAACTTATTTTTGGAGCAAGAAAACCACTAAGTAAATAGGAACCTAACCAATTTTAAATGTACTTTTTTTTTTCCTTTTTCTCACTTAAAACTAAATACACTCATTTAGCACCACTAATTCGTATGGTCAAAGAGAATCTATCTCAAAAAAATCTAGAAAGAATGGCCGGATATACAATCATGATTATTGATGAATATAGTTTGAGTATGCCATAAGCAATAGAGCATAACAAGAATCAAATTCTGAAACAAATCCTTATTTTAAGAATAATAATATTCATGTGGCAAACATATGGTCGTGCATAAGATTGAATTTGAAAGAATACATTTGTGATTTTTGCATTTCTTGAAAGTAACAAGCAAGTGATTATTAATTTTTCAATAACAAAGTCATTTTAATTATGGTACAGAATCAAATTTGATGGTATGACGAGAGCAATTGAGTTTAAAATTATTATACATACATACATATATATATATATAGAGAGAATGCCATATGGACTAAAAAGTATAAAATTATAAGGGAAATGATATATCCATAACATTTTTACAATATTTTTACAACAAATCCTAAGTGACAGGTTATTACTGGTTGTTATTTGTGAGGCAAAAAAGTAATCTTAGTGTTAGGTTCAAATTTGAACTAATAACAACTAACCACTTGTGATTTGTTATAAAAATATTGTGGATGTAGCATCTCTGATAGATTAACTTGGTGGGTAATCTGGGCTCAAGATTGATTTTGGTTTGTAAATGCTAGAATATGTGCCTGCCTTGTTGGTAACGATGCCCACTTTCAATTGTCAGTCAAATGGGAAATAGTAATTTGGATGGAATATTCAAAAAAATATTTCTGACTGAATAATTCCATTGCATGACTAATGGATTTATTTATTCGAGAATTAGATGGGGTTTCTTTTGTCATGATTATGTTTATTCTGTAAAATGGAAACTGTAATTGCATATTCAACAGAAATTTTGCCGACTGAATGATACGATTCCAAAGAATAATGGATTTTCTTATTAGACAAATTCTTGAATTGGAAATGATTTATGTCTCAAAATGGAAAGGAATAAATGCAATGATTCTTTTCCTTAAATTAATTTTTTTTAATGCTGTGGCCTGTAAGTGGAAGGGTCAAGGTGCTAGATATTATGATTCTCAGAAAAAGAAAAAAAAATGTTGCTAGCTATTATTGCCAAGGATAGATCCTCTTAACATAGGATTCTTGTTTTGTGAATATTAAAATAAGGAAACCTGAAGTGCTTCTGCCTTTCTTTCTTTTTTTCTTCTTTTTTCTTTTCTTTTCTCTCTATTTTTTTAATTAAGAGAGATTATAAGAAATTTTATTTATTTTTTTATAATTTGATAATTGTGTGTGGGGGAATTGAATTATGGATGTCTCCAATAGAAAACCAAAATGTGCCATTTGGGCTACAATGCTATTGATATGATAAATTTTAATTTATAGCCTCCAGTTCATGATAATTGTTCTCTTATAATAGTCTCATCATTAGGTCAAGTTATCAACTAATTTTTAGTATAGTCAAGATTTGAGCTCATATATCTTCTTCTTTTTTTCTTTTTTTGAAACTTTTGAGCTCATATATCTTAATGAGGGCAAATTTTTTTATTAATTGAGTTATAAGTTATAACAAGAAACTAGTGCAAAAAAGCATTTTAGGTTTAATGAAAAGGTAATAATGATTTGGATCACTCAAAATAAAGGAGAAGAAGCTCAAAAGCCCCGTTGCTTTAATATGTTGCCTAGCATGGACTGGCCTGCATCATTGGAAATGTAAGGTCAAAAGCCCAAGCCTTCGAGATTCCAACGTTGAAGATCATAGCCAAAGACTAGCAGTCTAATATATTTCATTGAAAGAAAAGAGGAAGATAGGGCTTGGCCCATCACTTTCCTTAGGACCAAAGATGAAGAAGGTGGGTAGGAGATGGAGAAGGCCTATTCCAATTTACGAAAGAGAGTAAAAGTAGTCACTTTTTTTTTTAGATGGAGGACATTTGTTTCATAATAATCGCCTTTTTTACAACAAAATTTTTTATCAATTGAGTTAACTAAAACTTATGAGTTTGCTAAGTAACTTATGAGTTTGCTAAGTTCAAGGAGGCTACCTCACCCCTCTCGGCCTTTTTTGAGGTTATGTGCCTAGCCTTTCAGGACCCCAGCTGCGTTGAGATGTTCACTAACACCGTCTCCCTGATTTGGATGGGAAGAAACAGAGCAGCCTTTGAGAAGCTTGTTTGATCCTTAAAAAAATTCCAAAGCAGGCCCGTGCCTTGGTACATGAATTCCACCACCTCCGTCCTGTCCATGCAAAAATCTCATGCATAGCTCGTGCGGTTCGCTGGAAGCCTCCCCTCCTAGTGTGGTGAAAGTTGACTTCAATGGTGCTATTTCTCAACCTAGTCTTCAGCAAGTCTTGGCATGATCATCCGAGATCAGGCTGGACTAGTATTGGCTGCCCTTTCACAAAAATTCCCCTACCTACTTCTATAAAGACAATGGAAGTGATAGCAGCGAGAAGGGCTCTCTTGTTTGCCAAAGAGTTGGGTTTTGAGAGTTATGGTTGAAGGAGACTCTGAAGTTGTCATCAAAGCCAGCAAGGAGAAATCTCTCCTTTCTTCAAACTTGGGCCACATTTTGAAAGATATCCATGCTCTTTCATGCTCCTTTAGTAGTATTTCTTTTCATCATATTAAGCGTATGGGTAATAGTGTAACTCATCGCTTAGCTCGTAGATCATTTTGTAATCCTTTGTTAGTATGGATGGAGGAAGTCCCTCCTGACATTGTGGATGTTTATAACCATGATCTTAGTTTTAGTTATGAATAAATTCTGCCCTCACTTGTGGGCTGGCTTCTAAAAAAAAAAAAAACTAAAACTTACAAGTATAAGTCATACTTGTGTGAATAAAAAAAAAAAAAAATCAAAATAAATGAGGGAGTTGGATGACTTGACATTTGCTACGATCATTTTGATATACCACTTTGAGTAGTTTTGATGAAATGGGCAATAAGAATTTTGGGGTCTCCTAAAAAGATTAGGAACTTGAGCTTGTGCTCTCTCGCCAAATTTAAGTATGCCTTTGTTATTAATCAATTCAAAAAACATGTGCACCACCATGCATGACAATTCATAAGTTAGGATCTTTTTTTTTTTTTTTTTGGAGAAAAAGTTAGGATATTTTTCAATTGGGGATAATTGGTTAGTGGCTTGTGGGTGGGTTAGATTATCATGGTGCACATTTATAATCAAGAGGTTGAATAAAAAAAAAAGGTTAGTTCAATTAGTTGTAGGCCCAAAGCTTTAGGCCCGTTTGTGTGTGCCTATGAATATAGGCTTTAACATTAACATTTTTCTGTGGGCTTCATGAAAAGGGTTCAAGCAGGCCAGATTCAAGCCCATTAAATGAACTTTGGGGAAACTCGTTTACTATAGGCAATTGATTGAACTTGAAGTCCGTGCCATGACAAACTAATAACATTATACACTGTCCACTGGAAAAGCTATTATTTAATATCCACACCTGAAATAACAGACTGCAAGGACCCATTCTTACATGAAACAACCAACATAAACAATACCACAGCTTATTCCAGCATTGGTTACGAGAAAATGTTCAGTATTTATTGAATGTAGCCGAATCCTGCATTCTTGAAAGTGCCTTTTCAAATTGGCTCCATCTCTGCTCTAATGTCCCAATGTATCCAATGGACATTCTAACCAAGCCTGGTGAAATTCCAGCTAGTGCTTTCTCCCCAGCATTCAATTCACTACTAGTACTACTACCAGAGCAAGACATGAGGGTCTCATAGTATCCCAGGCTAACTGCCATGAGCCCAAACTGAGTGGTGTTTTGCAAATGGTTCATCAACCGGTTAGCCCTTTCCTCTGTTTCCATGTCAACACAGAGGAGCCCACCAAACCCATAGTCCTTATTGCCGAAGGACTTCAAAAGATTGTGATTTGGGTGATCTTCAAGGCCTGGGTAGATGACCTTAAGGCCCAGCTTTTTCATCCTTGTGGCAAAAACTAATGCTCTGTGGCAATGCTCCTTCATTCTTAGGCCCAAGTGAGGAATCCTCTCTGATAGTTCAAAGGCAACCTTGGCATTCATTGTTGGCCCTAAAAGCATAAGGGTCCCTTGGTGGAGGTCCATCATGGAGTTAACAAGACTTGCAGGCCCACACACAGCTCCTGTCAATTGTCATTGGAATGTTGGAAAGCATTAATACTCAAATTGTAGAGTTGAGAAGGTATCTTTTGCATCTTCTAATTAAATATATATGAAGTATCCTTCTCACCGTATTTGGATTTCATGTAACTTTACAGTCACATATTATGAGAGATACTTATATAGTTATATGTTGAATGTATGGGATAGTTTTTGTCAAATGTGACCATCACGCCAAGAATGCAGAGTAATACTAATATCATTTTCATAATACTAATATTGATAAGTTAGGCACATCATGGAGACAGCAAACATCAAAAGCAAGAAAAAATGGAGCAAAACATCATGCATATCTTTTGCATCATAAAAGCTACTTTTCCTAAGAAAACACATGACAAATACAACAAATTTCAGGAATGAGCAGTGAAATTTGTACACCAGGTCCACACTTGAAAATTACATATTGTGATGAGGACCACAACATGAGATAATGGCAAGCACAAAATTCCACAAGACATGCATAAATTTCTAAGTTTTAAATAGAAGTTGATAATCACATCATTTGCCTCGATAATAATTTGTGACAAAAGCTTTCTATTCACATTTCACCTGACAAGAAATAAAGTCACATCAATTAATTTTAATTTTAATATAGAATAATAAACTTCGTCCTGGGAATTCTCTCGAAGATACCAAGATGCTGGACTCTACTGATTGGTGGATTTGGGCTTATCAATTAAGTGCGGGCATTTATCATCATTATTGTAGATGACAAGAATACAGATGAATCTCTTTTTACAAAGAGCTTTCAATAAATCAGATCTTATATGTTAAAGAGTTAAACCACCCAAGTGGAACAAATCCTTCTACTTCTTTTTACAATATGATACTTAAAACTTATCCAGAATATTCTAAACCGATAATAACTTAGTAAGACAGTACCCAAGTAACCCAAATCTGACTTGATACGAAAGGCCAATGCACAAAGAAACAAAGCCAAGTTTAATTAGAATTCCCAACACACATCACATGTATGGTTATATCTTTCCACAGAAGCGCGAAAGGAAAAAAAAATACCATTTCACGCCCTCCCTTTGTGCTTATCCAGAAACATTATCCATTTCACATTTTAAATTTTAAATAAAAATATTAATAATAAAAAATATAAACATCACAACGTCAAATTGTGGATATTATACAAATCTAATGTACAACAACAAACATATGAGAAAAAAACCCATGTTTTCCCATTGAGGAGCTGTCCTCCTTAGTTTTTTAGTACTCATTTGATAAAACAATCAACTTATTTTTCAATTTTTTTTTTTAAAGTACATTTTGAATAAGTGAGATTTTAAAATTGCTTCACGAATTTAATTGTAAAAAAGAAAAGGAAAAAAAGCATTTCTTTTAACGTATCAATTTGTAAATTTTATATCATAAAATATGTAATATTGATATTCCTAACATCACTTAAATAATAGAACCACACATTGCTTAGATAAACCAAATGACCTATGGCTAAAATATCCTACAAAAAATTAAAAACGGAAAAAAAAAAAAAAGTAAAAAACAAAACAAAACAAAATAATAAATGCATAAAAGATAAAAGTATAAAACACGTGGCAGGTTTGCAAAGTAAAGGTAGACAGCATCATTCACGAGGTGAAACTAACACAACCACATGAATCCAATAATGTCCCATGGGCAACAGCGAAAAGGCCACAGTACACACACTACGCTACACAACTTTTGTTGGATACTCTTTAGTCTTTAACCCTGCGCCCGAAATCAACGTACTAGATTCCCTCACTCACTGTTAACCACGTGGTCTAAAAAGTTGACAGTACCATTTTTACAAGCTTTTAATATAAAGAAATTTAAAATATATATATTTTTAATAAAAATTGAAATGACCATGTGAAATAGATAAAATTATTTTTTATAAGGCAAAATATATATAGGTTTTTTTTAAAACATTTTTGGTTGAAAACAAGAACATTAGCATGTAGTGACCTAAAATATAATCTTTAATTCACTAAAAAATTATTTTACCGACTTTAACATGCTACTTAATAATATACCTAACATTTTATCTACTGTTTTAACATACAAGCTATTAAAATAATATAAAATTTAATACATCATTGTACAAGATTTTTTTAATTGAATTTTAGTTTGCTTTGATTTTATACATAATTAAAATTTTATTTTTATATTATATAATTTCTAGCTCACATTCCTTAAAAATGACCAAAATAATAATAAAATATATTTTGTGTGTGACCAGTGTTTCTGGTTAAAATTTCCAACTGTTAAAGAGTTACAAAAGGACAGATAAAAAAAAAACAAACAAATAACCTTTTAACAACTTTTACTATATCGTTTTACTGTAAAAAAAAAAAACTTTTACCAGTTTTTACGTACCTGCAATAATGTCGGCCCCACCGCTAATAAACTTGGAGATACTATGAACAACAGCATCGGCGCCGAGCCGAGCGGGAGAGATAACCATCGGAGCAAAAGTATTATCGACAACAACCTTAACACCTTTCTCGTGAGCTACTCGGCTCAGCTCCGGAATATTAGCCACCCTCAGTGTCGGATTCGAAACTGACTCAAAATACAACACTTTTGTCTGTCCCAAAACCATCGCATTCTTCACCATCTCCAAATCGTTTATATCCACAAACGTCGTCGTTATGTTACAAGCTCGAGGCAGAAAGTGAGTCAGCAAAGCGTGGGTCCCACCGTAAAGT
The DNA here is from genome assembly GCA_029955455.1 of Quercus agrifolia. Lineage (NCBI taxonomy): Eukaryota > Viridiplantae > Streptophyta > Magnoliopsida > Fagales > Fagaceae > Quercus > Quercus agrifolia. The sequence continues at coordinate 66,976,501 of JARQAD010000001.1, read as the reverse complement.
GCTCTAGAAGCCACCATGTGGCCCCCACTGCTGACCAGTTGTAAGAGAACCGAGCTAATCGCAGCCATGCCGCTCGAGGTGCAGTACGCGGCTTCGGTGAATTCCAGCGCCGCCATGTGGCGGCTGAGATTCAACACCGTCGGGTTGAAGTGCCGGCTGTAGATGAAGAAGTCACGGTCTGGGCCCAGCTCGCCGGAGAACATTCTGCGCATGGTTTCTGGCTCCATCACTGTGAACGTGGCTGAGGCTTCGATTGACATGTTCACTCCGCCGTGCTCGCCGAACTCATGGCGCGCCGCCGCTAGAGACGCCGCGGGGTCGTCGTGCGTGGAGGATGGGAATAGCATTTGTTTCTTTGTGGTCATGAAGTTGTTGCTGTCGTCGAAATCGTCGGACCCACTTCGTTTTTTGTTGTCAGAGATAACAAAGTTACTGTGGGATTTGGTGTCAGCCATGATTTCTGGTTTTGGGTTTCAGAGAGCAAAGGATTTTGATTTGAGAGAAAGATGAGTAAGGAGGGTATGAATGAGAGGTTTATATAAAAAGCGAGAAAGGTTTTTTTTTTTTTTAAGAAAAATAAATAAATAAAAAGCGTGAAAGATGGAGTGGTTGGGTTGGTGGTTTTTTCATGGTACGTGGAAGAGAAGAAAATATTGCTGGATATATAAAAGAGTAAGCTGTATTTCTAAATTATTTTATAATATTTTAACAAATTATTAATGTGTAATAATTACTTACCATATAAGTAATATGTAAAAAAATTTATTAAAAAAGTTATATCTCTAGCATTATTCTATAAAAAATTGAGTAATATTACATATATAAATTATTTTACAATATTTTTATAAATTGTTGATGTGGTTATAACATTTTTCAAATAGTTATTGTAAGTAAGAATGTGATGTTAGTGATGGGCCCATATTAGAATTAGTAAGAATTTGTCACATCAACAATTTGCAAAAATATTGTAAAATAGTTTGTATCTGTAGCATTACTCAAAAAATTTATAAGTTATTATCAAATATTATAAAAATTTATGAGTTATTATCAAATATTATAAAGTAGCGTATCATCAGTTATAATAAAAGTATATTTATTTATCTTATTTATTATAGTGTTGATGTGTTTGTTATAGTGTTAATGCGTTATAAAATTTTACCCAAAAAAAAAACAAAAAGTTTTATTAATCACATTTATTATTGCAATTTGTAATTTAATTTTTTAAATATCTTTTAGAATAATTTAAGAGTGCTGTGGAATTATTGTAAATTTCTATTATTTCTTATTTTTAATAAGAGTTTTTTATGATTACAACAAAATCTTACAACTATTTTGAAATACTTGAAGTGTCAACGCATCGTAGATCAAAATTATAAAAAATAATAATAATAATATCAAAACTCACCACAACATAAAACAAGAGTAATGTGAAAATGTTGTAAGATTTTTTTTTTGTTACAAGTTTTTTTTTTTTAATAATATAAAACTGTATTCTTTCAAAATAAGCAATAGGATTAGAAAGGTTTTTTTTTTTTTTTCCCCTTTGAAAATTAAATTATGGAATCAAATGGAAATAATGTTTTTTTTAAAAGAAGAAAATGAAACTAATGTAAATTTTTTTTGAGAAACAAAAATATCTATAACATTTTGAATGGTGCAACAATGTGTGTGTATGTGTATACATATATATATATATATATATATATATATATATATATATATATTTTTTTTTTTTTTTTTTTTTGAGAAATGATGCAACAATGTATATGGTTTTTAATTTATCAGGCATGTTAATGGATGTCATTAGGGCAATTGTTAATAAACTACATTAGAAAAGTTTTAACATCACTTTTATGATAAATATAAAAAACTGTCAACAAAATTAATATTTTATCATTTTCTCTTAAAATATTTTTAAAAATAGTTCCTAAACCAATGTCCGTATTACTTAACATTTCTTTTTATATATTAACCAACAAATTTCTTACCATAAAATTAGCACTCCAACAAAATCCAACGAGATTTCGTAACAATGGATGTAGAAGGTACAGTGAATCTGGTCACTTTTTTGGAGAGGTGTAGATAAGTTATGTAAATTTCTTGTGTGTGGGATATCGATAAAACGATGGTATGACACGTTTGGAAACTTCCTGTTTCCATAGAAAAGTCTGTCTTGGGCTCTGACTCTGAGTGCCATTGGAAAGTAGTCCGGTGATCTTAGAATAAAGGTGTACAGTCCCAAAGAAAAGAGCTTGCTGTGCAATTGTCCCATTAACATGTCCCGATTCAAAGCACAAGCTAATTGTCCCATTAACATGTCTTCTATGTGCATTTACTCAGGTGACCAATTAATACTATAGTTTAATTAATCCTTCACAGTCTTCAATGCCAAAATTATGGTCAAAGACATTCTCAAAAAAAAAAAAAAAATTATGGTCAAAGAAATCCGCAATCTAGTCATCCCCCAAAAAAGGAGGAAAAACAAAAACTAAAAACTACTCTCTAACAGTCGTAAACGATTTGCTCACATCTCTTATCTATTTTTATATATGTTACGTTATATATGCTTATTGTCAAATTGTATTGAAATTCCAATGCCGTATTTTCATAAGAGTTTGATCACTTGTTGGCACATTCCCGTATTTTTCGGGGTTTAAATTCTCATTTTCTATTGTAACTATCGAATTAAGAGTCTAATTCTGATCACTTTTTCACAAGTCTATAATAGCAAGACACATTATCAAGTTAGTAAAAATTGTTTATAAATATGCTTTATGTAAACTTACAATGTCAACTTATGTAATATGTATCCCATTAGGATTGACCAAAACTTGTGGGTGCTACCCAATCTAACCTGACTCAAAGTTGGTACGTACATTTGGTACGTATGTTGTAATAGCTCCTATAATAATATATTTATTCATGTATAATAACAATTCGGTCATTTGATTGCATATTTATTATATAAATTAATTATTATATTGGAATAACTATTCTTTAAATTGAAGAATAGTTATTTCTCTTTAAAATAAATGTAATAGTTATTTCTTAGTACATATAATAAGTTTTAAAATTAATATATTTCCAAAAATATAAAATTTCCTTATACATCATCTTTTACAAGTTTTTCATATGTAACGGTTTCTCAAAAAAAAAAAAGCTTTTCATATGTAACAATCAAACTTATGGATAGTAATAGTTATTCCATTACAATGTCTTTCATTCCCAGTAATAAAAATTACTATTCCTAATATAATCTACATTCAGTGTACCAAACATACACTTAGTTTTGCTCAACCTGCTAGAGAATTCTGACTACTTGGATTGAAAGTTTTGATATCATTAGTATAATTGTTTCCCATAAAATGCAAGATTGACATAATTTGCTGGCAAAATTTCCTTTGAAATCTATGAGGAAATATGTTAAACGGGAGGAAAGAAGTTATGTCTACAACACTTTCATAACAAATTTTAATTTGGGTCCACTATTCACATCACTTTTCAACCACCAGTAATAATTTACTACCTAAAATTTGTTATGAAAATGAAAAGCACATATCAATTATATCAATCTTTCTGTTAATCACTAATTTTCTATGTGCATGCCATTAGTATCTGTGGGGGAGTAAAATATGGGCCTAAGATCTAGGCCCAGGAACGACGTTTCATCAATAATACGCCCGAGGAGAAGAAATCACAGAGGACCGTTGTAACTAACAGTAGAGCGCGTAAGGATCCAAAGAGGCTGGTCCGAGAGGAATACCCTCCTCGGACATGACGTCTGATGGTGAGAGGAACCTCGACTTTCCCTTAGTCCACCCTCCAGGAAGTTCCAGAGATAAAGATAGATTACCAATGCATGTGGAAGGGATAAGGATGCAGAAATATCTTGAGAAAAAGCTGCTACCACCGTATTAAATGCATCACAGCTGCTTTCCTGACCGCATTTATGTGGAGAAGACCCCTGAACAGTGTTGAAAGTGATCTTTATCCCCAGGAAGTCAAAAAGCTGTAAGAGAGGAAATGGAAACTCAAGTACCGTGCTAGATGACAGACAAGTGGACGATGAGATCGGGCAATGAAGGACTATATAATGGAATAAACCCTTCATAAGAGGGGGGGAAGAAAGAAAAAAGAAGAACATCAAGAAACAACTACTGTAGCACCGGGAAAAATACAACCTAAAAGAAAGCATCTTATCCAAGATCATACCCCTCGGATTTGATTATAACCCATGAAAATTACCCAAACCTTACTCCTCGGACGTAAAATCTTAACCCGCTTATGTGTTTTAGCCTCCTCGGCCAAGTACCCAGATCCCAATAACTGTTGTAAAAATCGCTGCTAGCCCAATTCTTTAACCCACTCTCTCACAAATTTATTGTATTGGGCTTGTTGGGTCCATTTCCTGTTTCTATTAAGGTGTGGGCTACAATTTGTGACCCTACAATTGGCGCCGTCTGTGGGAAAGAATTAGCGCTAGTAGAAAGTTACGGCAGTTATGGCAGGTTCGGGACCGCAACAGGCCAGTCCGCCCTATGCAGAGTCAGTAAACGTCAGTCAGCAAGATGAACTCCATAATCTTGAACGGGAGAACCACGTAGATAACCAGCGTGAGGGTAGTTCGCGAACGATCCATGCTGGGAAGAGTGGCTATCGACGAAAGAGCCATCTGGTGCAAGGGCACGCTGATGAAAAGGACTTGCAGCGTGAAATAGAAGGATTGAAAAAGAAGCTTCGTCGAGCACAACGAAATCACACCCCTTCAAGTTCTGATGTCTCCTCCAGCGGTGAAGGGGAGGACAGTTACAGGGATTCTTCAGAAACTCCCCCCAGTGAATCCTATTCCTATGAAGAAGAGCATTCTCACAAGAGAAGGAGAAAAAGTTCGTCTAGAAGGGGAGTGGGGACCAAAGACATGAAGAAAACTTTGACCCAAATTTCTAAGTCCCCCTTTACTAGGGGAATAGAAAAGGCAAAGCTTCCCAGACGTTTTCATCAGCCTACGTTCTCTATGTATAACGGACGTACCGACCCTGTAGAACACGTGAGCCAATTCAGACAAAAGATGGCAGTTTACTCTCAAGACGAGGCTTTATTGTGCAGAGTATTTCCCTCTAGCCTAGGACCGATGCCGATGAGATGGTTCGATGGGTTGAAGACTGATTCCATCGGTTCCTTTAAGAAGCTCACTCAATCATTCTGCTCCCGGTTTGTTACATGCAGCAGAGTTCCTCAACCCCTTGATTCCCTGCTGTCCATGACAATGAGGGAAGGGGAGTCCGTGAGGTCATATGCCGAGAGGTATTGGGAGATGTTTAACGAGATTGATGGAGATTTTGATGAGGTTGCTATCAGAACCTTCAAGGTTGGTCTTCCCTCCGAGCATGGCCTGAGGAAGTCCCTGACAGGGAAGCCAGTCACCAGCTTGCAACAATTAATGGATAGAGTTGATAAATATAAGAGGATAGAAGATGATCAACAGCAGCAGCAACAAGGAAAAGGGAAAGGCAAGCTTGTCCCCCAAGAAAGGAGAGAGTTTAGGCCGGACAGGTACAATAATAACCAGCCAAGAAGGGATTATGCCGAGCAACAGGCATCTAGTAACAGCCAAATAGTTGGAGCTGTATTCCGAGAGCCTGTGCACCAAGTCCTGGAGAAGATAAAAAACGAGCCCTTCTTCAAGTGGCCCAATAAGATGATGGGAAACCCCGAAAAGAGAAACCGAAATCTCTATTGTCAATATCATAAAGACCACGGTCATACCACCGAGGACTGTAGAAGTTTGTGGGATCACCTTGACCAGCTTGTCCAGGAGGGCAGATTAAAACAGCTGTTGCATCATTCCAATAGCTTGGGCAGCCTTACGGAAACTCGGTCGGAAAGGGGGAATCCTCCGAGACCTCCTCTTGGAACCATTAATGTTATCTTTGCGGCACCTGGCAGAACGGGGTCATGCCCCTCCAGAGTAATGTCAGTGACTCGGCTGTACCCTGAGGATGACTCGCATGAGTCAAAAAGAGCCAAGTCAAGCCGATCCTTGGTCATGGGATTCTCGGATGAGGACAAGATCGGAACTGTCCAACCTCATGACGACGCCCTAGTAATTACCCTCCGAATCGGAGGTTATGATGTAAAGAGGGTAATGGTGGATCAAGGCAGTGCAGCCGAGATCATGTACCCTGATCTCTTCAAGGGGCTGAACCTAAGAGCTGAAGATCTGACGCCTTATAATTCCCCTTTAGTGAGCTTCGAGGGAAAGACTATTATTCCAAAGGGACAGGTCAAGCTGCCAGTGCAAGCCGGAGCAGAGATAGTGGAGGTCGATTTTATAGTGGTGGACGCCTACTCCCCTTATACGGCAATTGTTGCAAGGCCTTGGCTTCATACTTTAGGAGCAGTCTCTTCCACCCTGCATCAGAAGATTAAATACCCCTCTGGAGGCAAGATAGAAGAGATATTGGGTGATCAAACCATGGCGCGGCAGTGCATGATAGCAGCTATCCGACATGAGCCTGAAGCAGAATCTGAGACTCAAAAAGAAGAGCTATAGCAATCAAAACCCCCAACGTTGTCCAAAGAGGGGCTGTCCGAGGAGGCGAAATGTGAAGATCTTGTAAAGGTCATAATAGGAGATGACCCTGATAAATTCTTTCAAGTCGGATCTCAACTACCTCAGTCAGAGAAGGAGGAATTGATAGAGTTCCTCAAGCGAAACATAGACGTCTTTGCATGGGATGCTTACGAGGCTCCGGGGGTAGACCCAGACTTCATTTGCCACCATCTGAATGTTAATCCGATGATGACCCCCAGGAAGCAGCTCCCTCGTCGACCGTCTAAAGAGCATGCAGAAGCGGTCCGTCAGGAAGTGTCGAAGCTAAAGAAGGCAGGGGCTATCAAAGAGGTCTTCTATCCTGAGTGGTTGGCAAATACGGTGGTGGTCAAGAAAAAGACTGGAAAGTGGCGAGTATGTGTTGATTTCACAGATCTAAATAAAGCCTGCCCTAAAGATCCATTCCCCATGCCCAAAATTGATCAACTGGTAGATGCCACAGTCGGCCATCCTCGAATGAGTTTCTTGGACGCCTTCCAGGGTTATCATCAGATACCTTTAGCATTGGACGATCAAGAAAAAACTGATTTTGTCACGCTAGTAGGGAACTACCACTACAAGGTGATGCCATTTGGTCTGAAGAATGCGGGTTCCACCTACCAAAGAATGATGACGAGGATGTTTGAATCATTATTAGGGAAAAATATGGAGATTTACAAAGATGACATGGTGGTGAAAAGCAAAAGAGCATCTGAACACCTTGAAGATCTTCGAGTAGTCTTCGAAATTCTCAGAAGTTATAAACTACGTTTGAATGCCGCCAAATGTTCGTTTGGTGTTGGCTCAGGCAAGTTCTTGGGTTATATGGTTACTCACAGGGGAATTGAAGTCAATCCCGACCAAATTAAAGCCATCATCAGTATGCGAACTCCTCGGAACCCAAAGGAAGTGCAAAAACTAACCGGAATGACCGCTGCGCTGAATAGATTTATATCTCGATCGGCGAACAGGTGCCGACCTTTCTTTCTGTTGATCAATAAATGGAAAAGCTTTGAATGGTCGACGGAATGTGACGCGGCTTTTCAACAACTCAAGGACTATCTTGCTCGGCCGCCTGTTATGTCAAGCCCTGAGCCGGACGAGGTCCTTTTTGCTTACATTGCAGTGGTCTCCTATGCAGTAAGTTTAGTATTGATAAGGGTTGACAACGGCGTGCAACGACCAATATACTACGTGAGTAAGTCACTGCATGAGGCAGAAATACGCTACCTTCCACTGGAAAAGGCCATATTAGCGGTGGTGCTTGGCACACGCAAGTTGCCTCATTATTTCCAAGCGCACACGGTGATTGTTCTTACTCAACTCCCATTAAAAGCCGTACTTAAAAGTGCAGACTACACGGGAAGGATAGCCAAGTGGGGTACAATTCTGGGAGCTTTCGACATTAAGTACATGCCTCGCACCTCAGTTAAAGGCCAGGTACTGGCCGACTTGGTGGCAGAATTCACCGAACCGGAAGCGGAGAGTCAATTAGCATTAGAGGAAAGAGGTGCAAAACTAGCCTGTAGTATCACCAGGTGTCCCCCTCCGACGTGGGAAGTGCATGTAGACGGAGCATCAAACCAAAAAGGAGCGGGTATTGGGCTAGTGTTGACATCTTCAGAGATGATCACCGTTGAAAAGTCGTTAAGATTAAGCTTTCCTGCCACGAATAACGAAGCAGAGTACGAAGCACTACTGGAAGGAATGACTATGGTCCTAAAGATGGGAGGAAAGTCCATTAACCTCTTCTCGGATTCAAGGCTAATTGTGGGTCAAGTCAAGGGTGAATTTGAAGCCAAGGATGAGAGAATGCGAGGCTATCTTAGCCGAGTGAGAGCCATGCAAATGGAGTTCGAATCCTTTAGCTTGCTACATGTCCCAAGAAGCGGTAACACGCATGCGGACTCCTTGGGCCTAAGATCTAGGCCCAGGAACGACGTTTCATCAACAATACGCCCGAGGAGAAGAAATCACAGAGGACCGTTGTAACTAACAGTAGAGCGCGTAAGGATCCAAAGAGGCTGGTCCGAGAGGAATACCCTCCTCGGACATGACGTCTGATGGTGAGAGGAACCTCGGCTTTCCCTTAGTCCACCCTCCAGGAAGTTCCAGAGATAAAGATAGATTACCAATGCATGTGGAAGGGATAAGGATGCAGAAATATCTTGAGAAAAAGCTGCTACCACCGCATTAAATGCATCACAGCTGCTTTCCTGGCCGCATTTATGTGGAGAAGACCCCTGAACAGTGTTGAAAGTGATCTTTATCCCCAGGAAGTCAAAAAGCTGTAAGAGAGGAAATGGAAACTCAAGTACCGTGCTAGATGACAGACAAGTGGACGATGAGATCGGGTAATGAAGGACTATATAATGGAATAAACCCTTCATAAGAGGGGGGGGGAAGAAAGAAAAAAGAAGAACATCAAGAAACAACTACTGTAGCACCGGGAAAAATACAACCTAAAAGAAAGCATCTTATCCAAGACCATACCCCTCGGATTTGATTATAACCCATGAAAATTACCCAAACCTTACTCCTCGGACGTAAAATCTTAACCCGCTTATGTGTTTTAGCCTCCTCGGCCAAGTACCCAGATCCCAATAACTGTTGTAAAAATCGCTGCTAGCCCAATTCTTTAACCCACTCTCTCACAAATTTATTGTATTGGGCTTGTTGGGTCCATTTCTTGTTTCTATTAAGGTGTGGGCTACAATTTGTGACCCTACAGTATCATTTCAAAATAAACTTTTAATGAGGTTAAACTTTAAAAATAAATTCTTACTTTTATTGCTTTGACTAATCAAAAGATTCAAAACTATAGTAAGAAAGAAGCCTAACATATAGTAATGTTATTAACATTCCCACATAAAAAAACGTTTGACATGAAATATGTTTAATAAGGAAATATATCAATTGATAGTTTAAAAATGTCACCAATCTGTGTAAAAAATTTCTAATCAATTATCATTAATTGATTTCGCTAAATCATGAGAATGTATGTGATGCATCTTTGAGACATTATGCATGTTTAAAATTTTGAGTCCATACATCTATTAATGTTAGTTAAAAAAAAGGTTTGGGTGCAAAATCATGTTTTTAACTTTAAATTATTATCAAGAATTTTGTAACTTAATTGATGCTTCTCCATGCACAAAGTTCTTAAAAGTCTAATAAGAAAGGGTTCGCATTATTTAAACATATTGTAACTATCTCTAAAAAGTAAAAAACTTAATTTATTATATATATATATAAAAGGTTCAGGTCAAGTCTAGGTATCTGCATGTCATAATTCGGGTAGGGATCATGTACAAGTAGTAATCAGATTTCAAAGGTTGAGTATCCATGGGTAGTAGATCATGAAATTCCCTGAATTTTTGCCATGAGATATAATACATCCTGGAAACCAAAAAAATGTTCCACAATTTGCAGGGAATGTGTAAGATAGCATTTTCCTTCTTAACCATCGTGTGTTTGGATAGATTTAATTTTTTGGTAACTTATTTCCTTATTTACTTCGTCATTTTAGAGGCCTGCAGGCAATGTTACTTCACAAGGTGAAAATTCTTGTGTTTCTTTTTAGAAGTTAGCTCACTAGCCACACTGTCTGAAACAACCACATTTGCTCATGGGTTAAGTACAGCAGTGTTTGAGAGCTTAGATTTCATCAGAGCAAAAGAAAGCTGTCAAATTGCAAGCTGAAAAATAAATTGGGTTCAAATTATATTTTATATAACTTTTAAAAATGTTACATCATCATTCAATAATTTTTTTTGTTAGATATAAATTTTGACAAATTTAATTACTACATTAGAATATATTTATTCTTGTATCTTTTATGTTTGCAAAATTTGAAGATGATGACAAATTCATAACTATTTTATCAATAAATTAAATGTTTAAAATTCATTTTTTATATTTTAAAAATATACATAAAACATTTTTTCTTTGAATCAAATAATAAATAATATCATATTAATATAAAATTTGGCATGCATGTTTAGAAAAATGAAAACATATAATTTAATAGTAGAATTTTTTAAATATTAATCTAATAAAAACTTGTTGAGTGGTGTAACATTGAGAAAGACTTAGACCATGTATTTTTAATTTTGGCCTTGTTTATTTATATAAAGAGTGTCTTGGTGGCTTGGTGCTAATATGATAGGTTTTTTACCTTTTTATTTTTTAATTGAAACATTAATTTCTAAAACTACTTCTATTATTACTTATATTACAAATGTTGAATAAATGTAATTGGTGCTACCCCAGCTGAAGAATCTAGCTTCATCACCTACGATAGCTTCCTATGGTGGGTGCTTTGGTTCGGATGCAGTCAGATCCGTTAGTCATGGGTGGTTGATGAACAACCCTACAATTAGGGAGATAATCTTTTTCCATTTGTTAAAACCTTCATTCCCTACGTATTGATTAGGAACTTAAACTGTCATATTCTAGATTATGTGGATTGGATTGGAAAAGTCTAGATTATGTGGATTGGATTAGAAAAGTGTAGATATATTGTTATTTGAGCACGTCGCATTGACATATTGATTGTTTACTAAGTCAAATTGAGCTATATAAATAATTATGATGAATTTCAATTATGATTTGACTAGTTCTTTTGTGATGTAATACAAATGTTACTAGTGATTCTTCGTACGTACTTGAGTTATTTCAAATGGAGAGAGAGAGAGTCAATTTTGTTACTATCATTATCAATTTTATTACTGGTGGTAGAGGCGACGCCAAAGGGGGTGGGAGGCCAAAGGGGGCAACTACCCCTAACTCCACCAGATATTTTACATAAATACTACTATTAAGCAATCTACCCCCCGACCAAAAAAAAAAAACAAAAAAACAAAAAAACAAAACAAAACAAAACAAAACAAACAAACAAACAAAACAAAATAGTCCAATCTTGATACTTGAGAACAATGAAACCTAACATGCTGACACCAAAAGGAAGGGAAAAAAAAAGTTGCTACGTAGTCTTTAACACTCCAAAGGCTATGGGCCTTTTTGGTAAGATAACTCAAACAACAATTTTCAATATTTAAACACTGAAAATTGTGGACCCCAAAAAAACAATGTGTTTGGTAAGAAATATTTTTTAGGAGTGTTTGAGTTATGTTTCTTATTTTAGGATGTTTAAACACTGAATTTAGGAAACTCCTCTTACGTTTTTGTTTTCAAATAACATTGCTCAATGACACTTTTGTAAACAAATAAAAAACTGTAGGTCCCACTGATTAGATTACATGTGATTACTTAAAAAAAAAAATTACACATACCAACACATAATTATGTTTTTTCACTTTTGAAAAGACGTTATTAGAAATATAGTACCAAACACATTTTTTGCATTATAAGTACTTTGAATACGTGTTTTCACAACATTTTTTAAACTACAGCTTTCGCATCATTTTGAACAACAATACTCAAACACCTCTACTATCATACCAATCTTGTCCCATGTTTTTTTCCTTATTCCAAATTTACCCTTTATAATCACTCACAGGCTCACTACACTTTTTCTAGCTAATCACCTTTTTAGAAAAACTTTCTCAATGCACCTCAACCACAAGTCCACAAGGCTTTAATTACTGGATCCTATAATTTACACATAATAATAATAATAATTGTAAGGACCAAAAGATCCAATGGCCCAAGCCCACTTTGAGCAGTGAGTGGTACAATCCAGCCTTGGCCCAAATCAATAAATTTGTAAGAGATGGAAACAAACAACAAAAGGAGGCTCTATCCGAAGATGAAAATAAAGGGGAAAGGGCTTATATTATTGAATAGATGAGCTAATTTCCTCCTCTAAGTTAACCCGAGGAGGTCAATGCTATATAGAAAAATGGCGCTGTTCACTCTCTCCTCTCTGTGTTCTTCTTATCTTTTTTTATCTTTTTTGATACTTGTGTCTTCATGCCTTTTTCATTGCACCTTCTTTTCCTTATATACTTCTAACTCCATCATATCTCAACCATCCATTCTCATCTAACATCCCTCCTCTCATGACACTTTTTGCTTCTAACATCTGAAGAAGGTGGTGGAAGGAATTTGCTTGACTGTGACTTACATTGTTCAGGTCACTTCCTTATCAATGTAGCTGATAAAGTTGTTGCCCACCATTTAATGCAGATGCAACAAACCATACCAAACCAGAAGCTTCCCTGATGTCCACTGACTCTCTCTCTCTCTCTCTTCAGACTCAAGCTCCCACTTAGAATGCCTTAGAGTACCTTGACTCACTTCTTCCTTTCCTCCAGCGGCTTTCCTCCTCAGGCCCGTGACCCATGGCATCCTCACACCAATGTTGCAACTCTTCAACTTCATCCTTAGTTCTCGGGCACCCACAATAAAAATAATAATAATAATAAGAATAATAATAATAGCAACAACAAAACTACTTATGTCCATATACTAAAAAAACCTCTATATTAAAATTTTTTTTCACTACTATTTTTTTTTTTTTTTTTTACTTTTTTACAATTACAAATGATGTTGTTTTGCTATAGATCCAAAAATTTAAATACTTTGAAGAACTAAGGAAATAAAAACTTTATTTTTTCATATATATTTTTTTAAGCAATTAAGGTGGTGAGATGCACATACAAAATTTATTTCTATACTCTTATTACTTTTACATTGATTTATCTAAATTAGATATTTAAAATTTATGTATTTAGATTAGTCTCTTATATTAATTGTTATTAATAATGAATTGATTATTTTCGTTCATTTATTTTGATGATATGAAATTAAAAAAAAGATTACTTTCATTTTTATTTATTTTGATTAACAATTTTTTGTTGTTTTTAATATTGGTTAATATTTTTTAAGTTAATTTCATCTTTCAATCTTGTTCTTTTCATCTTACCCGCCTGAATTAAAATTCTAGCTCCATCACTGACCGGTGGAGTTAGGGCATTAACAATGCATATTTTTGCTTGCCATGATAATTGATAAACTTCCCTTCCTCTTGCTACTGCTCTAATTAACATAGTTTCAAAGCAAAGATTTGAAATGAATTATTAGGATAGGAGGCATGGGAAGCTAATTAGCGTCTGATGATGTCATGATGCCCTTTGTGTTATTGTCGAACGAGAGAGAAGTACTAGTCTCTTTGATATTAATGGTTTATTTGCATGCATGCATGCACACATGCGTGCGTATGGATGAGTCAGGTCGCATGTATGGATTTATAATCTTTGCTTTGTCATTGTTGTCGTCATCTTTGCGCATATAATCCTAAATGTTCTTATCCAAAAAGAAAGAATATTTAATGTCTATGAATATGAAAGGGCAATTAATTATTTGGTGCAAGAAACAATTTCATAAAACACTTGCATTAAGATAGTGTGATATGCATGTACTCATGTAAATAATAATAATAAACATATACATATAATATCATTAATTATTTAACAATCATTTGCAAAAATAATTCAAATTTGAAATAACCGTGTTTTGATCAACTTATTAAAGTTTTTGTAAAAGATTTTAACAATATATATATATATATATTATGTAACTAAGTCTTTAGATTAGATATGTAAGGGTCTGTTTGGATAGGACTTATTTTGCTGAAACTGAAAACTTATTGCTGAAATCACTGTAGCAAAATAATTTTTAAATGTGTAAATGGTACCGTGGGACCCATTTTTAATGAAAAAATTGATAAAAAATGAAATTTGTGGGTCCGTGAATAGTGCAGGGATGCACTGTTCATTGAAAAAGTCAACATTTGCGGCTACTGTTCATTGAACAGTAGCCGCACTCCTCCAAAAACGCGTGAAAACAAAAAAAAAAAAAAAAAAAAAAAAAACAAAACGCAAACGTGGTTTATGAAACGTGAATCCAAACAGAGGCTAAGGTGATGTTTGGATTAGGAGAGTTTTGAGTGATATCGTCCTGTTTTCATAACTCATGATCCAAAACTGGTAGGGCCCATTGAAGATCACTTGTTTGGATTCCATGACTCATGATCCGTGACTCAGTTTCCATCACTCAATTCTCTGATTTTTGAGTTATAAGTTATGGAAACTGAAAACACATTTTAACTGTTTCAGTTTTCATAACTCATAACTCAATGGCATTTTTGTAATTAAACACACTTGGAGGGACCCACAGCTGTAACTTTTGACCTTTGACTTTTTTTTTTTTTTTTTTCACTAGTTGGTCTTCCGTTCTTTTCTTTTTTTTTTTCTTCACTGATTCTTTCTTCAGTTCTTTGTCTCTCTCTCTCTTTTTTTTCACTATTCGGTCTTCAGTTCATCTTTTTTTTTTTTTCCTAGGTTCGATCTTTTTTTTTTTTTTTCTCTTCACTGATTCTTTCTTCAGTTCTTCGTCTCTCTCTTTTTTTTTTTTCACTGTTCGGTCTTCAGTTCATCTTTTTTTTTTTTTTTCTCTTCACCGATTCTTTCTTCAGTTCTTCGTCTCTCTCTTTTTTTTTTTTCACTATTCGGTCTTCAGTTCATCCTTTTTTTTTTTTTTCTGGGTTCAGTGTGTTTGGTTTTTTTTTTTAATTATTTTTTTTTCTCACTGGGTTCGGTGAATTTAGCTACTGGGGGTTGAAGGAAAAAAAAAAAAAAGTAAAAGCTACACAAGGTACAAGTATAGGGCCCACAAATAATTGAAAAATATTGAGTGATGACAAATGAGTGATGGTGCCAAATAAGGTGGGATGTTTTAAGTGATGAGTGATGAGTGATGAGTGATGAAAACTGGGTGATGAGTGATGGGTGATGAAAACTGAGTGATGAGTAACCATTTTTTTTAAACCAAACAAGGCCTAAATTTCTTCCTCTTTTTCTTTTTCTTTAGTATTCTTTTTTTTTTTTTTTTTGTAAAAAATTAATGCAATTGATTAGCGCGTCTAGAACTTAACTCAACTGATTAAGTATTAGATGCAAATCTTTTTAGTAAATATGATACTAATTCCTAATTAAAGTTTAGTTGTCAGGAGACATATAACTTAATTGGTGGACACCTCTTCATATTTCCAACGGAGGTTAAATTCTCTACTCCCAAATATTAAATTAAAAAAAAAGTTTAGTTGCCTAAATTCAATTCACACTTTTAATAAATATCTTGATCTGATAATAATAAACTATTATTAAAAGTAAAAGTTATAGATTGAAAATCTAAAAAAAAAATTTAAAAAACTAGCGAAACTTTAAAAAGGAAAGAAAAAAAAGAAAAAAACTTTAAAAATGGGGAAAAAAGTGATAGTATCGGGCATAGTGTCACGTCTTTCTTTTTAACTTTAAACAAGCATGCCCACATGAAGTACTTTTCCAACATAGAATATACCAAATGAGCGCGCCTTGGGCTTGCAAGGTTATCTTCTTCTTTTTTGCTAGATTTACATTACTTTTTCTTTTTTTTTGGGGGGGGGGGTTCGCAACTATTCAAAATCCTTATTGTCAAACTCACCACTAAATAATACTGTAGTCATTTTTATTTATTCAACTTTCACATAGCAAATTGCAGAGTGACTTGTGGCATATTCCATATTGATTTTTTTTTTTTTTTTATGGGATATTCCATATTGATTATGACGTCCAAATGAATGGGAACTCAAATACGTGGGCACGATGATAAGGATAATTATAAAAGTTTGGACCCGCAAGAACCTGGCTTATTATCTGGATATATACTTACAGCTTCTCTTATCATTTAATTTAATTGACTTCTCAAAGAAAAAAGCAATTGCTAGATATTTGCATTTCCTCAATGTCTCTAACCATGACAGTGAAATATTGCTACAGCCCTTACGTACAATTAGCCCCTTATCTATCTATCGTTATCTTTAACACATGGGTCCCATTGGATAAGGCAGAACCCACCACATAAATCCCACTCTTTCCTTTCTTTCCCTTTTTTTTTTTTTTTTTTTTTTTTTTTTCTGCTTATATCCTTAGTTCATTCTATCCAACCAAATATTGTAGCTGCACTTATGTTTGATATGATACTGTTACCTTAACTTTTGAGAAAATTACTTAATATTTCAAGAGTAATAATTCATTCTTTAACATGACTGGTAGATTACGCTATGAATTTAATTAGGAAGATTCGGTATTATTGATTTTTTTGATGGTTCAAGGATAACTTGCTCATTGTAGTTATCCAAATCAAAATACGCTAATAGCTCTAGCAAGTAGCAACCAAATTAAATTCCCTCATCCTGGAAAATACTATAACTAAGGGAAAGTTTTAGTAGTGTGGAGTGTGAACAACTAATTTGCTGGAGTTTGGTATGAAATGGTCTTACGCACGTGCTCTTGCTTTGAATTGCATTTAGAAAACGTGTAATTAGTCACATGTTTGCTATCTAGCAAATTTTATCCCTAATTGTTGGCATTTTTTGAGAGAGAGAGAGGGAGAATTATATTGAAATCGTATGCTGACATAATGCACATATTATTTCTCTCCAATTACCACTATGTCTATCTAGCTAATTTAAAATATTGATACTTTGGTAGGAGTGGATTTTAATTTTAATATTTTGGTAGAAGTAGATTTTAATTAGCTTAACTAGTAAAATATCTTAATTTCAAATAACGAATTTGAGATCATTTCAAATAAGGAATATGAGATCAATTCAAATCTACTTAAGAAAAAAAGAAATCTATTAGCGTCCTAGTCTAATAAGAAAGAGTAATAATCATAAAAAAAACATTATAGTTTCAAATCCTATCATATTTATAATTAAAAAAATGCATATAAAAATATGTTTCTTTTTTAGTTAATTATTTACTATAATCTCTCATTATCATACCAAGAGATTAGGTTGTATTTTTCAAGCCCAAATCTTCTATCCAATTTTTCCTATCCCACTCTATCTATATGCTCTACAAATAAAAAATTATCAAGTTTCCACCTACTTAATTAGATAATAATTTTCTACATTCTCTTATTTTAGTTTCCTAAAATAAATAAATTAAAAACCAAGACATCCCCAACGGTCACTGCCACTGGTCCAGCACCACCAACCAGAGCCGATGCCACTACAACGGCCACCTACCAACACCTCCTTATTTTCAAATCCATGACTAGGTACATGTATAGAGAAATTGTGTTGTCCTTTCATCAACTAGTATCTATTCATTGAATCCACCAACCAATGATCGATCTATTTTGGTAGATTGATAAAGTTTATTAGAAAACAAAAAACTAATATCAAGTGACTCTGTGGCTGTGATTTTCTTTTGGTATTTAACTAAAATTGTGTTGGATATATACTTTGATATTATTGTCTTAGAAATTTAGGATCCTGGCTTTGCTTTTGAAATAGAAGGGGATTGTTTCATGATATGGGAGTATGCATGGGTCCATTTGGTTTGATTTTAAGAAGAATTTCGAAATAAAACAAACACTGGCCGCTTAAGAAAACTTTGGTTGAACGGACATCCAACATATTTGAAAAATTGTATGGTAAATCGGAACACAAAAATAATTAATTGGAGGTAGATAGTCGTTGATGAAGAGGCACTGGCATTAGCTGGTGGTGGTGGTTGGTGGAACTGTGTTGGTTTTTATTTTATTTATTTTAGGAAATTGAAATAAAAGAAGCAGAAAATTAGTATTTAATTAAGTACGTGGACATTTGGCAATTTTTTAATTGTGGAGCATAGAATGGGATAAGAAAAATGGGATAGAAGATTTGGACTCGTATTTTTCATTAAACAAAAATTATGATTAATTCTTATTGTTAAAAAAGTATTATAATTTATAAGTAATCGGATCTATTACTTGAATTCTTTAATTTTAGCTAATGCATTAGGCTTCACAATTAAAACAAGCATGCACACTAAGCAGTATAGTAAACAATACCCATTAGCTAACTTAGAGTATTCACAATGGGAATGCTAAATACCATATATTGCCTCTATGTAGCATTTGTCTCTCAAAAACCTCCACCGTCTCTTTCTTCATCTCAGTTCTCAATCCCTCTCTAATTCTCTCTCGTTCAAAGCATGCCACCGGAGCTGGGTCGCTGGGTCTGTTATCAATGTTGAGATGGGTCTAGGTTGGTGATCGATGGCAGCGACATGGGGTGGTCTCGATGGTGGTGGCGTGGGTCTAGGTCGGTGGGTTTAGGGTGGTCTGTGATGGTGGGTTAATCTGATGAGTTTGTATCGATGGTTGTTTGTGTGTGTGTGTGTAAATCCAGCAATTATATATAATTTGCTCAAAAACATGAATATATATCGATGGGTTTGTATCTGATGGGGTGGTCTGGGTTGATGGGTTTGTATTTGATGGTCGGTCTGTATCTAATGGATTATATAATGGTGGTGGGGGGATTCTTGTGGCAGAGGTGGTGGTGATGGGTGGCTGAAAGAGAGAAACAGTGAGAAAGAGATAAACACTAATGGAGGAGAAGGGTGGGAAAGAGATTGGATTAGTATTATTTTATTGGATAGTTATATTATTTTAATGAGTTGAATAAAAAAATAAAAGTTGGGATGTTGGAAGTGTTGTAAATTGGTATGGTATAAATAATAAAGTAGGTTTTGAGATGATAAAATAGAATAGTTTGAAGATTCTAAATACAAATGCTCTTACAAAATACAAAAATAAAGCATGCACTAAGAGAACCATCGATGCAGATGAGGACTTGGAGAAAGTTCCAAAATGTTAATCTTCTTGATATTTTATGGCCTATCCATGTTCATCCTCAACCGTACTAATCTTTATTATTCTCTAATCATGTTTGTCTTAATTAGAATTTTGATAAATGGGCTTCATCCTCTTATCATCATCATCATCATCATCTCCAAAAGCCTAAAAGGTATTGGATTATCTTCTGATTTTGAATGACATTGAAGGAAAATGACGTGTACAATGACAAACTCCACAACGCACAATTCCACATAAGTAGGCCCCAATGTCACATAGGGCCCACAAATGATCCCTCTGGGGCATGCTTTGGATTTTGCTTTTGGGTCCGGCGAGAGCGTATTTATAATGAGCTGTTGAGAGTGCCCATCCCCATGGGTCCCCTCCACGTTTAAATCTAGAATCATGATAGTATCATATAAATTTTGCACAATTTTGTGTTACAATTCGCTATACAAGAAGCTATAATTGGTAAAAATATATCTCTATATAATTTATTGACATATTTTTACTAATTATAACCCGTCGTATGGCTATAGTACAAAATTATATCCAATTATATAATATTGAATAATTCTTAAATCCATCCAAGTTATCCTTAAAATGTACCAAAAACTTAGTTTTCATATATTAAAAATATATGGGTTCCACAACTAGACCCATGATGGCCTTTGCCACTATCTGTACGGTCTTGGCCCTCAGAGATTTAGTATGTCGGGATATTTTATTACAGCTTCATTATTTCTCCAATAAAATTGATATGAAATTTGATCATTTTTCATTCAATTTGGAATGTTTTCAAAATTCATATGATTTTTTTTTTTAATTTAGATTAAATTAGGTCTTCGCGTGATAATTGAGACAAACACCCACATAAAAGAAAAGTGATTTATAATCAATTTCATTAAATCCGAATTTAAAATAGTGAGTTAATTTAAAGTTATAAGACTCATTTCCAGATTTTTAAATTTCTAGAAACAAATTGATTTAGTTCAAATACCCCCTTCCCCTCTCTTTTTCTTTTTTTGGTGTAAGTATTTTGTTTGAAGGCTTTTGGTGTAAATATTAAGCTCCATGAGAACAGAAAAATCAAAGCAACCGATATTAATTTCCAACATAGTTTTCTGTGAGACTTCCCACCTTTTGGGTTACTTCCTAAGAACATTCAAAACTCAAGTCCAGAAATTTCTTCGGTATGATCGGACAGGCATCCTAGTCAGATTCAAGTAAGTCTTATACTATTCAAGAACATTATCTTTTTTTAGATCATAATGTCATCGATTGAGTGATCTTGACCAAAACATGTAATGATAGAGGCGGCTAGAGCATGCCAAGTCACTCTATGTTCTACCATTCAAATGCAAATACAATCAGTTTGTTGGCCAATAAAAAATACTTATAATATCTAAATAGGAGCCAGGATTGTATTTGAACTCAATTATAGAATCCACATGCAATGAGGATAAGCAGGGATGTGAGATTAGCTTTTGGATAACTATATAATATACCACTCCAAAAAGCAGACCAGAAAACTAGGACAAATAGTAAGGGAAAGGCTCATTATAAAAATTAAAAAATAAAATAAAAAAGGCTAGACAATCCCTATCCAATTCCAGCTCAATAATAGAACAAAAAACTCATGTCCTAATTCCTAAAGGGTATCAGGGAAAGCAACAGTTTACTATTCCTTGATATAAAAGGACAAGCCAGAAACGTCCCTATAGCACCATTGACGGTGAAGATTTTATATCGAATCACTCTCATAGTAAATACAGGATGTGCAGACACAATTTCCATCCAATGGTTAGAGTAAAAACTGTTTGGTTGGAAATGCCATCTCGTGCTCATTGTTCACAACAGTGCAGAACAAATGCAATACACCAACTGGGTGCGGTGTAAACCATGTCAACGAACACTACCTTAAAGAAAAAGATGAAATTGACATTTTCATGTTGATGAGATCTATTGCAACAAGATGTCACACAACTAATATACTAAGTATCGCATTGTGGCATGTCTAGCTATGCTCTCAAGGTGAATGATGACTTGCAAACTGATAAGATAGAAGATAATCTGGACTATACTACATCTTTAGTTCATTCATTTTTGTAAATTCATTCTATTAATCAACATTTCAAAAATATGGTTCAATGAAGGTGTGCCTACCGAGTTCCAGTGATAATACCTAACACTAAAGTTTGATGACATTTAACTTATTCAGTAAATTTTGTTGTACACAATATTGATAGCAAGACTATATATGAATAGATTATATTTATGTGTGTATGTGTGAGAATGCTAAGCATCTGCTAGCTATACTTCTACACTGTGCAAGCCCTCTGTAGATTGCTGTGCATCTACTGAATTACCATGTGATGCAAGGCCTGCTACTCTCTCTAGATGCTGAAGGTAATCCATCACAACAGGATCAGTCCAAGGAGCTCCACGTGGAGCTTCGTCACCAGCAACCCACCCTAAATGGCCACCTTTGGGTGTCACTATCAACAAACAGTTTGGATTTTCCTACAAAACACCAATGGATATACTTAATTAAAGAATAAAAACAATAAAGAAAACAGAAAGAGAAGAAAAACACAGGAAATTTGCATTTTCTTTTTCTTTTCTTTTTTGAGTGGAAGTAATAGGGAAGCACAAGCCTGGTTAGATTCATGTGATCCAAAGAATATCTTTAAATCAAAGATTTCAAAAGAACTCACCCATATATTGACAGAATCATGGTATATATCAAATAACAAGATGGCAGTCCTAAATTTTACAGGTGACAATTCAAACTCCAGCATAGGTCTATTCCTTAACTTTTTCCCATTGTTAAATAGTCTCTTTATAGTTTAACCATGTTGCATGGAAAACTTCAAATGCAGCAAACTGTAAAATAGTTAAGCAAGAAAAGGCCCACAATACACCTCCAACAATTTTTTTTTTCTATCTTTTTTAGCCTCCTCTAAATTTCAACAAATTGGGGCAGGCTAAATATCACATAGGAGCATTTTCAAGGTCTCCGTAGCCAATTTTATCTTCTTTCCCCAAGTTTGGAATAAATCCTTCAAGGTTATTCTCCCCAAACAAAAGTTATTTTGTTATTTTTTTAATATTGCACTCCAAGCGTAATGAATCAAGCAGCAAGAGAAAGGAATTACATAGGACAAAATGTTCCTGTGGGAGAACATGTTGAGTACTTGATATGCTTAATGAACTTTGACTACTCACAAATTTTTTTTGTATTCCCGGCCAGGAAATGCAGCTTATAATGTCAAATCATCTGGAAATACTTTTTTTGAAGTTTCAGGAATATAGAGAGGAGGTTCGTAAGATGTTCCTTGGTCAGGAAGTCACTAACATAATTAAAAATTACTTTAGTAAGTCATACGGAGCAAAAAGATAAAGTCTCAGCTAGTATTACGGTAATTTGGCAAAATCTATATAAGTTTTTTGGGATCCTGTAACCTAGTTTTAGAATAGTAGGTAGTACATAAAAGAGTTATAACAATCAAATGTTGGTTGAGCTATCTTCTAGTGGGTATCAAGATGATGAAATCAAATTGAGGTTATTTTAGTTATTATAAAAGCCAGAGGAATACCAGCATGGAGAATTTGATTCAGATGAGGAATGCATTTTTTTTTTTTTTTTTAAATCTTATTGGTAACTAACACACACATCTGATGGTCAAGAACCACAACCTCCCCAACCACCTTGCTCTTACAAGGGGAGGAGGTGTCATTTGAGTTAAATCTCATTGATGAAGAAATGCAACATTTTATCTAAATTAAATTACAAGCAGAATAAAGTGATCAACAATCTCCACAAAACATGGAAATTATGCTTACATTCCCAACTGATCAATAAAAGATGATTAAATAACTTCTTAGGATTAAGAATCAATGTGGTTGGAAATAGGGCCTATGGGCTATGTAGTATTAAGGGAATAAAGTAACTTTTGTACAATAGTAATTTGAATAAAATATGACCCTAGATGAAGGCATGAAGCTAAAATTGGAGAACAAGATTTTGCAGGAGACCTTGATTCATAAGGAAAAGGCTTCGTGTAGTTAAGATGATAAACAAACTTCAAAGCGGTTAGCCACCTTAGGAATAAGGAACAAACCGTGCCTTAAGAGATCAATAAATTTTGGTATATTAGTATACAGCTTAAGGGACTAGGAAGCAATCCACAAACCTTGATATCTTCACGAGGGATTCCCCTAGCAGGAGCAACTGGATCATTTGCTGCCTGCAATCAACTGAACATGTAAATATATAGCACATGCTAAAGATTGATAACATGATTCTTAAAAGTTTCAATATATTATGCCACATAAGAAGTCAGCAAAAACCAATTAAAGTATAGCATTTAAATCTTTTGCTTCCCTTCAATTAAATCAGTGTACTTCCAGATATTAGATGTAGCCTAATGAAATAAGTGCCAAGATTGCCACACATTTTAATCATACAGTTTTGCCAGAATAACTTTCATGCCATGCATATCTAAAAGATTGCAAGTCCTATGTTATGCCTATGATAATGGAAAAATCCAACACCCATTTGAGGGGTATACTGATAATATACACACATAATTTACCATATGCAGAAACTTATTACTTCTCTCTCTCTCTTTTGCGCATCACCAGACCACTGAAACAATGACTTGAAAAATTCAGTGAACAGCATATTTTTCTTTATGCTTTTTTGATATTATGTAATGCACAACTCTTGAAAACCATGCAATATTTGTCAAATGTAACTTCTATCAGATCGCACAAACTGGGATTGATTAACAGACCCAGTACTTAAAACCATAATTTCAGACTACCTCACTCTTGTTCTACAGACTGTCTCAACAAACAACATTTTTATCTCTGCCTAGTGCTTCAATAAGGAAGACTTGGCCAATCTTAGTGGCAAATTTAGGATGAGGTTAATCAAAAAGATCACTGATACTCTCTTATCAGCCGAATTCAATATAATGAAATGGAAGAACAAATTCCCTGTTGTAGAGCTCATCATTACCCAGCACAAGTGGAGAGCATTAAACCAAACAGTATGTTTGTTGTGATTCAAGACATGAATATCAGCTCTAAGGGACAGCCGATATGGCACTTCAAAACATGCATAATACATATTATGAGTGTATTATGCATGTGCACAAAGAAATCATTCCTGCTGAAATAGAAAATTGCAATAATCGGCCTTTTATTTTGAAATATATTCATTGTTCAAAAGGAATCTCCTCCTCCCATATGTAAAGAGTGAAGGGTGAGACAAAAAGTTCAATATCATGCAGGTGCATGTGTAATGTATTTATCTATCAGGAGAGAGAGAGAGAGAGTGAAAAAAAAAAAAGAATTATAAAATTCATATGCACCAAAAGATGACCAAAAGTGCAAAAATTTGATCTGCCAGAGATGCTCATACAGTTCAACATTAAACGTGAGGTTCAGGAAATATGATTTTAGAAGTGTATGATAAGTGGTAACGAAATTACCTGAATGCAAAGCAAAGGTATTCCAACATGTTTTACTGAGTCTGAACTATTAGAATTAGAGTAGTAGTCATCCACTGACTTAAAACCAAATGAAACTGCAAGGTTTATAAGAGGTGACGTATTCTTATAAGATCATGACATACCTTTATATCCATAAAGGAAAATTCACTTTCATGTACAAGAAACACGTACCACGGGTTAGTGCATCATCAAAGTACCTAACATACTTTGCATTGGCTGCTAGTTGGATATTGAATTCACCTCCCATGTCTTCAAAGAGAAGAGCATGCCTTCAGAAACAGGAGATTTCAGATGATACTTTCTACGAACATAGAAATCCATTTCAAGCGTATATAAAGAGATAGAACATAAAAGAAATTTAACAAAGTATTACTTCCTGAAAATTTTGCGGAGAGAACTTGCGAGAGCTTTGTCATAGAAGCCATAACGGAAGTCCTCACCTGAATTGACCAGATTGAAAGGATTACACAAGGACACAGCACCAGAAAGAGGGCAAGTATGAGATTCCTGCAAGTAACACATCATAAAAATATAAATGAAAAAGAAGTAGATTTGCAGTAAAGTGGAAAGAAGCAAGCAAAAACAATTCAGTCCAAGAGTGGCTCCTTACAACCAGACCAATAAAATATAATATTCTTCTCCAGAAAATGATAACTTTAGGCTGGTGATATTCAAAGTCACATGAGTGTAATTAGATCAGCTCAAAACTCAACATTTTTACTCTTTAACATTCCATTCTTCAAAGGTCCCACAATATCAGATATGTGGCATAAGTGTAAACATACAATCTAGTACCATTTCTGAATAGAATAGGTAGCAAATATGTGACAGGGGAACAAGTTGAATGCACCAAAAGGAAATTAGGAACAAATTAAGGCAGTGAATGAGAAATGAATAGATCCGCCTATGATCTAATGGAAAATATCACCTAAGGTAGAGCATAATTGGGGAAAAAAAGAGAGTCAAGTATTCCACCTCGTTTTTTAGATTTTTAAGGAATTGATGAGTTTAGTAGAGCAGAAAATAACAGAATTTTATAACAATAAGAACTTGTTACAATTTTCAAGCTTAGCCTCAAACTATCATTATGCAAAATTAAAACCAAATTCACATTTTTCATAAGCTATTACTTATTAGTCATGGAATAATATGTAGAGAATGAATTTAAGAAAGCAAAACAGTTGGTACAAAAATATATATTTATTTAGAAGTTAGAACACTCAGCTAAACACAAGGTATACGGACAACTTGTTTCTCCCAAAAAAAGGGGGGGAGTTAAATGGGTTATCCTACCTCGCCCAAATAACGAACAAGAATGTTGGCCCCCATAGACCAACCAATAGCATATAAATTAGCTTTTGGGTATGAAGTCGCAACATGTGCCACTACTTCACGCATGTCTCCAGTAAATGAAGCTGAAAATAACTGCATCAACAGAGTGATAGTAATCACGTATACTATAGAAGCCTCTCAGAAATCAAATATTGTATGTATAATTTCAAGCTCGGAACAGTAGCCCAAAAAAAAAAAAAAAACCCCATAGAGCCTTGCACTGCAAGTATTACCTGAGGAGTGGTGACAGGACTATTGCCACAACCTCGGTTATTGAACACCACCACACGCCAACCTTTACTTCTCGCTCTAACCAACATGTGCCTCACATACGTGTTCTCACTCCCTCCTGCTAAACCTGGCTGTAACCATCCATTATAACCATGGAAGCTAAATAAGTAAATGCCAAACTTCTATTTTGATCTCTCAATTATGTGTTGAAGCTGAAAGTAAATTATGAAATCATATAAATCATAACTCCTTTGAACTCTTTCTTCTTGTATTAGTAAGGTTTAAACTAAACTATAAATTGAATAATTGGATTTGTAAAAGCAATATCACAGAAATCAGGAAGTGTGGACAAGGGATTGAATTAACACAATCGATAATTAAGCAACAAAATTGAACTCTGACATATATATATTTAAAGCCAAAACTCAGAGAAAATCCAATTAGTTCTCAAATTGGATTTCAATTGTGGGCTAATTTTGTGTCATGTGCATGGACACAGGTACGGATACGGGTACGTTTTGACGACACAAGCAATTTTTGAAAAATTATAACATGATACGGCAAATTTGACAATGTTACGATATGCGTACAACATAGCTATGACACCCCAAATGAAATGTTCGTGCATCCTAGGTCATGTGTCCCAAAAAAATTTCTTAATTTTGGTGCTTTGAAATAAATGATATGTTTTGGTAGAGCAGAAAACAATAGTAATTCTCTTGTCTATACTACTATTTAAGAGGTTTCCTCTGTTTGGGATCCTCTTTTTTTTTTCAAAAATGCCCCTACACCTTTATGTTTAAGTAGAGACAAAACTAAAGGATAATCTGGTAAAAATGCAATTTTAACTCCCACTAAAACATTGCCTAAAAAATAGGACCATGCTCCTGTTGATTTTCAAATTATTTTATCCACTTATAAATTATAAATACGTAATATTAATGAGAAAATGTGTAAAATTGTAAACCTTAAATTGGAATGAATGAAAAATTATGACACTAAAAAAAAAAAAAACTCATCGCACTTGCAAAGCACATGTTTAAAAAATAGGGTTACTCTCTTGTTAATTTTTTTGGGAAAATTCTCCTATTAATTTTCAAATTGCTTTATTCACTTATAAATTAGATTCTCAAAATAAAAATTATATATATAAAATAAAAACACAAATTTTTATTTTGCTACAAAATACTAAATAGAACCACTAAAATAAAAAAATAAAAGCCTCATCACACACACAAAACGTCGTGTGATGAGGCTAGTATAGTTTAAAGATGACAAACAAAGTTTATCCATAATTAAATGAGACCAGAGATAATCTATTTTTAATGTTTTTTACTTTTTCTTTACTGTCCTTTATTCAAGTTCAATTTTTTTTCCTTAAAATTTAAGAAGTTACAATTTCATCTCGAAAATTAATATATCAATTACATTCTCCCTTAACTTTTTAAAGAAATTGCATTTTGATATATAGAGTACACAGTAGAAATTATAATTTCAAATACAAAATTATAATTTTCTCTAAACTTGAGAACAAAATTAATAATATACAGGACAAAATAGATATTGTATGAAATACACTCGAATTTTAGCCATATATTTTTTTTTCTAAAAAACATCTTAAAAAATTGGCATGAAAATTAAAAATAAGAAAAAGTACATATGGGTAATAGGAATTTAAATGAATAATTCGATACTACAAGAAAGGCATATATGTTAGACCTTTTTTTTTTTTTTTTGGGTTGAGAAATAATAAAAAGTAATGCTCGTTTTTATCATGTTTTCAAGCAAAATAACATATAGAATTATTTATTTTATATCATATTGTTACAATTCAAAATATAATATATATATATATATAATACTAAAATCCAATAATCCAAGTGTATGAGTGAGTTGGCACAATAAACAATCATAAATATGTGAGTAACATTTTCAATTAGATAATAACACTCGAGAATTCTATCCAATCATAAAATATAATAAATATAAATAATGACATAACTTATCAGTTGGCACAATAAACAATTATTATTATAAATATAAGGGAAATGATATGTCTACAACATTTCTACAACATTTTTACAACAAATCCTAAGTGGCAGGTTGTTACTAGTTATTATTGTTGGGACAAAAAGGTAATCTTGCTGTTAGTTTCAAATTCGAACCAATAACAACTAACCACCTGTGATTTGTTGTAAAAATGTTGTAAAATTGTTGTAGACGTAGCATCTCTCTATAAATATGTTGGTAATTTTATGGTACGCATTTTTTTTTTTAATGTATTATAAATATCTAATCTTAATCATTTATCTATTATTATAAAAAAAATGTATTATATATAAAACACAATATTCTACAATAACCAAGTTAAATGTTCTGTACGAGAAGATATGTCCTAAACTCGCTTCACAGAAGGGCCATATAAGATAATTTTCAGCAAGGTAGGTTAAAAAAAAAAATTGTTATTCACACATTTAAAATTTAATATAATTTTAATTTTATCTGTATCCCCCAAAGTTAGGTAACGTTTGGATTTAAAGTTTACCCCGTCACTGTACCACATTTTAAGAGAGGTACTTACAAATTTTAAAACTAGGATAAAATAAAAAAAAATTATCTCAAACTTTAAAAAAAGAGTAAAAACGGGACTTACCAGTAAAATGAGGAGAGGAGAGTCGGGCGGCAAGTGACGGTCGTCGCCGGAGACCCAATCGAGTGCGACGGAGCCGTTGTCTTGGGTGCGGATGCACTCACGGCGGAGCTTGACGTCAGGGAGGGACCGAAAGTAGGCGGCGTAGACGGTCTCCACGTGGCAGTTCCACCCGATTAAAGGAAACGGGTTGTACGGAAATCGGGCCAGGGTCGAGTTGAGAGCCGGCAGGACTGACTCCATTGCTCCGCCTATGATTTCCAGCTTCGGATGAGCCTGAGCCTGAGCCTGAGCCTGAGCCTCGTGGTGGTGCTGCTGACTTGGCATTGCGGTGACGTGGACGGCTGAGATTTTGTATGGGGTTTTGGTTTTGGTTTTGGTTTTGATTCGGGAGAGTAATTGGTTTGGAGGGAATGTGATTGGTCGGTGATTGTATAAGGGAGTCAATGGTGGGGCCCTCGCCATTTTTACCGCGCTTTTTTTTTTTATGGGATTTTTTTATTTTAATTATTTTGGGAAAAATTAATGAAATATGAATTTTTTTGTGGTGTAGGAAAATTCCGGTAACACGGAAATTGTTACCAAAATTTTCAACGAAATTGTATATTTTAGTAGTAAGATAAGTTTGTGAGAGAATATATAAATTTTTCAGAAAATTTATTTGTGACACCAAAATTGTTACGAACCTTTTTATTGAAATTGAGTAATTTTTTGTGTTACGATAGCTCTAATAAGATAAGTTTGGGAGAGAATATGTGAATTTTTCAGAAATTCTGGTGACACCCAAATTGTCACCAAATTATTATTTTTATTATCAAAATTATGTATTTTTTTGTGTGTTCTGATTTTTATAATCTAATGTTGTGATGGGTTCTGGCAAGATAATTTTGTGAGAAAATATGTAAATTTTTCAGAACTTACGGTATGAGAGTGATCGATAGATCGACGGCTACCAGTGGCAAATTCCCCTTTGCTGCAACGGCATTCAGATTTTAGAGTTGGCAGTGTTTGGTGCTAGAAAGAGAGCGATTGCAAAGTTAAACAGATCCAGTCTGATAAAATTGGGTCTGGGTCTTGAATATATTTATATAAAATAAGTTTCAGACTTTCAGAGGTCAATGTGATTATGTGACGGTGGTCTTGTATTTGGTTCTATGAGTTGCAAAGTGCAATTGGCACGAGTTTTGGGATGTGGTTGGTGAATGCCTCCCAATTAGGGAAGATGCGTGAATGAATTGGGCAATGTGCTGTCTGTCTGTGCTGCAAAGCTCTTATTTGCTAACTTTGTGCTACAAATGATGGCATATCGTGTGAACGGCTTTTTTTTTTTTCTTGCCTAATATAAGTCGACCTGCCCCAAGATATTGACTACTGACTTCACCGACCATCCATATTCCATATCTAAAATGTTAAAAATGTTAGTTATTACGACTAGATTGGGAAAATCATTTACGTAATGAATTTCTCAATAGAAAAAGTGCTTGCGTTTTAAATTTTTAATCTTCCAGGTATGAAAGAAAAGTTTAGATGTTAGTAGGATGATAAAAATTGATCATCATAGAACAGATACCACAAATTTCAAATCTTATCTCTCATATATATATATATATATAAAGAAAAAGGCTAAATGCCTATGTCTTTGAGATAAACAAACTCAAGTGACCTTATAATATATTGTAAGATAAACTTTTAAGACATCACAATTTTACTCTAAATTTTTTTTTTAATTGAGTTTAAATTCTATCATATATTTAAACTCTCAATTAAAATTTTGTCAAATCATATTTTCTTTAAATGATAGAATTGTTTTTGTTGAGAAACAATATCTATTTAAATAAAAATTAGAATAAATAGTTCCACATATAAACACAATCATAGATTCATAAAAATATCTATTAATAATTACATAATTATATTTTTAATAATTTCATTTAAAAACCCAATCATAATTGTGGGGGTCAAGATCTCAAACACAAACAGATATTTAATATATGGTCTAAGTTAAATGACTTGCACAACTAATTTATCATTAAAACGAGGTAAAACTTCCACAATGGGAAACTCAAACAACTGATTAAGCCAAAATGAATAAAGATAAGATGTTTTATTTTATACAAATTGTTTTCTCGAGAAGTAGGGAATAAGCAAGAAAAGGAAAATACAACATGACTCTCTTCCCTCTATTCTAGAGTTTCTTCTTTGTATTTTTTGATCCTCTTTTTCTGTTGCAACCTCCTCTTCTTTTATAAGCCTTTTTCCTTCCTTTATCTCTCCAACTGGCCTTCTCCCAGCCGGATGTTTTGGAGATACTTGTCCCATCTTTCGTTAGTTCTCCCCCCTTTTCATTGTAAAACAAGACTTTTTTTGGGGGGGGGGGGGGAGGGGTGTCTATACTGTTCAAGTTGTCCTATATGTATTTAATGTGGAAAAGATTACATAGAGAACCTCTCATTAATGTGAAGGTGACGATTTCTGTGATCCTTATCCTTTTAGGGGGTTTCTCGAGATATATCTAGTGAGAGCGACATCTCAACTAAAGAGGGGTATGTTTCCTTTTATTACTCATAGAGATGGGCCTAGCCCATCTTTTCAAGTATGATCCTCCAAGACCTTTAGGCCCCGGTTCGGAATTGAGTTCATCCCCCCTACAATAATAAATACCTTTTTAAAAAAAAAATTTATTAATAACTATTATAATTATCAATTTCATATAAGTGTTTGTTTAAGAACAGTTTATTTAACTAAAATTGAAAACCTTTTACTAAAAGTACTGTAGATAAAGCTAAAAGATAACTTAAATAGTACAGTGAGACATATAAATAGTATCAAAAAGTGCAAATGAGATTTATGAATAATAACAAAAATAAGTTGAACAGTAAAAAAAACAAGTTTTTTAAACCAATGTCAAACGCACACTTAATATTTCATACAAAAACACAATCAAAATAAATGTGTATTAATAATTATTATAATTTTCAAATTTTATATTTATATACAAATAAAAGATAACATCATTCTTAATCTAATGATAAAGAGCTATCATCTAGAACAGACGCAATAGGTTGAAACTCTCTAAAATAAATAACATTATTTTTTAGATAAAAATATAAAATCTTTTTTTTTTTTTGGTTGAGAAAACAATATAAAATCATATTTTATTAAACTTTGTGCGCAAAGTTGTTGAGTGATTTTCTAATAATATATAGTGTCAATGTAACAATGTTAGAGTTTGTTTGTCACAATCTTTTTTTGTTTAGTTTTTTAGCTTATTTTATTTAGAGTAATGTTGTAGCCACAAACTAGTTTATAATATTTTTACAAAACATTGATGTGGCCAATCTCTAATTGGTTTTCATCTAAACCTACTATTAATATCATTTTTTCATTTATCAATAATCATTCAACACATCAGTAATTTATAAAAAAAATTTATAAAATAATTTGTATCTCTAGTATTATTCTTTTATTTTTGTAGATTTTTATAAAACCTCACTCTTTCTATTTTCAAATGTAAATATACTTTAATTCACTTTGAAAAAAAAAAAAATTAATTAGTGAAAAGTCAAATGAATTGATTCCAAATAATAACTAAGTATTTTTTTTTTTAATAATAAATAGCATCAAGTCCAATGACACCCTCCATATCGTTCTCTAGTTACAGATTATTCCCGTGTGATTAATCATTTTTTTTTTTCATTTACCTCTTTCTTTATTAAAAATAACAATAAATTTTTTTGTATATATATATATATTTTTTTTTTTTTCGAAATTTTTACTATAGCTTCCAAAAGCTTGGACCAAATTAAAATCTCGATTTTCATTTTTTTTTTTTTTTTTTGCTAAGTTAAATCTTAAGTTCGCACACTTTTTTTTGTTGACAAATGCATATGTTAAATATAAGGTGTCAAAATAGGCGGGCGGTAATCTCCCCACTAAAGAGGCAAAATTTTCTTATTCTTTGCTCTTTTACATATGATTACAACAGATGATAGCTGCATATATATATATAAACAAAGTGTTACAGATGGCTTATGCACTAAGCTATAAATTAAGCTTCATCCCCAAAACCTCTCCTATGGTATAAAGGAGTAGCCGCCAATCTTAAATGAAAAAACTCTAAAATCTTCAGTCATCTACGAAACTGTATCTAGCCTGCTCCTCTGTGCTTAACAAAATGTTTTTAGCAGCCCAACCAAGTCCCAACATTTGTTCATTCAACAGAGACAAATCCCTTTGGGCACATCTCTTGCTATCCTCGATCACTTTCAACCATTCATTGAGAACAAAATCAAGCGAGTCACCAACTCCAAGAATGTTTTCCCACCAACTGCTCACAAGGAGGGCCTTACGGACGTAGCATGCCTAAACAACATATATATTACACCAAGTGTAAGATTATTGAAAGTACATAAAGGGAAATTAGCCATAGACTAGGTTTCCATTCAACCAGCAATAGCAAATAAAGTAATGAAATGGTAATGGTGTGCGCTTTACACAATCAAATATCAAAGCTCTTAGAAAAAATCCAGTTACCTGCAACAAA
Source organism: Quercus agrifolia (assembly GCA_029955455.1). Classification (NCBI taxonomy): domain Eukaryota; kingdom Viridiplantae; phylum Streptophyta; class Magnoliopsida; order Fagales; family Fagaceae; genus Quercus; species Quercus agrifolia. The sequence continues at coordinate 66,942,995 of JARQAD010000001.1, read as the reverse complement.
CCCATGATAATATCTACAGTGCCAGCCCCTTCTCGTAGACAAAGAAATATACCATGCTACAAGTTCATAAATAAGGGGACAAAAGAAAATGAATTTGTGAGAACATCTCTATAGGTATGGTGCTCCATGATTAACTATGTGACAGCCTAGGTCATAAGTTCCCTGATATACTCACCTGCTTAGTTCTTTTTTCTCCTTTGCAGAAGATCTCCATGCATATAAAGTAATAATCCTCACCACTTGAATATTGCATTGCCATCATCGACAACTTGGGATCTGATCCTTCGGATTTAAGCACCCTATTCTGATGGTCCATATTGTTTTGTCTGACCCAAACCGCAATAATTGGGTATAAACTTCACTATTGATGTGCACTAAATTCTATAGCAGTATATATCATAGCATTATACACAGCTAGAGAAACACAGTAGTGAGACCTCACCTTTGCTCCACAAAAAATCAATTCCTTCCTCTTTACTCACTTCTGCGGGTGAAGGCACATATCCTGATTCAATCCAAATATTTAGTATGATCTCAAGTCTATCCTGAACATAAAAGTGAGGTTACAGTCAGATCATGAGCTTCATAATTTTATGAAGAAAAAAAGTATTAACACATATGTTGTAAATTTTCTGAAAGCAAAACTGTCCACGGAAGGATCATAGCCTTTCCCCCTGTTCTTTTTACCCACTACTTAAGCCCACATGTCTGGGTGCATATTATGATTTGTAACATGAAGGAGGCTATTTAGTGTGAGCCTTAGGAAGCAAAATCAAATTGAACCTAGGAGCAGTGACTGAAGAAACCTTTCATCCCAAAACCAGGGATGTAGCAAATGCAGTCGAACGCTTATGTGTAAGCAAAAAGAAAAGCCAACGAGTAAAGCAAAGGCATTTGAATATGACAGGATAATTAGCTATTAAATGTCTTTAATCTAACATGGACGGAAAATTCTACTAATAAGTTCCAGCTGTCTAAAACTGGCCCACTGAGCAAAAAATCTGGATAAATAATGGGTGTGGGTCATGTATATAGCACAGATGGAGGACAGAATCCTTGTACCTACAAAGTTTCCCAAAAGCAAAAAAACATTAATGTAACCAGTCAATTCAATCCCTTAAACACTCCCCGGTCTTATAAAACTTACTAACACTAACCCACCTTTGTTAGTGTCTGCAGATGGACATGCTTAAGCCCCTGATATATTCTGAAAAGGTCAACTGCTGAGAAAATGGGGTATATAACAAAAGGTAGACCTGCATGCAAGCTTCAACATTATGAAAACATTGAAAAGTCAGGAAACCATGGAAGCACAATTTTCTATAACGAATATGGTATACATGCCAAGCACAGGTAAAAGTAACATGTAACATTGTTTCTCTTTTAAATAAAAATAGGTACCATTCACGTTTTACAATTTTATTAATTAATCTTACTCAAATTTAAGACAGCAATTTTCAATTTCAAGATTTTACTTTCAAAGTATGAATGAGAACCTTTAGTGACAAGCCAATGGAAGTCCATATAATCATTATCAGTACCTAACTGATAACATACCAATGAGGCAGGATGTTATAATATATTTTAGCAAAAGTACAAGCAGACAGTCACACCCATGTGCAGGTTTTAATATTACTTGTTTTCTAACTGATAATAAGATTTAATTTTATTATATAGTGAGTTCAAAAATACAAATGGGAAGAAAACCTTTGATTGTTCTTCGGTAATATATTCAGAACGGCAGCAAGCAAAAGGCCAAGGTTATCAAAGCACACTGTTTGAATCTGAAACCCATAACAAAAATTAGGATATAATTCCATTTTATCAAAGAAATACAAAACATGCTAGGGAAAATTATAACAGACCCATGCCTTTGCAGAAACTTCACCAAGGTTATCTGCTATTGCAAAGCTTCGGAGAATAGCTGTCTGCTTAAACAAAGTAACAACATTAAAACTACATATAAAAAGCTGGAATATTCTGTTACAAGCAAAAATGCTTTCCAAAGCACAGCAGTCTCTTGATTAATTATGAAGCTGTTAACCCGCCATACTGTTGTTAGATATTTAAGTTTGAAGAAAAGTTGTTTCTGTTTGAAGAAAATAGAAAGCATTAACAAGTATTTTTCAACTTCTGAGGTTGAAAACAAATGATCAATTCAAGAATACCTTTGATAGAACAACAGACTGCCTTATACATATATAATGAATTAAGTAATTAATATCTCTAAACATGGCCTGAAACTGCTGAAAATTTTGAGTTATCTTCAAAATAGACTTTGGTCCACTTCTTTAATAATAGTGATGTTCTTTTCAAGACAACAATATTCTTTATGCTTTTTATTATTATTGGTACTTCAATTTTTTCCCTTTTCCCGCTCTTGACACTCATTTTATTGCAAGAGATAGGGTATCTAATGGTGCAATGTTTTCCTTGAATATAGCATGGACTCTCAAAAAGTAGCCATAATTTTCTTATGGCCACATCTGTCATCAAGCTTATAGCATTTAGACTATTCTTTAACTCCAAATTAGTACCAAAAAAGGAAATAAAGCAACAGCAAATATAGAGGAATATTATTGGAAATACAACAAAGCATTAACCTGAGAAAATTTGAGCAAAGAAAAGGGTTTTTTTTTTTTTTTTTCTTAAAAAAAAAAAAAGTTATGTGACAGTGTAACATCTACTGTTCCCAGCTCCAGCAAGTAATATGATAGCAATCAACATAAATTTTTTTTTGAAGATATGACAATTCTAGTTACAAGAAAAGGGCTTGAGCCTTGAGGTCTAAATACTTACATTAGTTGCTAGGTAGGACGCAAGGCTTATTTTTTTGGCAATGTTGGCAACAGATGCAAGAAGCAAAAAGTACCGAGGAAAGACAGGAGTCAGCAGCTCCACTCCAATGCTTAAACTGAACATGACAGATGTTGAGAACCTAACTCTCTTCAAACAGGATAACAATAAATAAATGATCTGCCAAAGCTATAGATTTCAAATTGTAGAGAATACAAACAAGATTTTTCATCTTGCAGTTCAACAATAACTGCCAACAAAGAGGCTTAAATATATAAAACCAATTATATAGAACATTTTAAATGAATTCTAATGGAATAGAAGTCATACCTTCAAATTGGTATGAAAAGCAGATGCTAGGCCAGCAGTATAGATGCACCTACTTAGCCGTCCAAGTCCATCCTTCAAGACCCAGTTAAGGGCAGCAGCAGAGGGAAGTGAACGAGAGTACCCAATTCCTATAGCTCGTAACATTGCCTGATATCAGTACATTCCAAAAATACTTAGAAACCACACATAGCAAGTCTTCATCTCAACAGTAAAAGGGTTTGGGAGAGAGCACTGAGCAGAGTTTAAATAAAACACTTATAACTTTCTATAATGATTTGGTGAATATTCTCAAACTCACCAAACCTGATAAACGCAATATGCGAATTGTTTCTATAATTCAAAAGACTTATTACTCAATGTATATCAACAAGTATCCATCAAAGCTTTTAAGTTCAGTTCAAATGCATAACTAAAGAGGTTTAAACCATTTCTCTAAATATAAACATATTCCAACAACACCTTTATACCATAATAATCATAAAAATTCTATACAAACAATTGCATTTGAGCTCAAGGCACCATATATGCACAATTAGCCCAGAAGATAACACTTAATCCACACCATTACCTTTAAATTTCAATAAAATTATTATATATATATTTTTAATATTGTAATGCAAAATTTTATTACCTGAGTGGCAAGCACTTGGAGTGCCAAACTGAAAACCCGGTGTAAAAGCTTCCACTTCACATAGTCCATGTAATTTCCACTAACTTGCTTTGGAATAAAGAAATCCTGAACAGCTGAACTACAAAGTCTGAACATTTTCTGAAACCCATCATCAAAATCAAACGAAAATGATGAGACACCGTCTACACAGACCAATTGCAAACGATTCCCATCCCAGAAGTACCTAAAAACACTACCAGACCTCCGAATCACCACCGGGAGTCGACTTGGAGGGGCAGGTTTGGGTTTGGGTCTTGGTAATAGTTCAATGTCTTCCTCGGGTTCATAGCCGAGCGGGATTCTCAACAAATTGGTTAGGGTTAGGGTTTTGAATCGGTTTTGGGGTTTATAATAAGGAATTGATTTACTGGTTATGCAATTGGGTTCCAGAGATTTCCATGGAGGTGGAAAATGGTGGGAATTGTAGGCTGTGTAGAAAGTGGATTGCATGCAAGAATTGAGGGTGTGAACTTAATTTTACAATTTGGGGCAATAATTTCCTGCCAAAACTCAGTGTTTTTCTTCTAATGGTTGTGGTTTATGAGGTTATCTTACCGTGTATTACAGTATACTCATTGCCTACTATGTACTGCGCATAGCTGGAGGGAAAAATAAAAAACAAAAACATATCATCAGAGAAGCTAATTGAGTGGCTGCTTATATAAATTACTAGAATAAATCAATTTTAAAGCATTGAACAATAGAAACCTAAGTATGAGGTCAATTTAATATGCGTGTGTGTGTGTATTATTTTCAAAATTTTAGTAGGTTGTGCTATATCAAGAACTTGTTTGTTTTACTTTTCTGATTTTATCTTTAAACAAAGTGAAATATTAACTATTGAAATCAACACATCTTTTTTTCCCAGTACTACCCATTCCAAAAGGTGGCTTCTTGTCCATCTATTCTTTTGGCTCACTTCCATCCTCTATGCAAATGGCTCAAAGACAATTGCCAAATGCATCATTGCTGCCCATGTAGCACAATAGTTTGATTTCACTAATTATATAAGACAAAATACAAAAAAGTATTACCATAGAGAAGCTCAACCCTACGATATATCAAAAGTCCAATTTTCAAGAACAATCATAGGAATCCACTAAAAAAAAAACAATGCAAACAGAAAAGGAACAAGGTGAGCCTAAGGTGGATGATTAAAAAGTCAAGACCAAGGAAGAAAACACGTTAGTGCTATAGGTCAATTTAACAAGCATTTCAAGTTATAAACCTTCCAAACCATTTACTTCTATCATTCCAAACAACTTTAATGATATACGGGAAAAAATTCTTTATTCTTAATTCCAAAGATGATTGAAGAGTAAAAAAAACACTAACCGTTACATTAACAATAGTTTAACATAAAAATTAAAATTAAAGAAAATGTTTGTAATCCACAAATGAAAAGGCCTTATAAAAATATATTAAAATGTTCACAGCCAACAATATCCACAAATGATTGTTGTTTTTTATTTTTTGCTAGGTAATTGTGGGGGATAGAACCACAATACAAGAACACAATAGGGGCCTGGCCCCAGTTGCCAACTGGCCTAAAGGCCATTGGTGATTCCTACTCATTATGAGTGTAAACCAACTCAAATAAAGGGTTGTTTTTCATAGGGCAGTAAGTTCAACTCATATGAACAGGAATATGCATGCTCCACAGCCCCACCAATACATCACATTAACATGAAATCGTTTAAATGGGATTGTAATTTGCTTTGATTTGATTTGATATGCCTTGAAATCTAGTTGCATCATGGACGGTCAACCCCAAAAAGGAGACAAATAGACATTTACAAAATTTTATATTTTCAATCTAATGAGATTATAGATTCATCCAAACATAAAACATCATCCTTCTTAACCTAGACCACTTAATTCCAGATTATCTACAATAAGAAAACATAACAGCAAAACAACCACAGTGATCAATTTCACATGATGCCAGCCGCATCAATCATGTTCATATAGCATGTGAGGTGTATCACATCAAAAAAAATATAGCAATAGCCCAATAAGCCTAATTAGATTTCGCTGGAGAAAAGGGAGATAGCCTAGTTTTACCGAATGGAAACCTGTTAGCAAACAACCCAAACAAGAGAGGACAAGGAACTTCATCTCAATTTAAATTATAAGGAAACAAATTTGTCACCCACAACACTCTGATCAACCAGTGCCCTGTTCCCTTGCCGGTATGATATATTATTGCTCAAGGAAATCAAGGTACCAATTACTTTTCGTGAGATAACACTAAATCCACAAATAAAGTTAGACGTTCATGAAACATATTACTCAAATTTTATCAGCAAAAAGCTGAAACTTGTATTTCCTTCTTAACCAATGAAGAATCAAGTTAGAAGACAAAAGATAGATAAAGCATGTTAAATGGAGCCACATCATGCACTAAAGATTTTATACCAATTACTTTTCGTGAGATAACACTGAATCCACAAATAAAGTTAGCCATTCATGAAACATATTACTCAAATTTTATCAGCAAAAGCTGAAACATGTATTTCCTTCTTAACCGATGAAGAACCAAGGTAGAAGTCAAAAGATAAATAAAGCACATCATGTACAAAATATTTTATACCACCTTATCTTCCCCACTGCCTGTTTCATGTAACCTAGCCTCCGACAACTATCAATCTCAATACAGCGTAACATAAAAAATGACAAAATATTATTTGTTTTGAATTTTCAAAAGAACTGAAGTGGTATATCAGACCAGTTAAGGAACTCACACAAGTAATGAAGATAATAATTGGTTACAGAATGAAAACTCCAAAGTCCAAATCCACTTTTTGTTGTAAAATCAGAAGCTCAAATACCAAGATTGATTGTGAAATATTATAGGCTTTAGAGAGATCTCCAAGCAAATAAAAGGAACAAAGAAAATCTGAAAGAAAAGTAGACACAATCACACAAGAGAACAGCAAGAATTTATGCAGTTCAGCAATAGCCTATGTCCATGGGTGACAACAAAGGAAATTTTCACTAACAAATTTGGAGAATACAAAGATGATGTAAAGGCACTCTCACATAACCCAAAACCCCAATACACCCAAATAACTCTCTCGCAATTACAAAGATTAGGGGCTGCACCTAATACAAAGTAATTTTTCTCTACATTAAATTTTCTGCATAGCACCCTTATAGAGCTTTCCATCTAACTAAATCAACAAACCAAGACAAATACAAACTGCCACAGAGCACAAACCAAATAGAGAGCTACCTCACAAACTAATTTACGACACACCAAACTAGAGAGCACAAACAAAAAACCAAAGTTGTGACACAGCTTTCTCTTCAAAAAGAGCAAAACAAAACATCGTTATAGTCATGCACAGGAAGACAAACAATCATTCAAGCCACATGTTAACAAATCTCCACCTTGGCTTTAATTCGATCAAGCATCACAAACAAAATTTGCAGACCACCAAATTTAATCAAATTTCTCTTCACCTAGGCAAGACTTCTAACAAGACACAAATGTCTCAATTGCCGAGACCAAATTAGAGCTCAACCAAAAGCAAAGTTAAAATCACCCAAAGCTACCTCCAAATGCTCTGATAGGCACCAAATGCCTATGAAGATGGTGCCGAATCACCCCAAGATATCTCAAACACGAAACTCCTCCATCACCTCCTACAAAACCCTTAAAGGCTAATTCAAATCATAAACACCAATCAAGTCCAAGCAATGCTTCAACTTGTGCAATGAAACTGGCTTAGTCATCACGCCAGTTGGATTATTTGCAATCCCAACAAAACTAACAACACGATGCTTTTCTAGCAAGCGCCCACGCATTTGTGTGCACATAGTCAAGCATTCCTATTGTTTGATGAACTCCTGTGCCAACCTTGACTTCAGTTTGCTCTCCAAAATACAATGCTCATGAAATTCTAATTTGTAGGTGTTGATACCCTTTAACAAGTCTTGCTTCACAAGCCCATGCAAATCATTCTCGCCAGCATGTCCCAAAAGTCTAGAAGTATATGAATCAACCTCCCCAATTATATCAGAAACTGTGGTTGCTCCACCTATGACTGTACTCCCTTTGATGAAAGACATGTTCCTTTGACGTGTGCCCATCATCACTACCAAAGAACCATATAATACATTCAAAGTTCCATTCCCAATAATAATATTGAAACCCTTGGATTCTAAAAACCAACTGAGATGAGATTTCTTCTTCAAGTCTGGTACATATCGAACTTCATTCAGAAAACGAACTATTCCATCATGCAACTGCAGCTTGATTTTACCCATCCCCAAAATCTCACAAGTTTGATCATTACCCATGAAAACTGAACCACATTCTAACTTGTCGAGGTTGTAAAACAATTCCCTATTGGGAGACATGAAAGGTACAAGCAGAATCCATAGTCCACTCATTAGAATGGAAAACAAATGATGAACCAATCAATGCAAAATCAGAATCCTCATCACTACTACATACTACATTAATACATTAGCATCGGAATCCTTCTTGTCCTTATTCCTCAAAAGAGGACAATCTTTCTTCCAATGCCCCTTGTTGTGACAATAGGCACACTCATCTTTCCCAACTTTCTTATTATTAGACATGCCCCTAAATGCATCCCTATGGCCCTGCTTAGCTTTCTTATTATACTCATTATTAGCCAAAGCATTGGTCACATCATCAAATTTAATCTCATCATTTCCATACAGCAATGTAGTAATCAGATTATCATAAGTATCTGACCGTGAGTTCAAGAGAAAGAAAGCTTTATCCTCATCACTAATATCAACATCCAAGTTTTGCAAATCAGTAAGTATTTTGTTATAGTCATTCAAGTGCTCAGACATAGAAATACCTCTGTGGTACTAGAAACGGAAGAGCTTCATCTTCAAACACCGCCGCTTCCTTCAAATGCCAAAATTGTTTGTTCCATCAAATTTCTCTACTTCAAATTTGGCATTAGAAACCACAGTCCTAACTGCGAAAGGTTTTGTAGAAGACTCAGCCAAATGGTTTGTAGAGGAGTCACAGAACTCACTCGTCATAATTCTTCCCAATAATCAAATCTCCAAGCAAATAAACGAAGAAAACCCAAAAGAAAAATAGACACAATCACACAAATGAGAACACCAAGAATTTACGTGGTTCGACAATAGCCTACATCTTAGGACAAAGAAAATTTTCCACTAACACTCCCACATAAACCAAAACTCCAATACAACCAAATGGCTCTCTCTCTCTCTCTCACATTATGAGCTGCAACACCTCAAAGAAATTTCTGGGTAACTTAAATCAACAAATCAAGTCAAATAAAAATTTTCACAGAGCACAGAACAAATAGAGAGCTACTTCACAAACTAATTTACGGCACACACGACAATAGAGAGCACGAACGAAAAACCAAAGTTGCGGCACACTGCTTTTCTCTTCAATTTGCCACACTAACAAACAACTCTCTCTCTCTCTCTCTCTCTCTCTCAGCACCACAAGCAAATACAAAAGTTGTGAAGTCGGCTAGGAAGAAAAGCAAAACACGGTATTGTTTAATAGTGGTTCCGTTTGGTACATGCGTTTAAAAACTTAAAATTATTGTTCGAAAACATTTGTAGAAATACGTGTGAGTGAAAAAGTGTGTAAAAATACGTGAAATATTGTTTAAAAACTAAAAATTGTTGTTTGAAAACACAAACCAAACACCCTCTTCAGTGCACAGGAAGTCGAAAAAAAAAAAAAAAACAATTATTGAAGCCACGTGTATCACGTAAATAAACTAAGCAACAAACCCAATTTACAAGAAAAGAAAGAAATGGTTACCTGAGATTATATGAAGGCAAGGATTCATTCACGGAAGCGGCGCCAAAATAAGAGACTGCTGGTGTTGAGACTTTGAGAGAGTATAGAGTATAGACATGGGGGGTTTTTTTTGTTTCATAATTTAGTAAAGCAAATACTTATTAGAGGGTAGTTTAGGCATTGTGAACTTATAAGAAACACTTTTGCCGCCTGTAACGCAAATTCTTTTTTATAATCAATTTCGCGCCAAATTTTTGGATAATTTGGGTTTATAGTGTTTTTTTTTTATTTTTTATTTTTTTATAACAATTTGAGTTTAGTTAAACAATATTCACTTATAAGAAATATCATATAAGTTTAACTCCAAAAAAAAAAAAGAAAAAAAAAAAGCCAAAATTGGTAAATTCTTGTTATTTTAGTAATAATTTTTTAAATTGTATTTAGATTTTTTAATTGTGATTTTTTTAACTTGTTTTTCAAGATTTAAATTGGGAAAATACCAATGACACGATAATTTTTAATAAATAAGTTACACACGGATATGACAAAGAGTGTGATTCGTACCACTTGAACAACATAATAATAAATGAATATTTTATTACTTTTTTTTTCTTATTGATATTATCACTTGCACCTACGAATATTTTTATATTAATTAGGTGCATAGGAAGAAACGTGCATTTGCTTTTACTTAGATGCATTGGATCCGGTCAGAGGGTGACATATGTTCAAAAATGGTCATATGTCATCATCTCAACAGGTCCAGTGCTACTGGACACTGAACTTAAGCCTGACCCAATGATTTAATACTTCTTTCCAAGCATACTAATGGATTCTGGAGAGTTGTCTTATCCTTTGTAACTTGGATTAGCTAGTATGCTGCCTGCAATAATGCTGCTTTTGTTTCTTTGTATTTTTATCTGTACTGCGGATGTTTTGGCTTCTTTCAGATTAATTTCAGGAAGTTGCATATTGCAGCACCAGAATTCTGCATATAGCAAACATTTCCAAGCTGCATGTCAACTTTAGAAAGCTGCATATTGCAGCACTAAAAATATTTTAGCAAACACATTTCAGGATATTGTCAATGACAAGTAGTTACTATTCCAGGTGAAAAGCAAAATGTTTACATAATATACCTATATTGCAGATCAAAGGCAAACTGTTGACATCATATACAACAGCACTTGTCAACATATACCCTAGAAGGCTAATTCATTAAAACAGCCTAATATACCATAATTGTCATATTGCAGTATCATATCTAAGATATACTCTCCAAGCGAGTGATGGCACGCAAGCTGGTAAAAAATAGAACATAATATGGACAACAGTATCTCTGTACTTTATTTGTTTCATTTTATTCAACATTTTCAAGATATGATCCAATGATGTTTGGGTATGCTAGGCTCCAGTTACAGTACACAACTGGAAAGAATTTTATGACATTAGCTTATTCATTAAACTTCCCGTAAACAACTATGAAAGCATGATCTCTAAATGAATATATTTTATATATATGCAAAGAATGCTAAGCATCTGCCATCTAAACTTTTAGGCTGTGCAAGCCCTCTGTACATTGCTCCACTTCTACAGTATTACTACAAGATGTAATGCCTTTTAATGCTCCTCTCTCTAGATGCTCAAGGTAGTCCATAACAACAGGATCAGTCCAGGGAGCCCCACGTGGAGCATCAACACCAGCAACCCACCCTAGATGGCCACCTTTGGGTGTCACTATCAACAAACAGTTCGGATTTTCCTACAACAACAGCAATGGAGATAATAAATAAGGTAAAAATAGGAAACATAAACAGGAGAAAACATCCCCAAAAAAAATCGAATTATTTTAAGCGGCAGTAACAGGAAAATCAAACCTGGTTAGGTTCATGTGATCTAGTGAAATATCTTTTATGTAGAACTTTCCAAAAGAATTAATCCGGAAAGAATCGTTGTATATAACAATTAACAAGGTGACAGTCCTTAATTTTACAGGTGACAATTCGAACCCAGCATAAGTTTATTTTTTCTGTTTTTCTTTTCTATTTTCCCATTTTTAAATAACTTAACCATGTTGCAAGGGGAACTTCAAATGCAGCAAACTTTAAATAGTTACACTTAATCAAAAACAGCCCACAGATAACCAGCCTTGCTTCTTCCTTTTCCTCCTCTAAATCTTAACCACATGGGGCAGGCTAAATATCATATAGGAGCCTTATCAAGTTCTCCATGGCCATTTTTATCACTTCTTGTAAGTCAATAAGCCCTTCAAGGTTATTCTCCACAAACAAAAGTTGTTTTCTCAGATTTTTAAATATTGTGTTCCAGGAGTAACGAATCAAGCAGACTGACATTTACAAGGGATGGAAGATTACTGTGGGAGAACAAATTGAATACTTGATATGCAATACAAGCTTTGAGTGCTTTTGAATGTTTATTCCTAGGAAATGGAGCTTGTCCATGTCAAATCGTTTAAAAGTTCTTTTCGAAGTTTCAGGAATAGGGAGAGGAGGTTCCCAAATGTTACCGAGTCAGGAAATCACAAAATATTCACAAGTTATTTACAAAACAAACAAATCCCAGCAAGTATAAACAATAATTTGGCAATATCTTATTAAGTTTTTTGGAACTTATAATCTAGTTTTGAGATGGTAGGAAGTAGGAAGTACATGGAAGAACAAAACAAATTGGGTTATATTAAATTTTGTAATCCAGATGAGATGTCATAATGGTCAAGTTGATCTGGACAAAGACTTGTGGCAAATTATCTAAACTAAAAGCTTTAGAGTGATCAAAATCTCAAAACCTGGAGATTTTGATTGAATTCCCAGCTGATCAACAAAGAGATGATTAAACTACTTCTACGATTATGAAATATTGTGGCTGGAAACAGGACCTAGGGGCTACTTAGTATTAAGAATAAAAGTAACTTTTCTAACAGATATTTGAATAAAATAAGTCCTTACACGAAGGCACAAAGCTAGGAAAACAAGATTTTGTAGGAGGACTTAAGTCATAAGGTAAAGGCTTTGTGGCCAATGAGCTATGGCTCAAAGGGCATGTCCTCCACTTGTAAGAGAAATGTGTGAGGGTGAGATCTTGGGTTCAAGACCCACTGGGAGTATATGTAATTTACCAATCAAAAAACAAAAAGGAAAAGCCTTTGTATAGTTAAGTTGATAAATTTGACAATAGCAGTTCGCCATCTTAGGAAGAAGGAACAATTGTGACTTGAGAGATAAACATAATTTGGTATATAAGGGAATCAAATTAGTATATGGCTTAAGAGACTAAGGAGCAAGCCACAAACCTTGATATCTTCACGAGGGATTCCTCTAGATGGAGCAATTGGATCATTTGCTGCCTGCACACCACATGAACATGTAAATCTATAGCACATGCAGAATTTCACTCAACACGATTCTTAAATTTCTCTATAACTCATGCCTCAGAAATCCATTATGATAAGTAAGCACAAACAGTTCAAAACAAAGAGGGCGAGGCCATTGGTGGAATATCATGTGGGTGCACGATTTATGTATTTACCATTTTACCTGTGTGAGTGTGTCTGTACACCAAAGATGACCAAAGTCTGAACTGAAAAAATGTGTGCTCATACAGTTCGACATTGTTACACATGGGGTTCAGGAAACATATTTTTAGAAGTGTATAAGTCGTAAAGAAATTACCTGAATGCAAAGCAAAGGTATGCGAACATGCTTTATTGTGTCTGAACTACTAGAATTGGAGTAGTAGTCATCCACTGACTTGAAACCAAATGAAACTGTGAAGTTTTAAAAGGTGTTGTAAGACCATGACATACCATCATATCCATAAACAAAATTCCACTCTCAAGTTCAAGAAACACATACCACGGGTCAGTCCTTGATCAAAGTCCCTAACAGACTTCGCATTGGCAGCCAATGGAATATTGTATTCACCACCTATGTCTTCAAAGAGAAGCGCATGACTGCAAAAACAAAAGATTTCAGGTGACACTTTCTACAAAGATAGAAACAACTCCAAACATAAATAAGTAGCAAGAACAGAAAATCAATATAACAATGCATTACTTCTTGAAAATATTGCAGAGAGATTTAGCAAGAGCTTTGTCATAGACATTGTTAAAGCCCTTATGGAAGTCCTCATCTGCAATGACCAAATTGAAAGGATTACACAGTGACACAGCTCCAGAAAGAGGGGAACTATGAGATTCCTGCAAGTAACACATAACAAATAAAAAAAACTATATAAATGAAACTGAAGCAGATATACAGTAAAGTGGAAAGAAGCAAGCAAAGAACAATCCATTCTAGGAGTGACTCCTTACAACCAGACCAACCAGAAATATGACATCAAATTTCTTATCTAGTTTACAATATTCTTTGTGAAATGGTTTTCTACTACCCAAAACTCCTAATTGGCTTTTCCCTTGTCCTTTAGAGCCTCCAAATTGAACAGCGTTTGACTAAGAACAGCTAAGTGGCATTTGTTAAACATACAATGGAGTAATATCAATGAAGGGGATAGGTTTCAAATAGTGGACAGAGAACAAGTCAAATGCAGCACAAGGAAAAGAGGAAAAAATCAGTGCATAGAGGAAAAGACAGATTGGTCTATGATTTAATGGAGAATACAGCCTTAGTTAGAGCATACTGGAGAAAAATGATTTTTGTATTTCAAATAGTTGTGTGGATTTTAGGGCAATGATGATGAGTTGAGTGGAGCAGAAAACAAATAGTAATCAAAACAATCAGAATTTATCACCATATTCAATCTTTGACTCACAACTCACAAGGTAGCATTATGCAAAATTAAGACCAAATCTACATATCTCTTCAAGTCAAAAATCACAGAATAAAACAGAGAGAGAGAGAGAGAGAGAGAGAGTCAAAGAAATCACAAAACTTTATACAAGAATATAAAATCCTTTTTTTTTTTTTTTTGATAGGTAAAAAAAAAAAACACACACACACACACACTCAAATAACGAACAAGAATGATTTTACAAGAATATAAAATCATTAAAAAAAAGTCAGCTATACACAATGTATATGTATTATGGGGTTATCCTACCTGACCCAAATAACGAACAAGAATGTTGGCCCCAAGAGACCAACCAACAGCATATAAATTAGCTTTTGGGTACCTAGAAGAAACATGCTCCACCACTTCATGCATGTCTCCTATAAACGAAGCTGAATAGAACTGCACCATCAGATTGATAATAAGTTAACTAACCACATTATACTTTTTTAGAACTTAAAGCCTCTCAGAATTCAAAATGTATAATCAAAATCAAGGTGAGAGTAAAGTACTAAGGAGTACTACCTGAGGAGTGGTGACAGGGCTATCCCCACAACCTCGGCTATTGAACACCACCACACGCCAACCTTTGCTTCTCGCTCTAACCAACATGTGCCTCACATACGAGTCCCCACTCCCTCCCGTTAAACCTGGCTGTAACCACCATCCATCCATTTCAACCGCTAAAATATATGCAGAAATTTTTATCGCACACCATGAAGTGCACACACCGTACACAAAACAGTTGGAAATGGTGTGTTCAAAACACGATTTCAATTATAAATTTTAATTTGGTGAAATCTTTTGCACAATTTTACCATTTAACTGAAATAGTTCGTGTTTTGAACCCATGATTTCAGCTGATGCACGCACACACTGGCGTGTGATTAACAATGCTCAAATATATATTCACATTTTTTGAATTGGTCACATGAATTATATAGTAACTCTTTTTTTTATTTTTTATTTTTTAAGTTAGAAAAATTATACAATAAATAACTCTTATAACCAAGAGCAAAACTAGCACTTAAAATCTCTCCTCCTCAACTACCGAATTATAAATAATAATGATAATAATAACAACATAATTAAATGCCAAACTACTGTTTCATTCCATAATAACAACATAATTAAATGCCAATCTATATGCAAAAAGCATATAGATTGAATTGAATGAGTGACTTGTACGCTACGTAATTAATCTATACATGAAGTCTTAAGTGTTACAATTACTAGAGTTAAGAGACGACGAACCAGCAAAATGAGTAGCGGAGAATCGGGTGGTAGCTGACGGTCGTCACCGGAGACCCAATCGAGGGCGACGGAGCCCTTATCTTTGGTACGGAGGCACTCACGGCGGAGTCTGACGTCAGGGCGGGTCCGGAAAAAGGAGGCGTAGATGGTCTCCACGTGGCGATTCCACCCGAAGAAAGGAAACGGGTTGTACGGATTTCGGGTCAGGGTCGCGTTGAGAACTGGGAGGATTGACTCGGTTGCTCCGCCGACGATTTCCAGCGACGGATGAGCCTGAGCTTCGGGAAGGTCATTACTGGGAATTGTGGTGGTGGTGGCGGTGGTGGTGCTGACGTGGACGGCTGAGATTTTGTTGGTTTTGACTGTTGGGTAGAGAGAGAGAAATTGGTTTGGTGTGGATGTAATTGGACTGCGATGGCGGAATGTAGAGAGAGGTGAGACTGAGGTAGTCTCCATTTGTGGGCGCGGTTTTTAAAATGTATTTTGTTTTTGGTTTTTGGAGTGATTAGAGAATATGGCTGATACCGAAAATTTACGCGAGTACAGAACATCTACAGTGTACGATAGAGCCGCGGTTTTAAATGACGAATTCCCGTTGTGGTCTCAAAACCTCTTTAACTGCGCAACAATTTTTGAAACCGACGTTTGTGGCTGTGTACAAAGTGGTTTCAAAGTGAAATGTGGAACACGTGAGTAGTATGTAGTTCACATGTATGCGGCGATACACGTGCAATTAGCACCACTTTTGGGACAGTATTAGTTTGGCAGATGGATTCATTTTTTGGCAAGGAGAAGAAAATGTATGAGTGAATTGGACAATGTGCTGGCTATGCAGCTATCTTTGTTAACTTTGTTCTTTAAAAATCGCATTAGTGAATTACCATTTTTTTTTCTTGGATAAATACACCTACAGATATCATCTAAAAAATTCACCTACCAATACATGTGACACAAACAAATTCACAAATTTATTTCAAAATGTTGAATCAATGATTTATGATAGGTCTATTTGAAAATGATGTTACTTCAATTACAACTTATCATTTTAATGAATTGTGAAAAAAAAAAATATATATATATATATATGTATATATATATATGGAAAATTTTGTGTCCTTAGCGTTACTCATTCACCCATCCAACTAGATAAGAATGATAGGTCGATTACCCACCAACCACCCATAATTCAAAAATCTTTGAAGAATCACCCCTTTTATACAATAGATGGATTTTCTCAATATTTATGTTGTGTTTGGATAAAGAAATTTGAGTTGAATTTTTACTTCCTAAGTTATAATTTGTAAATCTCAAAATTTGATTTTAGTTGTTTGACTTAACAAGAAAGGCATTCAAATTTTTAAAGGGCTTCTGAATTTGGGGTTTTTAAGCATTCAAATTCCATGAGAGAATATGTCGTCTGCAAATTCTTCCAACATTACTACTCTTTATAGTATCACCAATGCTACTATCACTGCACCATTAATGTCATTATCGTCCTTATTGTTAGGGTAGAATACACTAACCTACCCTGAGGTTTAGGGTACTGCCAAGCACATCCAAAACTTCTTAAAAATAACCAATTTGGTCCTTGAAGACAAACGGCGTGTTACACCGTTTGTGCACTCTTTAGATCCAAACTTCTTCTTTTTTTTTTTTTAATCTTTTCTCATTTCTTTCTTCTTATCCTCAATAGTCAACACCACACCTCCACACACCTGGCCCTCTCTCTATCTCTTGTTTCTTTTCTTTTTCCTTTATTTCTCACTTGATTCTCTCTTTCTCTTTCTATTTTCTTTTCCTTCGCCTGGCCAAATCTTACCCTCATGGATCTTCTTTCTCCCATCTCTCTATTTTGTTGATGGAAATCCATCAATATTGGCCAGTGGGTCAATAGTTTTCGATAGGATGACTGGATTTGGCTTTAATAGCAATATTGTGGTGGAATTTTGGACCTTGGTTGATGTGATTGGGTTAAGGTCATTCGAGTTTTCATTGGTTTCTTTGTGAAGAAGATGAAGTTTTTCCTTTTGGTTTTCTCAGCAACCAAACACTAAGTAAAGGAGTCTAAAGAGTAGGTGAGACTTTATATGGCTCTTCCTTTTGATTTTTTTGGCTACTAAATTAGGAATGAAGAAGATTTATGGGTTTTACTTTTAATTTTCTTGGCTGCCAAACATAGGATAGGGAAGATCTATGTGGCTTTTTCTTTGGATTTTCTTGGCTACCAAATACAAAATTATTAATAATTTTATTTAAGAAAAAATCTAAGAAAATTGTTGGTGTGGTGTTAATGTGCCACTTGTTTGCTATCTTTGTAGTCTTCCTTTAGAAATCCCAAGTAGCTTTGCACTGGGAGAGAATGCACAAATAACCTTACACACCGTTAATGTTTAAAGGACCAAATTGGACATTTTAAAGAAGTTTTGGATGTTTTTGGCATTATCCCAAACCTCAGGGTAGGTTATTATATTTTACCCTTATTGTTATCATTGCCATTTTTGTTGCCACCACTACAATCTCATTGTTAGGGATGTGTAGCCAATCCACCAGTTTGCTAAAATCGATCTGATCCAACACAGTTAGTTTTTAGGGGTTGGTGGGTTGGGTTGGGTCATGAATTTTTTTTTAACAGCGGATCAGGTTGGGTTTGGATAATAAGATTCACAAATCTGTCTAATCAGACCCGACTCACCTATATTTAATATATATTTATTGAAGACCAAAATTTCACAAGAAAGCCCATTTCATGAAAAGTAAGGAAAGACCATGGGTCTTGACAAAAGAATGCCTAATTCATAAAGCTAAGAAGGACCATGAAGGCCCAAAATCCCAAAAAGTAGGAAAAAGAAAGGAATAATAATAATAATAATAATAAAGAGAAAAGAAGAGGATCTCGGTTAGGCCAAAGGAAGGATCCCGGTAGGGCCGAAGGATATGCAGCAAGAAGAAGGATCCCAGTCAGACCAGAGTATATGTAGCAAGATGTATGTTCATATTTCCAACAAAAGCCATTAAAAATCCAACAAAATACCAGGTATTATCTTTGTAACCCATGGTCCAAGCCCATGGGATCCCGAGTGGATAGTAAGGGAGAAATGGTTTGGTTGGTAAGGGAGTGATTTCTGGTGAAAGGGGGATCCTGAGGGTTTCCCTTGGTTCATATATTTGCTTGGAATGCATGAACTAATGAAAAACTCAGTTTTCCCATATGCATGACACCTCGCCACAATTTCCTCTCAATTGTCATTTTCAACTAAAGCTGTCACAGTACACTGAGTAGCCCACCCACTCATTTGACTTTCCAATGAGGAATCTTTCATTTATAGCTAAAGCCAAATGCCCCTTTTGAGTTATAATTGCATAAATAAGCTAAACCTCTACCCAATGCACATTTTCAAGTTCCAGAGGACATGGTTTACCCAGCAAACCTGGGACGTCCTTGCCCGGGGTACCAGACCAGGTCTGCTATAAAAGGAACACTAAGGCATAGTAGCAAGGGGATTTTTGGAGGGGAGAAAAATGGGGATTTAGAGGGATAGTTCAGAGGTTCAAAAAGATACATTCTTAGAGCTTTAATAGCCCAACAAGGAAGAGAAAGAAAGAAACAAAAAATAAGAGAGCCAAGGTGAAGGAATTTGTCCCGTATTCTTGAGATCATTTAAAATATCACTTAGCCTCCAAAGAAATATATGCCAAAACATGCACACATCAAATATCACTCTTTCCCACAAAATACTTCTCACCTAACTATCTTGGAAGGCAATTCCCAAGCAAAGCCACTTGGACTTGAGTTCCAAATCCCAAAAGTCTTGTACAAAAGCACTAAGTCTGTGAGAATTGGGGCCAAAATCCTCATGGCTAACTCATTCTCATGAAATTCATTTACATATATGTATATGCATTAAAATGTATATCCTAATCTAAGAAACTAACAATTATTTGAAGATATGTGTATTGTATAGTGTGTTCTTATGCAGGACCTATAGAGGTAAAGGAAAATGACAAAACTCTATTGCATAATAAGTATGGAGAAAGATCATATAGTTCAGAGAATCAGCATTCTGGGTTCTTATAGGCCTAGTACCCCTAGGAACCACAACATTACGCCCGAGGTACCAATTGAAGGAACTTTTTTAAATGTTTACACAATAAAAGATAAGCCTCAAACACTCTATTTCAATCTCTTTCTCATTGTGAATATTATGAATAATTATTTTACTTGTTTCGTAAGAGTAAAGGGTCATTTTATGACACTAAAACACTTATAATGGTATTTTATTACTTAGGAGGAATTGCATTCTTGCCTTGAGGAGTTTTATGTGACCTGCGCACAACTTGGTTTGTAATCAACCCCCATTTAGTTGCGGTGAACCAAGCCCAATCCACCAAACAACAAGTAAAGGGCTCAGGATCTTTGTTTTTACTTGGGCCTGGGTATTGTCCAAAAAAGGACCCTCACAATATTTAATTTAAAAAATATATTTAAAAATATATTACACAATCTTGTTATTTACTTTTTTGCCTCTCTTTATAAATAAAATTCAACCCTAAGTTCTTCTCATATAGTTTGTATTGGTTTGGTGTTATGCTTAGGATTATTTGGTTATAAATTTGCTTTTATTTTTGGTAGTGTTATTCTAATGCTCAATTTAATAATAGTAATAGTAATTTAAAATATATATATATATATATATATATATATATATATATATATATATATATATATATATATATTGACTAATCCATTGGTCTAATGCGATCCAACCCAATTTGTGTGGATTAGGTTAGATTTTTTTTTAACCCACCATGGTGGGTTGAGTTGAAAAAACCTATCAACCTGATCCATGCACACCCATACACCACCTTCAACGTCACGATACACCATGGTGCCATTAACATCATTTTTATTAACAACTATAATACTTTCTTTAATGTATATTTATCTCAATAATGAAAATTTAAATTTAAATCACATCAGTTCGAAAATTCCAAGTTTTTTTTTTCAAACTCTTTATGTAAGGTCCAAAAGACAGTATAAAAGTAATCCTAATACAATATGTTTGGGATCATATCTTATAAAATGGGAATTACATGATTGGAATCCTCGGATTTCCCTTGGGACGATAAAGTAAAAAAAAAAAAAAAAAAAACTTGCACTTAAAAGTTTTAATCTTCAAAATAAAAAATAAAAAAATTGCCTACAGTAGAAGAATTAATACATTATTTTTGATAGTGTCCCAAGGAGTAATATTTAGGTACTCCCAGAGCACGAAGAATGGTACTCCTTATTCTCACATTCATTGTGGGCAAGGGCGGAGCCAGAAGGGGGCGAGACGAGGCACCTCCCCCCCCCCCCCCCCCCCCACTCCTTCTAAAAAGTCTACTATATATATATATGCTTATGTAAAGTGAGTTAGCTCTTGGCATAGAATAGAAAAACAAAGAAACAGTTCCCCTAAACAATTAACAAACTATACATGACATGAAATAAATAATAAAATAACAAATCTTCAAATTGAGAAAGTCTAGAGACACAACAAAATCTCATAATATTTTCACAATATTCTTGTTTTTAGTTGAGATGAATCTCAAAATAATTTATTTTATTTGATTCTGACCAATGATGTACTAACACCTCAATTTATTGTAAAAATAATGTGAGATTTTGTGGTGTTACAAAAACAACTTCCCCCACTTTAAACAATTTGACACAAAATAAATGCCACCAAACTAAACTTGTTAAAGTTGTTTACACTTTTGACCAATTATAGTGGATCCAAATGACAATAAAGTAAAAATAGATTGGTATTATCTAAAGAAAATCGTACTCGGCACAGTTCGAGGAGATCAGTTCTTATATATAATTCTTGAAGTTGATTACAAGAGTAGTTCTTATTGCTATAGTATTTCTCTCTCAATCCCCTAATCCCTCTTCTTAGGATCTTCCCATTGCTTTATATTCTCCTCCTCCTTTCATCTCCACATTCCATGTGTACATTAGATTGCTAATGTTGATCCTTGTCCCATTAGCCCCTCCCTGAAATCTTTGGGGAGTAGCTGTAAGGCTAAAAAGTACTGTTCAGATATCACTTCCTCATTAATGCGGCAAGAGAGTTAGCTACAGAGCATTCAATATGGTGGTAATAGCTTTCTCTTAGATATTTCACAGCTCCTATTTGTCCTGTACGTTCATAATGCATATCCTTATCAACAGAATCTCCTGGAATGTTACTCTGGATGACCAAACACACCTTCTGATCTTTGCTTCGTTTGGCCGAGGAGATACTCTTTCTTGGCCTACCTTCCACAGCCTTCTCATTAGTAGCTTGCTTGTGGAGCCCTAAGTCTTACATCTTCATTACTGTTTATTTGTTCTCGGACCACTAAGCGTCTTCAGACAAGGTCCAAGGCCCAACATACATTCTTGGACCCCTTATCCCTATAGAAGTTAAATGCATATTGTTGTTAGTAAGCTCATGCATAGAAGACGTGGGCTATTGACTAAAATTAACTGCAAATAAATTACTGGGCCTTATTTGGAATTTTTTTTTTTTTTTTTTTTTTGGCTGGGAGCCAATATTAGTATTCCAAAGACTAAAGATGAAGTTAAATGCATATTATTGTTAGTAAGCTCATGCCTAAAACTAGAAGACGTGGGCTATTGACTAAAATTAATTGCAAATAAATTACTGGGCGTTATTTTATGTTTCCAATGTTCTTATTATAAATTTGTTAATGTACACTCAATGTATATAATTTTGTTAAGGTCTAAAAAATCACAATATTGCACCAAGGCCCAAAACAGCACAAAGGATTGCATTATAGAAGAAAAAAGTAAAGTATTTGGGCCATCAATAAAGAAAGGGGGGGAGAAGCCCAAACCCATTAAGAATCATAAGGAAGAACCCAAATCTATGAATGGGTAAATTTCAGATCTCATGAGACAGAGGGAAGAAGAAAGCCCAACCCATCAAGGACAAAAATTGTCGAAGAGCCCAAGGAAAGAATTGGGCCGAGATACCTGAGGATTCCTAGGAGCCTAGGATCCTCGAACATGCAGCAAAGCCAGGGTAGATTAAGACAGTTTAGGGGGGGTGCCGAGAAACACAAGGAATAAGAATAGACATGTCCCTATCAGCCACCTAATGATGTAGAAAAGAAGTCTGGGAACTAGTACTCATGAACAAAGGCCTTGGTACCTCGAGGAACCCATGAAGAAGAATCAGAAAGGGAGGAGACTTGCAATCTTTCGGCATAGCAAAAAAGGAATCAGCTCACCTGGGAAAAATGACAAAAGGGAACCTAGAAACCTTGGAGAAGGAAATAACAAAAAACCAATCTTTTAGGATCCCCAAGAATGGAAGGAATTAGTGATACCCCGAAAACCCTAGGATGACACTATAAAAATGGCAGTAACTAACAGTGAAAGGGCATTTAGCAACAGTGAATTAGAGTAAAATATTGAGAAAACTCTGTCAAAATTCAAAAAAGAGAGAAAAGAGAGGGAAATACCGCTTGGTAACCTCAAACAGCCACTAGAGAACACACTTGGATTCAAAGGGATTCAAACTTTGCAAGTCTTAGAGGCCTAAAGAGCCATCTAAGTCTGTGATTTTTGAACTTATTTGGACCTTGTAACACGTTCTAGTGAGCATATTGTATTACACAATTAAGAAAATAATGAAATATTTTGCATTGTTTTAAGGATCCTTAACGCTTATTTTGTGTCGTTCTTTACCACTTCATTCCTTTGCTGTTTTTTTGCTGTTTAATGCATATATATCTTGTTTGTTAGCATGTATGTGTTGTAGGATTCGTGCTCTATGCATCATCTGGTTCGAAATCAACCCAATTAGTTGCGGTGAACCAAGCCCAGTCCTTAAAACAACAAGTAAAGGGCCCAAGATCCTTGTTTCTACTTGGGCCTGGGTACTGTCCAAAAAGGATCCACACATTTAGGCGACTCCGCTGGGAACTAGGTAAAGGAGAGGGAAGAAGTAGTCCCTTCGCAGAGTATGGCTCTAAGACCAAGGAACAGTAAATGTACCAATGTGCCACCTATGGCATCTGAGCCCGTAGGAGAAAATGAAGTAGCTTCTAGACAAAGGAATGAAGTACCTCTGGTGGAGCAAAAGGTTGTCTTAAGACTGAGGCGCACGGGGCAGGAGCTAGATCCGGTGGCTCGAATGGCAGAAATGCTGAAAGATCTGCAACAAGAGATCTGCCTCCTCAAAGAGGGAAGGACCTAAGAAATCAGGGATAACACCCCTCTGTGGTTAACCAAGATAGGGCCCAACCAAAGGGAGCGTCAGCAGTAGGAGGGGGAGCTCAGTATCTCACGCTAGCAGATGTCAACGCCCTATTGGAACAAGAAAAGGAAAAACTCTCGGGGATCCCCAAGCAATTTTCTCGAATCCCCCATTCCCACAAAAACTCCTTGGCAAGCCTTATCCCAAGGGATATGAACCCCCAAAGTTTCATCATTTTGATTGAAGAAATGGAAGTGTTGTGGAACACGTGAGTAGATTCATTCACACCATGAGGCCTGACGCAGGAGACAAGGAGCTATGTCTAAGAGAGTTTGCTAAGTCCCTAGTAGATAGAGTATATACATGGTACACCACCTTGAGACTTTGGTCCATCAAGACTTGGGACGAAATGATGGAGAGGTTTTATGCAAAGTACTATCCAGGTGAATATAACGTTACCTTACAAAGCCTTCAAATGGTAAGGCAAAGGCCTGGAGAGGATCCTGTCCAGTTCATCAAAATGTTTGAAAATGTTTCTCTGGACTACTATAGAGACCATGAAGAAAAAGAGCTCGTGGAGACCTGCATATCCAACATGCTCTTTGATTACAGGCTTAATCTTGAAAATCTATGCATAACTCAGTTTGCTAACCTGCTACAAAGAACTAGGAGGACTGCATTAACCATGAGGACAAAGAGAGTGCCAATGCCCCAGGCCATGACAGCGTCAGTAGGAGAAAAAAGGAAGAGACCTGAAGGAAAAATGGCCAAGGAACCACATGTGATCCCATGTACTACAGAGGAATTAAACCATGTTTTGGATAAATGGATTGGAAATGGAATTGTTAGGCCATTCACTGTATCTAGACCACCTACTGAGGAAGAAAGAAAGAATTTGTTTTTTTGCAGAATTCATAACTATGTCAAGCACTCCACTAAGGATTGTTAAACTCTTCGTAGGCTCTTTCACAATAAGCTTAGGGAGGGGACCCTAGAACTCACTCAGAAGGAACCCGAGGTGCAAAGGAACCCTTTACCCAATCACAAGGGGAAAGGAGTGGTGGCTGTGGTAATCTTTGAAAACCCGATGGAAGCAGAAGAGTCTGAATGATCATTACATCCAAACACAGTTAGGACCTTTCAGAAAAGCCCTAAATTCAAAACACTATTCAATCAGTTGGGATTTGAGCTAGAAGCGAGAAGGATGGCCACAGCAATCAGTTGGGATTTGAGCCAGAAGCGAGAAGGATGGCCACAGAATCCCTTATGAGTATAGCATCAGATTCAAGAGTAGAATGTTTCACAACAAAATCCCATGCCAGCCGAGCTTACTTGGAGACAACCAATGCAATAACCTTTACTGATGAGGACATGGATGTTGAACATCCAGACCATCGTAGAGCCCTTTATTTAATGGCCACCATAAACAGTGTCCAAATCAGAAGAGTATTGGTAGACACAAGGGCATCACTCAACCTTATAGCCCTAAGTACTTTAGAAGCCGTGGGCCTGATTGGCAGGAGGATCCTGGGGGCTCCCATAGAGATAACAGGATTTGGAGGATCAACAGAATCGACTAAGGGATATGTGCATCTGGCTTTAAGGGTAGGGCCAATAGTAGCCCTAACTAGATTTCATGTGATTAACTCAGAGGTTTCTTACCATGTTCTGTTGGGACGCCCATGACTCCATAAGCATCGCCTTATTCCCTCAATGTACCATCAATGTGTTAAAGGGAGATTGAACGGAAGGCCCGTAAGGATCCTTGCCAACCCAAACCCTTTCAGCCAAGGAGAAGTGAACTTTGTGGAGACAATGTTTTATGATAAGTTAGAACCAAATGATGAGAGCCCTACGCCGGGGACCCCAGAAGCACCTGTCTTGGAAGAAGAAGAATGAGGGGGTGCCCATGACCTGAGGAACCTTTTGGACAAAAAAAGGAAAAAGAAGGAGACCAGCTTCTTAGGATCCCTGGAATGCGTGGTAGTACGGGAGCTCGGAGGAAAGCTAATTTATCATTTATGAAGGTGCGCAAGACCTGAATGCATCGTGTAGGAAGGTCCCGAACCACCGGATTATATGATGGCTCAAGAAGAAATCCTAGAGGACCTAGTTAAGGAAGCACAAATCCAGCCCGATAAGGAATTGAAAGAGGTAAACTTGGGGGTTGAGTTGGGATCCTAGAAGCCTGTTTTCATTAGTAGTCAGTTGACAACACAAGAAAAGGAGCAGTTGGTGGCATTACTCAAGAAATATGTGGATGTGTTTGCATGGACATATGATGAGATGTCTGGTTTGGATCTAGGACTGGTGGTTTATGCTCTCACTGTAGACCCGAGAGTCAAGTTAGTAGTCCAACCAGCCAGGGTCTTTCACATTGATATAGAGGCTCAAATAACTCAGGAAGTCAAAAAGCTGCTAGTAGTTGGTTTTATCAAGCCCATCCAGCATCCCAAATGGCTCTCAAACATAGTACCTGTGAAGAAAAAGAATGGCCAAATTCGGTGTTCTGTGGATTTTCGCAATCTCAACAAAGCATGTCTAAAAAATGAGTTCCCCCTGCCTAACGTTGACATCCTTGTAGATTCAGCTGCGGGAAACTCCATGTTTTCATTTATGGATGGATATAGTGTGTATAACCAAATCCGCATGGCTGCCAAAGATGTAGAGAATACAACATTCAGGACCCCAATCGAAAATGTTTATTACATTGTGATGCCCTTTGGCCTTAAAAATGCAAGGGCCACATACCAGCGAACCATGATAGCTATCTTCCATGATATGATGCATAGGGAAATGGAAAATTATGTGAATGATATTGTGATAAAGTCAAAGACCAGGGCAAGATACTTCCAGATACTTGAACAAGTTTTTGAAAGGTGTAGGAAGTACAAACTACGCATAAACCCCATGAAGTGTGTCTTTGGAGTATCTGTTGGAAAATTTCTTGAGTTCCTAGTACATCACAGAGGCATAAGTGTGGATCCAACCAAGGCCATAGCTATCAGAACAATGAAAAGGCCTACAGCGGTTAAAGAACTCAAAAATTTCTTAGGAAGGGTCTCCTACATCAGGAGGTTCGTGCCAGAATTAACTTCGGTCACAAGCAATTTATCCAAACTGTTGAAAAAGGAGGCTAAGTTCACTTGGGGAACTGAACAGTAGGAAGCCTTTCAGAGGATCCCTCAGATCATGAATCATCTTCTTACCTTACAAGCACTAGTATGTGGGCGACCCATGTTGCTATATTTAGCATCAAACTCCCGGGCTATAGAAGCCCTGCTAGCTCAAAAAGATGGTGATGGGAATGAGCAACTCATTTATTATGTGAGCAGGACATTTAAAGATACAGAGACCGGGTCTCCCACGATGGAAAGAGCGTGTCTAGTTGTTATCTATGCGTCTCAAAGGATAAAACAGTACTTCTTAACCCATTAGATCCTCTTAGTAACCAAGTCACATCCCATGAAAGCACTCTTTCATCAGTCTCTCCTAATGGGAAGAATAGCACAGTGGTTGGTCTTGCTCTCTCAATATGACATCGGTCTCAGGACCCATAAGGCTGTCAAAAGCCAAGCCAAGCCATAACAGATTTGCTAGCCCAGTTCCTAAGGGAAGAAGAGTGTTCATTGAGTGAGGACGTCCTCAAGGAGGTGGCCATGACAGAACTTTTAGGAAATAAGTGGACAATGAGGTTTGATGGGTCAGCAACAACAACTTCAAATGGCCTAGAAATTGTGCTAAGTTGCGAAGATGGGGATACCATGCCATTATCTTTCAAGCTTAGGTTCTCCTGTTCAAATAATGCTGCTAAATACGAGGCATACCTAACTGGGCTAGCCATAGCGCTCAGCAT
This sequence comes from Quercus agrifolia, assembly GCA_029955455.1. NCBI lineage: Eukaryota > Viridiplantae > Streptophyta > Magnoliopsida > Fagales > Fagaceae > Quercus > Quercus agrifolia. Next base: position 66,915,255 of record JARQAD010000001.1, on the reverse strand, counting down.
AGGAGTAAAACATATGAGGGTTTTAGGAGATTCCAACCTCGTGGTCTCCAAAGTAAAGGGTGACTTCTCACTAAGAGAGCAAAGTGTGGCAGCTTACAAAACTTGGGCGCAAAGGGTGGAGCAGAAATTCCAAACCTTCAGTGTGGAGTATGCCCAAAGGAGTGAAAACAGGTTCGCTGATGCACTAGCAACCTTGGGATCCTAGATATAGTTCAAAGGAAAGGGTACTTTGATAAGAGTAAGTAAGCAGGAACATTCCATCATAGGAATCCTCAAAAGGATGTTCCCTAAGGATCCAGGATAGAAAGATTGAAGAAATGAGGTAAGAGGAAAAATGGAAAAATTGGGGTATGAAGGAAGCATCAAAGAACTAAAAGATTACACTTTGATAGAATGAAAGTTGTACAGGAGGCTGCTTAGAAGGATCCTGTCTAGATGTATCAACGAGAAAGAGGGGAAACTGAGATTAGAAGAGTTACATAACCAAATCTGTGGGATTGCAGGAAAAATTAGCTTATACAGAAGGATGCAGCGCATAAGGTACTATTGGCCAAATATGAACAAAGAGGCTACAACTGTACAAAAGGAATGTCAAAGGTGTCAACTTTCAGTGGACAAAGAAGAAAGTTATGATGTGTTTGTGACGGAAGATTAGAGGACTCCATTCATGGAATACTTGGCTTAAGGGATCCTACTAACTGACAATACATTAGCCTACTAGCTCAAAAAACTTGCTGTCAGATACTTTTTGCAAAACGAAATCTTATTCAAAAAAGGGTACAACGGGAATCCCCTAAGGTACTTGGGGCCTAAGGAAGCCAGAGAAGTAGTTAGGGAAGTCCACTCCGGTGACTATGGAACTCACCCAGGGAAAAGAAGGCTCTACAGGTAGCTGTTGTAGTTGGGATACTACTAGCCTACAATGAAAAAAAGACTCTGAGGAGCTAGCTAAAACGTGTCATGTACTTAGAGATGTAATCCATACTAATCCAAATGTGCTGCAAGATATGACTACACCATGGGCTTTGCACACTTGGGGGCTTGATCTTATAGGAACCATTAACCCTCCTTCCGATGGTCATATATGGATCCTATCAACCACCAAGTATTTTACCAAATGGGTAGAGGCTATCCTTTTGAAAAATGCCACTGAAGAAACTGTCGCAAACTTCATTCGAGAACACATCATCACAAGGTTCGGGATCCCCAAGAGACTGATCAGTGATAATGGAACCCCGTTCATAGACAAAGACATGAAGAACCTGATTGAAGCATATTACATCAAGCATGGAAGGTCCACACCATATTATCCTCAAGGAAATGGTCAGGCCAAGGCTACTAACATGGTGATACTGAAGATCCTCAAAAAAATGAAACATGAGTACGGAGGAAAATGGAGTGACAACATGACAAATGTACTCTGGGCATGTAGGAGCTCCTTAAAGATAGCTATGGGATTTTCACCATTTTTCCTAATTTATGGGATAGAAGCCATTAGCCCCATGGAGCTAGTCATTCCTACGCCAAGAGTAGTGCTCAAAGAAATCCAAGAAGGCACAGATAGCATGAATAGTGAAAGGAGGTTGGCAGATCTGGTGGGGTTAGAGGAAGAACAAGAAGTGGCCAGAAAGAGAAGTCAGAGGTACTAATAGAGGATGGCTAAAGCGTATGCATAGACAGTACACCCAAGAGCCTTCATGGAAGGGCAACTGGTATTAAGAGCAACAGAGCATGTAAAGAAAAATGTCCCAGGACCCTCCAAATTTTCTCCAAAATGGGAGGGACCCTACATCATTAGGGAAGCCCACGACAGCGGATATTATTACCTCACAAAGGAAGATGGGACTACCCTGATGGACCTTATAAACGGGAAATGGCTTGAAACAGTACTATGCATAAAAAGAAAGGGGAGGCTTCAGTACACTAAGAACCTTTTTTTTGCCACTCTCCAATCTGCTAAGTGTCCCGTCACTCTTTGTATTTTTCTATTTTGTCATGAACTTTACTTAGTTCTTTTGAACGGAACCTGTGATAGAAGGACATCCAATGATCCTTACTATCTTTGTCAATCCTCCTATGTTCCTTAGTTGGCAACCATATTTTATTTCAATGGAATCTTTTTTTTTTTTTTTTTTAAATCGAACTACAACAAATATATACAATTGCATGGTATTACATAGCCCAAATGCAGGCAAGTCTAGGTGGGGTACCTGGGCCAACGCAAAAAAAAAAAAGAAAAAAAGAGAAGGAAGGTAAAATCTTAGCACATGACGCAGGACCCACACTGCATTTAATTCAAGTACATGGTTTGGGACCCCGAGCAGAAATGAGTGCCTAGGATACCCAGCCTAGTACTTGTCCCAAAAGAAAAGAGAGGGGGCTGCCTGGTTCATAACCTGGGACTTGAAAAAAAAAACACCCAATGTACCCAGCTCAATACCTACGTAAGAACACAACCACTAGGGTACCTGGTCCAGGACCTACTGCAAAATTTGTAGGGACCATGGCCCAGGACTCAGTTCAAAAAAGAAAAGAAGAGAAGCAACAAAAAAGAAAGGAGCAGCATACACATTGTGAGTGAACCCACATATTGTCAAAAGTAGTTTAAAAAAAAAAAAAAAAACTGATCCACATATTGCAAAAAAAAAAAAAAAAAAAAAAAAGGAAAGAGAAGTTAGAAGTAGTTTTTTGAAAAGGAGACATAAAGATAAACTTATATAACCTCAATTGTCTGAAAATAAACTTATACATTTGAACTGCCCAAAAAAAAAAAAAAAGAGAAAAGAGCTAAGGCATAAGGCCAATCAGCAAAGAGCCTCTCGAGGGGATTGCAGGACAGTTGATAAAGAAAGAACTAGCTATTTCTTAACTTTCAGATCTTGCAGTGCCTTATGAGCATGAGCCAAGGCCTCCTCAGCAGCAGCAATCTCGACGTCAAGGTCCCTAGAAATCTTCCTCTGGAACAGTATGTGGGCCAAAGACCGCAGGTACTCCAACAAAAAGGACAAGTTAAACTTAGCTTCCACAAGATCCTGCACCACTCCTCTCCACTCCAAAAGCCTCTCCTCGGATAGGGAATCAAAAGAGGAGTCCCTCAGAGAAATTAACACAGCACACAGGAGTTCCATCAGGATGTTGCCTAAGAATACACCTCCCCTGAACCCACTGGTGAAGTCCCCATAGGCTTTGAATAGTCCCTCCAATAGTGGTAGACCCTTAACTGGCATGGAGAATCACAGAAAGTTGCCAAAAGGAGGTCCAAAATGATGGAAATGACTCGCAGGGAGGCTGTTGAACTCCAAAGAATCAAAGCGGGCCAAGAAAGAACGGAGTCCTGAGTCGGGATCTAAAACCATCATCTCTAGAGCCTCCTCCATTGATGTATCTCTACTCCCAGGAACTAGAGAACTTTCAACCCCCTGGATAGTTTGGGGAATCTATGCCTGAGCCTTAAAAATTGGGACATTGGGAGTAGGGACCATGGCCTAAGACTCAGTTCAAAAAAGAAAAGAAGAGAAGCAACAAAAAAGAAAGGAGTAGCATACACATTGTGAGTGAACCCACATATTGTCAAAAGTAGTTTAAAAAAAAAAAAAAAAAAAAACAGATCCACATATTGCAAAAAAAAAAAAAAAAAAGGAAAGAGAAGTCAGAAGTAGTTTTTTGAAAATGAGTCATAAAGATAAACTTATACAACCTCAATTTTCTGAAAATAAACTTATACATTTGAACTGCAAAAAAAAAAAAAAAAAGAGAAAAGAGCTAAGGCATAAGGCCAATCAGCAAAGAGCCTCTCGAGGGGATTGCAGGAACAGTTGATAAAGAAAGAACTAGTTATTTCTTAATTTTCAGATCTTGCAGTGCCTTATGAGCATGAGCCAAGGCTTCCTCAGCAGCAGCAATCTCGACGTCAAGGTCCCTAGAAATCTTCCTTTGGAACAGCATGTGGGCCAAAGACCGCAGGTACTCCAACAAAAAGGACAAGTTAAACTTAGCTTCCACAAGATCCTGCACCACTCCTCTCCACTCCAAAAGCCTCTCCTCGGATAGGGAATTAAAAGAGGAGTCCCTCAGAGAAATTAACACAGCACACAGGAGTTCCATCAAGATGTTGCCTAAGAATACGCCTCCCCTGAATCCACTGGTGAAGTCCCCATAGGCTTTGAATAGTCCCTCCAACAGTGGTAGACCCTTAACTGGCATGGAGAATCACAGAAAGTTGCCAAAAGGAGGTCCAAAATGATGGAAATGGCTCGCAGGGAGGCTGTTGAACTCCAAAGAATCAAAGCGGGCCAAGAAAGAATGGAGTCCTGAGTCGGGATCTAAGACCATCATCTCTAGAGCCTCCTCCATTGATGTATCTCTACTCCCAGGAACTAGAGAACTTTCAACCCCTTGGATAGTTTAGGGAATCTATGCCTAAGCCTTAAAAATTGGGACATTGGGAGTAGGTTCCACAAATACTTCAGTGACTACATGCTTAAGTTCCTTAGCACCTGTGTCAGCACCTGCAAAAGTAGACAAGGTCAAAAGGAGGGGGAGAGAAAAGAGGAAGGAATAAAGATGGAAGGGAAAGAGAAAACTAAAGAACCAGTATCAGCTCCCTGTGGTAGAGCCCCCTCTCAATATAGGGCAGCCATGTGAGCTATTATAGGAGTCTCTTCCTCTTGCCCCTCTAACTTCTCAGAAAACTCTGCAGAAGAGCATAAAGCACAGTGAAGAAAAGGTGAAGAAACCTTGGCAAAATTGCTAAAGGAAAGGAAAGATGCTAGGGGCTTCGCCATAGAAGGGAAAGGCAAAGGAAGAGTATGGAAAGAGAAAAAGGAAAGATGTGAACTAAAAAAGGGGAGAAGGATAACTAGGCAGGACACACCTTTAGAAACCTCTGACTCCAAGGAAGGGGCTACTTCAGGGGTGGATTGGGCGCTAGCTTGACCAAAAAGAAGCAAAGGGAAAAAAGGAAAATAACCTTTAGGGAGAAAGGATCAGGGAAATAGGAACAAATGATAATAAAGGATGGATGAGGCGGTCATCAAATAGCCCATGGCCCACAGCCCAACCCAGAAACCCTACGGCCCACTAGGCTAATGGGCGGCCCGGCCCGTTGTTATTGAGACCCATGGGTAGCCCACTAGCCGAGTGGGTCAGGCCGTGGGCTAGTTTTAATGCCCATGGGTACCCGGTGAGCTAGCCTAGTAGCCCAGCCAATTAGCCCAACCCGTTGCCCAGCCCAATAACTCATAATTCATAACAAAAATTTATAGGAGGTGTATGAAGGTTTGATCTTGAGATATTATAGAGGAATTCCTTAAGAGAACTCCCTCAACCACTAAGATACTTAAAGTAATTGTGCTAAACTTAGTTTACTAAATATATATTTTTTTAGTAGTTTAGGAAATTTGAATTAACCATTTGACATTTTTTTATTAAAGATAAAAATCAAAAACTATTTAAAGCCTTAATAAAAAAAAATTAAATATGTTTTTGTCAACAAAACAAAAAATTATATAGATTTGACTGTAAAAAAAAAAAAAAAAAGTAATTAAGTATTAAATTCTTTGATTCTTTCCTTTATAAAAATAGATTGATTATTCCCTTATAAAAGATTGATTCTTTCCTTATAAAAATGATAAAATAATATGCTAACACAAGCCCATAGGTAGCCCATTTGGTCCAACCCGATAGCCCAGCTCGCTAAAGACAAAATAGGCAGGGTCATGGGCTAAAGTTTTCTCTTTTAGCCCAGCCCGACCCAGCCTGTTAACTAGTTGATAGCCCATTATGCCCAGCCCATTGAGCCCATGGGTCAAGTAAAAATGGGCCGAGTTGGCTTGACCCAGCCCATTGATGACCCTTGCTTGTGTAGATGAAAATGTACCTCCCAGAGACTCACTGCCCAATGCAAACTCAATTGTGGGCTCAAGTGTTACAGTTTTAGTAGGACTAGGAGTCTACACAGGCTTGGGATCCTAAGGAGTAAGAGGTTGGAGAGTTTCAGGATCCTGAACGGCTGGGGAAACACAAAGAGGAATGGGTTGGGCATCCTTCACTACCTGCCTGCCTTCCTCAGCCATGCCACCACTAGGGGGCTCCTTCTCCACGCCTGAGGCAACAACAAATGGAGATGTCACCACTTCTTTCGCCATAGGGCACCTCGACCTGCCTAGAAAAAAAAGAGTAAGAAGAAGTAAGTGACAAGACATCAAAATATGTATATACATAATACCAAAGCAAACAGTAAAAGGCACAAGTGGAAGAAGGCCATACCACATCATCACCGAAGGAGTGACTTTTAGCTCCCTTGGGTCTGACTTGCACTTGGATTGCAAAAAAAGGAGCTAACATTCATCAGTAAAAGAAAAAAGAAAAAGGGGAAAATGGGAGATACAACAAGAACAACAAACTAGGACGGGCAGATACAAAAAAAAAAAAAAAAGGAAAGAAGTCTTGCCCTTCTCTTTCTCTCTCTACAGATCCTTCAATAGTCTTTTATCTACAACGAGTACGCCTAGAGGGTCCCAAGGGAGATTGGGGTGTGATGTCAAAGGACCCCAAGGAACCTTGGATTGAGGAACTCACAGGAACCTGAAAGACAGAAGACTCTACCTTAGTCTTCAGTCTGATTTTTGGGATTAAGAGATGGCCAACTTCCTTTCCAACTGTAGAGAGGTCCACTCTCTCGGGCTCCTCAGAAATGACTAGTTGCTTATAAGGTCTAGCAGTTTTCCTTTCCTTAGTCTTAGGGCTAGCCTTAGTACCCTCAACGCTTTCTTCAAGCTCAGCTCTCTTGACAGCTTCCTATTTGATCTTTTTCTCTTTACCCTTGCCCATAGGAGTGGCAGCACTAATTGCCTATACCACCCCTCTCTTGATTGGCACACTAGAAGAAGTGCATACAATAAGGTCACACCTTGACCAAGCATCAGGAAAATCATTCGTGTAATATACCCAACCACCCTTAGAGGCATGCCACTGCGTAAATCCTATTTTGCTACAAATCCTATTCTGTTACTTATGGCAGCAGACATAATGCCAGTAGTAGGAAGGGCCAGATGTTTGTTGAAGGTAGGAGCAGAAAAAAGACTAGGATTAGGAACCCTCCCAATCTTACCAGAACCAACGACATCTGAAAAGAACTTCTGAATTATTCTCCAATAACCAGCAAAGCCAATGGAAGCAAAGACTCCTCTCTGAGAGTTTGGCACCATAAATTGGAGGCTCTTCCGCGACTAATAAGAAAAGGCCTGAAGCCTTAGGAATGGATCTAGGGAAGGGAGAGAAGGTACTCATTCTTTAAACACTGGTGGGATGTCTTGATCAAAACCAAATTGCTTGAGTACCCAGTGTGCCAAGTAGTGGTGTACTTGGGACCACTTAATGAAGGCACTGGAAGCCATGAGGGATTGATACAAGCTAAGTATGTCAAAGGTATTCCCTGGGGAGTTAAGAAAAGAAGCCAACACAGAATTACAGGCGAACCTAAGGCTGAACTCGCGGGGAGAACGCCAACTCAAATGCCCCGCTTGATTGAACAACTCCACCAAATTGAGGCTGCCACCTTTCAAGTTAGACCAACGAAAGATGATGGGATGACTATCAGTAGAACTGCCACACAGACTCTTAATCACATCTGGGGATCCTTGGAACTTATCCTTCACAAACTTCAAACTCCTGCACTTCGCCAAAGTAATAGAGGAACAGTCCCACATGAACACCTAGAGAATGGCACAGTGAAGGAACAAAGTAATAGCGTATTAAGAATTGCCTTCAACTTCATCTCCATGAAACAAGTTTAATTGGGAGTAAACATGGCCTAAGAACATAGGGGCTAAAAGATACTGAGCACCTCGGACCAATCTAATTGCCAGAGGGAAGAAATATAGACTTAACCCCGTACCCGGGGAACTGACTGAATAATAACTTACTGGGCCAAAGTGTCAAGAACCCAGCTCGCCTAACTGCCATGTCATTCTCTTGAGAAATGTTCATGACCTACTTGCCCATTCTGGCCGGTTTCCCACCGGAAGAAGCAGTACACTCGTTGAAGTGACTAAAAAGCTTGTCTTTGACCTCGAGATCCTCGCTAGAAAGACAATGTCAACGGGATTCTCATCACCGAACACTGGGAGGAGAAAATTATTGACCACATCCTCCAAAGTTATAGTAAGCTCACCAACAGAGAAGAAGAACGTGTGGAAAGAAAGGCACCAGCGGCACACCAGGTGTCTAAGGCCCTTGGCGTCCCTAAAACCTTCAAGGTTCCTGGAAATCGCTACTGATTTCAAGATCCCGGCACGCTCTGTCCACCCAAATGGGCCAACCAGTAATCTTACCAGGAATGAAGTCGAAGAAAGTAGGAACCGCCTCACGAGATCCTCGCCTAATTTGTAGATCTAAAATCTCTCTCGGATCTAAAACTTGGGTGGAACTGGCAAACCCAGACTGGCTAGAGAACACTCAGGAATGAGGGGAAGTAGGGTCCTTGCCATGGGATACCTGAGGGAAGAATAAGATAGGGGTGTACCAGGGATCCCATAAAGAGAAAGCTGGGCACTTCACAACCTCCTGCACCTCACCTTGTGCAGACCCAAAAGATATTTCACCTTCAGAAGGGCTGGGAGTACGCTCCCTCCTTTTTCGTGAGGAAGAAGAGGCCATGGAACGGTAATGCAATGGGAAACAGGAGAGTTGAGGGAGTAAAGGACAAAGGAGAAGAAACAAAAGCTAGAAAGAAGAAGATAAGGTTGAAAATAAAATCTCTGGAAGTGAAAAGATAGTTTGAAGTAACGACAATAATAATGGCGTAGGGACAGTTGGAGAAGACGATGTATAGAAAGAGGCGCCAGTTGCCAATATTTAATTTTTATAAAAGATAGTTATTGGCAGTTATTAATGAGAGTTACGAGGAATGAAAAAGGTGGATGAGAAGTTTTACTCAAACATTCAACTACCACGTTCCGTGCGAAGAGGGGAAGTTGCAAAAGAAGTGCAACATGTAAAAAACCAAGATACTTGAGGATTGCAGGGTAAAGCGGGATCCTAAGGGAAAGAAAAGAGGGACCCTGAAGCCAATTAAAATAGCACGGAAGGAACTCCTATGGAAATCAAGAGTCTGGTCTACTCACGTGTGGGCTGCAGGCAACCCACGAGCTCGGGGAGCTAAATGTTGAGGTCTAAAAAATCACAATATTGCATCAAGGTCCAAAACAGTACAAAGGATTGCATTATAGAAGAAAAAAGTAAAGTATTTGGGCCTTCAATAAGGAAAAGGGGGGAGAAGCCCAAACCCATTAAGGATCATAAGGAAAAACCCAAATCTATGAATGGGTAAGTGTTAACGTCTAAAAAGTCACAATGTTGCACCAAGGCCTAAAAAGGCATAGAAAATTGAACTCTATAAAAATAAAATACTTGAGCCTGCAATAAAGAAAAAGATGGTAGGCCTAAATCCATTAAGGGTTTTAAGGAAGAACCCAAACCCACAAATGGGTAAGCCTTAGAACTCATGAAATGAAAGGAAGAAGAAAAGCCCAGCTTGCTAAGGTTAGAAAATCGCTAGGGAGCTCAATGGTAAGAACTAGGCTGGGATACCTAGGGATTGCCAGGAGCTCGGGATCCTTGGAATGTGCAACAAAGCCAGGGTTGGATTAAGACAGTTCAAAGGGGATGCCAAAAAACACAAGGAACGAGAACATATATGTCCCTATCAGCCACCTAATGATGCAAAAAGGAATCAGAAAGCTTGGGAACCAACAATTCATGAATAAGGGGTTGGTACCTTGAGGAACCCAAAAAGAAGAACCATGAAGGGAAGTGGCTGGGAAACTTTCAACCTGACAGGAAGGAATCAGCTCACTTAGGAAAAATGACAAAGGGAAAGGCAACCAAAAGTTGAGTTTGAAAAGGTGGGAACTAAAAACCTTGAAAGGAGAAATACCCAAGGTCAACTCTTTGAAACATACTAGAACGGAAAGGCAACAGGAGACTTTTGAGAAATAAACTCCAAGAGAAGAAAATAATGAGGAATAAGGAAGCGGCCAGCCACTAATGTTGCTGACGTAACATTGGTTCTGGTACCTAGGGGAGAAAATGAAGGGAATTAGTAGTACCCCGGGAACCTTAGGATGACACTATAAAAAAGGGAATCAGCTAACAATGAAGGACATTCAACAACAGTGAATTAGAATAGAATCATTAAGAAAGCTCTATTAGAATCCAAAAAGGAAAGAAAAGAAAAGAAAATATCGCTCGGTATCCTTAAACAGCCATTAGAGAACATACTCGGATTCAAAGGGATTCAAACTTTGCAAGTCTTAAAGGCCTGAAGAGCCATCTAAGTCTGTGGTTTTTGAACTTATTTGGACCTTGTAACACGTCCTAATGAGCATAATGTATTACACAATTAAGAAAGTAATGGAATATTTTACATTGTCTTAAGAATCCTTAACGTTTTATTTTTGTCTTTCTTTACCACATTGCCCCTTTACTGTTTCTTGCAATTCAATACATGTATTTCTTATTTGCTAGCATGTATGTGCTGTAGGATTCGTGTTCTGTGCACTATCTGGTTTGTAATCAGCCCATTTAGCTACAATGAACCAAGCCCAGTTTTTTAAAACATCAACTAAAAGGCCTGGGATCCTTGTTTCTACTTAGGCTTGGGCACCGTCCAAAAAGGACCCACACAGTAAGTTTCAAATCTCATGAGACAAAGGGAAGAAGAAATCCCAACCCACCAAGGACAAAAATCATTAGGGAGCCCAGGGAAAGAACTAGGTTAGGATACCTGAGGATTCCCAGGAGCCTGGGATCCTCGGACATGCAATAAAGCCAAGGTGGATTAAGACAGTTCAAGGGGAGGCGACAAGAAACACAAGGAACAAGAACAGACATGTCCCTATCAGCCACCCAATGATGTAGAAAAGAAATCAGAGGGCATGGGAACTAGTAACTCATGAACTAGAGCCTTGGTACCTCAGGGAACCCATGAAGAAGAATCAGAAAGGGAGGAGACTTGCAATCTTTTGGCCTAGCAGAAAAGGAATCAGCTCACCTGGGAAAAATGACAAAAGGGAAGGCAGCCAAAAGTTAGGTCTAAAAAAAGTGGAACCTAGAAACCTTGGAGAAGGAAAGAACAAAAAACCAGCCTTCTAGGACCCCTAAGAATGGAAAGTCAGCAAGAGGCTTTTGAAGAAGAGATCTCAAAAGAAGAAAATAATGAGAAATGAGGAAAGGACCAACCACCAATGATGCTGGCACAACAGTGGCTCTGGTACCTAGGAGAGCAAATTGAGGGAATCAGTGGTACCCCAGAAACCCTAGGATGGCACTATAAAAGGGCAGTAATCAACAGTGAAAGGGCATTCAACAATAGTGAATTAGAGTAAAATCATTGAGAAAACTCTGTCATAATTTAAAAAGGAGAGAAAAGAAAGGGATATACCTCCCGGTATCCTTAAACAGCCACTTTGGATTCAAAGGGATTCAAACTTTACAAGTCTTAAAGGCTTGAAGAGCTATCTAAGTCTGTGATTTTTGAACTTATTTAAACCTTGTAACACGTTGTTAAGGGCCAAAATTTCACAAGAAAGCCTATTACATGAAAAGTAAGGAAAGATCATGGGTTTTAATAAAAGAAGACCCAATTCATGAAGTTAAGAAGGACCATGAAGGCCTAAAGTCCCAAAAAGAAGGAAAAAAGAAAGGAATAATAATAATAATAATAAAGAAAAAAAGAAGAGGATCTTGGTTAGGCCAGAGGATATGCAGCAAGAAGAAGGATCCCAGTCAGACCAGAGGATATGCAGCAAGATATATGTTCATATATCCAACAAAAGCCATTGAAAAATCCAATAAAACTAGGTATTATCTTTGTAACCCATGCTCTAAGCCCATGGGATCCTGAGTGAATAGTAAGGGAGGAATTGTTTGGTCGGTAGGGGAGTGATTTCTGGTGAAAGGAGAATCCCAAGGGTTTTCATTGGTTCATATATTTGCTTGGAATGCATGAACCAATGGAAAACTCAATTCCCCCATGTGCATGACACATCCTCACAATTTCCTCTTAATTGTCATTTTCAACAAAGCTATCACAGTACACCGAGTAGCCCACCCATTCCTGTGACTTTCCAAGAAGGAATCTTTTATTTATAGTTAAAGCCAAATAACCCTTTTGAGTTATAATTACCCTAATAAGCTAAACCTCTACCCAATGCACCTTTTTAGGTTGTAGAGGACATGGTTTTACCTAGCAGACCTGGGGTGTCCTCACCCGAGGTACCAGACCAGGTTTGCTATAAAAGGAACACTAAGACATAGCAACATGGGGGGGGGGGGGGAGAGAAAAATGGGGATTTAGAGGGATAGTTCAGAGGTTCAAAAGATATATTCTTAGAGTTTTAATAGCCCAACAAAGAAGAGAAAGAAAGAAACAAAATAAGAGAGCCAAGGTGATGGAATTTGTCCTATATCCTTGAGATCATTCAAAATAGCACTTAGCCTCCAAAGGAACATATGCATAAACATGCACACATCAAATATCACTCTCTTCCACAAAAATCATCCTCACCTAACTATTTTGGAAGGCAATGTCCAAACAAAGCCACTTGGACTTAAGTTCCAAATCCCACAAGTCTTGTGCAAAAGCACTAAGTCTGTGAGAATTGGGGCCAGGATCCTCGTGGCTGAATCATTCTCATGAAATTCATTTACATATATGAATATATATTAAAATGTATATCCTAATCTAAGAGACTAAAAATTATTTGAAGATATGTGTATTGTATAGTGTGTTCTTATGCAGGACCTATAGAGGTAAAGGGAAATGACAAAACTCTATTGCATAATAAGCATGGAGAAATATTGTATAGTTCAGAGAATCAGCATTCTGGATTCTTACAAGCCTAGTACCCCTAGGAACTACGACAATACGCCTAGGGTACCAAGTGAAGGAACTTTTTTAAATGTTTACACAATAAAAGATAAGCCTTAAATATTCTATTTCAATCTCCTTCTCATTGAAAATATTATAAGCACTTATTTTACTTGTTTCGTAAGAGTAAATGGTCATTTTATGACACTAAAACACTTATAATGGTATTTTATTGCTTAGGAAGAATCGCATTTTTGTCTTAAGGAGTTTTATGTAACTTGCACACAACTTGGTTCATAATCAATCCCCATTTAGCTGCGGTGAACCAAGCCCAGTCCACCAAATAATAAATAAAGGGCTTAGGATCCTATTTTTACTTGGGCCTGGGTACTGTCCAAAAAATGACCCTCACATTTTGGCGACTCCACTAGGAACTGGGAAAAAGGAGAGGGAAGAGGCAGTCCCTTCGTAAGCATGGCTCTAAAGCTAGGAAACACCAAGAGGAAGGAAAGTTCATCTTAGTGCATTCAACATCAAGATCCCAAAAGTGCGGATTTTTCCAAAGAACGTTCCATCAAGGGACTCTATATGGAATTTTGGGGAACTTCCGAACACAAGATAAGTTTTATGCATCATTATTTTCTCCATTTTATATTTTGAACATAATGGATCATTGCTCTACTCTTTACAAAAGGGGGGATAAGAGGAGTCATGTAATAATATTTTAACAATCATGATATTGTCTCATTGCTTTAAAGAAAAAATGGAGAAGTGAGCAAAAAAAGAAAAAAGAAAAGAAAAGGAGATTGATGAAATGAAGATTGTATGAGCTACATAATAAAGCAATTGCCCCACATTTGGGGGCTAATGTATTTTCTTTTTCTTTTTTTATAAAAAAAAATTCATGATATTGTTTCATTTGTTTAAAAAGAAAAAGAAGAAAAAGAAGTAAGCGAATCAAAGAGGCTTGATGAAATGTAAATTACATAGCAAAAACAATTGCCTCACGTTGTGGGGCTAAGGAATTTTGCAGCAACTTGATAATAATATCATATGGCGCAGGTTATCAAAATGGACGAGTTCCTTGGTTCCAACTATGGATCCTTTATTCCGGCAAATTCCTGCAAATTCTAGGAGATCCTTGACTCCAAGAAAGTAAAGCCTGGGAGATCCTTGATCCCAACAAAGTTAAGGAGATCATTTATTCTAGCAAGGCTGAGTACACCCTTGATTCTAGCAAAGTCTAGGAGATCCTTGACTCCAAGAAAGTAAAGCCTGGGAGATCCTTGATCCCAACAAAGTTGAGGAGATCCTTTATTCCGGCAAGGCTGAGTACACAAAGTAAAGCCTGGGAGATCCTTGATCCCAACAAAGTTAAGAAGATCATTTATTCCAGCAAGGCTGGGTACACCCTTGATTTCAGTAAAACCTAGGAGATCCTTGACTCTAAGAATGTAAAGTTTGGGAGATCCTTGATCCTATCAAAGTTAAGGAGATCCTTGATTCCAGTAAAATAAAATAAAAAAACTGAGTAGTTCTCTGGTTCTAGCCATGGTTCTAGCAAAATGAAGTAGTTCCTTGGTTCCCGAAAAAAAATTTAAGTTATTCCTTGATGGAATTGTTTTCTTATTCTAGTAAAGTGGAATAGTTCTTTGGTTCCAACAAAGTTGAAGTACTTCCATGAATCCAGCAAAGTAAAATGGTTTATAAAAAAAAATGGAGGCAACTGAAAAATGGATAGAAGTTCCACAATAGCATCAAAGAAGGTGGATTAAGAATGATTCAACAACAGCCCCAAGCCCTGGGGGCTAAAGCCTATTGTGTGGTGGACCTTGAATATATTTTGAGGAAAATCAATAGAAACACTATATCGCAAGTCAGCAGCAAAATCAACATTATTGAAAACTCAACAACTATACAATGCATCTATCATTTCTTGCAACTCAACAATTGGACTCACCCATGGAAATAACAAGATTTGGAGAAGCTATAGAGTCCACTGAAGGGCACGTACAACTAGCTCTAAAGGCCAACCATGACATCACAAGTACTGTCTGATCCTCTCAATGTACCATTAGTACATGAAATAGGGATTGAATGGGAAGCCCACAAAAGTCGCTGCCAATCCTAGTCCTTTCATCCTGCACAAAGTAAACTTTGTGGAAAATATATTTTATGATAAATCGGCTCCAGATGAAGAATATCTCATTGTTAGGATCTCGAGGGCTCCCATCTCTAGGATCCCGGGGGGCTCCTATCCCAGAAGAGGAAGAAACATGAAGGGAGGGCAGAATATTGCTTATGAAGGCACGCGGGACCTGAATATAGCCTATAAGAGGATCCTAGACCACCGCCTTATAAGATAGCCCAAGAAGAGATCCTGGAGGAACCTGGGGATACGATGAGTCAGAATATCCCATCTATGGATCCCGAGGGGCTCCTATCTCAGAAGAAGAATAAACATGGAGGGAATGTAGAATATTACTTATAAAGGTACGCAGGACCTGAATGTAGTGTGCAAGAGGATCTTGGATCACCATTTTACATGATAGCCCAGGAAGAGATCCCAAAGGAACCTAAAGTTCAGATCCATGTTCGACCAATTGGGATATAGGCTAGAGGGACCTTAGGGGCTCCTGTCTGGGAAGAAAAAGAAGAATGAAGCAATACTTATGGTTTGAGGGATCCCTTGGACAGAAAAAGACAGAAGAAGGAAACAAGTTCATCAAGATCCCAAGAATGTGTAGCTGTTCGGGAACTCGAAGGAAGGCTAATATACTGCTTATGAAGATCCCAAAGAAACTTATGGATATGGAAAGGAATGCATAAATCCTACCAAAGGAAGAACTAGAAGAGGTGAACTTAGGGGCTAACCCAAGGAACCTGGGGCCTATCCTAATCGGTAGTCAGTTATTGGTATTAAAAAAAAAAAAAAAAAAAAAAAGTGAGCAACTGGTGGAACTATTGAAAAATATGAAGATTTATTGGCGTGGACTCCTTCAAATTAAATAAGGCACGTCCAAAGGATAAATTTCCTTTGCCTAAACATTGATCTCCTCATAGATCCAACTAAGGCAACAACAATATCAACCATGAAGAGGCATACCACAGTCAAGGAACTCAAAAGCTTCTTGGAAAGAATTTCTTACATTAGGAAGTTCACACCAAGACCAACCTTGGTCACTAGTGGACTATCCAAACTGTTGAAAAAGGAGAATGTTTTCATATGGGGAGTTGAGCATCCAAATGTCTTTCATAAAATTTTAACAGATTGTGAGTCATTTGCCTACCTTATGGGTACTAGTCCATGGCAAAATCATTATTTTTGTACCTGAGATCTCGATCCCAAGCATACAGAGCATTAAAGGATACCGAAATGAGGTATTCTAACATAGAAATGGCATGTTTGGTGGCCATGCATTTCAACAACTGAATCATTACTTTTTATCCCACCAAATCCTATTGGTGACGAGCTCTCATCCAATAAAAGCCTTCCTCCATCAGCCCTTGCAATCTTGAAGAGTAGCCTGATGGTTAATATTAATTTTCCAATACAATATGGGTTTGAAGGATCCCCAGAGCTCTCAAGAGCTAGGATGTAGCGGACTCACTGGCCCAGTTCCCTAAAGAAGAGGAGTACCTATTGAGTGAGAAGATCTCTAAAAAAGTAGTAGCGGTAGAGATCCTTGTAAAGAAACAAACTATGAGGTTTGTGAAGATAGCCTCTAACGAGCATGCCTAGAGAAAGCCTTCCTCTTCTAGGATCCCCGTACAGAATCATCTTGGTGGAGCTCCTCCTAGCCACCAGTTCACCAGTGAGAGTAACCGTAAATGACTCGTAAAAGAAGAGTATTTCCATGAAGTATTTATTCACAACCAAGAGAGGATATTTTAGAAGATCCTTGGAGAAGAAAACAAATCCTTAACCCTTTGGAGAAAAGAAAAGAAATTAGTTCAGTGACCCTACTTGAGAATGGAAGGCTACGAAGGAACCTTTTTTGAAGATTGAAAAATTCAATGGCCATGAACAAATTTTCCAAGTGGCATGGCCTAGGACTTGAGAAAGGGAAAATTTTCCATGTACCTAGCCCAGGACTTGATCATAACAGAAATTTTCCAAGTGACATGGCCTAAGACTTGGGAAGAGCAAACTTTCCATGTACCTGGCCCAAGACTTGGCCAAAACAGATTTTTTCCAAGTGACATGGTCTAGAACTTGGGAAGAGAAAACTTTCCATGTACCTAGCCCAGGACTTGGCTAGAACAAATTTTCCAAGTGGCATGGCCTAGAACTTGGAAAGGGCAAATTTTCCTTGTACCTAGCCCAGGACTTAATCAGAACAGAAATTTTCCAAGTGACATGGCCTAGGACTTGGGAAGAACAAACTTTCCATGTACCTGGCCCAGGACTTGGCCAAAACAAATTTTTTCCAAGTGACATGGCCTAGGACTTGGGAAGAGCAAACTTTCCATGTACCTAGCCCAGGACTTGGCTTAGAACAAATTTTCTAAATACATGGCTCAGAAAGTGGCTAAGAGCAAAAGTTTCCAAGTACGACCAAGAAACTAGTCAAAAGCAAAAGTTTATAGATATAAGCCATAGCACGTCCCAATAAGGCGTGCAGATTGTAAGCATATCCCAATAATGGCTACAACTTGTAGTATGTACCAGTAATGGGTACAAGCTGTAGCACGTACCAGTAATAGGCACAAGCCATAGCACGTCCCAACAAAGGGTGCAAATTGTAAGCGAGGCCTAACGAGGGGTACAAAGAGAAAAAGCCTCAAGTGGGTATGAAAACCCAAAAGTAGGTGTATAAAGTGCACAAGATTGACCTCCTTGAAAGGAATTGGTTCAAGGGAGCCTAAGGAAGCAAGGAAGGCGTAACTTTAAAAAAAAATAATAATAATAATTAAGAGTACATCACTCAAAGTAGCAAAAGCAAGGATAATTTTGCACATCTCTATACAAAGAGATTAGTCAATGACATTGCAAACCAGTTAGCAACATTTCCCTCCTCCTACAAGGTGCAAACTCACCAAAGGTTTAGAGGTACTTAGATTCAAAAAAAGAAAGGTACCCTTTCGATAAGCCCACTCATTAATACCATGTTTGAATATATCAAAACACTGCAAAATGTTGTGCAAGAGGTATCACCCATGCACTAATACTTTATGCATGTAGATTAAAATTAAAATTCTAATCTTTTGGTCTTCTTACTTGACCAATTATCAAAAATCAAAATTTGGAATTCTTGTGTGGTTGAAATCCTTACATGTTTTCATATACATGAAGTAATTTTTATTGCTATGTTTTATTTGGCAATTGGCTTTTCCAGTGCATACACTGAGGGCTAAGATAAGATTAAAAATTTTCCTTGGATATATCTTTCACTTGATGAAAATTGAGAAATCTAGTGCAAACTTTACGGTACATAAGTTCAGCCCTATTATTTTCTTTGGCTTATGAACTATATGGTATGTAGCAATTCAACAACAATATAATCGGTGGCATGATATGTGAATAATTTGTTGCAATCTGAAATATTATAAAATCTCTCACAATCTGTAAAAAGAACAAGGCAAAGATCAAGAGTATCCACAAGAAGAGCAAGGTCTTTAGCTAAAGCAAGGCATGGAGATGTTCTTAAGCCGTCTAAGCCATGTCCTCAAGGAAGTTTCTATCTCTTAATACATCTTGAGAAGAATAGTTAGCCTTGATTAGACTTTAAATCAGCATGTTTATATGATTCAATGACTTATGATATCATGGTCCCATTGGTAAGTCACTATTCATGGACTAAAAATCTCATGTGGCAAATATCTGGGTGTTATTCACTTAGCCATAGCAAGCATGTACTACAATGCATAGAATGTCTTTGGCAAAGTTCATGGGGGCTTCCCTCACTCAATCTATTTTGTAAAACAAACAAAATCTTGTTGACAAAGCAATGCTATCTTATATTGAGATTTAATTTTTGTATGCTACTTTCAAAAAAGCATATCCTAGAATGGCTAGCAAAAACATTAGTGCTAGAAATATACTTTTAGCATCAAATGCAATACCAATATAATATTTGGCTATATATGAATACTTCATCGTCGGTTTGACAAAATTGATTTGTTTTATGGAAATTGAATACCAATCTACAGCTTAATACTAACATGAAGGTTAATTCTAATCTTTGGCAACATGTTAGTTCATTCCATGAAGGAAGTGTAGCAAATCCTTTAGAGTTTTCCTCAAGAATTATTTGGTCTACACATTGGTTCTACAAACTAGGAAAGTGTCCAAGAATAATTTATTTTCTTGCATGTGGGTTACAGGTAACCCACGAGCTCGAGGGGTTAATGTTGAGGGCCAAAATTTTACAAGAAAGCCAATTCCATGAAAAGTAAGGAAAGACCATGGGTTTTAACAAAAGAAGGCCCAATTCATGAAGTTAAGAAGGATCATGAAGGCCCAAAGTCCCAAAAGGAAGGAAAAAAGAAAGGAATAATAATAATAACAAAGAAAAAAAGAAAAGGATCCTGGTTAGGCTAGAGGAAGGATCTCGATCAGGCTAGAGGATATGCAGCAAGAAGAAGGATCCCAGTTAGACCAGAGGATATGCAGCAAAATATATGTTCATATTTCCAACAAAAGCCTTTTAAAAATCCAGTAAAACCAGGTATTATCTTTGTAACCCATGGTCCAAGCCCGTGGGATCCTAAGTAGATAGTAAGGGAGGAATGGTTTGGTCGGTAGGGGAGTGGTTTTTAGTGAAAGTAGGATCCCGAGGGTTTCCCTTGGTTCATATATTTGCTTGGAATGTATAAACCAATGGAAAACTCAGTTCCCCCATGTGCATGACACCTCTCCACAATTTCCTCTCAATTGTCATTTTCAACAAAGCTGTCATAGTACACTAAGCAACCCACCCATTCCTGTGACTTTCCAAGAATGAATCTTTCATTTATAGCTAAAGCCAAATGCCCATTTTGAGTTATAATTGCCTAAATAAGCTAAACATCTGCCCAATGCACCTTTTTAGGTTCCAGAGGACATGGTTTTACCCAGCAGACTTGGGGCGTCCTCGCTCGGGGTACCAGACGAAGTCTGCTATAAAAGGAACACTAATGTATAGCAGCATGGGGTGGGGGGGGGAGAAAAATGGGGATTTAGAGGGTTAGTTCAGTGGTTCAAAAGATATATTCTTAGAGTTTTAATAGCCCAGCAAGGAAGAGAAAGAAAGAAACAAAATAAGAGAGCCAAGGTGATGGAATTTGTCTCATATCCTTGAGATCATTCAAAATATCACTTAGCCTCCAAAGAAATATATGCATAAACATGCACACATCAAATATCACTCTCTCCCACAAAAATCATCCTCACTGAACTATCTTGGAAGGCAATGTCCAAACAAAGCCACTTGGACTTAAGTTCCAAATCCCACAAGTCTTGTGCAAAAGCACTAAGTCTGTGAGAATTGGGGCCAGGATCCTCGTGGCTGAATCATTCTCATGAAATTCATTTACATATATGAATATGTATTAAAATGTATATCCTAATCTAAGAGACTAAAAATTATTTGAAGATATGTGTATTGTATAGTGTGTTCTTATGTAGGACCTATAGAGGTAAAGAGAAATGACAAAACTCTATTGCATAATAAGTATGAAGAAAGATCGTATAGTTTAGAGAATCAGTATTCTGGGTTCTTACAAGCCTAGTACCCTTAGGAACTACGACAGTACGCCTGGGGTACCAAGTGAATGAACTTTTTTAAATGTTTACACAATAAAAGATAATCTTTAAATACTCTATTTCAATCTCTTTCTCATTGAAAATATTATGAATACTTATTTTACTTGTTTTGTAAGGGTAAAGTGTCATTTTATGACACTAAAACACTTATAATGGTATTTTATTGCTTAGGAGAAATCGCATTTTTGCCTTGAGGAGCTTTATGTGACTTATGCACAACTTGGATCATAATCAATCCTTATTTAGCTGCGATAAACCAAGCCTAGTCCATCAAACAACAAGTAAAGGGCTCGGGATCTTTGTTTCTACTTGAGCCTGGGTACTGTCCAAAAAAGGGTCCTCACACACGTCCTAGTGAGTATAGTGTATTATACAATTAAGAAAGTAATGAAATATTTTGCATTGTTTTAAGCATCCTTAACGCTTTATTTTGTGTCGTTCTATACCATTTCGTTCCTTTGCTTTTTTTTTTGCTGTTCAATGCATATATTTCTTGTTTGTTAGCATGTATGTGTTGTAGAATTCATGCTCTGTGCACCATCTGGTTCGAAATCAGTCCAATTAACTGTGGTGAACCAAGCCCAGTCCCTTAAAACAACAAATAAATGGTCTAAAATCCTTATTTCTACTTGGGCTTAAATACTGTCCTAAAAGGACCCACACAAATTTTACACATAATTTTCACATTTTTTAAGTATGTATATATTTAATACGTGAAATGAGTGATGTGTATGAATAATATATACTAACAAATGTGCAATAATCATACCCATAATTTAATAATTCATATTTGTTGAATTTGGGGAAAAAAATAACAATTTAATATATATATATATATATATATATATAATTGAACCTAACATTCTCAAAAATTAAAGGATGAACTCTTGTTATTTGTTTGTTACCAGGGATCCTGGAGAACCAGGACAATAAAATAGAGACAAAACTTAGCGAACACGCTAGATAGCAAGATGACAATAACTATTGATTATTCTTAATTATTGAATATATATATATATATATATATATAAAATCGAACCTAACATTCTCAAAAATTAAAGGATGAGCTCTTGTTATTAGTTTGTTACCAGGGATCCTGGAGGACCAGGACAATAAAATAGAGACAAAACTTAGCGAACACGCTAGATAGCAAGATGACAATAACTATTGATTATTCTTAATTATTGAATTTATTGTATGGTCCACTAAAAGGATGAACTCTTTGATGCGCAGTTGGTGAAAACTGATCAAAAGAGAGTCATACAAGAAATACTTGCTAGTAATCAAAACAATAATAACAGAAAATCTGTAGTATTCTAACTCAGATCAACACCAAAGCAGCAATGAAAACCAGATCGATGTGTCCCATATATGATCATGAACAAACAAGTTTAATTCATTCAGTACTATTGGCCTTCTCCTCCAAATACTTCTGCTTCTCTTCCTCAGTCATGAAAGCTGTAACTGGGAAAGACTTTCCAATTCCCATAGGTGTCTTGAAATATATTTTCTTGCTTGCAGGGTCATCTATGCTCATCTCAGTTATAGGCACCCACAAAAACACTTGCTTGCTCTTAATACCAGTCATCTTCTTCATCTTGAATTTCTCCACGTATGCTGTCACCTCTATGGAATAACTCACCCGGGTGTTGCTCCCAACAAAGAAATGCTCATATGGGGCCTTTTGTTTCATCCAAACAAACCCAGTTTCTCTAACTCTTCCACACTCTTCAAGGTCCTGCAATGGAAGAACACCCTTGGGGAAACCTAGCTCTTCCAAGAGATCTATGGAGTGGCGGTAACATTCTTCAGGACCATGCACAATCTCTGCCCCGGCACGCTCGTCCTGATCCCTTGATTTAATG
Organism: Quercus agrifolia; assembly: GCA_029955455.1. Lineage (NCBI taxonomy): Eukaryota > Viridiplantae > Streptophyta > Magnoliopsida > Fagales > Fagaceae > Quercus > Quercus agrifolia. The sequence continues at coordinate 66,892,772 of JARQAD010000001.1, read as the reverse complement.
CTATTGCTAGCCATTTTGAGTTAGTCACAGAACAATTTTTTGATGGGTTTGTGACTTTGTGTTGAGGAATGGAAAACATGTGTGATCAGATTTATACATATGATGTATGGCATAGAGTCATGGACTATAGGGTTCGAGAGGTGGTTGGCTGGAGGTTGAGCTAAATAGGGTTATTGAAGAGAGTGGTTAACCAAATTAACGCGTAATTGCTGACTTTGTCGGCGTAATCAAGTCACCTGTACTGTATTTTTTTTGGTAACCCACCTGTACTGTATTCATTCTTTGAAAAGAAGAATTCTCATTACTCGCTTTATTATGGGTAGGCTTAAATTCTCTTCCTTAACTTTTAAGGAAATAAAAGTTACCAATACTGATGAGTTAGCTAGCCAAACACGCAAGTTCGGAGTCTTTGATTGCCTGACCATGTGTTTAATTTGAAAATGAGACGAAGTTTGAAATGGGTTTTGGGCCTTTTGGCAATGGTGGAAATAGTGCCAAAAAAAAATTCCAAGTTTTTTGGGAACAAACAGTGTGGCTCTAGGAAATTTGTTCAAGGTGTTTTTTAAGAAATATAAATTATATAATCTTATTTCCTTTTAGTCTTTAGGTAATTAAGTTTGATTCAATGTTATTAATTACGTACCATTTCGGCCGGAATGGCCGAAAAATACCATGCTGGTAAACAAACTGGAATAGTAACCCACCCTATTCCACTTTGAAAAAATTTTAGGTTGTTCTAGTTTATTTCGGGTGTTTTGGGACGTTTCAATAAATACTGGCAAAAATTCAAGATTTAGCCAGCATGAATTTTGTGCTTTAAAAAAAAAAAAAGTTCTTAAAACCAAAACAAATTTGCATTTTGTACGTCGAAAAATCTCAAAAGGAAAAAAAACGAAAATAAAAGAAATGAACAAAGGTACCTTTACAACTAAAAAAAAAAATCGTATTGAGAAATTTGAAACTCAACTTGAGAAGAAAAACTATCGCACTGGTACTGGTAGAAGACACAGAAGTTACGAACAAAGAGGAAGGCAAAACTTAAATGTAAAAGTGTAGATGAAGATGTAATAAAATTTAAAACATAGATGTAAAAGTATCTGGGAACTGTTGAAATTTTTTTGCTGAAAATACTGTAGATAAATGTAAAAGTTAGTTGAAATAGTACAGTAGAATCCATGAATAGTACTAAAAAGTGCAGTAGGGCCTATGAATAGTAGCAAAAATAAGCTGAATAGTAAAATAAGATGGCTAAAAATAATTTATCCAAACAAAAATAAACTGAATAACCCACCCTATAGTAAATAATTATTTTACTATTCAGCTTATCTTTGCTACTATTCATGAGCTTCACTGCACTTTTTGGTACTATTCGTGAACTTCACTGTATTATTTCAACTAACTTTTACATTTATTTACAATACTTTTATCAATAAGTTTTCAGTTTTAGTAAAATAAGCAGTATCCAAACAGACCCGAAGTGTAAAAATCGAGGAGACAGAAGATACTGTAGATAAATGTAAAAGTTAGCTAAAATAGTACAGTAGGGTCCATGAATAGTACTAAAAAGTGCAGTAGGGCCTATGAATAGTTGCAAAAATAAGCTGAATAGTAAAATAAGATGGCTAAAAATAATTTATCCAAACAAAAATAAACTGAATAACCCACCCTATAGTAAATAATTATTTTACTATTCAGCTTATCTTTGCTACTATTCATGAGCTTTACTGCACTTTTTGGTACTATTCGTGAACTTCACTGTATTATTTCAACTAACTTTTACATTTATTTACAGTACTTTTATCAATAAGTTTTCAGTTTTAGTAAAATAAACAGTATCCAAACAGACCCGAAGTGTAAAAATCGAGGAGACAGAAGATGTGTGTGGTTAAGAATAAACAAGAGAAAAACCCAGCCTTTAGTAGTTTTATTATAAATTTTTTTTTTTTGAATTGAGTTTTTCCTTTTTGCTTGAAAAATCCCAATATATTGTTAAGTTGCTCTAATTATAGACCAAAACTTAATTTTATTGGCATAAAAAAAAATTAGGGCGGTCCCAAAAAAGTTTTTTAAAGGTAAATAAATATAAAATTTTAAATTATTATATATATAAATTTTGTTTTCTAGGTCAGGGTGGTCCTGGGACCTCCTTGGCCATAAGGTGGCGCTGCCACTGGGAACAAATGAAGTCTAGTGTTAGGAAGTACTAATTATCAAATTTCTAACTACTCTATTGCCATTAGTGTTTTATTAATTTAAAAATGACACAAGTTTGAAGTCTAGTGTTAGGAAGCATTATTTATCAAATTTCTACCTACCCTATCGTGTTTTGGCAATGTAAGCTAGACCGATTTGTGAATGATAAGGATGCTGTGGGTTCCGGTTTTTTCATTTTAAGAAGGAATGTCACATTATCAAGACACCAAAAGGAAGAAAGAAATGATTTTATTAATTTTAATATTCTATTTTTGGTGTGTGTTAATCAAAATTGTCACAATCTCTTCATCCCAACTTAGATGGGGTTCGACATGAAAGTCTTTGGACACAATAAAACCCCATAAAATTTTCACATCAAGTTTTTTTTTGAGTTGTGATGGATATACTTATGGTGGTCTGACGTATTTCAACTTCTTGTAAAAATTTTATAAGATTTTGTTGTGACTGCACAAGAACCCACAATGTCTTTGAGTGAGAATGAGAAAACGAATATGTGTGTCTGTGTTTTGGGTTATCTTACAATGAGGAATTATTCAAGCAAGATTTTCAAGATGCCTGCTACTAAACTCTGTTTAGAATATTTTTATTTAATTTATGGAACATGTCTAGTTCTAGTATGGAAAAATTTTTGTAACGATAAACAAAGATAATAAATATATATATATATATATATATATATATATATGAAGAAGTGGTGTCGCAATGTTTGGTTAGACTATTCTACTTCCTTTTGATAAGATACCTTGCAAATCCATGGTGAGAGACTGTGAATTTTTAAGTGTAAAAGTCAACTTCTTTGTAATAAAATTGACTACATAATATTAATGTGTGTTCTAGTTAACTCCAATTGATAAAGTCTCTTATAATCAAATAAAAGATTTAGAGTTCAATCATTCGCCTACATAAAAAACAAATTGATGTTTTAGTCTGATGATAAAAGAGCAACTATCAAGAAGTGGTGTTGCAATGTTTGGTTAGACTATTCTACTTCCTTTTGATAAGATACATCGCAAACCCATGGCAAGAGATTGTGAATTTTTAAGTGTAAAAGTCAGCTTCTTTGTAATAAAATTGATTACATAATGTTAATTTAGGTTCCAGTTAGCTTTAATTGGTAAAATCTATTATAGTCAAATAAACGATTTGAGGTTTGATCACTCGTTTACATAAAAAAACAAATTGATATTTTAGTATGGTGATAAAAGAATAACTATTAAGAGTGAACACCATAAAAAATAAAATAAAGACCACTGGCCCAAAAATAAGAAAAGTAGACATAGACGTTATGGACAACTCATTTCTTCCAAGGAAGTAACAAACAATCTAATGATTCACGATGGGCCCAACCTATAATTACACCGGGCCAGTTTTAGTCATGATGTTTTTTGGTTCTTTTGGACCCTAATTTGAGGACATTCATCTTAGACATGATCAAGGATTCAAGTTCATACTCTATCTTTTAATCAAAAGAAGGAAAAAGAAAAGAAAAACTAAAAAGGATCACAGTAATGATCAATCCAAGTGGTACTAACAATGTCATTGATTATGCAAACACTATTGATGCTCCCTCTGTATTCAACTTTCCAAACCCTTCATCCGATTTTGCTAATTGCTTCATTTTATATTACATTTCCCATGTTAAAAAAAAAAAAAAAAAAAACCAGGAAATGATAAGAATTAAGAAGATACGACGAGACCCAGTTAATAGACATAAAAAATAAAGATGCGTCCTCATGGTTAATGTGACTTTTTTTAGATTGGAGTGTAGGGCAAAGCAAAAGCATGTGGTCCGGCATGATTGAGTGTTTTGTTTTTGTTCCCCCCATCTCATACTCAATACTATATACTCTTTCATTTACGTATTAGCTGGTCTCCCATGCGATGAATTCTATCCTTATTATCTCCCACCATTTTACAAACCTCATTTTTTGTCTTTTGACTTTTGTTTTAGCTTTATTTTATTTTTTGTTCTTTTCCTAATCTTTCTCATCTTGAGGTAGGTAAAGTTAAAGGTTACTGATGTAATGAGCCACATCCAAGGAAAAAGTTGTGGGTGGTATTGTTTTGTGAGGGAAGTAAAATAAGAGAATAGTCAAAAGATTAGATGGATGTCCAGTCTTTTTCTATTGGTCATCGATTGGACCGCTGACATTAGTCGTATTTTAAAATCTAAGAATCAAAACAATATAATAGTGTAAAATTTAATTTATGGGAAGATGGACTTCCCTTGATTTTGAACAAGTATTTTTAGATACGCTTTTTATAAAATTTTAGTTCTATAATTCGTGGTATAGTTAAGTGTCTATTTGTTTCTATAATAAAAAAGTATCTATATTTTCTATGTAGCAACTCAGCAAATAATTAGACTTTCCTTATACAACTTGACAACTTGACAACTTGTTGTAAAACCACTGTGAGCAAATTACAAAATTCTCCTATAGTTTGGGGATGGTTCTAAATTAAACCCTATGTTTTTAAACTATTAACATGAATTTTTTAAATCATTTCATTATACACACTCAATGAGTATCTTTTTTTTTTTTTTTTTTTAATTTCAATTTATGGTGTCTGCTTTGGATGATGATTCTTTATCATCAGATCAAGACATCAATATACACACTCAATGAGTATCTATTAACTAAAACTAACATAAATTCACATCAGTTGTGACTAAAGTTATCTAAACACAATAAATATTTTCATGTGAAATTATGAGGTCTTTATAATTACTATATATAAAAGTCAATCATTTAATTATTGTTATCAAGATATTCATAATAAAATTACATATTATACATGCTCAAGTCTAAATTATATTATATCATATATTATATAGCATAGAATAAAAATTGCTTCATAAACATTATAGTTGCATAAATTGGATGCACTCTCCTATTTTTGGTAATTTTTTCTCTTATGACATATGACACACTATAAGTATATTAAAATGATTAACAATATTGTGGGTTCCAGTTAGTTCAACTGGTAAAGTCTCTAATGGTTGTATAAGAGACTAGGGCTCAATCCCTGCCTACACCAAAAATTGATTGGTGTTTTGGTATGGTGATAAAGAGTTATCACCAGAAGCGGACGCCATAGATTGAAACTCTCTAAAAAAAAATGATTAACAATATTTACTTTGAATGAAATTCAATTGCCAAAATTTTAAAAACACTATTTCTATTAAATTTGTACTAATAAGAGTTATAAATTTAAATGAATTTCATTAATTATTTTATACTATTTAATAAATATCCTAATTGTTTTGTTTTAATAATAATGATTAGATGTATACATTGTACACGTATTGTGTAACTCAAGTTTTTTTTTTTTTTTTTTTTGAGGGGAAACTCAAGTTGTATACTTTAACTTGAACACTATTACCAAAATTTTAAAATACTATTCAAATTAAAAATTAATTATCAAAATTTCTACCAAGAGTTTTCATTCTTTATTCTAAAATACCTATGATTTTTTTTTTTTGATAAAAATATACCTATGATTTTCATTAAACGGTGCATATAACTAGCATAACACTAATCAAAATTTTTTTTTTTTTAATAAAATATTTCCATCTTTGTCACATTTGACTTTTTTTATTTACTCAAATCTTTGACATGTAGTTTAATAATTATAAATAAATAAAAGAAGTTAATAACACCCACATTCGGATCATTTATTTATTTATTTAATTTGTATGGATTAAGATAAATGGGCAGAACCGGACCTTCCAAGTTCCAATTCTTCGATTCGATCTACCTTTCTTTCTTTTCTTTCTCTCTCTTTCTCATAAGTCTTTAAATAAAAAAATCAGAGAGATTCGCATACCGAAAGAGAGAGAGAGCAAAAAAAAATGAATCCACAAAATATTATAGTTGTGCTTTTGCAGCAATAATTATTGCATTTCATGGAAAGAGAGCTCTGCTCTCTAAAAAAGCTAGTAGAAAGAAGAACGCACAAATAGAGATTATATCATAGGTAGTGTGTAATGGTGGTGTTGCCCATATCGACAAAAACGACGACGTGGTGGAAGGAGAAGAAGAAACAACAAAATACTACTAGTTTTGGTGGTTGTGGTGAGGGCTTAACGGTAATTTCACGCTGCTTCTTCTTGTTGATGCTATTCTTGTCAACCGGCGGTGATGGTAACAAATCGATCTTGCTCGTCGAAGCTAACAGTCACGGCGGCGGCGGAGGTGGTGGCGTCGGCGGAGGCTGGGCTTCCTCGGCGTCTTCCAATGTCGGAATAGCCATCATCGTGACGGCCATGGCCGGAATTGCCTTGGCCGCCACCGTCGTCTACTCTCGTAGGTAACACCGAAAACCAAAAAACCGAAGCAAGAAATTGAAAATTGCAATCGATCTGAGCCGATTTCCAATTCATGAAACCCTAGAAAACTGAGAAGTACTTTTTTTTTTTTTTTACCTTTTGATTTTACTTTTTCTACTTTTTCCGTTTTGTTTCTTAGGGTTTGAAATTAGGTAGATACATAGATAGATTGAAATAGATGATTACGGAAGAGAAACCTGTAATGAGAGCCCTACGGCGAAGTCAAACTTCTTCACCGTCGTCAAATTCATCTTCATCTTCACCGTCGTCGTCGTCGTCGTCGTCATCGTCGTGGATTCATTTGAGATCGGTTTTGTTAGTCGTTGCTTCATCATCATCGTCATCACAGTCACAGTCACAGTCGTCATCATCATCCTCACCAATTCCCACTGATCGGTGAGTTCCTGAATTTTCGACCAAAAAGTACCATTTGTTTTTTTTCGTTTCAATTCAGTTTCGCTTTTCGCTACTTTTTTTTCTCTTCAGATCCCGATCTGTACAGTACTCAATTTGTTTTTTCTGATTCCAAACTACTATTAGTTAGTTGAAGCACTCTCTTTCTTAGATTCAGATTCTCTCTCCCTCTCTCTTTCTCTCTCTCACTCTCTCTCTCTCGCGCGCGCGCATAAGACTTAGCTTATACGGCTAGTTATACAGTGATTGTGATAGTAAATTTTGTTTTTTCCCTCAATTTTTATATTTTGTTTGTAATAAAAAATGTGATTGTGATAGTTGCTGCTGTTGTTGTTGTTGTTTTTTTTTTTTTTTTTTTAATTTTTTTTTTTCAATGTTATAAATTTTGAATTTTGAGTATGAAAATGTTAGAAATGAACTCCACGCTATTTGTTTTGATTACGATATCATTTTCAAAAGCACTCATTATTACTGTCTATATGTAAGCATTGATGGGAGGATGTCTCTGTTGCATAGTGTGATGATAGATTTAGCTGTTGGGTGTGGTTTTCCTGTTCTTAAATTATTGGAAATGTGTTGCTTTCGGATTCAATGGGTTTTTCATGCACATCAAACGTAGTCTCGATATAATTAATGTTTGCACGATGGGATAGAGGCTGATTTTATTTGCGCTTTCAATGCATGCATATAGGGATAGTTTTTAATGATTGATGAGTTAAACTGATGCATTCGCTCTTCATATAAGAGTGTTACTTGCTTTAATGCGCATATAAACGTTTTTACTTGTTTCCCCCCATCTGGGAAAAGTATTTAATTTGTTTCTTCTTATATTCAGGGGAAGTCTTAAATCACCTTGGTCACGTAAGAGAAGAAAACATGCCCTTCTTCCCAAACAATGGAAGAGGTTCTTTACACCAGATGGAAGGCTCAGCGATGGTGGAGCCAAGTTTCTGAAGAAAGTTCGCAGTGGAGTATGTCATTGATTTTTCTCAGACTTAATTATTTGCTCTTTTGTCAAATTTTAATTTTAGATTTTTTTTGTCTTTTTGTTTTTGGTTGCTTATGTTTTTCCCTGTATATTTGTTACTGCTGTGAAGATTTGATTCCTTATATCTCTGATTCAGGGTATTGATCCAAGCATTAGAAAAGAGGTTTGGCCGTTCCTTCTTGGAGTGTAAGCATTTCCATAACTGTATCTTTCTGTATGGATGTCTGTGTGTGCAATTGCATATACTTATATTTTTCTTTCCTCTCTTTGATTTTAGAACTTTTAGATAGATTTTGTTATCTTCAATAATTTTTTGTTACATTTTTAGTCATCATGCTCAGGTTAGCCTGGTCTTATGAATTGCTTGATCCATGGCTGACTGTAAGGCTTGGGTGATTTGCAATATTCATGTCTGACCCTTGTCCTGGATCCTTATTCATTCTTGTCTTAGACTCAAAATCTGGTTAAATACTTATACTTCTCATAATTCTACAAGTGTCTAGTGCTTGTCATATGGGATGAATGAGAGGGCTGGGGTACTGATTGCTGGCTTGCAAATAACTGTCCTTGTCCTTGGGTGATTTGTAATATTTATGTCTGATCCTTGTCCTGGATCCTTATTCATTCTTGGCTTAGACTCAAAATCTGGTTAAATACTTCTCATAATTCTCCAAGTGTCTACTGCTTATCATATGGGATGAATGAGAGGGCTGGGGTACCGATTGCTGGCTTACAAATAACTGTGTCCTTGTCTGGCAACCTAAATTTAGGTTTAGGTGCTTTTGTAACAAAACTTTTTTATGTAACTACTTGTTTGAAAAATTCATTGTGTTGACTCTAGTTTGCTTGAAAGAAGCTTTAAGAAGTAGGCTTCCAGCACTACCATTATGGCTGCTAGGTATATTGACTTATGTTGAGAAATTCTTCTTGTCACATAGAGAAAACAGGCATAAAGATTTCTATTTAATAGTGCTTTCATCTATGTTATTGGTTTTTTTTTTTGTTCACTGGATGCTGGTTGTTAATTTAATGGCCAAATTGCTCTTGATCTCCTTGCATGTATTGACTTATATTTGCATGTGCAACAGCTATGACATGAACAGTACTCAGGAAGAAAGGGATTTGATCAAAGAACAGAAAAGGTATGTATTGTCATTACATTCATTGGGGCTCTCCTATGCAATTATTCAACAGTTATCATTTAATATTTGGTAGAGCATATTCATTCCTATGTTTTCCACCTCCCTCCCCTTCTTCCCTCCTCTTCTTTTTCCCCTAGTTATTGTTCTTTTTTTCTGATGCAGAAAAGAATATGGTAGCCTGCGGAAGCAGTGCAAGCAAATTTTAAAACGCAGTGAAAAGAGCTTAAAGTTCAAGGAAACTTCTGGGATCAGTAGCAATGAGGGCAGTGGGGATTTTAGTCAGGTTTTAGATTCTTCTTGCTCAGAAGACATGGCCAGTGCCAGTAGGTCCCCTTCGATCTTTGGAAGAACGTTGACCGAGGATCCAGATCCCCCTATCTGGGATCAAGCCCTTCAATCCCCTTCATTATTGGAAGAAGATGGTGATAAGAGTGGACTAACTGGTGAAGACGCCTCTGCTGGTGATACGGAGTCATCTGATTCTGACTCCTCGGAAGAACCTGAAGACATGCAACCTTTACTTGCCACCAAGGGAAGTGAAGAAAATTATCTTGATGAGCCTGCTAAGCAGAATTCATCTTCCACTGATTTAGAAAACAAGTCTCCCTCCAACACTGAAAACAAGCCCAAACCATTCAATGCTGAAGACTTTGCCAAATGGCAAAGAATCATCCGTCTTGATGCTTTGCGGGCAAATGATGAATGGATTGCCTACTCGCCATCACAGTCTGCAGTGTCAGAGATCAAAGCTCACCAGTTAGCAGATAGTGTCAGGTTGAAGGAATATGATCACTTGGAGCCATGCAGAGTTTTTCATGCTGCACGCATGGTTGCTATCCTGGAAGCCTATGCACTACATGATCCTGAGATTGGTTACTGCCAGGGTATGAGTGATCTACTTGATCCAATAATCACAGTGTTTGAGGAGGACCATGAAGCCTTCTGGTGTTTCGTGGGTTTCATGAAAAAAGCTCGGCATAATTTCCGACTTGATGAGGTGGGAATTCAGAGGCAGCTGAAAATTGTTTCCAAGATTATCCAACGCAAGGATATTCATCTCTACAGGCACCTGGAGAAGCTTCAAGCAGAGGATTGCTTTTTTGTGTACAGAATGGTGATTGTTCTTTTCAGAAGGGAATTAAGCTTTGAGCAGACACTATGCCTCTGGGAGGTAATATGGGCTGATCAGGCTGCGATTAGAGCAGGGACTGCAAAGTCTACTTGGGGGAGAATAAGGCTGAGAGCCCCTCCTAATGAGGATTTGTTGCTTTATGCCATATCAGCCTGTGTGCTGCAAAAGAGGAAGCTGATAATAGAGAAGTACAGCTCCATGGACGAAATTATGAGGGAGTGCAATAGCATGGCTGGCCGTCTCGATGTTTGGAAGCTTCTAGATGATGCTCATGATTTGGTGGTCACCCTCCACGACAAGATTTAGGAAAACCCATCTCCAATGCTTAGGCCTTCTTTTCTTCAATCTTCCTCGGATTCCCTTTTCTTTTATGACTTTTAATTTGTTTGCTGCAACTATGAACTATCCCTTTAAAACAAAAGGGATCTTTCAGGTTGCTTCACACTGCTTGATACTAAAGTCTAATGGGCAATATCTATGATCAGTAAATTATGGGATTATAATGCATGCCCGCACTCGGGGCTCATTTGAGTGATGGTGGCGACACTTCTAATTTAGTTTGTTAGAATTAGGGTACTTGTATTTTATTTATATCCTCATAAACTAAGGTGATTTTCATTTTGCAATGTTTTCTCTGGACTTTAATTTGAACAATCAACCTCTAATGTGTAATTAGTTCACTAGTGTGATTGTGTGATAATGTGCTCAGAATGGACCGGGAATCATTTGAAATTGAGAGTATTCATAATCTAAATTGTCGTCTTTTAAATTTTTTTTTTAAAAAAAGGCTTAAGTATTAATGATCTGAATTAAATTTTACATGTGCAAATTTGCTACGTCATACTCAATTAGATTCCAAAAAAGAAAAAGAAAAAAAGAAGCAAAGTATTAATAATAAAATTAACTCTCGGTTTGCTTTAGAGAAGGATCATATTCTTCCGTGTGTATGAATTTCATGATTAGATTGTCATGGAGATTTGAGTATTCTTCACAATTGGAAGCAACTGATCATATTCTCCCAACCCAAGTTTACGAATTTCATGACTAGATTGTCATGGAGATTTGAGTATTCTTCACAATCGAAAGCAACTAAGTTGTAATTTATGCTTTTGTCTTTGTTTTGGCAATAATGTTTTCTCGAAAATGAGCTATATTCTAAAAAGTATTTTCTATAAAATTATTTCATTTTTCTATATTTGGTAGTTGTAGAGTCGTAAAGCCCAGTGATCCGCATCCACCTCTTATACTGGGCCTGAGGCCTATGCCAAAACTCATAATCGCATATGAAGAAGACAAGGGTGATCATGGCTGCCCAAAAAACTGTGTCGAGCCTTGGCTAGCTAAGGCCGAGGTAGGAGAAGTGCCACTTACTGACAAATGCAATCTCCTAAAACCTCCCAAAGAAAAAGATAAGTACAATAAGTAAGCACACTGGAGCATGGCGGTAGAGCAATTCCAAGAAAAGCTGTTGTCTCCCCATTAAATGCACCACAACTAACACTCTGGGCGCATTAATGTGGAGAAGACCCTTAAATAGTATTGCCTTGACTACCCCGACTCACAGAAGGCCTGAGGGAGTGTCTGATGGGACAAGCACTCCAGTAGTGGCCTAAATGATCAACAAGTATAGGATCAAGATGGTTCGAACGGAACTCTATAATGTAAAAGGCCCTTCATAGAGAGAGGGAGGGAAATTTGGAGGAGAAGGCACTGTAGTAGTTTGAGCCATATTTGTAACTGTTTTCAATTAATATATACAAGAACACACCTCCCTAGATTATGTCGAGGACAAGTTTATTTAGATAACTCCAATTCGTTCCTGTTTGATCACCTTTTAAAGTCCATTCTAGTTGTTATCCCACTCATTGAAACTCAGTTCTTCTACCCACTATTTACAAATTTATTGTATTGGGCTTGTTGAGCTTGAACTCACTTGTTTTATAGGAACAGTGTTCGAACCCAATCCCTACAATTGGCGCCGTCTGTGGGAAGAACTTGTGTGTTAGTGAGTGCAACAATTAGACATGGTAAGATCAGGTCCACACCAGGAAAACCCGCACCAAGCAAGTTCCCAACGGACAGAACCCATAGGGTCCCAGCAACAGGGTAATTTTGCTGGCCCTAATTATGAACAAAATCAGGAGAATGAAAGGAATCGAGAGGGAAGCGTGAATACCACCCAGACGAGCAAAAGCCACTCCCAAGTGGGCAGTTGCATATCCCAGAGACGAAACAACAATCAAATCATGCAGCAAGAGATAGATGACTTGAAAAAGAAATTGCGTCGTGCGCAGAGGAGGCAGTCTCCTTCCAGTTCTGACATATCCTCTAATGACGATGAAGACGGAAATTATAGGCAAAGGTCAATAACTCCTCCAAGTGAGACATTCTCCTATGAAGATGAGCACCATCATAGACGAAAACATAAAGGCCCATCTAGTAGAGGCTTGGGTAATGATGTCATGAGTAAGACTCTAGATTAGATTTCTAAGTCACCCTTCATGCGCAAGATAGAAGGGGCTAGGCTACCTCGGTGGTTCCATTAGCTTACGTTCACCCTTTATAATGGTTAGATAGACCCCATAGAGCACGTGAGCCAGTTCAATCAAAGAATGGCCGTCTACTCCAAGAACGAAGCTCTGATGTGCAAGGTCTTTCCGTCCAGCCTAGGACCTGTAGCGATGAGGTGGTTCAACGACTTGAAGATGAACTCCATAGATTCCAATAAATAGCCTATCCAAGCCTTCGGCTCTCGCTTCATTACGAACACCAGGGTTCCTCGGCCTCTGAGTTCGTTGTTGTCATTATCCATGCATGAGGGAGAAACTCTAAAAGCGTACTCGAACAGATATTGGGAAATGTATAATGAGATGGACGGCAACTTTTATGACATCGCCATCAGCACTTTTAAAAGTGGTCTCCCAACTGAGCACGGCTTGAGGAAATCCTTGACTGGTAAGCCTGTCACCAGTGTACGACAGCTTATAGACATGATTGACAAATACAAAAGGGTGGAAGAGGACTAGCTGTAAGGGAAAGGAAATGAGAAGGTTATCCCTCAAAAGGGGAAAGATTTCAGTTCAGACCGATACAATAGTAACAGTCCAAGGAGAGATTTTGCAGGGTAATACGGATCAGCCAATACGCAAAAGGTTAATTCCGTATTCAGAGAGCCGGTACATCAGGTTTTGGAGAAAATCAAGAATAAGCCGTTTTTCAAGTGGTTGAATAAGATGGCTGGAGACTTCATGAAGCGCAATCAGAGTCTGTATTGTCAATACCACTAGGACCACAAGCACACTACAGAAGACTGCAGGAACATGTGGAACCACCTAGATCAGTTGGTCCGAGAAGGAAAACTGGGCATCTTTTGCATCCTTCTAGTGGTCGTTAAGGCCAAGCAAACCAAGAGACCCGAGGAAACACTTCCTTAAGACCTCCCAAAGGAACAATAAACGTAATCTTTGCTGCTCCAGGGAGGATGGGCTCATGCCCTTCCAGGGTGATGTCTGTAGCTCCCCGCTGATGACTCTGGCCTGAAGCCGAAAAGACTCAAAGTGTATCCTCATTCGGTCTTGAGCTTTTCCGAAGAAGACATAATAGGAACCATCACGACGATGCGTTGGTAATCACTCTTCAGATTGGGGGTTACGACGTAAAAAAGGGTAATGGTAGATAATGGTAGTAGGGCCGAGATCATGTACCCTGATCTCTATAAGGGGCTGAAGTTGAGACTAGAAGATTTGACACCTTACAGCTCCCTCTTGATGAGTTTTGATTGGAAGATTGTCGTACCAAAGGGCCAGATTAGACTACTTGTACAAACCGGCCCGGAGATAGTGGAAGTCGACTTCATTATGGTGGATACTTACTCCCCTTACACTGCCATCGTGGCCAGATCTTAGCTTCATACCCTAGGAGCCGTTACCTCCACTTTGCATCAAAAGGTGAAGTTCCCCTCCGAGGGTCGGGTCTTGGAGATTCAAGGTTGCCAGGCCACGGCAAGAGAGTGTCTGGTGGCTGTCATCTCACATCAGCCCAGAGTGGAGTCCTCGGCCTGTGTTGAGCAAAGCTCATAGCAATCAAAGACCCCGGCATCGCCAACTAATACACCAGCCAAGGAAGCAAAATGTGAGGATCTAGAAAAAGTGATCATTAGCGATGACCTGGAAAGGTTCTTTCAAGTAGGATCTTAACTGCCCTCTTGGGAAAAGGAGGAATTGATAGGGTTCCTTAGAAAAAATGTAGATGTGTTCGCATGGGACACTTATGATGCCCCAGGGATTGATTCGAACTTCATATGTCACTACTTAAATGTAGATCCATTAGCCATTCCCAGAAAACAATCATCTCGGCACCCATCCAAGGAGCACGTCGACGCTATCAAATACGTGAGAAAGCTCAAACAAGCAGGGGCTATCAAGGAGGTGTTTTACCTTGAGTGGTTGGCTAACACTGTGGTTGTGAAGAAGAAGAGTGGGAAGTGGCGAGTCTGTGTGGATTTCATAGACTTAAACAAGGTATGCCCAAAAGATCCATTTCTCATGCCTCGGATAGACCAGTTAGTAGACGCAATTGTAGGCCACCCTCGGATGAGCTTCTTAGATGCATTTCAAGGCTATCATCAAATACCACTAGCCCTGAATGATCAAGAGAAAATAACATTCGTGACTCCCATTGGAAATTACCACTATAAAGTGATGTCCTTTGGTTTGAAGAACGTGGGGTCTACCTACCAAAGGATGATCACTAGAATGTTTGAGCCACAGCTGGGTAAGAGTATTGAGGTCTACATAGACGACATGGTGGTAAAGAGTAAAGTGGTGTCCGAGCATGTGGAAGACCTTGGAGCCATCTTTGACATTTTAAGGGAACACAAACTGCGTCTCAATGCCTCTAAGTGCTCATTTGGTGTCAGGTTTGGCAAATTTTTGGGCTATATGGTAACTCATAGGGGAATTGAGGTGAGTTTAGATCAGATCAAAGCAATTCACAGTCTGCAACCTCCTTGGAACCCCAAAGAAGTCCAGAAACTCACTGGGATGATCGTAGCCTTAAACAAGTTTATTTCCAGATCGGTGGACAAATGCCGACCTTTTTACCTTCTGATGAACAAATGGAAAGGATTTGAGTGGTCCGAGGACTGCGCTTTGGCCTTCCAGCAACTTAAGGAATACCTATCCCGGCCGCCCATCATGTCCAGCCCTGAGGCCAATGAGGTTTTGTTCGCTTACATTGCGGTGGCCCCTCATGCTGTAAGCTTAGTGTTGATACAAATTGACGGTGGTGTACAACGGCCAGTCTATTATATGAGTAAATTATTACACGAGGCTGAGGTATGCTATTTACCACTGGAGAAGGCAATTTTGGCAGTAGTATACGCTACGCGAAAACTCCCTCACTACTTCCAAGCGCACACGGTTGTTGTTCTAACTTAACTTCCACTTAAGTATGTCTTCCGAAGTGCTGATTACACGGGAAGAATTGCCAAGTGAAGCACAGTTCTAAGGGCTTTCAATATCAATACATGCCTCGGTCCTCTGTCAAAGGCCAGGTCCTCACTGATTTAATAGCCGAATTTGCCGAATCCCCAATGGAAATAGTAGCACAGGAGCAAAACATAGATGGAAAATCGGTTGGTACAATTTCCGTGCAAGGACCTTCACGCTGGAAAGTGTATGTTGACAGTGCAGCAAACCACAGGGGGTCCGGGGTGGGGCTAGTCTTAATATCTCCTGAAGAGATTATCATAGAGAAATCATTGAGACTAGGGTTCTCGGCCACAAACAATGAAGCTGAATATGAGACCTTATTGCAAGGAATGACCATGGTGCAGAAAATAGGGGGAAAGGCAGTGGAAATATTCTCGGACTCGAGATTGGTTGTGGGCCAAGTGAAGGGGGAGCTAGAGGCTAGAGATGTGAGAATGAAGGGGTATTTAAGTCAGGTCAAGTAGTTACAATCGGATTTTAAATTCTTCGACGTGTCACACGTCTTTAGGAGTGGAAACACGCACGCAGATTCATTGGCCATTCTTGCCACATCCTCGGCGCAGGGTTTAGCTCGAATTATCCTTGTCGAAGACTTGTGCAAAGAAGATGGAGTCAGGAAGGACATGGTTCAGATCCATCAAGTCAGAATGGGTCCAAGCTAGATGGATCCTATTGTAAGCTTCCTTAAAGATGATACACTACCTAAAGAGAAATCAGAAGCTGAAAAAATATGAAGAAAAGCTTCTCGGTTCTGGCTGTTCGAGGATCACAAGTTGTACAAGCGCTCCTATTCTGGGCCGTATTTGTTATGTGTACATCTCAAAGCAACAGACTTACTGCTTGAGGAGTTGCATGAAGGAATTTGTGGGGGTCACACAGGAGGAAGGTCTCTGTCTTATAAAGCCATCACTTTAGGGTATTGGTGGCCGGGTATGCAGAAGGAAGCCCAAGAGTATGTCAAGAAATGTGACCAATGCTAAAGGTTTGTCCTAAATATCCACCAACTAGGAGGAGTCCTTAACCCTCTCTCTAGTCCTTGGTCGTTTGCTCAGTGTGGCTTGCATATTGTAGGCCCCTTCCCTAAAGCGGTAGGAAATAAGAGGTACCTATTGGTCTGCATAAATTATTTCACCAAATGGGTCGAACCCGAACCCCTGGCTAACATAAGGGATGTGGATGCCAAGAAGTTTATCTGGAAGAATATCGTTTCCTAATTTGGGGTCCCTCATATCCTCATCTCGAACAATGGTCTTCAGTTTGATAGCAAGGTCTTTAGGAGATATTGTTGTGGCCTGGGAATTACAAACAGGTATTCCACTCCCGCCTACCCCTAAGGAAATGGACAGGCCGAGGCTGTTAATAAGGTTATAGTTAACGGGCTGAAAAAAGGTTGGAGGATGCGAAGGGAAGATGGGTGGAAGAACTTCCACACGTCTTGTGGACATATCGAACTACACCACGTCGATCAATAGGAGAGACTCCCTTCTCCATGACTTATGGGGCCGAGGCTGTCATCCCCCTAGAGATTAGCTTCCCAATGTTGAGAACGAGTACCTTTACTCCGAGCAATAACGATGAACTGTTAGGAAAAAGTTTGGATTTAATTGAAGAAAGAAGGGATAAGGCAATGATCCAACTAACCTACTACCACTAGAAACTTAAGCAAGGGTATGATGCCAATGTAAAGCTACGACCACTAGCACCAGGAGACTTGGTGCTGAGAAAAGTTTTGAGTAATACCAAGAACCCAGCCTGGGGAAAGCTGGGGCCCAACTGCGAATGATTGTATCGCATCATTTCAGTAGCCGGAATAGGTGCATATTATTTAGAAGACTTAGATGAGAAAACTGTACTCCACCCATGGAATGTAAATAACCTGAGAATGTATTATTGTTAATGAAAACGATTTCGTTTGTATTTTGATCTATTGCAATTACGTATCATGCGAATCACTACAATTTAAGTATTAGATAGAATCAAGGTCTTATGTGGCTTCTCGGACCACAAACTTTGAGGAAACTAATAACTTCTGACAACTATCTAGGTATTAGACAGGACCAAGGTCTTGTAGGCTGGACCACAAACCT
This sequence comes from Quercus agrifolia, assembly GCA_029955455.1. NCBI lineage: Eukaryota > Viridiplantae > Streptophyta > Magnoliopsida > Fagales > Fagaceae > Quercus > Quercus agrifolia. The sequence goes on along the minus strand of JARQAD010000001.1, from coordinate 66,874,973 downwards.
TGGGGAAACTAATAACTTCTAACAACTATCTAAGTATTAGACAGAACCAAGGTTTTGTATGGATCCTCAGACCACAAACCTTGGGGAAACTAATAACTTCTGACAACTATCTAAGTTTTAGACAGAACCAAGGTCTTGCATGGCTCCTCAGACCACAAACCTTGGGGAAACTAATAACTTCTTATAACTATCTAAGTATTAGACAGAACCAAAGTCTTGCATGGATCCTTGGACCACAAACCTTGGGAAAACTAATTACTTTTGACAACTATCTAAGTATTAGAAAAAACCAAGGTCTTGCATGGATCCTCGAACCATAAATCTTGGGGAAACTAATAACTTCTAACAACCATCTAAGTTTTAGACAAAATCAAGGTCTTGCATGGCTCCTTGGACCACAAACCTTGGGGAAACTAATAACTTCTGGCAATTGTCTAAGTGTTAAACAGAACCAATGTGTTGCATAGATCCTCGAACCACAAGCCTTGAAGAAATTAACTACTTTAGACATTTATCTAAGTGATAAACAGGACCTAAAATGGAGCCTGGCTCCTCGGATCACCTGCCTTGTCCTTGTTCAACAAGGGTGTAAGCAAATGTCTGCCCATGAACATCATTTAAAGCATTTCAAGGTACACTGAACTTATATTTCCTTTATATTCAACACTATAGTATCTCCTTCAAGTTAGTGAATTTATAAAAAATGTATTTTTGCACGTCTGCCATAATGTATGAACTTAGAAGATTGGAGGTTTACGTTTATAAGTACTGTGAACTCAACATCTTCAGCCCATTGTGGTAATCAGTTTAGAAGGCATGAGATCTACCTTATGAACTTAAATTCTTCTGTGGTCCACCCAATAGAAGGCAAATTACATTACTAAGATTACTCAACTATCAATTAAAGCCCAAGTTTAAATTTACACTGTGGACTTAGTATTTTTTAATTGTATGTCCAGTAAAGAATGAGTTACACTATTAGGGTTATTCAAATGCTAATAACAACATGAATCATATAAGCACAGAGCCTTATCATTAAAAGAAGTGCACGCATTTCATTACAAAAAGGCAGTTTCATTACAAAAAATTTTCAAGTACAAAAAAAAAAAAAAAAAAAGATAAACGAAGGAACAATCTATTTCTTTAGCTTGATGGTCAACTTGTCCTTGGGAAGCTGCTGAGAGGCTGTGTCAGAGGCTTTAAAACCCTGACTTGGAGGAGGAATAACTTGGATCAGTATAGCAAGGGAGGCCAAGACTAACTCCATTTTTTCAAGGGCCTCTTTCTAGGCAACAGGGGCTTGAGGGTCAGCTGGAGGCTTCATCACATCCTGGGGTGTTTCTTGGTTAATGGTCTTGTCTTTCTCTGACACCCCATGATGGTTAGTCTCCTCGGTAGGCTTGTCAAGGGGAGTAGGAGTGTTGGTGACACTATCTTGACTTGCCTCTGTCGCTCCGGGGGCAGTGTTGGCTTCAGAACTGGCTGGAGTAGACTCTCGGATTGCAAGGAGGTAATACACGTTCTCTGTCCTCCTGAGTTCAGATGAAGCCTCAACCCCAGCTCGATTGAGGGCTTCGGCCTAAACTTGGGAGCAGTAGAGCCTGCATACCCCTGGAACTTGGGCTTTGAGGTTGATCTTGGTCTCAGCCACTCCCATCTCATAAGCCTTTTGCTCGGCTTACTCCTTAATCTCTTCAGCCTGCTCCTTAGCTTTCTTTGCCTCTGCTTGAGCCTTCATTGCCTCATCCCTGGCTTTCTCCATGGTGTCCTTCGTTTTCACTGCACCTTCTAATTTTTTCTTCAAGGACTCAATTTGTCCTTTGGCAGCAAACAATTAGTCTTCGGCCTTGCGATAGAGTATCCTTTGGTCTTCGGCTTGCCTCTAGGCATTCTCTAGGGCCGAGTCCGCACTCTTCCTAGCTCTCTCCTCCTCCTCCAACTTGTGCCTCAGGTCCTGGGTTGATTGGTTAGCGATTTTAAAGGCTTCTACAGCCGCAACCCACCTGTTCCTCTCGTCTTCCAGTTGCCTGCTGGAGTTGTTGGCCAACTCCTCTGCCCTAAACGTGACTTGAACAACCTAAAGAAGAGAACAAACACAAGGTAAATAGAGAACAAAAGCTAAAATTAAAAAAAAAAAAAAAAACTAACTAACTAACTAAACTGAGTGAATTGGAAATCTTACCATGCCTAAGTACCTCTTGAGACTGAGGAAGACTTCTTGCCTCCTGAAGGATCGGAGCTTGGCCATATTCGAGGGAAGTAGCAGAGTCCTCTCCAAAGCATCGGCCACATGGCTGCTGGTGCCTCCTTGGAAATCCCTGATGGAAGCATTGTCTATCGAGGGAGCCCCATTGAGCATTGGAGCAGGGAGCCAGGCTTGGGGTTTAGGCAAAGAGTTAACCCTTTTCTTAGGCCCCATATGCCCAACCTTTTGTTGCTTAGCAGCTCGCTGGGCCTCCTTTTCTGGTGTGGGGTGAGATTTCTCAGCCTCCATCACCTCCTTGCCTTTTGACTCCCTCTTTCGTTTGAGGTCAGAAGGCTCTCGACGGCGGGGTTAACTTAAGAGGAGGATGAGGAAGTTTGGATGGAGCAAGAGGGAGCCTACTCTGGGAAGGGGAAGGAGGTTTGTTTTGAGTGGCCCTCGCTTGTGTCTCCTTCCCCGGTTAGGACTCTATCAAGTCCAGCAAGCTTGTTTTCTACTTCCTCTGTATACCTATGTCTTTTTCAAAAGGAGTTTCTGAGAAAAGGAAGTCTGCTTTAGTAAGGTTTGGGTCGCCGAGATCACAAAAAAGGCTCTCAAACCATTGAGCCTGGTTGAATACTTCAAATTCGTCCTTGGACGAATCTAATTCAACGACCTCTTCTTTCTTCTCTACTTCAAATTCGTCTTCCTCCTCTACTGCGGGATGGGAAGAAGAAGGACCAGCCAAAGGCACGCCCTCCGGAATTGAAGCACCCTCGGGGAGCAAGAAACCCTCAACTGTGACGCAGATCCTACGGAGACGATGATAGTGGGCCTTAATGACGCACTTTAGTGCTTGGAAAGCATGAGAAATTGGCGTATACCTTAATATCAAGTGGGCCGCCCTGAGCTGATTGTCGTCCTCATTCATAAACACCTCGGCCCTGAGGATGTTGTCCACGCTCGCCCTGTTAACCAAACTGAAGTTTGGTTGAATGGCGCATCTATCTGCAAAACCATGAAAGGCAAAGAGTTATAAGTCGAGCAACATAAATCACAATAAGGCAAATGACAATTCCTAATCCTATCTCTAGAACCCCACCTGGTTGTCCCTCTTCCGTTGGGCAAGGGTGGCCATCATGCCACTCCCCGGACATGATAAAAAAATCCTTGTTTAATCCCTTGCTAGACTTGGGAAGGCACTGTATAAGCCTGACCTCAGGCTGCCTTGTTTTCAGATAGTACCCTTTTCCCTTCAGGTGGTGAAGGCCGTAAATCCAATTCACATCATGATGGGTCAACTGTAGCCCCATTTTCTCATTTAAGGCGTCTACACAGCCTAATATTCTGAAGACGTTTGGGATTCACTTAGTGTGGGTTAGCCTAACAAACCTAAGGTAATTCCTCATAACCGGCCCCATTGGGATTCTCATGCCACCTTCTATGAAGGCGATCATGGGAATCGCCACTTCACCCTTTTTCCTTAGGAGATGCCATTCACCTTCCTTACAATATCTCAGGCCCACGTTAGGTGGGATCCTGTAGTCAGCCTTAAATTTTTCTATCCCTTCCTTAGAGTCTACCAAACTCTTAAATCTACCCATCCCCAAGAAAAGTTCAGAAAAGCTAAAAGAAGTCAGGAAAAAAGGTGAAGGAAGAAAGACACAAAGAAAGGAAAGTAAAGAAAATTTGAAAAGTTTGGGAAAACTTACAAGAATGAGGAAGGTGTCCTTGGACAGGCTTTTGAAGAGACACGAGTGAGTGAGAAAATTGGCTGGTTCAACATATGTGCGCAGGAGCTCTTGAATGCAAAGGTAATTTGGGAAAATTGGTTTAAATGGATATTTATACCCAAATTGAGATAGCAGCGGGAGTTGTCCTGCTCGTGAGTTGATAGAAAACCCCTACTGTTGGATTGCGATCACACCATAGAACGTGGGAGGCAACCAGTCGCAGGAATTTAATGAGGGCACGCTCTAGATGCCGAAGCATCAGGAAGATGCCTTGGGCAATTAAAAAGGCACTGACGCCGGTAGAAGACAAGACATGATAGGCCTAAGGTATGCTCGAGGACATCAAAATCCTCATTTCTATCCGAGGTGCCAGACAATAGAATTTTGAGGGGCTATTGTGGGGTCATAAAGCCCAGTGATCCGCATCCACCTCTTGTACTGGGCCTGAGGCCTATGCCAAGGCCCATAATCGCATATGAAGAAGATAGGAGTGATCATGGCAGCCCAAAAAACCGTGCCGAGGACAACTTTGTCCTTGTCTAGCCAAGGCCGAGGTAGGAGAAGAGCTACTTATCAACAAATGCAATCTCCCAAAGCCTCCCAAAGAAAAAGATAAGTACAACAGGTAAGCACACTAGAGCATGGCGGTAGAGCAATTCTAGGAAAAGCTGCTGCCTCTCCATTAAATGCACCACAACTAACACTTTAGTCGCATTAATGTGGAGAAGACTCCTGAACAGTGTTGCCTTGGCTACCCCGACTCATAGAAGGCCTGAGGGAGTGTCTGATGGGACAAGCACTCAAGTAGTGGCCTAAATGATCAACAAGTGTAGGATCAAGATGGTCCGAACGGAACTATATAATGTAATAGGCTCTTCATGGAGAGAGGGAGGGAAATTTGGAGAAGAAGGCACTATAGCAGTTTGAGCTATATTTGTAACTGTTTTCAATCAATATATACAAGAACACACCTCCTCGGATTATGCCAAGGACAAGTTTATTTAGATAACTCCAATTCGTTCATGTTTGATCACCTTTTAAAGTCCATTCTAGTTGTTATCCCACTCATTGAAACCCAGTTCTTCTACCAACTCTCTACAAATTTATTGTATTGGACTTGTTGGGCTTGAACTCACTTGTCTCATAGGAACAGTGTTCGAACCCAGTCCCTACAGTAGCAACTTTAAATAAGTTAGAGAACAATTTCCTAACTTCCTTATTTAACTTGTTGTTATAAAGATTTAAAAAAAAAAAAAAAAACAATTTAGTGGTAAAAGATCTCTAAAAATAAGCCATACTTTTTATATTGACCAAATATAGTTTTTTTTTAAAATCATTTTTTTATACTACCTAACACTGAAAAACTCGAAAGATTATCTTTACACAAGGTTTTCCATTGAAACAAACAGTGTAAGATGTTAATTATTTAAAAAGAACTATTGGATATGCTCATATGAATTGTATTGAATAATAGTAATGTAACACACTGTATGACATTTAGTCTAATATTAATGTAAATTCATAAACATTCAATTTTTTTATAGAAGATATAAACATTCAATTTGTTCATAATCAGTTTCTCACAAAAAAAAAAAAAATTGTCCATAATCATAACAACACAAAAAAACCAAAATATAAATTTATTTTTTATAATTTCACAAATAAATGATTCAAATCTTCCTATAAAAAAAAAAAAAAAGATTCAAATCTTAAATATCTCCATGCAAGTGTTAGTTGAGAATGAAATGACATATTTACCCTTCTTTAAAAATAAAAATAAGTTAAGTTGTCAAAACAGTTAATTATTTTTTTATTTTTTCATAAAAAATTTCTTAAAATAACTTACTAATATATTAGTTAAGTAATGCGTGAGTAAGGGGGTGTTTGGTGAGTGTTTCTAAACAACAATTTTCAGATTTTAAACAATATTTCACGTATTTTTACACATTTTTTCACCCATACGTATTTTCACAAAAATTTTCAAACAATAATTTTCAGTTTTTAAACACATGTACCAACCAGCAATAAATCTCATAAAATAATAGGAATTTATTTTCTAAAAATGCAAAAAACCAAGCCCTTTAATCGTAGCTTCACTTCGAAACAGTGAAGACTGAAGAGTACGTTAATTTTTTTGTTCTCTCTTTTGTTTTAATTAAGCTCTCTCTTTCACTTTGCAAGTTTGCATTTCCATTCACCTTCTCATTGCCATAATTCCCAGAAAAAAAAACCTCACAATGTCCACTACAACCCCAGAAGAACCCGAATTGCAAAACGGAGTCGTACCCGAACCAAACTCGAATTCCGAATTAGAACCAGAACCACAACCCAAACCATCAGACCCACTGCCTCAGCCTGAATCGCAACCAGAGCAAGAGGCTGCAGAACCGAAGCCAGAACCAGAACCAGAAATCACCGATGCGGATCCAAATCCCGAAGATCCGAAACCAAGTCCGATCCAATCCAATGGATCCGAGAACGCAACGGACAAAGAGGCTCAAATTTCGAAGCCGGAGCTGCGCAAAGACGAAGGGAGCCGAACTTTCACGATGAGAGAGTTGCTCCACGGTTTGAAAACCGATGAAACCGATGCCACCTCGCCTTACAGGTCAGCTTTTCGATTAACTCTTTCAAATTCAACACTAATACGTGCTTAATTTAGCTAATAGAGTGGAAATGATAGATCTCATTGTTTTGGAATTAGTTGAAATCAAAGTGATTCAAATTCAATTACTGTTTGATGAGCTTTTTATAGATATGATCCTGGTGTTTTCGTTGAAATTTGAATTCTGATTGACCCAATTTACATAGAACTGTATATAATGCAATCTCTAGATCCTACTGAATTTGGAATGTTGTGAGATTGCCGCGTTGATTGAATTGTTTTCGGTTGTTTTGCCAAAGTTAGGATTTGCTGCGTCTTGTTAAGTACAGCTGACAGCATATTATATAGAACATTATATGCACAATCTCTAGATCATACTGAATTAGCAATGTTGTGAGATTGCCGCTTTCATTGAATTGTTTTCAGTTGTTTTGCCAAAGTTAGGATTCGCTGCATCTTGTTAAGTACAGCTTACCGCATTATATAGAACAGTATACGCGCAATCTCTAGATCATACTGAATTTGCAATGTTGTGAGATTGCCGCTTTGATTGAATTGTTTTTGGTTGTTTTGTCAAGATTAGGCTTTGCTACATCTAGTTAATTATAACTGACAAAAATTAATATAGAACAGTATATGTGCAATCTTTATTTATTTATTTATTTTTTATAGATAAAAATAATTTTATTGAAATGAGACTACCTCGAGAAAATAGTCACGAAGTAGCCTAAAGAATTACAAATGGAAAACTATCTACACGTGGATCGAATCTCTAAATGAATGAATAGAGTTACTATCTGTGAGACCTGACACAAAGGACCACTAATAAAGAGAACTAACGAAGGATGCTTGCAGTTGTGTTGATGTGCACTCCACATCTTCAACGGTCTGCCGATTTCTCTCCTTCCATATAGTCCACATCAAACATGATGGAGTAAGATTTCAGATTGCTGAATTAGGTCTCTTACTCCACCACTCACCTAATAAATCAAGAACCTTCTCCTGTAGTACCCACTGAACCCCAAACATCCTAAATATCAAACTCTAAAACTTAGAGGCCACATTACAATTAATCAAGAGGTGATCCATGGTCTCCCCACTACAATGACACATACAACAACAACTCACCACTGAGTAACCCTCTTGATGAGTTTCTCGCAGGTAGGAATTTCCCCCCTAGCCGCTGTTCACACAAAGAAAGAAACTCTCCTAAGAGCCTTGGTTCTCCAAATGGCTTTCCAAGGGAAGGACATTGATGGTGAGCTCTGTAAAAACTCATAAAAAGAGCAAACAGTGAAATCCGCACTACTCTTTAAATTCCACCTCATCCTATCACTCCCCTCCCTGGTGGGAATATGAGAATCTAATAGATGGAAAAATGAAGCCACCACATCAATCTCCCAGGCATTAAAATTTATCCTGAATTCCACATGCCAACTCCTCCTCCCCCCTTCCTCAAGTCTCTCCAAAGATGATTCCACAGAAGCATTCTTATCCACAGTGGTTTCAAACAGTACTGAAAACAGCAGCTTCAAAGGCTGATCCTCACACCAACAGTCATGCCAAAATCAAATTTAGCCCACATCAAACCGAATGCACTCAAAGAGGTGATCACCCCTCAAAAGAAATGATTATGCAATCTCTACATTGTACTGAATTTGCAATGGTGTTAGATTGCCATTTTGATTGACTTGTTTTTGGTTGTTTTGTCAAAATTAGGATTCACTGTGTCTAGTTAAGTATCACTGACAACATCATATAGAACAGTTGACCTGAGATTGCTGCCTTGATTGACTTGTTTTTGGTTGTTTTGTCAAAATTAGGCTTTTCTGCATCTAATTAAGTATGGCTGACAAAAATTAATATAGAACAGTATATGTGCAATCTCTAGATCCAACTGAATTTGCAATGAGATGAGATTGCGGCTTTGATTACTTGCTTTTGGTTGCTCTGCCAAAATTAGGCTTTGTGGTGTCTAGTTAAGTATAGCTGACAACAATTATTCAGAACTGTATATATTGAAATCTCTAGATGCTACTAAATCTGCAATGATTCTTTTTTTTTTTGGTGCCTGACTCTACAAGCGTATGCAGTCCTATTTTCTATGCATAAAATCTGAGTTGGTAGCAAGTTCAAAATAGCAAACAGACCCATCAATTACTACTGAAACTATAATTCTGATTAGGTGGTTTGCCATTTTGTTTTGATATGTACATATTTCATAAATTATCCTGTTGTAGTATTCTTCTCGAACTCATCTACAAGTATGAAGTCTTAACTTTTGATGTATATTTATTTTCTTCTACAAAAACTTCGTTTTTTTACTCTCTGCTTTTTTGATTGTTTAGTCAAGAAAGCCCACAGCAACACGTGGATCAAAATGATGCTGCCATGGACCTAATTAGTAGTGTCACGGGTGTAGATGAGGAAGGTCGGTCTCGCCAACGGATTCTTACATTTGCTGCTAGGAGGTACTGTCATTCTTAAAACCTGGAAGGCATTTTTCCTATTTATACCTTTTTTTTACTGTTAAAACAAGTATTAATTGGTTGTGTTCATTGTGTCCTAGAGGAATTCTTACATGATGTATAATATGTCTAAGCACTGGCTTACACTTGGAAATCTATATGCAATCAGATCATTAGGATGTTTCAGAGTCTTGCTCTTCCAATTTTTTTTTATTAATTTTTATCTATACTTGAATTTTGTAGGTATGCTTCTGCAATAGAAAGAAATCCAGAAGATTATGATGCACTATACAATTGGGCATTGGTTCTTCAGGTCCAAAATACCATCTCATTTTATTCTTATAATTTTAACATCAATGGATTTAATTATTCTCTCACTCTCCCAAAATTTCAACCAGAAAGCTTTGGTGTTATCCCACTTAACTTATTATCTGTAATACATTCATGACCATGATGTATTTCAAGAGTGTATTTGGGGCACATTATAGTGAGAAAAGGCAATTTCCTAATCTGGTTTTTTTTTTTTTTGGTTGAGGAACTCCTAATCTGGTTATTTAGGTCATGATTTCTGAGGAGAATTGTTACAGTAGGTTTCCTTGACTAAAATTTACATTTTACCTGAAATGGGGTTTAACATATTTAATATAAAACACGAAGTGATATTCGACATTTGGGTTATTTCATCCAATTATTTACTGTAAAGTGTGTGAGTTTCCCTGTTTATTGTGATGGAGAAAGTCTGTGTGCTACTGTTATTTTAGTTCGCTGTATTTACTCAAAAGTGCATTTTACTTTGCCTCATGATTCTCATATTGTATGCAGGAAAGTGCAGATAATGTTAGTCAAGATTCTACTTCACCTTCTAAAGATGCTTTGCTTGAGGAAGCTTGTAAGAAGTATGATGAGGCTACCCATCTCTGCCCTACGCTTCATGATGTATGTTCACAACTCCTTATGCACTTGACAATCTTATTAAATGACTGGTGAAAATGGGATTTGAGAAGTAGTATTAGCAACCAGCACGATTGCTGTGTACAACATCTATACCATTTAACAAACTTGGGGTGGGGAGCCTTTTGCATGGAGAATCGAAGGATGCTTAGAGTGCATCTGTTAGTAATTATGCCAGACCCTATGGATATCTATGACCATGCAATCTGTTGTCAATTGGGTCTTTGGATTGCCCAAGTTTGCGAGGGATATATATATATATATATATATATATATATATAGTACTCTTCTTGGTAAAATGTAAGGGAATTATGCTAAAATGGGGCATCTTACAATTTCCATACTTTGCAGATCTTATTTTTCATGTTTGTACATATGTACATGGATGCTTCTGTATAAGTTTCTATTTATGATCTATATCATGTGAAAAAGTAATATGCTATCTTACTTGCAAGGCTTTCTATAATTGGGCTATAGCAATCTCTGATCGGGCAAAAATGCGTGGTCGTACAAAGGAGGCTGAAGAACTATGGAAGCAGGTTTGATTATATGATCTTAGTTGTCAGTCATAGTTTTGATTTCCATATGTTGAAACATCCATTGCCCTTCTCTAGTTTTTTCTTTTGCCTGCTGCTGCCATTGTGTCAAGCTGACTTTTGGCAGCTGGATATGGATATAATTTTCAGAAGAGAGTACGACTGTGTTTTTCTTTTGGTACACACACAAACACCAAAAAATGAAAGCACTGTGGATAGAAAATAATCCTCTAGTTACCGTATAGGCATTAATGATGCTTGACAAAAATTTTCTCTTCCTTATGTTTAACATTCTTGTCTACCACCTAAGTTGTTTATACTATTTATTCTTCTCTTTAAAAAAAAAAGCTACAACAACAAAGCCTTGGTCCCAAAACTTTGGGGTATGGATCCTCAATAGATTAATAGATTAATTTGGGTCGACCACATGTATTTTTCTGCACCATTCTATACTATCCAAAATCATACTTATGTTACTTAATTTACATGTCTTTTTAACTACTAGTATTCTTTAAGTGTTTCTCTACATTTTTTCGTTCCCTTGACTTGAATTAAATCACTCCTTACTGGTGCATTGATTGTTCTTATTTGCACTTGACCAAACTATCTCAAGTGACTTTCCCTCTTTTTTTCATCAATAGAGGCCACACATACCTTTAAACAAATTTCTCCATTTTGTATCCTATATTTTCTTCTATGTCCACTTTTCCATCTTAACATTTTTATTTCAATTAGGCATCCACCTTGCTCTTATTTAAGGATTAACATTTTTATTTCAGTTAGGCATCCACCTTGCTCTTATTCAAGGATTCAATCCTATTCAATCTCTCTATCCTTATGAATTATCGATACAAGATACCAAAAGCTATCCCTCTTTGATATCTCTTGACTATCAAGTTTTACAACCCCCACCATCTTTGTTTTTCATTGTAATAAATTTGCACTTTATATACTTAACCTAAAACTTATAGATTCTAAATTATCCCTCCAAATTTCCAATTTGGCTTAGAGTGGCATCCACTCCATGTCTAGGTTCATCAAATAACATTATATCATCCGCAAAAAGCATACACCAATGAACTTCATCTCGAATTAGTCTAGTATGTTCATCCATGACCAATGCAAAGAGATATGAACTTAACGCTAATCCTTGACGCCGAACCTATTGTGATAGGAACTCATTTGGGAAGTTTCCATTTCTTCTCACACTAATTATAGCTCCATACATATCCTTAACCTTAATATACTTTCTAGTAACTCCTCTATATATATATAAACCACCACATCTAGGTACTCTACTGTACACTTTCTCTAAATCAATAAAAACCATATAAAAATATTTACTCTTTCTTGTTAAATAAAAAAGAAAATCAATGTTTTTCCTAAACAAAACATAATGCTCATATAAGTGCTTTTTGCTTAATTTGATATTGCAGGCTACAAAAAACTATGAAAAAGCTGTCCAACTCAACTGGAACAGTCCTCAGGTATCTATGAATAAACTTGTTAAGCAAGTATTTTTTTTTTATAAGTACTTTTTTTTGTTTGTTAAACTCACAACAAGCTGGATGAAGGGGATTTGAACCCAGGCTCTCCCTATGGAAAGAATTGGGTAATGCCATTGACCCATAAGGCTTTTGGCTTGTTAAGTTAGTATTATGATTTCATATGGGGTACTTGACCATTTTAATTGAGGTCTGCCCTTCTTTTCTTACCAATTCTATGGTTCTTTACTGAAACCCCTTTCAATGCATCAAAAAGCACAATCAAATCATTTATGTTTGGATTCTTTGGTTCTAACTCCATTTGAAATCTATTTCAGGCACTTAATAATTGGGGACTTGCTCTGCAGGTAATTTAGTTACATTGACATTTACTTAAAAATTGGCTTCTTCTTCTTCTTCTTCTTCTCTCTCTCTCTCTCTCTCTCTCTTCTAAGTTTACATCTTATTTTGTTCCCTGTGCTGAGAGTATTTCAACATTTTTCCAAATATTTCAGCACCTGTGTTTATGTTGGGAAGTTTGATTAATTTTATGTTTTAATGTGAAATTTAGGAACTCAGTGCAATTGTTCCAGCACGGGAAAAGCAAACAATTGTAAGAACTGCAATTAGTAAGGTACAAAAGAGAGATCAAAGTGCTTGGATGATTATACATCTGATGTCTAGGAATAATTTCCATGAGTTCTACTCTTATGATATCTTTAACTGGTCTTCATATGCAGTTCCGTGCAGCGATACGGTTGCAATATGACTTCCATCGGGCAATTTACAACCTTGGAACTGTTTTGGTCAGTTCCTAACTTATCATTCCATATTTCTATATCATGATCTTATATTTGTTATAGTTGAGCTGTAAAATATGAGACATTAGGTACTGAGGGTTAGCAAAGGGAAAATGAGAAAATAAAAACACACACACAAAGAGAGAGAGAGAGAGAGAGAGAGAGAGAGAGAGAGAGAACGTAATCAATCCCTAACCTTAGCACATATTTCTATTGGAGTTTATGGTATGCTTGTAATGAAACTCTTATGCTATTGTAAAATGACATGCTAATTTAAAGAATAACAATTAGCTCACTCTCCTTAAGCTAGAGCAGGCAAATCAACATGCCCAGCTTGAAAGATAATTGCTTAAAGGAGGCACAGGTTAATGGCTTTGTGAGATATCATTTTACTAATCATCCAAGTGAACAAAGTGAGTGACAATTTGTTTATTCATCAATTTATCTTGGATAAAGTGAAAGTCAACCTTTATGTGTTTAGTAAACACAAGATTGTTAGCAAAAAAGATAGTAGTTTGATTGTCACAATACATTTGTTTTTGTTTTTTTTTTGTTTTGATAAGTAAATAAGATATATTGATAGCAAAAAAGTAACACCCAAGTACACAGGAAGTGTACAGGGGTGAACAAATCAAGTACATTACATAAATCAAGTAAATCAAGAATTGAATATAAGGATTGGTTTCGCCAAGCAAATAACCGGTCCAAAGGTTCTAAAGAAAAATAACTTGAGGTTTGGCATGGATCTCTCATTATCTTTAAAGCACATGCTTTCTTTCCCTCTAAAAACACAACATCAAACAAATTTTTTTTTTTGATAGGTAAGAAAGATGAATATTCAAAAAACTGCTAAACACAAAGTAGCACCAGCGTATCAAAAGTACAAAAAAAGATGGAAAAACAAAAACATAAAAAAGCACTAATTACAAAGAAGAAGAGAGCTAAGGAATAAAGGAAGAGAATCACTAGATGTGAGTCCCCTAGCCCTAGTCCAATAAAAAAATGAACTAGAAAAGAGAGCAAGCAGTTGGTCATCGAATCTATCCAAATCCTCAAATGTTTGCCGATTGTGTTCCCTCCAAATACACCACATCAAATACAACGGAACTAAATTCCAAATGTGAGATGAATGCTTCCCCAACCAATTCCACCAACCAAATAGAAAATCTTACACCGTACATGAGGGGACCCATGAACTTCCAAAAATTCTAAAGACAAAGCACCACATCTAGTGACCATTTTGATGACGACCAACAACTATCATATATGACCATTTCGATGACGACTAAACCGACATTGCTAGCAAGCTAGATTTTCAACAATAGACTTTGGCATAACCCAACTTACTCCAAATAAACCCAAAACCATAAACCATAGATCCTTAGCAATCGGAAAATGAAGGAAGAGATGGTCGCGGAGGAGAGATTGAACTCATTACATATTGGAAGCAGTATGGGCTTATAGCTCAGTACTTAGCTTCAACATTAGAATAGGTAACAGCATTATGCTTTTTACTGCACCAGGTAACAAGATTACCACCAATAAAGGTATAATAGCCAGAGGTGGGCCATCTATCAAAATGACTACCGGCACAATCAACATCACTAAAACCTGTCTTAAACAGAGAATAGAGAGTTTGTACAACAATCCTTGTCTTGGAGCACCCTTCAAATGATGTAAGATACGACAAATGGCTTCATAGTGAGGTTGACAGGGAGCATGCATATATTAACTAAGCATACCAACTGCATAAGTAATATCAAAAGTAGTAATGGTAAGGCAAATCAACTTCCCAACCAAATGTCGTCATTAAACAACATCAGGAAACAAATCACTGTGCTTGCCATCAAGTTTACCTGTATGGTCCATAGATGTATTGACAGGTTGAGCATCCGAGAGACTAGTCTTAGACAAAAGATCAAGAATGTATTTCCCTTGAGACAAAAAGATGCCCTGAGAAGAATAACCAACTTCCATACTGAAAAAATAATGAAGAGCACCTAGGTCTTGTGTGGGGTTGCTTATTCAAATAGCTTTCTAAGTCAGTCTTACTTGTGGAGTTACTTTTGGAGATATTAATATTGTCCACACAAACAATTAAGACAATAATGCCATTGATGGAGTGATGAACAAAGACAGAATAAGGATCAGGTTGGGAATCCAAAGGTACTGAAAGTGAGGAGTGAGAGATAACGCACTCACACATGGAGAGAAGAAAAAAAAAATAGAGGATAGAAATGTAATTGCATGGCTGAAGCAAAAAGGCACACAAATTCTCCCTACTTTCTCCCCAAATTCATCTAGGCCCCACCAAAATTCCTCCCCTTTTCTCTCTAAACCAAACACTCAAAAATACCATTTTCTCTCCCCCATTTTCCATCCCCCCAATAATCTCCCCAGCCAAACGCACTCTTATGCTAATGTAAAATAACATGCTAATAAAAAAAAAATTAACAAGTAACTCTATCAAGAGTTATATATATATATATATTCTACTTATCCAATTAAAAGATAATTTTATATATCTCTATTCAGTATCTTTAAATTGGAATCATTGGATTGCATAGAATACTTCTCTTACTGAGCATCTTATGCAGATTGAGTGAAGTATGAATCCCAAACTCATATAGTGATTATCTGCAGTATGGCTTAGCAGAGGATACATTACGAACTGGGGGATCAGTCAATGCTAAAGAAGTTTCACCAAATGAATTGTATAGCCAATCTGCTATCTACATTGCAGCTGCTCATGCCTTGAAACCAAATTACTCAGTAAGTGTTATGTATTGTTGTTTCTAACAATTTTGTTTGTGGTACTTAGGTAACAAAAATTTGTCTTCAATTTAAACACGAACCAGTCAAGAAATCCAGAGTTGGAAAAAAGAAATACTTATCTGGAGTGAGATTTAAAGGGTCTCGCAATAAACATATTTTTCTTTGCCCTTATTTTTTGATGTTCTATTGATGTGTACATTGGTTTCATTTTTCAATTGATGTTCTAATGATGTTTTAGGTTTACAGCAGTGCCTTGCGGCTGGTGCGTTCCATGGTTAGTATTTACTTTTTGGAATAATAATTTTAGAGTTATTTCATCCTCAAAGCTATATAGGTGTGTGTGTGTGTGTGTATATATATATAAGTTTAGGGCTGCTTCTAATCTCTTGACCAAGAAAAATTGCAATATACTCTCATATTAGTATTACAGCAACAATGTCAACGTGCCCTGCCGTCATCATCTGTTAGAACTTTGCCATTAACCCACCCAAAAACAATGTAACTTTGAACAGAAAATAGTATACAAAAAGAAAAAAAGAGAGTTGTCTATAGGTAGGTTAACAGCAAAAGTGTGATGGGGCATAACAGAAGGGGCACATTGACAATGTTGTAATTGTCGATGGTGTAAATGACAAGTTTTTAAAATTAAGGGACCATTCTACAATGACTTCAAACTTAAAGGATGTGAAGTGAATTTTAGCCTTTTCATAAAAAAAAATTTGTGGCTGCCTCCATATAATTTGGGTATGGTCAGTTGTGAAATCAATTTCTAGCATTTACCTTTCTTAAGTTGTTCAATATTAGGTTGAGATATATGTGTATAAATTTGGCACATGTTTTTTATGGCTGTCAAGTGATGTTCTAACCCTACTGATCCCATGCATCAAGCTTGTCCTTAGTTTGAGCTATAAGTCCATTCTTGTGTGACTTATATTGCAGCATTTAAAAACCAACCAAACTGGTTTACGTGACAGAAATCCTTAATGGAACTAAATATTTCAGTCCATCCTAGTTTTGGGACTCCTCCCCAAAACTTATTCAATCCTTACTTGTTCAACTAAGATTACTGCCATTATTTTATCCCCCCTTCCCCCTACATGTCATGCCTCTTTTTCTTCTTGATATTGTGGTTGATTGTATGTTCACAACGGTACATTTAGCATACCTAATGAAATTAGATTTTTTTTTTTTTTTTGATAGGTAATAAAACTTTTAGTCAAGGAACTGAATATCATGTTCATGATGGTGAACATTCTGAACAAGAAACAAATACAACAAGTTCAAGAACTTAAGCTAATAGATAATTTCATTTTTCCTAATGAAATTAGATTATTTCTTCAATCAAACAATAGCACGACTCTGTGTATGTTTCAATGATGTTGGTTGAGGAAACCATTATTTATACAATAAAGTTGACAGAACTCAATTCTTGACAGCTACCTTTGCCGCATCTTAAAGTTGGGTATCTGACTGCACCACCTGTTGGGAAACCAGTTGCACCACATAGTGATTGGAAACGGTCACAATTTTTTTTGACTCATGAAGGGCTTTATCAGGTAAACTTTGATGTGTTTCCTTGTTGTATGGTAAAAGTAATAAGATAATCTGCATATCAACGATTGTACATTTGTTTCTTTGCTGCGTGTTTACAATCATAAACACATTGCATTTTTGATATCAATAAAAAATTTATGACCTATCAAAAAAAAAAAAAAACAATTGTACATTTGTACTTAAGGATCGTTCTTTCTTTATTTTTCATTTTCTTTTCTTGCTTTTCCTCTCACCAGATAAGCAAAATTGAGCAAAAACAATCAGCACAAAGCCTCTCTGGAAGATCAGGAGATGCAGTGAATATGGACAAAAGGACCATCGGAGTTGACATTCCAGATATTGTTTCTGTATCAGCATGTGCAGATCTGACTTTACCACCCGGTGCTGGCCTCTGCATTGATACAATTCATGGGCAAGTTTTCATGGTAAGCATTATGATTTGTGTTTCAATGAGAATATTATATTTATATTGTCTTGTGTTGTAATTTAGAAGTTCTTTAAAAAAAAAAAAAAGAAGCTCAAACCTGATAATTCTTAGCCATCCAAAGATCTCTGATTTTGCATACTATGATTTGGAGTTTAATACTATGAATGTCACACTGTAGCACATTGGAAGCAAACACGATAATTTTTGGCCATACAAAGATTATCTTAGCATTTGCATGTTATGATTAGTACTTTACAATGTCAAACTGTAGGACTCTGCAATTCAATTACTCTTTGAGACGCTTGGAGCAACAAATTAAAATTTAAAGTCAGGAATCTAGATGAATAAAAAATTATGCCATTTTGTCACCCACTCTGTGGGGAACTTGAAATTCATTTTTCCTAATTCTATTAGTTGGATTTTTTGGTTTTAAACTCCTGTTATATAGGTTACATTACATGGATGAAATCTAGGATCAGGTTCAGATATTATGTGACTAGCGACCTATATATCAGGAACTTAGAATGCACCATGCTTTCCATTTTTTTATTGTTCATTTTTGGTCTTTATATGAATCTTAAGCTTGCAGGTTTCTAGAAATATTTGAAATTTTATTGTCTTTCTGCGTACTGGTCTTTATCATATCTTAAGCGTATAAGATGCCATTATATGAATCTTTTTCTTCTGATGTTGAATTTATCTACTATTAAATTGTAAATTCTAAAGATATATAGCACTTTAATATTTAGGAGACTGAGCGGAACTGAGCTATTAGGATATTTTGTATCTTGTCTCAATCTGTGTGTGTCATTGTGTGTCCTCCAGATTCTTGATTTTTTATTTTATTTTTTATTTTTATTTTTTATTTTTATTTTTTTTTAATTTCTATCTTAGAATATGGGAGGGATACGTAGTTTTTTCATTGAATCGAAGCTTTTTCAGTTGGTGGTGGAGGAAGGAGGGAATTTTTTTGCGCTACGTATTTTTGAACGGAGCAAATATTTCATGAAATCAGTGTTTATGGGCAAAAGCGCGGCATTATGGTTGATGAAAAATATAGAACATATGGTGATTGGGGTGAATCCCAAACAGTTTTTCACGCTTAGGGAAGGAGACACTGCATTTACCTTGCAACGGGGATCAAACTCTTTTGGTCAGTTTTTGTTAGTGACTGAACTCAAAATTGGCGGGCTCCGGAGGTCTGTCATAATCCCTGAAGGGGAAGAAAAACATGGTTGGAAGGCTTTTGGTCTAGAATTGAGGAAGATGTTAGAACCCAATCAATATGCCTTTGGTGGATCAGGCCATTTAAAGTTTATCCCTCAGGCACAGAAACGTAATTCAGTGTTTCACCCATCTCGGTCTTTTGTTGAGACTGTGAAGGGTCCAATGCAGGCAAAAGATGGTAATCATTCTCTCCATCAAATCAAGGCTGTAGGACAGAATAATATAGATGTGGCGATGGGGGAGAAACAGCAGAATAGGATGAAGGAAATGACGGCAGTGCCTCTGTATCAAGCTCGGAAGCAGGTGGTTGATGGTCCGGTGGGTCAGCCTGGTACAGCAGCCGTGAGGGGAGGGAAGGGGAGAGAGAGGAGCATTAATTTGGGCATTAATGTAGGTGAGGATTTACCGGTTCAGAATCAAATCAGATCTCCGTTAATTTTCAGTTTAAATTCAAATAAAACTGAAAATGGCAAGGGGCGTGATTTGAGGGATTCACGTTGGACTGGGAAGGGATTAATAGTGGAGGTGGCTGAGAATGGGAAGAGACGTGTTTCCTGGGATAAGTATAAAGGAGGAAAAACAGCTTTTAAATGGGTGCCACGGGCTGTCACAGAGAAGTTGAGTGTTGGGTTGGGCCCAAAACAGCCCAATACCCACTGTGAGCCTATTTTAGGCCCTTTGAGTACAAGCCCACTCATTTTAGAAACTGGAGAATGTTCCAGTAGTAATTTAGGCCCACTCCCATCTACAATTAGTCCCAATGAGATTGAAGAGAGTCCCACGGCTTTTACAACTGGGCTAGCTACGCCGGAGGTTGTATTGAGAAGCGACGACGAGGAAAGGAGGCTCTCGGTCAACCCGATGCATGTAGTTTCGCCGGGAGGGGCGACGCTGACCAAGGCAGAGGGTGCTTTGTCAATTCATCGGCGTTGGGTCTCGCCGGTGGAAGTGTCGGGGTGCACCGAGACTCCTCTGAAGCTGGGTTTCAGGCTTAGTTCTGACCGGAACAGCATTTTGGGTTATAATAAGGTGTCGGGTGGGTCGATTTCTGAAGGAAAGAGGTGGGTAAGATTCGAATTTGTGCCGAGATTGATCGGAACTCCTTTTCCCGATCAGTTTTTGGAGTTTTTGCGAGCTGGGTCAATGGGTTTTGGAGTATCGGGTCAGGAGGTAAATAATTTCTCTAGTAAGGAACTTTTAAGTTTTCCTAGGGAGGTCATGCTTGTGAAGGATGCAGTGGATTTTTCTGTGGGTTTTGGTGAAACTGAAGCGGTAGATTGTTTACCTCTGCAAATCATTGATCCGGGTGTATCAACAAATTTGAGAGAATTGGAGGAGGCCACTGAGGTTTTGAGTATTGGGAATAAGTTGGATATTTCTAGCTGGGTGAAGCACAGAATTCCTGGGTTCAGTAAATTGGTTGGGTTGTCAACAACCCGACATGAGAAGCTGTGCATTGCTCTTTTACAGAGGTTAGAAACTGAGATGGAAGCAGCCAATGTGTTACACAGGAGAGAAACGGGTAGTAAAAAAGTGGCTAAGGCCAAAAATAAAGGACGCAGAGAGTTGCAAAACTTGTTATGTTCGGTGAATTATGACAGGAGATAAATGGTGGTTTTGTGTTGGTGTCAGAAGTTGGGGTTAGTTTAGTGCTTATGAAGATGAAAATGATTTCGTGGAATGTTAGAGGTTTAAATGATCCTCAAAAGCGACTTGTGGTGAAGAATTTGCTGCGAGAGTGGAAGTGCGATGTTGTTTGTTTACAAGAGACGAAAATTGCTAGCATGAATAGACAGTTGGTTTGTAGTTTGTGGAGCTGTTCATATGTGGATTGGGCTGTTTTGGAGGCTGATCGAACTGCTGGTGGGATCTTGCTTATGTGGGATAAAAGGGTTTTGGAGAAGTTGGAGGTTTTGGTTGGGACTTTCTCAGTTTCGGTAAAGTGGCAAGGGGTGGGGGACGGTTTTATATGGGCATGTTCAGGGGTTTATGGCCCAAATGGGAATATTGAGAGGGGTCACATGTGGGATGAGTTGGTGGGTATTCAGCAGTATTGGAGGTTACCGTGGTGCTGCTTTGGAGATTTTAATATTGTTCGCTTCCCTAGCGAGCGTAGGGGTGAGACACGCTTGACCTTGGCTATGGAAAAATTCTCTGAATTTATTGAGGATCTTAACTTGGTTGATTTGCATTTAGACGGTGGTAGATATACATGGTCAAGTGGGACTGATCAACCAGCGATGTCCAGGATTGATAGAGCATTCGTCACTCCAGATTGGGAGGATCATTTCCCAGATGTTCTTCAAAGGATTTTACCACGTCCTATCTCAGATCACAATCCAATTCTATTGGAGGCAGGGGGGACGGCAAGGGGGAAAAGTCCATTTAAATTTGAAAATATGTGGTTGAGGACAGAGGGATTTGTGGAGAGAGTTCAACTCTGGTGGAATCGGCATTCTTTTGTAGGTACACCTAGTTTCGTGTTTGCAAAAAAACTGAAGGCTTTGAAAGAGGACATTGTGTAGTGGAATCGCCGAGAGTTTGGTAATGTAGAGCATCAAAAGAAACATTTGTTGGAGGAGCTGAAAAAATTAGATGCCAAGGAAGGGGATCTTGGTCTCACTGATGGGGAGAAAGGTCATAGGGTAGCTTTGAGATCCCAGGTGGAGCATCTTCTTTCCTTGGAAGAAATTTCTTGGAGACAAAAATCTAGGATGTTATGTATCAAGGAAGGGGATAATAACACCAAGTTTTTCCACAAAATGGCTAACTCTCATCGTAGGTTTAATCATATAAGGACTTTGGAGGTGGATGGGGTGGTTTTTGAGGAGGAATCCGAGGTGATTAATCAAGTAGTACAATTTTATAAAACTTTGTACAAGGAGACTGAGGGGTGGAGGCCTCTTGTGGAGGGTTTGGAATTTGATCATATTGGGGATGTGGAGAGGGTTTGGCTCGAAAGGAAGTTTGAGAGGGAGGAGATACTTCAAGTTGTACGTGAATTGGAAGGGGACAAAGCTCCAGGTCCGGATGGGTTTACTATGGCATTCTATCATCATTGTTGGAGAGTAGTGGAGAAAGACGTCTTAGCGGTCTTTGAAGAGTTTTTTCAACATTGTAAGTTTGAGAAATCCCTTAATGCTACTTTCATTGCTTTAATTCCTAAAAAGAATGATGCCTCTAATATTAGAGATTTTCGACCTATTAGCTTGGTGGGGAGTGTATATAAAATCTTGTCTAAGGTTTTGGCAAATCGTTTGAGAGTGGTTTTAGATCAGTTGATTTCTGAGGCTCAGAATAGCTTTGTGGGTGGGAGACAAATTCTTGACTCGGTTCTTATTGCGAATGAGTGTGTGGATAGTCGATGGAAGAGTAGGGTTCCTGGAGTCATTTGTAAACTTGATATTGAGAAAGCCTACGATCATGTGAATTGGGAGGCTTTGTTAAATTTGCTGCATAGAATGGGCTTTGGAGTGAAGTGGTGTAAGTGGATCCGTACTTGTATATCCACAGTTCAGTTCTCTGTTTTGATTAATGGGTCTCCAGCTGATTTCTTTGGTAGTTCAAGAGGTTTAAGACAAGGGGATCCGCTATCTCCTATGTTGTTTTTGATAATGATGGAGGTGTTTAGTAGGATGTTGAGGAGAGTGGAGGGAGCTGGATTGATCCGTGGTTTTAAAGTTGAGGGGAGGGGAGGTGGTGGGGAATGTGTTACACATCTACTGTTTGCAGACGATACTATCTTATTTTGTGATGCAGATGTGGAGCAAATCCTTCATATTCGGTTGTTGTTACTTAGTTTTCAGGCGGTAACAGGTTTGAAGGTTAATGTGCACAAGAGTGAAATGGTTCCAATAGGGGAGGTTGATGATGTGCATGCCTTGGCTGAAATTTTGGGATGCAAAGTTGGAAAGTTGCCTATGTCTTATCTTGGCATGCCTTTGGGGGCTTCACATAACTCCCCTTCAATTTGGAATCCTATTTTGGAAAAATTTGAGCGGAGATTAGCCGGGTGGAAGAAGCTGTATTTGTCTAAGGGGGATCGATTGATGTTACTCAAGAGTACACTATCTAGCCTTCCTACTTATTTTCTATCACTTTTCACAATTCCTACTCATGTGGCTAATAGAATTGAAAAGTTGCAAAGGGATTTTCTATGGGGTGATAGCAAATCTCATTTGGTAGGATGGGATAAAGTTTGTGCGCCTATAGCCAATGGTGGTTTGGGGATAAGGAAACTTACTACTTTCAATAAGGCCTTATTGGGGAAATGGTTGTGGCGGTTTGGGAAGGAAGAGGATCGATTATGGAGGAGGGTGGTAGCTTCAAAATATGGGGTAGAATGGGGGGGTTGGACCTCTAAACTGGGTAGGGGAGTTCATGGGTGTGGTTTGTGGAGAGGCATTCGTATGGGGTGGGAGGATTTTAGCAAAAATTGTCATTTTGTTGTTGGGTTGGGGAATAGAGTGAGGTTTTGGTAGGATGGGTGGTGTGGGGATCAACCTCTTCACTTGGCTTTCCCAAGGTTGTATGGTATTGCTATTGATAAGGAGGTATCTGTTGAAGCTTCTTTGTCAAGGCAGGGGGCGGAGGTTAGAAGAGTATGGAATGTTCATTTTATTCGAGAATTTAATGATTGGGAGATGGATGAAGGGCTGCAGTTTCTTCGTATTTTGGGAGCTAATACTCCTCCAATGGATGTGGGAGATCGGATGAGATGGAAGTTGAAGCTTAATGGGGATTTTGATATCCGGTCATATTATAACAAATTAAGGAACTCTCCCTCAATTGTCTTTCCTTGGAAAGCTATATGGAAAGTAAAGGCCCCTAGACGAGTTTCCTTTTTTGTTTGGTGTGTAGCTTGGAATAAGATCCTAACAGGTGATAATCTAAGATTGAGGAGATTTTTTGTGGATTGGTGCATTATGTGCCGACACAGTGGAGAAACGGTAGCTCACTTACTTCTTCATTGTGAGATGGCTTATAGGATATGGAGTTTTGTCTTTATAACTTATGGCCTGTCTTGGGTTGTTCCTAGATCGATCCCAGATGTGCTTTTTGGCTGGTGGAATTGGTTGGGGAAGCACTCGTCTCAGATTTGGAATTTAGTTCCGTTGTGCATCTTTTGGTGTATTTGGAAGGAACGGAATCGGCGGACGTTTGAGGATTTGGATAGTTCCGGGGATCAGATGCTTGCTTCTTTTAGTGGAACTCTTTTTGATTGGTCTCGAGCTTGGGGACTCACAACTAGTGATTCTCTCCCTTCTTTCATTAGCTCTCTTTCCCTTTGTAATTAGTTTGTGGACTGGGTTCCTATTTTTTTGTTTTTTCTTTGTTTTCCTTCTTGTATTTTCTGGATTTGCTCTATGTTCTTCATGCATAGAGTAGCCATTCGTATATATAACATTTTTACTTATCAAAAAAAAAAATATTCCTTAACTCTTTTCCTAGCAAAAAAGAAAAAGAAAAAAATACTCGTATTTATTCTTCAAAATTTTCTATTGCAAAAGATTACCTAAAAGATTTTTTATCACTTCCCTTAATTTGCTAGAAGATATGGGAGATGAAAACAATTATGTTTTATTGTTCTTCAGTGAATCAGTATGGTCACTATTCATATTAGGATCTTTATTCAAATGAAAAAAAGTGGATTGATTTAAGTAGGGCACCCGTTACTTTATATTTATTTTCTCATTGATTTTATAGGTTGCTGACTCGTGGGAATCTCTCGATGGATGGCTTGATGCAATCCGTCTAGTTTACACAATATTTGCACGTGGTAAGAGTGATGTTCTGGCAGGTATAATAACTGGTTGATCATTTTCATTAGATGTGCTACCAGTGCATTGTTTTTGTTGAGATTATTAACAAGTAATTTATTGACATGTGGTTGCTAGAATGAAACTATTGTATTATAAATTTTTTTGGGACTGTGTCATGGTAAATCCAATTTTCTCTACGTCATTGGTTTGGCTTGCTCAATTGTTCAGCTAATGTAATTTTTGTTTGTTTGATATAGCGTACTATTGATATCTCTCACCCCTTTAATAAAATCCTTCCACATTTTTATTTGAAGCGAGTAATTAAAGCATATGCTGTGGATTGGATTGACCTATTTTTCATGGCTTTGCGTGCAACTTATTAATAAAATAAACTGATCTTTCACCCCAGTCTAGTTTATGTTGCAACATAAATGTTGATCTTCACGCATTTCTATGTAATATTTCAATATTCTCAAAATTCTCACAAATATAAATAGTGGTACTACATGTATGGAGCAACAACCCATGTGTACGTAGCTAAAGAATGAAAAAAGAAACAATGAAAAGAAGACTTAGACTGTACCAGTTCTACTAGTGGTGCCAATGGTTAATTATGTTTTAAGTGTTTGGTAAGTGGAATATATATGGAAAGGATAATGAGAAGAAACTAGAGTTAGAGGAACATGCATCATTCAACATAAAGGTATAATAAGCGGATTACAAGTATTTATATTAATTCCAACACAAGTTATAAGACTGCTTCAATGCAAGTTCAAGATTAGCTAACTTGTAACAAACTGTCTAACCGCTTTCTAACTCCCTAGTCCCTAACTAGCTCTGCCTTTGCAAGACTTGTTTCATAGAGTGCCTATCATGCTGCACTTAACAAGTAGTTAGGCACATATCACGTGTTTAGGCTTTAGTTAAACACTTATCAAGTGATCAGTGGCTGGTATTTTTTGGTGTGCTTAAGCCAGGTTAATTACACAGACAAAGATGCATTTATAGTCTTAATGCAGTACATCGAATTTGTGAATTTCAAGGTTTATTGGCGTGCTCACTCATTCCTTTAAGATTGGGATGGAGTGATGTACCATGTGTTTGTGAAAGTTCGCATACCCAAGAAACTCTCCATCCCCTATCTCTGTGTTTCCTTTTTATTGCTTGTGCCATTGCTTCAAATCTAATGAGCCATATATAGTCCCGTGGAAAAAAGAGAAAAAGAGGGAGGGAATCCCATGGGGCACTGGGGGATCAGCCAAGCCTAGACAATGGAAACTGGAAAGAAATAAGATGCATTCTTATTGTCGTCTGAGAGAGGACATAATCTGTTCCGCGCTCTACGTATCACTTTTGTATAATTTTTGTTGCACTTCGCACTAACAACTAACAAGTTTGTGCATAACCATGTGCCCTTAATGTTGTTACTATTCTCCCCACAAATCTTTCTACTGCTTTTTCTAGGAAGGTACAAATTTCATACAAAGGGGAGGCTTTATTTTGGCCAAAGCAAGAACTGAAGCAGGAAGCGTCCAAATTCCCTCCCCGCAAATTAATCCAGAAGCAACTGCAGGAACCCTCAACTCGGCCTTCTTTGAGTTAACCTTGTACCACACAAACACAATCAAACTCCCAATTCCCATATCAATCGCAAAGTATGCCCCAACTAAAAAGGGCACTGCCATGACCATAGGAAGTGGCATATATTTTCCGATCTTTGGCGGCGCAAGATCTCTCACTACATTAACTCCTACTGCAAAGGCAAAGAAGCCATAGCAGAGTTGCAGGCAGTGGCGAGGGAGAGCTGAGAAGCCTTCAACACCTAGAATGGCCATGTTTCTGTAGATCAACGCATAAGGAGCTTTGAACTCTCCATTTGGGTTTCCCACATCAAAGGCCTTGTAGAAAAGGAAGAAGCTAAGGGGTGCCATTACACAGCCTAATGCCGTGCCAATGGCTTGGCTCAAGAACATTGCTCTAGGAGAAGTACTAGTCAATTGTGCTGTTTTGAAATCTTGCATAAGAGTGCAAGCCACAGAAACAACAGATTTTATTATACCACATCCAATAAGTCCTGCCACCAAACCATCTTCTTTTCCACTCAACGCAGCCAGGACAAAGAGGGCTACTTTCCCATAATTATACGCCATGTTCATATCCGTGAGGCCGGCTCCATAAGCGTTGCAGAATGCTAGAGATGGAGCAAGGAAATAGGCTATGACAACGTAGTACCATTTAAGTTGATGGAACATCAGTGGGATCACTATTATAGATACGATGGCAAAGATGATGTAGCCAGTGAGTGCAACCCACATGGGAATGTTTTCTTTCAGGAATACTTCGTTCTGTTTCAAAACTTCAATGGGGTTCCCTTGGTCGTCCATATCTGCAGATTCTGCACTAGAGAAGAAGATAATATGTTAGAAGTATAAACACGTAAATTAATATCATTCTGAGGTACTGCACGTAGGGCAGAGTACAAATTCGCAGGGAGTGGAGGGATTTCAAAAAGATGCCAACAAATTTTACTACATTATGAAGCTTTTAAAATCAAGTTGAGTATGCATTGTTTGGGTCTACAAAGTACAAACCAATGCAACCTTTAACAAATCTTATCACCATTAGAAATGCATTGGGCCAGCGGGCCTCATCAATCTTTTAATATAGTTATTGTAATCTAATAAAGTAGAAATTATTATACGATTACAACCAATTTCACAATATTTTACGTGGTAGATTGTAATTAGTTACTTGTTATTTTCACATGAATTTGTCATTTTTTTTTTCCAACCACTCAAAGTTAGTTACATTGAATAGTTGTGAAAATAAGTATGGAACTATTCGTAGTCCTAGAATTTTTCTAAAGCAGCAAACGAAAAGGAAAATTCAAGGCTGCTGCTTATATTACCCATGTTGGCGTCCTTGTTCTTGAATTTGCCATGGATGTTAATGATTGTGCATGCCAATATCTTGATGAAATTGTAAATCCCATCACCTAGGATTAAAGCAACGGATAGGAAAACCTGCAGAGAAAATACAAAGTAAATGGAAGAACATGGGTAGCAAAATCCAATAGGAATGTGTGTATGTTATGGAGAGAGAGAGAGAGAGAGAGAGACCTTGTAACCATACAAACTCTTCATGTCACTTTCTTCCAAACTCTCAGAGAACCAATGTCCTTTAAGCCGACCAATGAGTGGCCACATTATTCCATTGGAAAGCACAGCTCCAAGAACCAAAGACAAGTTTACAAGGTGGGAACAAATCATCCCAGCTCCAACATAAGTCAAGCCAAAGTCGAAGTAGAATCTGCAAAATCCGATATATATAAACTAAATACTAAATAGCATCACTATCGTGTACAGTTCAAAGAAGCAGAGAATAAATCAAAGACGTACGTGTTCTTCCATGCTTGCAATCCAAAGGTAGGGAACTGTCCAAATCCACAATTATTTTTTCCACTGAAAAACCACTTAAAGAAACCCCACAAGAAACTAATCGAAAAATATTTCATGAATCCTTTCACTTGCTTCCTGCAAAAAATTAAATCCTGTTTGAGCTTTGATTTTTAGTGGTTTTCTGTCATAACAAAATCAGAGATAATAATTGTGCAGTTTTAGCATTTTTTCCCTTGGTTTATTTTGTTTATATACAAACTTTGTAAAACCTTTTTTAGGTATTACTTTATTTTTGTTAATAGCAAAAAAGAAAAAAGAAAAAAAAGAAGAGATGTTAAGGTTTTACTAGTTTTTCTACAAAAAGTTTACAAAATAATGTCACAATGATATAATTGGTGTACTTCAAGAATATAATAAATAAGTAAAATGCTAAAAATATCACAAATTTTACTATATAATCATGATGAATTGACATAGTAAAGAATATAATTGGTTGATTTAAAAAATATAATAAATGAATGCTTAGCTTATTGAAAGAATGATAAAACAATAAATATTGTTGACAACTTTTTATATTTCTCATGAAAGTAGTATCAATTTTTTTTTACCATGGTTTATTAACAATTTTCCTAAGAACATCTGTTAACATGATTCTTGTAAAAGTTATATAGTAAATTTTGTAGTTGAATGTTTAGATTATTGAGAGAATAATAAAACAATAAATATTGTTGACAATTTTTTATATTTTTCATGAAAGTAGTGTAAAAAATTTTCTATTATGATTTATTAACAATTTCTTTAAGAACATCTGTTAACATGATTCTTGTAAAAATTATATAGTAAAATTTGTAGTAATTTAATATCATTCTTTCAACCATCAAGACGATGGAAGAAGTGTACCTTGCCATCTTATCCCCCTGACTGTGGAAACCATTAATGAGAACCGCAGTTGCCAAGCCACTTGGATAAGTCAATTTGAGATCTACTATCATTATCTGTTGAACAGGGAGAAATAACATACATACAATAAGTTCATAAAAAAAACATACATACAATAAGAAAAAAGTTGAGATCTGCGTAGTGGTCCAAAAAGGGGAGAGAAGAATCATGGTGGGAGGAAAATCCATTGACTTTGCAATCAGCATTAACTCAGCATCAATCCCAAAGACAATGATCATAATTCATCTCCATTTGAAATAGAATTTTTCCTTCATGTTTTAGGTTAATTAAATGTTACAAATCTAAAATATTATAAATTAAAAAAATATATTTAATGTTATATTATTTAAAATTTTAAATAAAATAGTATTTTATACATCATTAGATCAAGAAAAGAAAATTTTGACCGTGCCCACTCACACCCAAAAGAAAAGCGTTGATTTTAATGACGAACTTTCCAAACTTTTTTATTATCATATATGATGAATGAGTAGAAACAAAAGTAAAAGTTGAAATAGTCATCAATAAGAAGAAAGGAAATCTTCATAAAGTAATTATTAAAACCCCTAGTGTTGAAATAAGGTAAAAAGCACTTTCTAATTCCTTCAAAATTGAAGATGAAAATTGACACCACCAAGAAGATGTACCTTCCTCAGGGGAACTAAGACAAAAAGGCCAACAAAGCAGACTACAAAGAGGTAACCAGTCATCCAAACAAATCCAGGCTCCTTGACACTCTTTATTGAGTTTCCCTCGTTGTTGACCCCAGACAACATATATGTCTTCTTGTTTAATGCCAAGAGATAAGAAGCAAATCCACCTACAGCCCAAAAGAGAAAAAAAGATGTCTAAAAAGTTCTTGAAAAATAAAAAGGTTAAGATTTTCTAAGATGCAAAGTAAAACTACAAATATTAAAGCCTCAAACCTCCAACAGCAATGCTATAGCATGCAACTGCACAAGTTTGTATCATAGTATTCTCTTGCCGACTGAAAGGCTTTGACACAAACCCTGCCTTTTCTAGCATCTTTGTCCATGATCGGATAAATACAAAAGCAATAAGTGCTGCAGAGACATTTAGATTAGGAACCAGCCCAGTTGTGAGGTTCAACTTCATGGCTATCACACTGTACATGGTTCCAATCATGATGCTCACTACCATTCCCCTTATAGTTATCTGCTTATTCCATGGTTGCTGGGTTTTCTTCCACCCTTCAGAATCAACTGTTACTCCTTCTAAGTCTTCTCTCTCGTTAATCTCTCTTTTTTCTTTTGCTTCTTCCATGTTCATGTCTCCTAAAGAAATTGTCTGTGCCACTAAAAAATAAAAACACTCTATGTCAGAAGAAATAAACTTCTAAATTCTGAATCTTTGAAATAAAGTATGATATGATGATAGGTTTATGCAAAAAAGTTGGTGATTCCATGCATGGACTTTACCTTGTTTCTTTTTGTATATGTGTATGCTCTTCTAGCTAGCTTCAAAGGAGGACTACAGATACCATGCAATAAAAAAAGTTTGTTTTGTCTTCTGTTAATCGACAATTCAAAACCTTTTGAGTGAACACAGCTTGCAATGACCCCTCGAATTAATGACCAGAAAGGATATCCTCCCCAATAATATATATTAAGCTACTCCGTACTTCTTTTTTATGAACATGCTAGCCTGTACCAAGTTCAACTTGACACTGAAAAATTATTCCTAGCAGTGAAAATATCGTAGTTATAATCTATTTTATTTCATGCACTTACAAAAGGCTAGAAGAGAATGATTTAATATATAGTGTTGGATACTTAGGTATGTCACTGAATGATGACAATACTTGGTATTTATAACAGGTTATAACTTTAAAAGATTACTTCACTGGTGAGTCATGGGTGTGACCAGCTGACCTTATCATTGACTATCTCTTTATTTCTCCTCCATGAGCATTAGATGGTTATGATCATGTTTTTTTGGTAGACGAGATTCTTTGACTTGGAAAATTATTGTGTATTTTCGAAATATCATAAATGTGTACTCTCTCCTTTTATATAAATGATAGGTCTCACTAATTAAATTCATGAACCCACCATTCATATAAGAAAGAAAATTACACATTTATGATACCCGAGTATCTAATAATTTTACCTTTTAACTTAAGACAATTTGCGCACTGCACAAACCGGAGCTACGTTGGTCATTGCATCCAATAGAGCAAGAAAATGATAGGTGCGGAGAAAAACTGTGACAGTCATTTCCTGCAAAACATAGTGGTGATGAAAAGTCAAGCAGATTCTCAATCAGTAGTAGGTCACATGATTGAGTAAGGTACTAGAACCAATAATTGTCGCTTTATTTTTTTGTATGGGTTACTTATAAAAACACACAGTGTACATGGTGTGTTTTTATAAACTGAGAACGTAATTTTAAATCACGTTTAAATAATATTTATAAAGCATTTTGCTCTTTAACAAAATTTTTCAATCTCAACTTTGCTCATAGCATAAATAAGAAGACTAAAAGCTACTTTATTTATCTTACTTTTTCACTTTACAAAACACCCAACATAAGTGGTTTTATTTTAATTTTTAATATAATAAAATAATATAAACAACATAATAGAATAATATATCTACTATAATAAAATAATATATTCACTACAAAGTAGTGTGAATACGTGAATAAAATAATATATTTAATATAAATAAGTGTGCATACATAATTTAATAATACTTTTATTTTAACCTATGAACTACGGTGCACAACCACGGTAGATGTGGAGCCAAATTATTTGGTTTTGACTCTACCAATGTTTATAATTTTTTAGCACCACTAATACAAATGCTCGGAGAACATTTTCGTCTTTTTACAATGAAAACAAAGTTAAATGGCCCCACGTACGACTATAAGTATTGTCCTTTTGACTAGTTTCCAAACTATTAATAGTTTACACAAATTTTTTTATTTATTTTTAATAACAAATTTCACAATTGTTAGAGCAATACTTGATAGTATATATAGTATTTTTCACAATAAATTTTATAATTGTTGAACATTCAATTTTTATTTAAGCCCACCACTTACACTACTTTATTATCTACCAGTTATATAATTTCCAGTGTCAACTTGTGAAAATATCAACTCTCCTCTTGGTGGGTTCTACATAATCATTATTTTTTATTTAAAAAAATGGCCTACTTATATTCATATATAGCACTAAAACCATAGCCTCCACTCTTTTTCTTATTTTTTAGTTTTTAATTTTTTTTTCAAACTTGTTTTTGCTATAATCCAAATTTTAATTGTTTAAAAGAATAGAGAAAAAAATTGTTGAATTCAACATTATTTTTTAATAGCATTCATTAAGCCAGTGAGGATAAAAAATTGCTAGCACATTATTATACCCTTAACAATTTTACAATAATTTATTTTAAGAAATCAAATTGATTGTTTAAACTCTATTTATTTAGATTAATCTCTAAATTACATTAATATATATTTGTGTATTTGGTTTGCTATTAATAAAAATTAATTTTGCTTTCAACATTGCCCCCCTAAATTGAATTCCTAGCTCCGTCACTACCACTAGTGATATCACTTTTTAACCTACAAATAATAGTGTGCCACGTAGATAATTATAATTTTTTTTGTAATTCTAAATTTATTGTATATAATTTGACATCTATAATAAGACAAAATTATTGTGTATAAATAAATATTTTTCCATAATACATTATTCATTCTAGAAAATTATTAGGTACTCCCAGAGTTCCATAAATGCGTATTCCCTCCTCTCACATGAATGGTAGGTCCCACTATGAATTTAATTAGTAGGACTCACCATTCATGTGAGAGGAGGGAGCACGCATTTATGGTATTCTGAGAGTACACAATAATTTCCCATTGATTCTTAGAATTAACTCATGAGCCTAAAGTCTCTAACAAATTTAAGGTAATCGCTTTTAATCTCTAATAAATTTACTTAAAGTGATAGATTTTAGTATTTGTATATGAAAAATTATTAGGTACTCCCAAAATACCATAAATGCGTAGTCTCCTCTCTCACATGAATGGTGGGTCCCACCATTAATTAAATTCATAGTGGGACCCACTATTCATATGAGAGGAAGGAGTACGCATTTATGGTACTTTGGGAGTATACAATAATTTTCCCTTATATATGGAGTAATAAAATGTTAGTTTTTAATTTGATCCCATCATCTAAGGGATTATAAGTAATTCTAAAGTTTAGGATTCAATGGTATATTTTACTTATTGTTTTCATTCTAACAATATTTTTAAAAAATTAACACAATGAAATTCACCATTTCTTATTAATGATTATAATAATTTATTATAATAAGAGAGTAGACGATATTTAGTTTTAACCCTATCTCAATCTCCACTCTATCATTCATTCAGAATTAAAAAGTCCACATGATAGGTGATAAAGGATGTGTATAGATATTGGGATGTTGTGTATGGTTATTAGGGGAAATTTCTTATTATTTTATTTATGTAATTTTCAAAAAGGCTTGACTATTTCGATCTAGTGGTGAAACGACGAAATTGGCTGTCAGAAAAGAGTGTAGAAAAAAAAAATTAATGGTTATTTCTTGAAAAATACTAGTGGTAGTGAATGTCAATCATATTCTCTTTCAAAAAAAAAAATTATATAATTTTACATCTATAAGATTTGGTAGGTTATGAATTTATCAAAACAAATTTATAGAGTTTGAATTTGTTTTCTATCTTCATTTTACCTCTCATTTATAATTAAAAATTCCACATGTGATAGAGAATGTCGAACATGGCTTAGAGACATTATCTTATGTATTTGTAAAAGTATTTAATAAATATTAGTCCTTATCTAGGATATTAATTAGAATTTTTGGGATTGTCG
The DNA here is from genome assembly GCA_029955455.1 of Quercus agrifolia. Classification (NCBI taxonomy): domain Eukaryota; kingdom Viridiplantae; phylum Streptophyta; class Magnoliopsida; order Fagales; family Fagaceae; genus Quercus; species Quercus agrifolia. The sequence goes on along the minus strand of JARQAD010000001.1, from coordinate 66,841,247 downwards.
TTATTTGGAAACCTAGTCCTGAGCCTTGAAATTGATCCTTAAGTTGTAAAACTAAAATAAGGAATCTTTTAACAATAAAAAAATCAATATTTTTTTAGAGGATTCCAAATCTCTACCTTGATGATTCAAGGCGTTGTAGGGTTACTTGCACACTAAGGGGTTGTTTGGACAAGGTGTTTCCACAACTCAATTCTCAGTTTCCATAACTCATAACTCAAAAATGGTGGGACCCATAGCAAAAAGGTTGTTTGGCCAAACGATAACTCTGTTTCCATAACTCTGTTTCCATCACTCAATTCTCTGATTTTTGAGTTATGAGTTATGGAAACTGAAAACAACAAAAGGCTGTTTTCAGTTTTCAGTTTTCAGTTTTCATAACTCAATGGCATTTCCGTAAATAAACACACATGAGGGACCCACAGCCGTAACTTTTGACCACCTTTTGACTTTTTTTTTTTTTTTTTTTTTTTTTTTTTTTTTTTTTTTTTTTTTTTCTGGGTTAACGCTGGCTGTTCGTTCCTTTTTTTTTTTTTTTTTTTTTTTTTTCTGGGTTGGCGTTGGGCTGTTTGTTCTTCTTTTTTTTTTTTTTTTTTTTACTTGATCGTCTGTTCTGTTCTATTCTTTTCTTTTTTTTTCTTTTTTCTTTAGTACCTAGACTCACCAAACTTAGTGAAATAAAATAAAAAAAAAAAAAAAAAAAAAAAAACCCAGACCGAACAGCCAACCAAGGAGGGAAAAAAAAAAAAAAAAAAAGAAGCTGCTGGAAAAAAAAAAAAAAAAGCTGCACTATGACAGGCGTGGGCCCTTCAAATAGTGTGAAAAATAGTGAGTGATGGAAACTGAGTGATGAAGGCAAACGGATGTGAAAAATTGAGTGATGAGTGATGAGTGATAAAATATGAGTGATGAGTGATGAGTGATGAGTGATGAAAATTGAGTGACGGAAATTGAGTGATGGTTTTTTGTTGTCCAAACAGGCCCTAAGGGGTTGTTTGGACAAGGTGTTTCCACAACTCAATTCTCAGTTTCCATAACTCATAACTCAAAAATGGTGGGACCCATAGCAAAAAGGTTGTTTGGCCAAACGATAACTCTGTTTCCATAACTCTGTTTCCATCACTCAATTCTCTGATTTTTGAGTTATGAGTTATGGAAACTGAAAACAACAAAAGGCTGTTTTCAGTTTTCAGTTTTCAGTTTTCAGTTTTCATAACTCAATGGCATTTCTGTAAATAAACACACATGAGGGACCCACAGCCGCAACTTTTGACCACCTTTTGACTTTTTTTTTTTTTTTTTCTCTGGGTTGGCGTTGGGCTGTTTGTTCTTCTTTTCTTTTTTTTTTTTTTTACTTGATCGTCTGTTCTGTTCTATTCTTTTCTTTTTTTTTCTTTTTTCTTTAGTACCTAGACTCACCAAACTTAGTGAAATAAAAAAAAAAAAAAAAAAAAAAAAAAAAAAAAAAAAAACCCAGACCGAACAGCCAACCAAGGAGGGAAAAAAAAAAAAAAAAAAGAAGCTGCTGGAAAAAAAAAAAAAAAAGCTGCACTATGACAGGCGTGGGCCCTTCAAATAGTGTGAAAAATAGTGAGTGATGGAAACTGAGTGATGAAGGCAAACGGATGTGAAAAATTGAGTGATGAGTGATGAGTGATAAAATATGAGTGATGAGTGATGAGTGATGAGTGATGGAAATTGAGTGACGGAAATTGAGTGATGGTTTTTTGTTGTCCAAACAGGCCCTAATTAACCCTTCTCTTACCACACTATGTCAGGTTGTATCAGAGTCTTGACTAGCTAGATCTCATGGTCAAACAACAAATTTAGCAACAACTACCCCATTAAAAACTATAAAAAGGTGTAGGAAATCTGGGCTAAATTGAAAGTTCCAATAGAAATTGTTGAAGCAATAGGAAAAAATTGTGTAAGAAATTTAGCTCACAGTGAACCTATTTGTAGATGCATTCCTAGATACTACAGAATTCCAATCTTTGATGGCATAATGCGCAAATGGGATTTCATTCATCGGATTTTTAATTTAAAATATTGTTTTAATTATTGGAAGATCCATAATGATGAAAAAGAAATACTTCAGTCTAATAAGTTAGATTGTGATGCGGTCAATTGGTAGGGTACATACAAGATTAATTGATTGTAAGAAAAATATTTTCTAACTCGAGGAATGATCAACTTCTAGGGTTTGGTAATACCTCAATCAAGATTTAAGAGGACTTTTTTACAACAAGCGGTTGAAAAAACACAATAAAGATGATTAAACTGATGACAATAGAATCAATAATCAGAAATTAAAGAAATTTACTTGCACCAATCAAGATAGCAAACGAGTAAAATTCTTCACTTCTTATAACCACATTTCTTTATTTTACAATCTTTCTACTTGAATGAGAAGAGTGGCATTTACCACATTGCCACATGTAATATAGGCAATGAGAGTTTTTTCTTACGGCATTTTTAGGTTATGTTTGGTAACCGTTTTTAGTTTTTTATTTTCAAAAACTTGTTTTTGGGAATATAAAGAAAAAACAATTTTTTTGTATTTTTGAAATCAAAAACATGTTTGGTTAGTTGAAATTAAAAAAAAAAAAAATTTGAAGAAAAAAAATAGATAATACTAAAATATGTTGTTACTAGGATTTGAACTTTAATGCTGACGGAGATGACGAGACCAATTAAAGACGAACACAGCAGGGAAGACGATGTCACTCCAAAGACGAGCCCAGGTAATGCCCGCGTCACTGACGAGCATAGAGTAGCCATTCAATAATGTCTCAGACGGTTACAACGCCATCTGTACCGACTGTTGAGGGCACAATGAAAGCTCCATTACAAGGTAGGAAGCATAACCCAAGAAAGGGTAAATGCCAATCACAATGGCTAGCACCCAGAGCAACATATAAAGCCTCCTCTGTGCTGCCACATGGGGCGTAACAAAAAACACACCAGAGAAGATAGATATTCAGTAAGAAAAAGTCATTATCATTTTTCATCTTGGCATATTGAACTCTTTTATTTCTAACTTGAGCGTCGGAGGCGTTGTGGCAGGCACCACACTGATAACCATTCGCGAAGAAGTTGTATCCTTAAGCAAGGGAGTTGGGCACAACTGGGTTCCTTCAATTGACGAAATCACACCTCATCAGTTTGGCGCCGTCTGTGGGAAACAAAATTTTCAGATTTACATTTGAAAACGTAGTTTCCATCAACTTCTGTTTCGGATGGAGTCCAATCCCAATTCCCCAGCCTTGACCCAGCAAGTCCAGGCTCTTGCAGCCACCATTGAGGAGCTCACCAAACAGAATCAGGAGATGAAGTTACAGCTTCAACAAGTTCAAAAGGCTCAGTAGGAGTCCAAGGGTAATCCGTATGAAGAAGGAGAGAGCCATAGGAGGAGTGCTCATCGAAGACCTACTACCCCGGACGAACAAAATTCAGATTTGTTGCGGGAAGTGAGGAAGGAGATGGATGAGCTGAAGAACGCCCTGAAGGAGAAAACAGATAGGAGTGTGGATAGGATGGTAAGAGCCACGGACTCGCCTTTCACTACGGCAGTCCTTGAATGCCCCGTGCCCTCCAAATTCTGTCTACCTCAACTAGAGCCGTTTAATGGGCTCAAAGACCCTCAGGATCACCTTAACACCTTTAGAACGACGTTAGGCCTTCAACAGCCACCAGATGAGATACTATGTCGTTCATTTCCCACCACTCTGAAAGCAGCAGCAAGGGAGTGGTTCACGAAGTTGCCAAACTTGTCCATCGACAATTTTGAACAGTTGAGCAATGCTTTCCTGCGTCACTTCATTAGGGGGCAACGCCCTAAGAGACCAGCAGATTACCTTCTCACCATAAAGCAGGGGGAAAAGGAAACCTTGAGATCGTACGTGAAATGCTTCACTCGCGAAACCCTTGAGGTGGACGAAGCCGATGACAAAATGCAGTTGACGACCTTCAAAACGGGACTGAGATTTAGAGACCTGGTGGCCTCACTCGCGAAGAACCCTCCAAAGACGATGGCAGAAATGTTACTGAAAGCCCAGAAGTACATGAATGCCGAAGACGCTCTAGCAGCTATAAAGGATTTGGAGAAGCCAAGAGACAGGGGAAGGAAGGACGACGAGTATAGGGGTCAAAAGAGGGAGCGTCCAGATTGTCGGAGCAATGACGATATCAGAAGGAAGGAAGATAGAGGCCCTCGGATGGCAAAATTTACACCCCTAATTATGCCTGTTGATAAAATTCTAACGCAGATTAAGGACGAGCACTACCTCAAGTGGCCTAGGCCATTGCATTCATCCCCTAACGTCCGCGATAAGAACAAGTATTGCCGATTTCATAAAGATCATGGCCACAACACAGAAGATTGTAGGGATTTGAAAGAACAGGTAGAGGAGCTGATACGGAAAGGGAGATTACAAAAGTACGTGAAGAAAAATGAGTATAACAAATTAAGAAGCGGCCACAAGAGTCAACATGAATCCTCGTCTAGGAATGACGACCATCCATCCCAACCTTCTCAAAATGTGATCGCAGAGATAAAGACAATTACGGGAGGGCCCTTTACAGGAGGATCATTCAAGTCCTTCAAGAAGGCATACCAAAGACAGGTGAACAACGTCCACATGATGCCTTCATTCAAGCAGAAACGAACAGATCAAGACATGTCCTTCAATGAAGCGGATGTCGGGGGAGTGAGGCAGTCTCATAATGACCATTTTGTTATCATGCTAACTATAGAAGGGTTCAACTCCAAAAGGATCCTGGTGGACAACGGCAGCTCTGCGGAAATCATCTATCTCCCTGCATTCCAGCAACTAAAGCTAGACCCTAAGAGGCTACGGCCATTTGACTCCCCACTCGTCAGTTTAGTGGGGATAGAGTATATCCCAAGGGCATAGTGACCTTGACAGTGACAGTGGGAACTTACTCGGCACAATTGACTCGTCAGTTGGACTTCCTGGTCATGGATTGCCCCTCATCTTACAATGTAATCATCAGGCAGCCCACACTAAACAAGTGGAAAGCAACCATGTCCACCTACTGCCTGAAGGTGAAATTCCTAACAGACAACGAGGTCGGCTAAGTAAAGGGAGATCAAGTCTTAGCCAGAGAGTGTTATCAAGCAGTGTTGGCCGTAAAGGAAAACCACACATGGATGATTGAAGAAAAGGACGAAGATAAAGTGGAAGCTTTAGAAGTAGTGGAACTAGTTGATGGATAGGCGACCAAGACGACGAGGATAGGGATGACGTTAAGCCCGGGGATGAGAGCAAAGCTCGTCCAGTTCCTCAAAGAGAACCTAGACGTTTTCGCTTGGAGCCACGAAGACATGCCGGGCATAGCTCCTGAAATCGTTCAACATAAGCTGAACGTGAACCCAGACAGAAAACCTATCTAGTAAAGACGAAGGGTCTTCGCCCCCAAACGGGACCAAGCAATCATGGACGAAGTCACAAAGCTGCTAGCGGCAGGCTTCATCCGAGAAGTGCACTACCTCGAGTGGCTTGTAAATGTCGTCCTAGTGAAGAAGGCAAATAGGAAATGGAGAATGTGTGTGGACTTCACAGACCTGAACAAGGCATGCCTGAAGGACAGTTTCCCCTTGCCAAGGATAGACCAGCTTGTGGATTCAATAGTTGGGCATAAATTACTGACGTTCATGGACGCATTCTCAGGATACAACCAGATCAGGATGGCCGAAGAAGATCAAGAGAAGACCTCTTTCGTCACGAGCCAAGGACTTTACTACTACAAGGTAATGACTTTTGGACTGAAGAACGCCGGGGCTATATATCAGAGGTTAGTAAACAAAATGTTCAGTAAACAGATTGGCAGGAACATGGAAGCGTATGTGGACGAAATGCTCGTCAAGAGCAGGGAAGAGCTCGTGCATTTGGACGATCTCAAGGAGACGTTCACCACCCTAAAACAATACCAGATGAAGTTAAACCCTGCTAAGTGCGTTTTTGGTGTAGTTTCAGGGAAGTTCCTAGGCTTCATGGTGTCCTAGAGAGGGATAGAAGCGAACCCGGAAAAGGTATAAGCTATCATCAATATGTCCTCGCCCAAAACCGTGAAGGAAGTCCAAAAGTTGACAGGACGGATCGCAGCTTTAAACAGGTTCGTCTCCAGGGCAACAGACAAGTGCTTGCCCTTTTTCAAAACATTAAAGCAAGCCTTCGCCTGGACCAACGAATGCGAAACAGCATTCCAGGAACTTAAATGTTACCTCAGCAACCCACCCCTCTTAAGTCCGTCCAAGCAGGAAAAAAGCTTATATTTGTATTTAGCAGGATCAGAGACAGCAGTAAGTGCGGCATTAATCAGGGAGGAAGGTAGAAAAAAACTCCCCATTTATTACGTCAGCCAAGCTTTCCAAGGGGCTGAGTTCAGGTATCCAAGAATTGAAAAAATCGTGTTTGCATTAATAGTTGCCTCACGCAAACTAAGACAGTATTTCCAAGCAAATCCTATCCTGGTGATGATGGACTAGCCTATTAAGAAATCCATGAAGCAACCCGAAGCGGCCAGAAGAATGATCCAGTGGGCTATCGAACTTAGCCAATTTGACATTGAATACCATCCCAGAACAGCCATCAAAGCGCAAGCTCTAGTAGACTTCATCGCATAATTCACGTCTCCAGACGAGGATAGACTCACCGACAAGGCCAGGCGATGGACGATCCAGACTGACGGCTCGTTAGCCCAAAAAAGGGGAGGAGTCGAGGTCGTCATAATCACCCCTGATGGAGAAATACTAAAGTATGGAGTTCGGCTGAAATTCCTGGCCACTAATAATGAGGCCGAGTATGAGGGTATACTGACGGGTCTGAGACTCGGAAAAGCTCTTGGAGCCATGAACCTACTAGTCTAGAATGACTCGAAGTTAGTGATTGGGCAAATCAAGGGAGATTACGAAGCAAAGGAGGAAAGAATGCAGAAATATGTCAGGCTGACGAAACGTCTTACTCAAGAATTTGACAGGGTAGAATTCACACAGATCCCAGGAGCCAAAATATGATGGTAGACGAAGTGTCCAAGCTAGCATCGTCAGAAGAAGAAGGGATTAGCATGAACTTGGAGATGGAAGTGCAAAAACACCCCAGTATTGAAGAAGTGCCGACGTTCGCCATCCAGAAAGCCAGCAGTTGGATGACACCAATCATGGCTTTCATCTAGGATGGGCATCTCTCACAAGATACAGCAGAAGCCAAGAAAGTCAGGAAGAAAGTAGCCAGGTTTATGATCCTCAATGACACCTTATACAAAATAGGCTTCTCCATGCCTTATCTGAAGTGCGTTGACGAAGAAGAAGCAGAATACATCCTGGAAGAAATCCACCAAGGGATTTGCGGAGATCACACCGGCCCTAGGTTGCTGGTAAACAAGGCAATCCGAACAAGTTATTTTTGGCCAACTATGCAGATGGATGCAGTGGAGCTCGTAAAGAAGTGTGACAGGTGCCAACGATACGGTAATGTCCAACGGATTCCCGCAGAAAGACTGACAACAATATCCTCTCCGTAACCCTTTGCACAATGGGGAATTGACATCGTCGGCCCACTACCTCAAGGTAAAGGGCAGGTAAAATTTTTACTAGTTGCTATTAACTATTTTACTAAATGGGTCGAGGTAGAAGCTCTAGCAATGATCACGGAAGCTAGGATCCAGAGTTTTGTCTGGAAGAATATAATTTGCAGGTTCGGGATTCCACTGACGATAATTTCAGATAATGGACGACAGTTCGATAGCCAAGCCTTTAGGGACTTCTATTCAGGTCTGGGCATCAAGAACCAATTCTCGTCACCAGGGCACCCCCAGGCAAATGGGGACAGACGGAAGTGACAAATCAAACACTGCTCAAGATTATCAAGACCAAGCTGGACGATGCGAAGGGCGTCTGGCCAGAAGAGCTGCCCAACGTCCTTTGGGCATATAGGATGACAGCCAGGACCCCAACAGGAGAAACCCCCTTTAGACTCACTTACGGAACTGAAGCAGTGATCCCTGTCAAAGTAGGAGTAACCAGCACCAGATGAGCGACGTTCAGCGAAGAGGGAAATGATGACAAGCTACGGCTTAACTTGGACTGCCTGGACGAAGTAAGAGACAAAGTTTCCAGCAGAATGGCAAAATACCAACAGAAGATGGCTGAATACTACAATAAGAGAATGAAGCTAAGACAGCTTGACATAGGAGACCTCGTCCTGCACAAAGTTACCGCAGCAACAAAAGACCCAAATCAGGGAAAGCTTGGGCCTATGTGGGAAGAACCCTATTGAGTCGTCCACTACTCCCGACGAGGCAGTTACCACTTGGAAACTCTAGACGGACAAAAGCTCCTTCGCCCGTGGAACATCGAAAACTTGAAGAAGTACCACCAGTAAATGTATTAGATGAATTTGTTCTTTCTTAAAATTAATAAACAAGTTTCTCTTTTGATGTCTTTGTATAAACAGATCCAGCCACTAATAAAACCAAAAGGCCAAGTAACAGGATTCCGCCTTGACGAATGTAAGTTATTGATGAACTTATCTAAATGACAAAATCCCTTAAGAGGGTAAGTCATAGGGACAAGTAACAAGGTTCTGCCTTGACGGATGTAAGTTACTGACGAACCTATCTAAATGACAAAATCCCTTAAGAGGGTAAGTCAAAGGGACAAGTAACAAGATTCCGCCTTGACGGATGTAAGTTACTGACGAATATACTGAAAAGACGAAATCCCTTAAGAGGGCAAGTCGAATGGCCAAGTAACAAGTTACTGACAAGGCCACAAAGAAAGAAGACGAAGTCCTTTAAGAAGGTGTGTCTGCCTCTGACGAAGCTACAAAAGGTGATAAAATCCCTTCAAACAACGAGTCAGATACCTAAGTACGCAATCACAAGTTCCAATGAAGTGCACATCCGAAGTGCGCAAGCATATCAAATAATCAACCAAAAGTGCAACCAAGTAAGCCAAGTAAATATGCAAGCATAATTTTAATTAAAAACCCGAAAACCAACGGGCCATTACTATTGTTTGTACATTTAAAGGCCCATAAACACTGGACCCAAAAATATTGTTCTCATGACATATCAAAAAAAAAAAAAAAACTTGTTATCTAATTACGATCTACAAGACAGAATAGGCAAAAAGCTTGGTTTTTCCTCTAAGGACCAGATTCAGGCATCAGTAATGACGTCGTCATCAGCACGGTCGTCACCAGCTGGAGCACTCTCAGGGGCTTCATTGGCAGGTGCACTCTCAGGTGCATCGATCTCTGTGGCAGAAGAATGGGTGGCCTCGTCAGCAACCATCTCCTGTTCTACCTCCTCTAAATCCAACTTCCCCAAGTCCACGCCAGAAGGATGCTTGACGAGGTACCTTCTCAGGAGTTCGAAGCCCTTGAAAGTACCAGTTAAATAGAACTGTGTTGTACTCGTCAGTAGTTTGAAAAGCTTCAACAGACCTGGCAGCAATCGTCTTAAGGCTTTCCTTGACGCCCAGAAGCTGCTCATCCTTCTCCAAGGTCAACTGACACTCAGCCCTAAGGTCGTCACTTAAAGCCTTCACCTTCTCCTTCAGGGTGGTTGCCTTGCCCATGGAATCAATCAGGTTCTGCTTCAATGTAGAAGTCTCAGCCTCCATAGCTTCCATCTTTGATGTGAGAGAAGCCACCTTAGCCTCTTGAGTAAGATACTCAGAGGTAATATGGAGACTCTCCCCCAATATCTAAGAAAAAAGCCCAGACTGTCAGTAAAAAGAGAAGGTAAACAAGGGCTAAAAGCTACACGAACTCCTTACCTGAACAAGCCTATAGACGTGACGACTTGCCACAGTATTGAAGGGCACCCCAGAGAAGACCTTGAGATCCTCAGCCGTGATAACCCCATCAGCCCTATCCACCGCCAGCCTTTCGTCACTCCAGATGGTAGAAGTACGGGGGTCAACCTTTTCCTTCTCCTTCGAAGACAGACAAGGTCTTTTGGAGACAGGAGACGGAAGCTCTTCAATTGAATTCGAGGGTGAAGCCGTCCTCATCGTCTCCGCGCCAGAGACGACGAGGGTGATAGAAGTAGTTGGAACAGCAGAAGAACCCCTCCCAGTGATACGCACCGTCTTTTTCCCTATATTCGACAATGGCTCATCCTTTTTCACCCTCATCTTGGCGTACATGTCCTTATTGAACTTAGTCGTCATCTTTGCAAGAGGAAAGAGTGTTAAAAAAAAAATGTGTATGTTAAATATAAGGGTAGCACTGACGAGCTTAAGACTTACTCTTTTTTCCTTCAATGTTAAGATTTCTCAGGACGAAGGCAGAGGGCTCCGGACCAAGACAGTAAAAAGCAAGAGTCCTCGGGTCCACGAGGTCATCCCAACTCTCAATCGTGTGCACGTAATCAATAGCCTTCTGCACTCGCTCTTTGTACCTGCTCTTCAACTTAGGCCGTGTCTTAGCTACTCAAAGCGAGAAACTTGAGAGTCAGTAGCAACAATAGGAAATAAAGTAAAACTCAAAGTGACGAAGAGGAACATTGACGCACCTAAAGTCGGGGTTCCCCATCGACGATGCAACCTCGGAAGCTCACCCCACACCTCGCTAGAGGGAGTCTCAAAAACGTCCCTTGACATAAAGAAAAATCTGGACTTCCAATACCTGAAAGACGAGGGTAATCCCCTGACGAGTTCTTCTCTCCCAGGGAACAACCTCATAATACCCATACTCCTTGGACACTTTTAGACGGTACAAATAGACCAGCTCGTCAACCCTAAGCATATCCCCGTCCATAGCAGCCAACCATATCCCTATACAGCTGGCCACTATTCTCCACGAGTTAGGCATAAGCTGCCCAGGAGCGATGCCAAAATGGTCTAGCAGCTCCATAAGGAAGGGGTGGACGAGGAACCTTAACCCACAAGCGAAGGAGGACTCATAAAAACATACCTCCCCAGGAAAGAAATTGCAAGCTCGTTCCCCTTTACTGGGCAGACAAACCCTAACCCGTTCTGGGAATTGAAACCTGTCCTTAAACCTGCCTAGAGTATCGTCGTGCAACCCATACTCGTTGTTGAAGGCGTAGAAAGCCCTAACTTCGCAAGGGGTAGACACAGCGGTATCCCCCTCCACTGGGTCACCGCTTAACGACAACCCAGTCTCGAGTTTGCTAGACCTGACTTCTGACATCGCCTCTCTCACTAAATCCCAAAACCAGTCAATCGATTAACAAAGCAAGGGCAATAGATCGGCCACTACAACGCCCAAACTGTTACCCTCAAAAATGAAATTCTCGAGATGGGGAAAAACCCCTAAAGATCCCCTCAGACGCGCGAAAAGGAAGAAAATTGAGGGGCAAGCTATCCTAACTTCAGAACTACTAACCATGGAAAGACAAACTGAACCCCCAATAAACCCACACAAAAAAAAAAAAGGAAGGAGGGAAAAAGGGGAAAATCAGAACACTACCATGGCTTGTATCGGCAATGAAATAAAAGAAAGAAGAGAAAAAGGAAAGAAAAACGTACCTCAAGGAGGAAGAAATGGGGAATGCCGCTGTGCACAGCTCATCGGAGAAGAATCACGGCCAGCGAAAACTCAAAACGGGTGAAAAGGAAGTTTCTCAGAAAAAGTAAAGGAAAAGTATCTCAATAAAATTAAGAAAACGGGAGATGGAGAAGTTTTAAAATTAAGAAGCCCAAAAGAACTGAAAACTAGCGGGAAACCCAATAGTGCCACAAGTGAGAACATTAACTCCATCAACCGGGACATGCCACGTGGCCACAGCCCACGAAGCACTGCCACTACTCATTTAATGCGGCATGTGATCCCAAGGGTCACCCAAAAAAAAAAAAAAACTCTTCATCTTCTATGGTCGTCATAGGACTCCATGACGACCAAAGAATCGGGGGCAACTGATGGAGATGGCGAGACCAATTAAAGACGAACACAGCAGGGAAGACGACGTCACTCCAAAGACGAGCCCAAGTAATGCCCGCGTCACTGACGAGCATAGAGTAGTCATTCAATACCTTAAATAATGTCTTAGACGGTTACAACGCCATCTGTACGGACCGTTGAGGGCACAATAAAAGCTCCATTACAAGGCAGGAAGCGTTACCCAAGAAACGAGTACATGCCAATCACAACAGCTAGCTTCCAGAGCAACATATAAAGCCTCCCCCGTGCTGCCATAAGGGGGGTAACAAAAAACACACCAAAGAAGATAGATATTCAGTAAGAAAAAGTCATTATCATTTTTCATCTTGGCATATTGAACTCTTTTATTTCTAATTTGAGCGTCGAAGGCGTTGTGGCAAGCACCACACCGGTGACCATTCGCGAAGAAGTTGTATCCTCAAGCAAGGGAGTTGGGCACAACTGGGTTCCTTCAACTGACGAAATCACACCTCATCAAATGCTAACTCATTAAATGAGATAGATTCATTAAATTAAATGCGTATTTTCATTGACTTTTGAAAATTAGAAACTGAAAACAACATTTTGTATGTTTTCAGTTTTCTTCACAAATTAAGTTTTGAGAATAGTTTTTGTTTTTTATCTATTTTGGTTGCCAAATAAGTTTTTTAATTTCAAAAATAGAAATTGTTTTTGAAAACAGAAAATAAGGAGAAAAAACAATTACCAAACATATCTTTAATTTTTTACATGTGTTTCATAGTATTTCTTAAAGCTTAATTATTGTTGTACAGTACACACGGCTGGTAAAATTATGTTTATTGTTGTACAGTATACGCTGTCTGTAAAATTGTATTTTGAGTAAAATCGTGTTTTGAAAAATGAAAATATGATTGCAGTAAGTGTATGTGTATGCATGTAGTGTTTGATAATCATCACTCTTGATAATCATCACTCTTTTTTAAATAAAAAAGAAAATTGGGTTATTTAACCATGTGTTTGGAAACTTCTCTGCCACCTCATTACATTAATTAGTCCCCACGTGTTGGCATTTCTTTTAAGCCATATGCATGAGTTGGTCACTTCCACACCAGTTGACACGCATGGCTTGGACACTGCATGTAGCAACACATGTCTTGCCAGATGCCATGAAATTGATCCTGCTATATGCTCCCGAGGTTGCTCTTCTTCTACACAGATACCTAGTGCTTTTCTTCGATTCCATTGGAGGATTCTACAAAGGGATAATGGGGCTCTTGAACCTTGTCTTGAGAGATATATATTGACTTCGATCGAGATCATGGTGACCAAAATTTAACTAAAGAAAATGACAACACACCACAGTGCATGGTCTCGATAGACTTATCAAATTGTCGAGGTCGAGATCGATCTCTACTTCGAGCCACAAACCCAATGTGGTTTCTTCTCACTTCATTATGAGGCCAAAATTAAAATTTACCAAAAAAAAAAAAAAAATTCAATCCAACAACACATTATCCGGACTTCATAAAATATTTTACAATACAAACAAAGATGATCTGGTGTCCAGGGGTAAGTATGAAAGTCAATCTTTTTTTTTTTTTTTTTTGATAAGATATGAAAGTCAATCTTGGCAGAGAAAGAAAAATATTTAGGTTGATATTTTTATTTTTTTATCCTCTAATTATTATTATATATTACGTTCTTCTAGAGGATTATAGACTTCAAGATGAATTAGGTATATAAATTCAAATGAACAGGATTACATATCAAATTTCAAGAATTGAAAATAGAATATTTCATTCATTGATTCAAGTATACAAAGAATACATATATATACTCATCCATACAGGTGTGAACACGGATGTAACTACCTAACAGAAACTAACAAACTCACACACGTGCAAGCAGCTCCATAACAGACTTCCTCACGTGCCAATGCTTAAGTAAAAATTATAACAAGTTAAACTACAAGTCGTTTGCATCTCAAGCCTCACTGGAGCATCCTTGTCGTTTATGCCCTGTTGTAGGATCATCAATTCTGTGATTGAGCCTTTGATCTTCTGCTCCTCTGCTCTTGCTACTATCCTTGGTATCTCCATTCTTACTTGTATTCTGATACTCCCCCTCAAGAGCAGCAGGAGCATGTATGTTGATCATTCCCATTTTACAACTAAGGATGGAGAATTGATTGTAACTCAGAGCTTTAGTGAGCAGATCTGCCAATTGACAATTTGTTCTAACATGATTTAACTTGATTACCTTTTCCAACACTTTGTTCCTCACCACATGACAGTCTATCTCTATATGTTTTGTCCTCTCATGGAAGACTGGATTGGAACCAATGTGTAATGCAGCTTGGCTGTCACAGAATAGTAAGGCCTCCTTATCATGATTCACACCAATGTCCTTGAGAAAGTATAAAATCCATACAATCTCACATGTTGCTACTGCCATGGACCTATATTCAGCTTCAGCTGATGATCTTGACACTGTGGATTGCTTCTTGGACTTCCAAGATACTAAGGAATCTCCAATGAAGATGCTGTAGCCAGTCACAGACCTCCTGGTGTCAGGACATGCAGCCCAATCTGCATCTGCAAAGCCTTTCAAATGCAAGTCTGTGTTGGAAGGAAACATAAGTCCTTTGCCCGGTTCACTCTTCAAATACTGCAACACTCTATGTGCTGCATCCAGATGAGGTCTCCTTGGCTTGGACATAAACTGACTGAGTTTATGGACAGCAAATGTAATGTCAGGTCTTGTGATAGTTAAGTACAAGAGCCTGCCCACAAGCCTTCTATAGTGACTTGGATCTTTAAGTTCTTCTCCTTCAAACTTGCTAAGTTTTAAGTTGTGTTCCATAGGAGTCTTTGCACACTTACAGCCCAGTAATCCAGCATCATTGAGCACCTCAAGAGTGTATTTCCTTTGACAAAGAGCAATCCCTTTGTTTGATCTTGCAACCTCCAATCCAAGGAAATATTTCAAATTCCCCAAATCCTTAAGCTTGAACTTATCATCCAGCATGACTTTAAACTTGTCCACTGCAGCCTTGTCATTACAAGCTATCAAAACATCATCTACATATACTAAAAGGATCATGAAAATGTTGTCATGCCTCTTAGTAAACAAGGAGTAATCAGCCTTGGATTGAATGAAACCAAGCTGAATTAGAGTGCTTGAAAACTTGGCAAACCATTGCCTAGAAGCTTGCTTGAGACCATAAATGGATTTGTTGAGCTTACAAACAACCTCCCCCTGGCTGTGAAACCCTTGTGGAAGAGCCATATACACCTCCTCATCCAAATCCCCATGAAGAAAGGCATTATTAACATCTAATTGACTAAGAGACCAACCCTTAATTGCAGCAACAGCAAGAAGAACCTTGACAGAAACCATTTTAGCCACTGGAGAGAAGGTTTCAAAGTAGTCAATGCCTTCCTTTTGGGTGAAACCCTTAGCTACCAACCTAGCTTTGAACCTTTCAATGGACCCATCAGCTTTATACTTAATCTTGTACACCCACTTGCAGCCAATGGACTTCTTATGAGGAGGTAAGGGTGTCAAGGTCCAAGTGTTGTTAGCCTCAAGGGCAGCTATCTCAGCAGCCATGGCAGCTTGCCATTGGGGATCAGAAACAGCTTGATAGTAAAACTGAGGTTCAACAATGGATGAAATGGCACAACAGAAAGTTTTATAGGAGGGAGAGAGGTGATGATATGACACATGAGAAGAAAGGGGATGAGATGTACCTGATTGGGAAGAAGGCAAAGGCTGGACAGAAGTAACATTGTTGCAGTGAAACTCCTGTAAGTATGATGGCCTTTTAATGGATCTAGCAGACTTTCTAAGGGGAATAGGATCTGCTATGGGATCAAGGGGAGCTTCTGGGATATCATCAAGTATATCATTATCAATGTTATGATGAACTTGAGTGATGGAATGAGAAGAAAAGGCAGAATTTGAAGGTGAAGACAGAAGGTCCTCATCATGCAAAGCAGGAACAGGTGAGACACATGGCAAAGGCAAGGAATTGAGAGAAATGGAGCTATGGGAAGAAGACACAAAAGGGAAAACAGATTCATGAAAAACAACATCCCTTGATAGAAAGACAACATGAGTGTCAAGGTCATAAAGTTTATACCCTTTGACATTACAAGGATAGCCAAGGAAAATACATTTTCTTGCTCTTGGAGAGAATTTGGTCCTGGTTTGAACAATGGTGGAGGCAAAACACAAGCAGCCAAAAACTTTAAGATGATTGTAGGTAGGGGGCTTATGAAATAAGAGTTCAAAGGGAGTTCTGTCATGTAGTAAGGGAGAAGGAAGTCTATTGATGAGGTATGCTGCAGTCAAGACACAGTCACCCCAAAAAGACAATGGTACTTGAGATTGGATTTGTAAAGCCCTAGCAATGGAGAGTAAGTGTTGATGCTTTCTTTCTACAACAGAGTTCTGTTGTGGAGTATAAACACAGCTGGTTTGGTGGATAATGCCATGTAAACTAAAGAAGTCAGGCATGGCAAACTCTTTGGCATTGTCAGTCCTAATGGCTTTAATGGGCTGACTAAATTGTGTAGCAATCATAGCATAAAAGGATTGAAATAAAGGTCTAACATCAGTTTTGGATTTCATAAGAAAAAGCCAAGTGGCTCGGGTTGCATCATCCACAATGGTTAGGAAATATTTGTAACCATCCAAAGTAGGAACTGAATAAGGGCCCCAAACATCCATGTGAACTAAATCAAAAGCACATGCAGAAATTTTATTATTGAAAGGGAAAGGTAAACGTTTAAGCTTGGCCATAGGACAAATATGGCAAGACTTATTACAGATGGATTGTAAGGAAGGAAGAAGAGAACCTAAAACTTTAAGTTTCATATCTGAAGGGTGTCCTAATCTGGCATGCCACAGAGAGGAAGATGCAGAACTGGTAGAAGTTGAAGCAGAAAAGGGAGGAAAAGAAGCCTTGGACTGATGACTGCCTAAGTAATCATCAAGGGAAGAAGGAGAGATGTGTTGTAGGCTGTCACACTGCAACAAATACAAGCCATCAACAGCCTTGCCCATCCCAATCGTTTTCCAAGGTAAAAGGTCCTGAAGAAAACAATAATTGGAGAGGAAAACAAGGCAATAAGATTGAGATAGTGTGAGTGTACTAACAGATAGTAAATTGAAGCTGAAAGAAGGAACACAAAGAACATTAGTAAGTGTAAGAGAAGAAGAGAGAATAACAGTGCCAATGTGAGTGACTTGAGCTGATTCCCCATTAGGCAAGTGAACTAAAGACTGTACAGTAGCAGTGATTGAAGTTAACAGATCAACTGAACAAACAAAGTGGTCAGTAGCTCCAGTATCCAACACCCATGTCCATTGATCATAGATTCTTCTATTCACTACTTGTGCAGAGAAAACACTATGAGACAGATCAATACCTGACATTGGAGCATTGATGGATGCAGAAGAGGATGCTACATTTGCCATTGAAGTATCTCTGATTTGAGCAGAAGGTAAGATGGATGAATTGGAAGCTCCAAATAAGGCATGTAGTTGCTGATATTGTTCAGGAGTGAAAACAAATGGATGATTCATTGGTGAAGCAAGTGGAGTATGAGCAACCTGATGATCTGAAGACACTTGATGAGCCATAAATGGCTTGTTCTTGAACTTGAAACCTGGTGGAAAACCATGCTTTTTGTAGCATTTATCAACTGTGTGACCAAGCTTGCCACAATGTGTGCAAGTTGGTCTTTCTTTTCCTTTTCCAACAGCACCACCAAGGAATGAACCAAGATGTTCATTGGTCAATTTAGCAGCTAAAGCAGTGGAATCAACCTTGGGAAAACCTGAATTAGGCACTGATCTTTGTGTTTCTTCTTGGATTAACAAGGAATACACCTTACTAAGAGGTGGAATTGGATCCATAAGCAAAACTTGAGATCGTACTTGGGAGAAAGAATCATTCAATCCCATTAGAAATTTCATAACAGATTCTCTTGTTTGTAAATCAGTGAGTTTCTTGTTAATATTGCAAATGCATTTACCACATGAGCAAGTAGGAAATGGACTAAGATTCTGTAATTGATCCCAAAACACCTTCAATTGAGTAAAGAAATCAGTGATGGATGATTCACCTTGGTGAAGCTCAGCTATGTCCTTCTGAAGATTGAAGACTCTAGGTCCATTTGTTTGAGCAAAACGATTCTTCAAATCATTCCAAATTTCTAGAGCAGTATCTTCATAAATGATGCTGGATTGAAGCTTTGGTGAAACTGAATTGGTTAGCCATGTCCCAACCATATTATCACATCGTATCCATGCTTGTTCATTTGAAGGAGTTGAAACCAGTGGTGATGAAAGAGTCAAGGTTCCATCAATAAATCCTAGTTTATTCTTGGTGAGTAAAGCTTTTCTAACTGCACGAGCCCAAGCTGCATAGTTTTCACCACCTAACAATGGCTGCGTGACAAGAACAAGACTTGGATTCTCTGCGTGATGTAAAAACAGAGGGTTATCCATCGGGGATTCTTGAGAAGAAGATGGATTCACAGACGTGGAAGCTTCTGTAGAACCATTTGTATTTGTAACAGAAGTCATATATGACAATTGATGTTTGAAGAATCAACGAAGAATCAACTTCAATTTCCAGAAAAATGAATTTTCTCAAGAACAGAGATGAATTTTCTCGGAAAGTTGAAGAAGATGAAAGAAAATGCAAAACCTACAGGAATTTAGAAATTTTGCTCTGATACCATATCAAATTTCAAGAATTGAAAATAGAATATTTCATTCATTGATTCAAGTATACAAAGAATACATATATATACTCATCCATACAGGTGTGAACACGGATGTAACTACCTAACAGAAACTAACAAACTCACACACGTGCAAGCAGCTCCATAACAGACTTCCTCACGTGCCAATGCTTAAGTAAAAATTATAACAAGTTAAACTACAAGTCGTTTGCATCTCAAGCCTCACTGGAGCATCCTTGTCGTTTATGCCCTGTTGTAGGATCATCAATTCTGTGATTGAGCCTTTGATCTTCTGCTCCTCTGCTCTTGCTACTATCCTTGGTATCTCCATTCTTACTTGTATTCTGATATTACATTGAAAATTTTAACATCCAGGTCCAACCACCACAACAAGATTATCGGCTAAAAAAATAATGTGTTAATGCGTTCTAACCTCTTCTTTCAGTCATAAAGTCAAGATATTGTTTATGTGGTTGACATTGTTAAACCAATGTTGAAGGAAATATATAGGAAAGGTTGAAGAATATCATGTCTCACTTTTTCAACAAGTTCAAGAAAATATCCGAGAAAAAACAACCAAATTCTTGAGGAAGTTGATGTTAGATTCTATGAAAATATAAAAGAGAGTATAGAGAAAAGAGAGAAGATGCAAGGATGAAGTGGTGCGGAAGGCTCAACTGCCTATGATTACCAAGGAAGCCCTTAACAATTGCATATTCACTATAATCTCAATCCATTAGTTACAATGAACACTAAGTAAAGTTTATATAGATATTAAGAGTTAAGGTTAGATATAATACATGAACTAGTCTACTATACACATAATTGACACTAGCCTCACGCTTGTGCTTAAAGGTTCTTCTATTTTTTTGGTAAAGATTAATAATTTGCATTTATTATAATTTGGGATTTCTACTTTTTCCAAAAAAAAAAAAAAAAAAAACCCCTAATGGTGTGATGAAATAATTATTTCCCCCACAAATGCATAAATCAATACTATCAAGAATTTTGGAAGATACATGTTTGCTCAACGAATGGTTTAAGTCTTGATTGTATTTGCCAATCTCAATTCTAGACACCGTAAAATGTGTCCCTAACATCAAATCCATTGTAGTCATCAATTAGTTGCTAAAGTTTGGCTTAATTTAAAAAAATAACCATTGAAAAGCACAAATTGAACAAATTGTCCAAAAAAATTTACAGAGAAAAAGAAACATGAGATTGATGAGAATGAAACTTGGCCTTCACAAATATAAGATAAATATAAAACTGACTAACAAATGTGGAGGTTAGTGATAATAAGGAGATCGTGAGTAAGAATGTGAAAAACAAAAATAAAAGCGTGAGAAATTACATAGTAGTAATTGGTTTTTAGTGGGGATGTTTTGATAATAAGGAGATCGTGAGTGAGAAAGTGAAAAACAAAAATAAAAGCGTCAGAAATTACATAGTAGTAATTGGTTTTTAGTGGGGATGTTGGGATGATAAGGGTGGATAGAAGTTATAGTACTGGTTTTATAGTATGAGTCGTTTTTTTTTTTTTTTTTTTTTTTTAATTTAATTTTTTTAATTTTTAAAATAAAGAAGAAGAGATTTGGGAAAATAAAAACGTGAGATTAGAGTAATGAAATTTTAAAAAAAATATATTGAAAAAAAAGGGGGACAGAAGAAACAAATACAATAAAAACGTGAGATTAGAGTAATGAAATTTAAAAAAAAAAAATTTGAAAAAAAGGGGGACAGAAGAAACAAATACATCATGATGAAGTAAAAAAGAAAAAAGAAAAAAAAAAAGAATACCTGGGGTGAGTTTGGTAGATTGGAAGAGTTTTAAAACTAACAAAAGAGTTATCCTATTTTGTAGGGAGTTAGAGAGTAGAAGTAGGAATTTAAATCAACGTAAAAGTAGAAGTTTATTAGAAGCAGGAAGATATTTTAACGTAAAAGTAGGAATTTATTATTTTTGTCAATTTACTATTTTAACTACATTTTTAAGTTTTAGGTAAGGGTATTTTTGACAGTAAAAAAAGTAATAACTAATTGTTGATGCTCATTTTGGGAAGCCTAGCAGAAGGAAGAAGCCTAGCAACATAGGCAGAAAAGAGTCAGTAGTGGATAGAAAAAACCATTAAACCCAAGTGGCAGGAATAATGAATCATGGGCCCATAAAATAAACAAATGAGCCTTGAGGAAGCAAACGGGCCTAAAGGAGCTCGGAGAGAGAGAAGTAGCAAACCCATGAGTAGTATGTGATGTAGAAAAGTGAGAATGAGTCACAGCAGGCCCGAAGTAATGCAAGCAAAGAAAGTAAGGGGTTAATGGCAAGCCTATGATTCCCAAGGATGAAGGATAAGGTAATTAGGTCAGAGAAGCCCAAAGGAGTTAGTAAAAACCCATGAGAATGTAGAATTAGAAAAAGGGACAAGGAAGCCCAAGGAAAGCTTGTGGGCCAAGGATGCCCAAGAGGAAATAAATGGGACAAAAGAGCCCACAAGCAATGTAATACAAAGCCCAAATGACCATATTGAGTCATTGAGAGAAGATAAGTAGCAGGCTCAAAGAAGCCCAGTAGGTTGGGGTCAAATAACATCATAGTAGGGGAATGATAGAGTGGTACGGCAGGAAATGGGGGCAAGATCGTGGAAGGAGTGAGAGAGTATGTTGAATGAAGAAGAGCTCACAATTAAGCAAAGCCCATCCCTTAAAGGGAGTAGGCCATAAAGAATGGAAAATTAGAAAATAGCTCACGCCATAAGAAGTCAAGGATGGGTAGCAGAATGTGCAAATGAGCCTCCAGATCATGACAAACACAGTGGGAAAGTTTTGTACATACACAGAAGTAGAGCATGCGCAAGACCCAGACATCACCAACCTATACCCAGCCAATACAAGAAGTGGTGGGTTATGGGTCAGAAGTAAAAGGGTATAGTCTGGCGATGGGGAGAGGGGAAAACCTATTCTGGGGTTCCTGCTTAGACTCTTTTAGGAGAAATGTTCTGCTAGGATGGCATAACGCCCAAAAGAAGAAAGGATGAGTTGGAACCACTAGGTGCATGCCATGAGAGGTAGGGAGAGAAAGAGCACCCACACCGTAGCAGATAAGAGTGTCACGACAAACAAACAAACAAAATAGTCTTCTTTGTCTGGTGATGGGGAATGGCACAGCTAGCACAGGTAAGTGGTGCTGGTTGCGCGACTAACAAACCAGTGGTGGTCGGCAAGGACACCTAGACCAGACAAAGGTAGTTAAAGGCTAAAATAGTAAAAGCCAGTCATGGCATGCATTATATAAAGGACCCTTGACGTGCATAGTAGAGGATCACGATCATGGTAATAATAATCTCTAGGAGAGAATCACAACATAGAAGCAAGCACTGAGAAAAGAAGAGAAAAAGAAAAAGAAAAGAAAAATTAGAAATAACGAAAAAAAATAGAGAGATAGAATAGCAGGCATACACCAATAGCTTGATCCCCTCCCTCTCTCTAAAAGTCTTGTCCTCTATTAAAGGCAAATGATTCTTTTGGGCACAAGCCATTTAGGTCCGCTTCCCTCAAAGTGATTAATTTTTACGGCAAGATTTTCCTGGGAGATTATTCACATTGAGGAAAATGGTTCCCTTCTTGGTCTTGGTCCTGTAACATAACTTGGCATGACGAATTGATTTTTTTCTTTCTTTTGATAACCCATATCTTACCTATTTATTTCCACCATTTTCTTTACAAGGTGTTTCTTATCGTTGTGATTATCATTTTAATTGGAGATCATTTATTCATTTTGTCTAATGGCAAAAGTACTTTCTTTTATTATTATTATCATGTCTGCTTGTCATGACTCATCCGAAATAGCTCCGCCTACCATGGGCATGTGAATGAAGCTCTTGGCAAACAAGGCATAGTTTGTACACAAGCCAGAGGCAGTCCAGCCCAACCTTATCTAGAACACTTGGGCCCAATATCGCAGGAGACAGCCCAGCCCAACATTACAAAAAGGCCCACCACACTATTTTCTTTTACCAATTTACTATTTTAAACCTATTTTTAAGTTGTTGGTTAATTAATTTAGGGGTATTTTTGACAGGAAAGAAAATAATAACTAATTTTCTGAATCTTCTTAATATATACAGATAAACCTAACACCTCTAACAATTTTTTCTAGCAATTTTGTATAAACGACTTTCGTTTCAACAACTATGATCCGTACCTATATAAGAAATTTTAGTCTATCCCATACAAGTTTGATGACTGATGTTTTCTACGTATTCTTGACTCTTTGAATTTAAACTCTTAATTATCAGTTTGCAAAATGATAGGGTTTTTTTTTTTTTTTTTTTTTTTTAAAATAAATTTTTTGTAATAGTTGATTCATTTTAATGGAAATCTCATGATTATGGTTTTGAATTTTTTGTTTTAATTTTAAAAAGCGTCTTGACTTGTTTCTTATATCATTAGATCAATGTAACCATCGATAATTATTGACAAGGCAAAGGTATATGATTTCATAGGGGAAAGGGAACCATGATTTATTTAGTTAATCATCATTAAATCATCTAAGCAGCTCTAAGCATCTTTGAAGCTGCATTTATTAAACACAGCTCTAGACTTATTGAAAAAAAAAAAACCCCCAAATGGGACTGAAGCTGCATTTTTAAAAGCGCGGCTTTAGTCCTAGGGAGCTAAATGCAGCCTCAGTTGGACAAAACGCGGCTTTAGAGCAGGTCTATAGCTGCATTTAGTAAATGCGGCTATAGGACCAGGGGTGGAGCTACATTGTTGATAAACGTGACTCAAAGGAAAAGCTTTAGCCGTGTTTTTTAAAAACGCGGCTTATAAATGTGTTTTTGTAGTGATTCATCAATAATGACAACAAAAGGTTTTTGATTACTTAGCAGAAAGAAACCATGATTTATCTAGTTAACGACAAAACCCCCCAAAAAAGAGAGAAAGAAAAAGAGAAAAAGAACAAGTGTTTGATGGATTGCATATCAAGTGGGTGGTGGGGTTGTGAATTCTGACTTTTCAAAATCATGTGTTGGGCACAAACACAAGCACAAGCACAAGCACAGCCTAATTGTGGTTTTAAAACAATGCACTACAGCAACACATGATTTAGACACCATCTATATCGCTTGTGATTTGAAAGAAATTGGACATGATCAAAATTTGATATCTTTTATTCTGGGGTTGAAAGAAAATATTGGTTGGAATTTTTGTAAACCATCCAAAACCTTGTATGGCTAATCTTCAATCTTCTAGACAGACAACCAGCCTCTCCTTTTCGTAAATGTTTTTGAAAATTCTTTCAGAGAGCAACTTGTGCAGAAATTGTTGATGTATCTTATAAGCCCATCACACATTCACACTTAATATATAATTCCATCCTTTTCTTTCTCTATTTGATCATTCAGATCACTTGGATAGCCCCGATCTCCATATATTCGATTCTCTATATATCTTTCAAGCCATGTCCGCCTTGGATATGGACCGTACGTAGGAGTGTTGAAAATTGAAAGTGCCCTGATGGGATATGATCCTCTCATTTTCAAATAAATTCATTTCGAGTCAAATTAAATATTATAAATTTAAAAGTTTTAAATGACGTCGCATTAATATACACAATTAGAACTTTTAAAATAAAAATCTTATCGATGTTCATTTCACTTGAAATGTAGTATTTCAATTCAAGATTTTATTCAAGTGGAACTCCAACAAAAGAAGCTTAGCCTTTAGGTGGTCCTAGTACTCTTGACTCTTGAGTATGCATAGAATGCAATTGCAAAGCAAAGGCAACTTTCGCGGGCCATATTATTGAGGGTGAGGCCAATATGAGCCACTTATTACTTTTAAGGCTGATTTCTCTTCCTTAGTCTGGTACAGAATATTTTGGTCAGGAATATGGACCCTCAGTGCAACTTTTGGTGGGCTAAGCTTTTGATGGGTTGGCCTATCTAACACCGTTCTTCTTGGTAGCGTTTGTTTTTGCATTCTTAAAAGGAAAAAGAATGGACAGAAACAAAAAAAATCGTACCAATATTGCATCTAGATATCAATCGATTGTATAAAGTATAAACCAAACCTAACAGAAATATAGCTTTTAGGTACATTGATGATCAGTTCGTGAAAATATCACAATAATTAAGCACTAACATAAGACAACTAATTAAATAAATAACTTTTTCAAATTTTAAAAATAAAAATCGTGCCAATATTTTAAATCAATTTAGGTGCACCGTGCATGTGCACCTAAATTATTACTTTTATTTTTTTTAGTACTTAATCTATATGACTATATGTCGTATTCTAAGTTTGGATCTTAATTATTAATTGTATTGTATTATCAGGGGCAGAGCTACATGTTAGGGTAGGGGGGCCATGGCCCCCCCAAAATTTTTAAAAATTTCTTTTTACTATATAGAAATATTTAATATTTCAATAATTAGCCCTCAAAAATGGGACTTGCCCCCCCTCCCCCCAACTATTTGAGTTGGTCCAATAATGTTCTTAAAAAAATTATCTAATTTGTCTAGTAGTTATAGATAATATATTATTTTTCAAATTCATTTTTTATGGTAAAATGTGTTCTCGTATTTCTTAAAGTTTTGGGTCATTTATGTCTTTGAATACTTCATTAATTCAATTGAAATTTTTTTACTCACAACGGTAGACAATTTGGTAGCTTATATTGAAAATGAAAATGGTAAGGATTTCACTATGGAAGATGGTGAAAGATTAATTTAATTCTATGAAACATTAAGTCAAAAAAAAAAAATTCTATGAAACATTTAATTTTAAGGATTTATTATGAAAGATACTAATTTTTTTTGTATGTGTATAGATGCATGTGTTTATGTATGTGTATGAAAGTTTGTATAGACTAATAAATTAGCAACACAAATCGGCCCCCCAAACAAAAGTTTCTGGCTCCGCCCCTGTGTATTATAATCATTGATTATCCAAAAAATAAAATAAAAGTAATGCTTAATCGCTGGTACTTGGAAAACAGCTGTTCAATGTAAGACTTATCTCATATATCTGTCAATTAGTGATGAAGCAGATTTTTGGCCTAATACGAATTAGTATTTGCCGATGTAACATAAGATGACACCACTAATAACTCAAAGAGACCCGTGGGTGTGAGAGTTTTTTGTTTTCTATTGTTTAAAGTTTTTACCTACGGGACCACGCTCGATCGGTAATCTGAAGTTTGAGCGTGCACTCTTTCCATTGTGGAAAAAAGCAAATATATAGATAGTCAAACTAAACGGTTTTGTTGGTGCATGCCGCCGTTAAACTTGGTACTGATCTTATGAACCAAAAAACAAAAAAAGACTTGGTGGTGACTAGTGACCATGTGTGTGTCATATAAAAAAAAAAATAATTCTTCCTTACTGATGATGCCAAAATCGTCAGTTGGGTCACTCCTCCAATCCAAAGCTTTAGATGATCTTGTAGAACCTGCAAGATAAAAAGAGATAGATCGAAGAGACCACCGGGTTGTGCCCGATGGGGGAGCCTCCGATGGTTAAGTTAGTACCAACCCATATTTCTTGTATTTAGATAGTGTTTTGTTGTAGCTTTTTACATACCTTTACAAGTGAGGCGGACTGTTCCTTTTATTGGTGATTTGGATGGCCGTTGTACATAATTAGGGGTGATTATTACCCAAGTGTAACAGTTATCGTATTGATTGGTGTTTAAGACCAATGAGTAATGGTTGCCACTAATGTGTTGAATGTGCTTGAGCGGTTACATCTTTTGGTTTGTTAATGATGCAAGGTTGTCCATATTAATGGACGACCTTAATGATTTTTCTGGACTCATCAGTTGCCCCCCATTCCCAAGTCTGATTCTGCTTTATGCTGGTCAGGCTTAGGGAATGTTCTTGACTTTTTTAGATTCAGGCTTCTTTATCTTCAACTACTTTCTTCTTCAGGAATGTTAGTATTTCTATGACGACCTATTAGTATCTGCCTTTTGAAGGTCTTTTTGGACATTCATTGAAAGTGAGCTAATTTCTTTGGATGATCATTTTTTTATCACTACTGAAGAGCAAGCTAATTTCTTTGGATAACCATTTTCTATCACCGCTGAAGGGTAAGGTGATTTCTTTGGAAGACCCTTTTTTATCACTGCTGAAGAGCGAGAAGATTCCTTTGGACGACCATTTTTTATCACTGCTAAAGAGCGAGGTGACTTCTTTGGAAGACCATTTTTTATCACTTCGATGCTTCTTCTTTCATTCATTTTTTAGTTGTCACATTTGATATTCTTGATTTGCATGTGACTTGCGTTTGTGTGAGAATCCTTGTTTGCTTACACTCGTCTAAGGGTATTTAGTCACTCAGCCACTTTTAGGTGACTTACATTAATTTAAGGAATCTTGTCACTTAGGCTTCATCAGTGATTTGCATCCGTCTTGACGGAATTTTATCACTTAGCCATTTTTTGGTGACTTACATCCATTTATGGAATCTTGTCACTTAGGCTTCATCAGTGATTTACATCCGTCTTGACGGAATTTTATCACTTAGCCATTTTTTGGTGACTTACATCCATTTATGGAATCTTGTCACTTAGGCTTCGTCAGTGATTTACATCCGTCTTGGCGGAATCTTATCACTTAGCCATTTTTTGGTGACTTACATCCATTTAAGGAATCTTGTCACTTAGGTTTCGTCGGTGATTTACATCCGTCTTGGCGGAATCTCATCAGTTAGCCATTTTTTTGGTGACTTACATCCATTTAAGGAATCTTGTCACTTAGGCTTTGGCAGTGATTTACATCCGTCTTGGCGGAATCTTATCACTTGACCATTTTTTGGTGACTTACATCCATTAAAGGAATTTTGTCACTTAGGCTTCGTCAGTGATTTTCATCCGCCTTGGCAGAATCTTATCACTTAGCGATTTTTTTGGTGACTTACATCCATTTAAGGAATCTTGTCACTTGTTACTTGAAAGATTCCTTGACTCTATGTCGTTTTGGATATTCTTGAGGCCATGTTGATATCTGCATTAAGTTGCACATGCACTTGCCAAGACTTGGTTAAACAAGAATTTTGGAACAATTTATATATAAATAATAAGTTACCAATAGCCTAAGTGGGCCTTTTTCTTACTTTCTTGTAATTCTAGAGCTTTACCTCTTTTGTAATTCATCTAGTAGTACATACATTTTTGCATGAAATCTTACTAGGCATAAATTTTATAGACGAATATAAAGAAGACAGAAATAAATGTGTTACCTTAGATGACGGCTTTATTTTTCCACACTCGTTGATTTTTCATTGCTAGGATCTTCTTGACGAGCTTCTATTAAGGTTTTTAAGCTTAACATGATACTTCATGTCTAAGGCCTAGATCTCTTTTGCTTCAACTTTTTGAAGGCATAAAAACTAGGCCACTTTGTTGCCCCCATTCAAACATGAACAGTGCAATTCTTGTTTGTTAATGTCTAGAGGAATGGTCTATCATGGTTGGAACTTTTGTTTTTGTTTTTGTTTTTTTTTTTTTTTGGAGAGTGCTTTTATGACCATGGTCATTGCTGTTTGAAGTAGCAATTTACTCTTCTCTCTTCTTTAATTGTACACTTAAGTTACTTCAATAGTGTTAGCTGCATTTTGTTAGGAATGACAATATACAAATATGCAATTGCATGCTATACAATTATGGATGTCATTTGACAAAGTGTATTCTAAAAGTATAATATGATTTGTGAAGACTAAAGCTATTGGCTACATGCTTCTTTAAAGTATCAAAGTTAAAGCTGATATGTCCATTATTTTGGATACTCAAGTGTCCAACGTATATCAAAAATGATTTTAAGATAAAAAGAAGTGTTTGATGTTGTGATAGCATGTGCAATAAGTTGGCAAGATATGAACTAGAGAAACGATCATGAAATTTTTTTTAAATGGTGTAGCGAATCTTTTATTCTAGACCTCAAGTTTCTCTATTTTGACCTTACTAAATCATATAAGTAATTAACTTAAAATAACAAACTGTTGTAGATATTTAAAGGATAGAAAGGGTTGAATCGTTAAATAATGCAATTCATCATGTCCTACAATACTATTATGGTAAAACCATAATGATATTTGATTCCACTTTTTAGTGCCAGAATATTTTAAAAAGAATTTGACTTCACCTTTCTTACAATCTCAATAATTTTAGAGCCAGACTAAAGGAAAGTATAGGATTTCCTTGGATTTTTTTTTTTTTTTTGGACTGTCTGCCTTAGATTCATTTCGTATTTTGTTGGTAACTTATGCAATTCCTTAAATTTAAGATATATATGTTACACACATCAAAATCAAGTTTTGGAGATTAAGTTAACAAGAGAGAGAGTGAGTAAGGTTTAATTACCTGTTTGCCTTGGGACTTTTTCTAGAAATTGAATATCTGAGCCCACCTTTGCAAGGATCTTAGAACAAGCATACTTGGCTTGGAACCACTTTGTTCACATGCAAGTGATTTAGATGTGTGTGTGCGGTACGTTGGGTACCCTTCTAAGCTGATTTTTTTTTCAACGAGCTCTTCTTTGGTGGGTTGATATTGGCTTCAAAGCTATTGGGGCTTGACTCCCCATTTGTGATGTCAAAGGAATTTTCATAACCTTTGGTTGTATTACCCTTTTCCACTTAAGGGTTTTTGATATTTTTCTTGGGAGGTTTTTCTTGACAATTTCTTAAGAATATAGGTACAATCAAGCTAGTCTAGTTACACTAGTGAATAATTTAGTACTTTAATGTGCAAAGTGTTAGACTTCGAGCAACCTTGTCAAGTAAGAAATTCACAAATAATATTAATCACAAATGTATAAAATTTGTTGGGGGCTTAGTATTGATTTTTATATAGCTGAGGTGTAATATAGTTTATACCGAGCTCTGAAGTGTAGTGGCTCAGTGAAAGCATGATGCTTTAACATATAAAGACCACTAAAGATTTCATGAAACCTTTGGGTGGGATTTATGCATGGAACAATT
Organism: Quercus agrifolia; assembly: GCA_029955455.1. NCBI lineage: Eukaryota > Viridiplantae > Streptophyta > Magnoliopsida > Fagales > Fagaceae > Quercus > Quercus agrifolia. The sequence continues at coordinate 66,811,613 of JARQAD010000001.1, read as the reverse complement.
TAAATTCTCCATTCTCAAAGTGTAATTATACATGGAAAATTTTAAATAGTAAACTTTGTTCATTCTATGGTGGAACATATGAAGATATAAAATTTTATAACTTAGCAACGATGATGGAATTTATTTCAGAAGAAACGTACTGAAACTAATTATCTTTTATGCACATTGGCATAAATTCTAATGATTTTTGAATTATGAAATTTTACAAACATGCATTCCTTAAATAACTAGATCCTTTGACTAAAAAATAATGCTATTAGCATATTTTTTAAACCATCTTATATCTTTTTCAATTTTTTTTTTTTTTGTGAGAGAAAAAACATCTTATATCTAATAATATTGACAACTTTGAAAGTAAAAACATATAATGTTTTATACATTTAATTGATTGCTCTAAGGAGCATTTATAAAATTAATTTCCATTAGGAAACTAATTGCAAAAAGTTAAAACATATAGGAGTATTCACTAACTTTCTTCATCCAGAATTTCTTTAACTTCAAAAATCGAAATTGAATAACTTTGGGTTTAATGCCTAAAACAGATTTTTTTTTTTTTATTTTTATAATTTAGACAGGCAATAAGATTCAAATCCACCTTTTTAGTGGTCAGAATCATGACATACTACAATTCTATTAATATAATAAATTTTGGTTTCACTTTTCTCAAATGGTAAAATATGAGATTTCTTACCTTTGACAAGGGCCATACAATAAAATTTGGCTTCAATTTTCCTATCTTAGCAAGATGCATTAGGAAAGAAAAGTATTGATAAAAAGCCATAATGTGTGGACATCAATTAGGATATTATAAACATTTATTTATACAGTAAAGGGACTCAAACGGTTTGTTATGATTATCTTAGGAAATGTAGTAGAACTCTTTTTGATGGTCATAATTAGAATATCAAGGCTATAATGCTTGATTTATATTTAGCTTTAATGGAGGGGATTTCAAAGAGTAAATGGTGATATTCCTTGATCGAAGGACCGGGGGAGAGCATTAATTTCGTCTCTAAGGTGTTGAATGCTGAAGTTAATGTGCAAGAGGAGTGCGTTACTGATGGCTTACAGGTGGATGACAGTTTGATTGCGAGGTTAAAGGAGAAATTATTGCACCATAAATACTCTGTATTTCCCTCAAACTCTGTCTTCGTTCAAAAATTAAACAATGATAGCTCAGAAACGGCAATAACGGATAAGGAAAAAGAGGCTCCTAGAATCACAGAAGTTAATGCTGGAGAATTTCACTTCAAGGCAAATTGCATTAACTCTTAAAAAAGAAAAAGACCTCTTTCCATACTCTTTTCCCTAACCACCCAATATAATATATCCAAATATAATATATTCCCTTTTTTTTTTAAATATAAAACGGTCAAAAACCCTTATTAACTCAATAAACTGAATATACGTAAAGTAGAAAACGTATAAAGTTCCAAGGCCAGCTACAAAATGCTGGCCATAGGCTGAAGCTACAACACACGTAGCTAAGGAAAAAGGCCACCTATATAAAAAGTTGACTCCGGTCATAGACTACAGCTACAACAATAACTTGAACGTGTATAAGCTGGAGCAATTAAGGTGTTCATTACCCTTGGCCTTCACACCTCAAGACCCAAGAATTGGGTTTAGACTTTCTCTCCTTCTTTTAAACTTTATATTATGTTAAAAATTAGGATTCTAAATTTAGGAAGACGATAAAATTTGATTTTTTCCTTTTTAATGCCTATATTTTAGACGCCATAATTTTGGGAAGGCAATTACATCTTAATGAAATCTGACTTCACCTTTCATGCAAATTAAAACAATAGGGAAGAGTGAAACCAAGAAAGAAAAGCTCTTTGATGGTAATTTCATCATAGCTTTTGACTTGGGGTGGCCGAAAATTATATGACCACCTACAATTATCTCTCTATTTTCAGCAAAAGAATCTTTAACATAATAAACTCCTTTTTATGTTTATAAAGCATTAGAAGAGGTTATTGTGTTTTTAGACTTTTAGGTCATTTAACAACATGTGATAAAACCATTTGACAGGATGAGAAACGACTCGTCTTACCTCAAGACCCAGGAGTTGGGCCATTTCGTTGAGGCTTGTCATGTTCTTCCAAAGTCCGTGTCTGTCTAATGTTCAGTCTGAGCCTTACAGCGAGCCACCTTTGGGTGATTTGATGGAAATTTTGAGGTTTTGTTCTTTGAAGACGAAATTGCTAAATGGGTTTGCTTTATTGGATCTTGAAATAAAGAAGGCTTAGCCTTTTGATCTCCTCTTCACTGCAAATCCAATTGTATGCTCTGTTTCTCTTAGATACGGGTTCTAGCATCATCATCTATGGGTTTGAAGTGAGTGACCCTTTGTCGTAGGAAGAGCTCAATGGCAAATCGATTCCCACAGTCGGCGCCAAACTGATGATGCCAAAATCGTCAGTTGGGTCACTCCTCCAATCCAAAGCTTTAGATGATCTTGTAGAACCTGCAAGATAAAAAGAGATAGATCGAAGAGACCACCGGGTTGTGCCCGATGGGGGAGCCTCCGATGGTTAAGTTAGTACCAACCCATATTTCTTGTATTTAGATAGTGTTTTGTTGTAGCTTTTTACATACCTTTACAAGTGAGGCGGACTGTTCCTTTTATTGGTGATTTGGATGGCCGTTGTACATAATTAGGGGTGATTATTACCCAAGTGTAACAGTTATCGTATTGATTGGTGTTTAAGACCAATGAGTAATGGTTGCCACTAATGTGTTGAATGTGCTTGAGCGGTTACATCTTTTGGTTTGTTAATGATGCAAGGTTGTCCATATTAATGGACGACCTTAATGATTTTTCTGGACTCATCACTTACTATGATTTCATGAGCCCTATAATTGCGACCCAACGTACCAGCCTACCAGGCCAACCATATATAAGGACCAGTGGCGGGATAAAATAATATCAGCAGTATTGCGCCTGCATAATGATTAATGGCGGACGGTCAGAGATCTAGAGAAATAAAATAACTATCATGGTTAGATTTTTTATTCTTTCTTAAAAAAAAAAATTAGATTTTTTTTAATAGAAAATAATATTGTTTAAAATACCGTGAGAACGAATAAAAATGAATAATTTTTATCAAAAAAAGTATAATTATACACGGCATTTTATTAGGAAAAAAAAGTAGTTTTATTTAGTTATTTCTTTATTGTACGTATTACTGGAGACATAGAAATATGAAATGAGTAAAAGGAGACAAATAATAAGAAAGATGTGTTTCATGAATTTTGTTAAGTATAAAGTGAGTTTAAGTAATATTTAAATAAATAAATAAACCATTTTTCCATTGCCTTTATCTTTTTCGAGCAGTGGGGTAAAATGAGTAAAGTGAAACAAATAATAAGAAAAATGTATTACGCGAATTTTGTAAAATATAATGTGAGCTTAAGTAATATTTTAAAAACTTCATTTCTCCATTTCCTTTATCCTCTTTGAACGGAGGGGTGAAATGAATAAAGTGAGACATATAATAAGAAAAAAAAAACCTTATTTTTTTCATTGCCCTTATCTTCTTTAGGCGGTGGGGGAAAACGAGTAAAGTGAGACAAATAATAAGTAACATGTATTACATGAATTTTGTAAAATATAATGCGAGCTTAATTAATATTTTAAAAAACCTCATTTTTCCATTGCATTTATCCTCTTTAGGCGGTGGGGTGAAATGAATAAAGCGAGACACAAAAAAAAAAAAAAAAAAAAAAAGATGTATAATGCGAATTTTGTAAAATATAATGTGAGCTTAAGTAATATTTTAAAAAAGCTCATTTTCTCATTGACGTTATCCTCATTGGGCAGTGGGGTGAAATAACTAAGTAAAGTGAGATAAATAATAAGAAAAAATTATTATACGAATTTTGTAAAATATTATGTGAGTTTAAGTAATATTTTAAAAACCTCATTTTCCCATTATCTTTATCCTCTTTAGGTGGTGGAGTGAAATGAGTAAAGTGGGACAAGTAATAAGAAAAATGTATTACACGAATTTTGTAAAATATTAAACCTCATTTTTCTATTGCCTTTGTCCTCTTTGGGTGGTGGATGCTCTCCCTAATATATAAAATTACACTATTTAAATATGGGTTTATATATATAAACCCATATTTTAATTATACAAAAACTAGAATACTCTCTCTAAGGTTGATTTGAGGCTGACCCTCAATAAATTGCATACACTACCTTTTCCAATAGAGGTGTCATCCAATTTTGAAACTAATTGTCTAAGTTTGGTAACAATGAAAGAGAAGAACAATCATGATTCTCATAAGTTTGCTGTCATTGTTATCATTATTATCATTTAACCATTTAGTGTTAATTTGGATAGCAACGCGTTTGTTGTGTTTGTGCTGGCGGCTGCGTTTTTTGTGTGGGTCTCGTGCACTGTTTATGGGACCCGCAAGTACGGATTTTAGCAAATTTTTCCTTAAAATTGGGCCCCACGGCACTATTCACACATTTAAAAATTATTTTGCTACAGTGTTTTCAGTTTTCAACAATAAGCGGTATCCAAACAGACCCTTATTCTATGCATTGATCTAACTGTTGATATTTTATACATATTGTAACCGTCACCTACTTGTGATGAAAAAAAAATATTTTTTACTAGATGGTTAGGTGTTCAAAGAGTTATAGACATCTATGTTAACAAATAAATAAATAAAACTCATGTCTAAAAATTATATAAAACAACCCAAAAAAAAAGTGTTTTTTTTAGAATTTTTTTTTCTTTTTTTTAGAAACAAACACACACACAAGGAGATGGAAAGAGGTTCTAATATAAAGGCACAACACAACTCCACTCAAAAGCCATTGAATATTAGATAAATATTAAAAAGAAAATTTTTAGGACCATAAATTTATTTTTAGAAAATAATTCTAAGACCACAGCTTATTTCACATGTTTTGTTACAACTATTTTATGTGACTGATTATAATTAACTGTTTGTCACTTTTACATAAACCCACCATTTTTTCTTAACCACACATCGCCAGTAGTCACTTGTCACACAATAAATTTATGGTCCTAAAAATTTTCTTTTTAATATTTATCTAATATTCAATGTTGGACATGGGCCCAAGTGATAATCAAGTATGGCATCTTTCATTCTTTTCTGGAGTCTCAAAACCCATATTTTCATTCCCTACCTAAGTAATTATAATACCACATAAAAAGTTACAATTTTTATCGCAACTTTCACATGAATCTGTAACTTCTTTTTTTCGCAACTCAAAATCTGCTATGTATTCAGCTGTGTTTTATGTGATCTAGAACTTTAGCCTCTACCCTATAGATATAGTATCTACCTATCAAAAAAAAAAAAAAAAAAAAGATCAGTGACACGGATAGTTCAAATCATCCGCTATCCTATTTCTCTTGAATCTCTTCTCTCTCTTTTGGTTTTGGGTCGTTATCCGCTACCCTCTTTACTGAGGCCATCATTTCAGCCAATCTTTGAAGTACAAGGCACAAGTGTATTCTGATGGGCCCATACAGAGACCCAATAACTGCTTTGGGTTTTCTTTGGAGTAATGGGCTAAATTTTTTTTATTGAACCCAAGCACAGTCCCTTAATTGATCGACCATAAATTTTGAGCTAATTGTCCAAAAAAAAAAAAACCTAGTTTCCTCCCAGCTCTACAGCCCACAGATCACTAGCAGTCTAGTACTTATTAGGTGAGTGTGGTTCAGTTTTTTGATATTGTGTTTTTTGAAAAAGTAGAGGTTTTAAAAAGTGCAGTATGAAACTGGATTTTTTTATAAAAAATGAATGTTTGGTAGAAGCTGTTAAAAAGTGCTTTTTGAAAAAACTAAATATTTTGCTAGTACTTATAAAAATGGCAATTTGAGAGATAAATGACCAAAAAAGACAATATATATAGGGGAGTTTATTTCATACTTAAATCAACTACTTTATATACTTACTTAAAAATCAATTTTTGAGTAAGTATATAAGGGATTTTAATTTTAACACACCACTTAAATTAATTTTTTCTCACCAATATTAACTAGTAACAACTCTCCATTTAAGATTTATTGTAAAAATATTGTGAAAATATTGCAGTAGTATTTCTCAATTTTAATTTCTTATTCTTTTTTTTATTTTTCTCTATCTTTTTAATTTTATTTTTTTTCATCCACATGTTTCTTTTATTTATTTATTTTTCCTCTTTTTTTTTCCTCCACACACATAACTCTCTATCTTCACTTTTACTTTTGCTTTTCTTTTCTACCACTGTCCATTCTAGAACATATGAGTACCAAAAGCTCTCTCTCTCTCTCTCTCTCTCTCTCTCTCTCACTCTTACACAATTACACACACAGAGATCGCCGACAAATGTTCACGCATGCCTGTCCTCTTCACCACCACCGCTTGTCCTCCTCTCCATTGCGGCTTAGATGGGTCAGATTTGCTTTGTCCTTTTTTTTTTTTTTTTTTCTTGTTTGATTAATTTTGAAATTGTAATTTGAGTTTGTATTTTGATTGAGATTGAATTTAGAGATGTTTGAGAGAGAAAAGTTCTGAAATGATTTTGTTGTTAGCCGTTGTAAATATTGAGTAAATATATATATATATATATAAGACATAAATAAAATTAAAAAATATATATATAGAGAGGAGAAGAAGAAGAAGAAGACTTTCACCTGCAGCAGCACGGAAAGGATTGTAGCAGCATGGAGAGGCTTATTCTGTTGCAGAGTAGAGAAATAAGAAGAATCTGGTGTGAGGTGAGCTCCAGAGAGGTGTTATCCTTTGATTTATCAAAAGGTAAAATTGGGTTTTCAATAAAATATTTGGGCAATTTGGTAATTAAACATTGCTTTCAACAGTAATATTTATGAAACACACATTGACTTTTACAAAAGTCTCCGAGAGCTATCCACGGCTAATTAAGTGTTCTTCCTTCACATTTCAAAATGCAACTTTTTAGAAAAAGCAATTTTTAAAATTTTACCAAACGCACATTTTATTTTTTTGGTTTCAAAAAGCGCATTTCAACTTCTAAAAGCTGAAACATACACATGTTTAATTCGGCTGGACTTGTTATCTTTGCTCACGATGAGGTCAACAACTGAATAGATTGTTATTCCACTAATCGACTTTTCTTCTTTTATAAGTTGCCTAAATTGAAATCGAAATAACCTGAATCTTTTAGCTTATAAATATTTGGGACAGCTTTAATTTTTTAGATTATTTGATTTGAAAAATTAAATTGCACAGAAACTATTTTTACCCAAAAATAAATTAGAAAACTGTAAATATATTATCTTAAAAATTAAATGAGGTTATTAACTTAGACAAATGGTCTTCTCTCAAGATCAAGAAATATATATATATATATATATATATATTTTTTTTTTTTTTTGAGAAACAAGATCAAGAAAATTTTAGACCTAGAAGCTCCTCTAACAATGAAGGTATAAAAGCTTAATTATAGGAGGTATATGGCTTATGAACTAAATATCGGTGATACCATTCTTCTCCCTTCATGAAGGAAGATAAATTTAACTCTAAATATGTTATACATTGAGACATGGACAATAAATTTTATTAATTAAGCTAGATATTACCTTAACTAAAAAAGATAATGCACATAGAAACCCAAAAAAAGAAAAAAGAAAAGAAAAAAGAAGAAGAAGGTAGATTTGCAAGATATCGAAGGAAGAAAGATAATTATATGATCCTTACCAAAAGTGACAAGACCTCTAACAAATCATCGATTGTAAAAGGTAATAAAGGGGTTAATAAGTTAATGCCCTAAAAAGGTATAACTTGCCTCGATTAATTACTTATGGATTTGGATATCTCATTTAGAGTTTTTGAGATGCCATTCAAACTATGAAACTATGCACATATTTTACACCACCCCCCCCCAAAAAAAAAACCTATGCCCATAAAAAGGAGTATATAATTGTGCTTCTCTTATATCTTTTTGTTCTGTTTGTTTCCCTGCAACTTGCGACCAAAACCATGGGCGGCACTACACTATTCTTAGGGGTTCAAATGAATCCCCTGACTTCCCAAAAAAAAAAAAATTATATATATAAAAAAATATTATTTTTGTTAGTTTAGTACTATAATTTTTTTCTTAAAAATATATTTGCACATCCTGATTAAATTTTACACACCCTTATTACAAGTTTTTCCAACTCTAAGAATAAAAGTAAGTGTTTGTGAGTTGTAAGTGTCATTATTTTTTATAAATTTATATTATGTGTGTAAGTGTGTCTAATATTGATTGGGTGCATTATTTTTTTTTATAATATTATTTGTGTGAATTATGATGTGTGTGGATGTTTGTGTGTACATTATAATATAAATATATATAATTTATAATTAGGAAATAGATATGGTTTGTTACATGTGTGTATATATATATATATATGTATTTTTTTTGAAAGGAATGTATGTATATTGTTATCATGTTATCATAACTTTTTGTTATAAAGTTAGTAAAATTCAAGAAAAAAAATGTAAAATTAGTGATTATCCAAGTATTTGATTGGTTAAGTAGACACTAGTGTATAATTTTATATATGAATAAGTGTGGTTACGTACGTTAATAATTAATACAATGCCAATGAGTTTAGTTTAGTCATTTAGTTTAAGTTATTTTTATAAAAAAAATAACAAATAGATAATAAATATTGCATAAAAATAAAAATGTTAGATAGACTTAACAAAATAAAATGATTATAGGTTCATAACTATTGACATTGGCAATAGATACTTATAATGAATTATCATATAATAATTCAAAATTTGAATACTTGTAAAAGGAAATTGTAAAACTTCATGTATTAAATTTTTTTTTTTGGTTAATAACTCGATATATTCAAGTTATTTTTTTATTATAATTTTTTAATGACCTTCTAAACAAAATTCCTGGAACCGCCACTAACCAAAACCAAGTCCCATTACATTGAACCTTTCACACAAGTTGCGCAAAAAGAAAAGAAAAAGCAAGTAGCACTCCAAGTCCAACTTGAACACTAACAAACAAAGCCCAATTGTATACCTCCCAAACAACCAGTCAAATCTCTTTAAAAAAATATCTCCGAAAAATCCACAAATAACGTAGTCAGCGGCGCCAGCTGAATCTCTTTATAAACTGAAACCCACAGGAAAGTCTCACTACGCGGAAAAAAAAAAAAAAAAAAAAAAATCATAAAAATCCCTGTCGTTTCTTCCACGTCAGCATTTTAAGAAAAACAAAAGAACCGTGTGCTCCTCACCCCCTGATTCCGAATCAAACTGTACCACCGCCTCTTTCTCTGTATATATATGTATATATAAAAAGTAAAACCCTTCACAGTTCACACCAACAGCGTTGTTCTTATTCGTTTCAGAAGAAAATTTTATTTTTTCAAAATCGAAGAGCGAGAAGATGTGTAGGTCGTCTAATTATTATTACGGGTACCAGTCCAACGGTCGAGATCGTTTGCGAATCCGAGGTTTCTTTGTTCGGTTCTCGGGTCTGGATACTCGGAAACCAATACCGGAGTCGCTGACTCTGCATTACCTCCCTCGTATAAATGATAACGTGCTCGAGGTGGACGGGTCGACGATCCGACCCGACTCGCCCGCGTTCGTGACGCTCCACCGGGTCGTGAGTGCGAAGACGAGGAGTGAGAACGAGGTTATATTCGGGAGCAGAGAACGGGTTCGGGCCAACGAAGCGGTGCGTTTTGAAGTTTACTTGAGGGACGAGAAGGTCTTGAAGGGGATTTTCAGAAAAGGCGAGGGTAGCGAGTGGAAATTGGAGTGTAAGTGTGCGATAGAGAGTGAGGTTAGAGTTACGGAGGCGGAGGTACACGTGGCGGTGGAGGGACACGTGGCGATGAATGAGAAGGTGGAGATGGCAGTGAAGAATAGTAATAGAAGGACGAAGAAGAAGTGTGCAAGGTTAGAGGAGATTCCGGAGGAGAGAGAAGAGCAAGAGGAGGAGAGTGAATCGGACGGCGGTTGTCGTTGTTGTGGTGAGGAGGAGAGTGCATCGGACGGTGGAGATTTGGAGGAAGATTTTACGGTCGAGATGGATGTGGAAGGAGTGAGATGGGCCGTGGATATGGGGATTTGGGTGATGTGTTTTGGGTTGGGTTTTTTGGTTTCTAAAGCCTCTGTTAAGAGCTTGAGACGCAGAAAAATGTTTTGATCCTTTTTTTATTTATTTTTAGGGGGTTTAGTTCTTTTGAATTCTTTGATTTGTAATTGCAATTGTTGTTCTAAATTGTAAGGAACGATGGGTTATTGGATAGTCAATTTCTTTATTTGACTATTTTCTAGTCCTAATGATTGACTTTGTAGAAAAAAATATGTATGTGATTTTAAGTTTTGGATTTTAAGAAGCCGAAGGATGTGAATACGGAAGTTAAGAGCTTTGAGCTTTCCTTGGAGTATGTTTCTGTCCTCAATCAAGAAGAGGAGTTTTGGGCATTAAAATCTCGGATAGACTGGCAACTTTTTGGTGATAAAAACACCGTCTTCTTTCAAATGAAAACAATTACAAAGAGGAAACATAACAAAATTAGGAAGATCATGAATCATACAGGGAATGGATCAATGACGAGGATCAAGTGATGGATATTATCCTTAATGGCTTCAAGGAGCTATACCAAACCCAACACCCGGCCTCTGTCTCCACTGAAGATATTGACATTAATTGGGCTGCTGCCTTCTCTGAAGACTAAGCTTTCAGCCATGCCCTTGAACTTAGAAATTCAAGCCCCAGGAATGGACGGGTTGCATGCCGAATTCTTTTAGCATTTTTGGCACATTCTTGGACCATCAGTCATTGAAGAAGTCCTAACCACCTTTTCAACTAAACGTGTTTCTTCATATCTGAATCAAACCTTGGTGGTTCTCATTCCGAAAAGAAACGGCCCGGAAGTCTTGGGTCATTTTAGACCAATTAGTCTCTACACATCCATTTACAAAACAATATCGAAGATCATTGTCAATAGAATAAGGCCCCACATGCAACACTTGGTCTCCCCACTCCAAGCCGCATTTATCCCTGGAGGAAAAGGTCTAGACTATATGATTATAGCACAAGAAATTCTTCACTCCATGGAAAAGATAAAAGGGAGGTATGGCATAATGGCATTAAAGATTGATCTTGAAAAAGCTTTCGACCGTCTGGAATGAAGTTTTATGAGGGAAGTTCTTGTGCTGTTTAATTTTCCCTCAAATCTCATTGTCATAATCATGGATTGCATCTCTTCAACCTCTGTTTCTATGCTCTTTAATGGTGGTAAGCTTCCTGCCTTCAGTCCATCTTATGGCATTCGCGAGAGAGACCTATTATCGCCATACATATTCATTTTGTGCCTTGAGTACCTTGGACTTCTTATTTGAGACAAAACTGCTATCAACACTTGGAAGCCTATCAAAGCCTCTAGATTAGGCCTTACTTTCTCTCACCTATTTTTTGCCGATGACTTGATGCTCTTCGGTCAAGCCAATCTTGAGAATAGTGAGGCAATTGATGAAGTGCTAACTACCTTTTGTCTTTTATCTAGGTAGAGAGTTAGCAAGGAAAAATCTAGAGTTCTATTATAAAAAAACATTCTGGAGGAGACTAGAAGTGATATATGTGGCTCTCTTGGAATCTTAGAAACATGAAAATTTGACAAATACCTGGGTTTTCCGCTAAAATTCTCTGACTGTGGCTCTAGAGTTTTTAATTACATCATTTACAAGGTTTAGGAGAAGTTACAGGCTGGCGAGCAAGTCTCCTCTCCTTTGCAGGCAGGAGGACTCTTATCAAGTCTTCTTCAGGCACAATCCCTGACTATGTCATGCAAGGGGCCTTACTTCCTAGTAGAGTTTTCAAGGAAATTGACCGTGCCAACAGGAACTTCCTATGGGGCTCAACACTTGAAAAAAGGAAGATGCACCTAGTGAACTGGGACACTATTACTTGACCAAAAGATCATGGTGGGTTGGGTATTCATGAATCAAGGACGCATAATCTTGCGCTCATTGCAAAGCTTAATTGGAGATTGCTAACAGAGAATTCCTCCCTTTGGGCTCATGTTCTAAAAACAAAATACTTCTCTAATAATGCCACTAGAAATCCATGGACTTCTAATGGCTCATGTTCTCGCACATGGGTAGCATGCAAAGCTACAAAACCTCTCTTGGATAGCAGATTAAGGAAAGTGATCACCACAAGGGCCTCTACCTCCCTATGGTATGATAACTGGATCTCAAATGGTCCTCTTAGAGCCTAATTAATTGGTCCTCTCAATGTTGGAGAGGAGACTCAGTAAGTCAGGTTATCGATAATTATGGTAATTGGCATCTTCAACTTTCATTTGAACTTCCGGAAAATCTTGTTAAGCTTATCCAAGTTATCCCCACAAACATAAATTCCCAGGTGGATGATCTAATTGCATGGGCCTTCACTAATGATGGTAATTTCTCCTTTCGAATTGCCTAAAATGTAGCAAAAGGTTTAAATGTTTTGAAACCGAATACTCCCCCTCTTTCATAGATTTGGAAACTCAATGTTCCTCCAAAATTCATTCTCTTTATCTGGCTTTGCTCTTATAATAACATTCCAGTAAAAGAAGTTTTGGGTTCAAGGGATTTAAGCCTGGATCAGCGCTGTTCTGTTTGTAATTCTCACACCGAATCCATAAACCACATGCTCAGAGAATGCCCTTTCTCGGTCAGTTTTTGGAATTAACTTGGCCCCCCTTTAGGACTTTACACCTCCTTTGGCCTACCCCTCTTAGAATGGCTACATGTAAACTGCAACTCTGGCCTAGTCTCTTGGCATCACAACATTCCATGGCCTACTCTATTTCTCTTTGGTCTATGGTCCATATGGACTAACAGAAATTGTGTCACTTATCAAGCAAAGCAACCAAATCAGCACCTTCAGAAAGACAATGTAGCTAAAGCCCTTGAATTTCACTTCCTGATAGCCTTGACCAATCCATCTCATGCAAGCGCTTGACTAAATGCTAAATGGACCAAACCCCCCACCGGGTTGGCATAAGCTTAACACTGACACTTCTGTCATCAATGGCCACGCTGGTGCAGGTGGCCTAATCCGTGACTCAAATGGAAACTGGGACTAACGATTCTCAAAACCAATAAGCACCCTTTCGATCTTAATGGCTGAATTATGGGCCTTGCGTGAGGGAATCCGCATGGCAAAACAACTGAATATACATAGTCTTATTGTAAATGTGGACTCCTCTGATGTAGTTAATCTCATATCTTCCCCTGCTTCCACTAATAGACTAACCCAGACTTCGGTGGCTGAATGCAGGGACACTTTCCAAGCTTTCCATCAAGTCCGGCTCAACCACTGCTTCAGTGAAGCCAACCAAGCAGCTGACTTTCTAGCTAGGATGGGTAGATCTCAGTAGGAGGCTTTTATGTACTATATTACGCCTCCTATGTTTATGTTGGATATTTTATCTATTGACAATGCTAATAGCAGTGCTTCTAATGTAAATACTGCGACTGAAACTTTTGTAATGATTGAAACCCGTTCATTTTTGGGTTAGTTTTAATAGACTCTTTGTTTAACCAAAAAAAAAAGAAAAAGTTTTTTAACCCTTCAAAAATTACTTTATCTACTATTATTAAAAAAAAAAAAATTATCTACTTTAATAACTTAACACAGTACCGCACAAAGTGACCTTGGATACGCTGGAAGTATTGTCCAGTGAATATAATGCAAAAGAAATCAAAGAAGCATTGTTCTAGATGGGACCAATAAAGTCTCCTGGACCTGATGGTATGAATGCCCTAGTTTATCAAAAGTTTTGGCATATAGTAGGTGATGATGTGATTGCTGCCGTGTTATATTTTCTGAATTCTGGTTCTATACTACTTGAAATTAATTATACTCATATTGTTTTTATTTCGAAAATTAAGTCACCTGAAAGGATATCTAATTATAGACCTATCAGCCTCTGTAATGTCATATATAAAATTATCTCTAAGGTGTTGGCCAATAGATTGAAGCTCATTCTCCCTAGGTTGATATCCCCCACCTAAAGTGCATTTGTTCTAGATCGTTTGATTACTGATAATGTTTTAGTAGTATATGAGACTCTTCATACCATGCATTGTAGGAGATCGGGTAGAAGGGGTCCTTTGGCTTTAAAATTGGATATCAGTAAATCATATGGCCGAATAGAGTGGCCTTTCCTAAAGGGTATTATGTCTAGATTGGGGCTGCTTGAAACTTGGATTGATAGAGTCATGAGCTGTGTGACATCTCCTACATTTTCGGTATGTATTAATGGAAAAGCTTATGGTAATATTCGGCCTTCTAGGGGGATCCGCCAAGGAGACCCTTTATCACCTTATTTGTTCTCATTGTATGCAAAGGGTTTTTTATCATTATTAGCCAAGGCAAAAGAGGAGGGGTGGATTATGTGGTATCCACATGCAGAAGAGCACCTAATATTTCCCACTTATTATTTGTTGATGACTCATTAATATTCTGTTGGGCAAATCAAGAGGAAGTGCAGGCTATTACTAAGGTACTACAGACATATGCAACTTCAACGAGGTAATGCATCAATTTTGAGAAATCATCTGTCTATTTCAATTGCAATACGGAGGGTGAATAGAGGGCAAGGATCAAGATGGCTTTGGGAATTAGGGAGGTTGATCGGTTTGAGACTTATTTGGGGCTACCTACTCTTGTTGGCAGATCAAAATATCAAACTTTTTCCTATCAAAAGGATAAAGTTTAGTAAAAAAAATACAAGGATGGAAAGGGCAACTATTGTCTAGAGCTGGTAAGGAAGTTCTCATCAAAGCGGTGGCTCAATCTATTCCCACTTATATGATGGGGGTATTCCAGTTATCAGTAAAATTATGCAATGATTTGAATGCTATGTGTGCCAATTTTTGGCGGGGACAAGTTGGTAACGAAAGGAAGATCCACTGGAAGAATTGGCATGTACTATCTCAACCAAAAAAAGGAGGTATGAGCTTTTGAGATATACGTTGTTTTAATCTAGCAATGTTGGCGAAACAATGATGGAGATTGCTATAGGACATTGAGTCACTACTTTATAAGTGCTTTAAAGCGAGGTATTTTCCAAGAAGTAATTTTCTGGAAGCATCTAACGTGCCTAATAGCTCCTACGTTTGGAAAAGCTTGATGGCAGCCCAGCCTATTCTGAAAAAAGGATGCTGTTGGAGGGTAGGAGATGGCTTAAATATTTGGGTCACTTAAGATAGTGGATCCCAAATTATCCAAAAAATAAGGTCTTGTACCCACGTTTGGATGAGGATGGAGATTGGCATGTTTCAGAACTCATTGATTGGATAGTGCATGATTGGGACCGTGGATTGCTGCAAAATTTCATAGGGAAGATGTGGAGGCTATTCTTCGGGTTCCCTTGAGTAGAAGGCAAGTACCAGATGCTTTAATGTGGCATCCTAATAAGAATGGAGTGTACTCGGTGAAATCATGCTATCATATGGCTAGATTGTTATCACAGGAGGTAGGTGGTTTGGAGGAGAGCTCAGTGAGGAATGACAGAGGTTTGATGTGACAGAAACTGTGGAAGTGCCAACTGCCAAACAAAATTAAAATATTTGGATGGAGGGTTTGCCAGGACATCTTGCCAACAAGTGAAAATTTGGCTCGCCGAAAGATCATCAAGGATAGTTCATGTGGATTATGCAAACAGGATACTGAGTCGGTGCTGCATATATTGTGGGAATGTGGAGTAGCTCAAGATGTTTGGGCAAGTAGCAAAATCGAGCTGCAAAAACGTGCGAGAAGCCAAGTTGATATGTTGCAGCTGTTTGAAGACCTGTTGGACAAACTTTCTGGGGAGGAACTAGAGTTGTTTCTGGTTTAGTGCTGGATTATATGGAATCAACGAAATACTGTACTGCATGGGGGAAGTTTACAGGACCCACATCGGCTGAATAGGCGAGCAGAGGACTTTTTGTAGGAGTTTAGAGAGGCTCAGAACCTTCTGTTAGTCCAGCCAACCATTGGTTCGGTGCAGTCTTGGGCTTCATGGATCCCACCAATGGGTTTGATCTACAAACTTAATTTTGATGCAACAATGTTTGTTGGGATTAAAGCCTCAGGTTTTGGAGCAGTAGTTCCCAACGGCAGGAGAAGTTATGGCAGCTATATCAACAAGAGGGTCTCCAGTGGTGGACAACGAAGATGCTAAAGTGCTGGTGTGCAAATGTGCCGTAGAGTTCGCGATGGAAGCCGGGTTTAAAGTTGATAATAGAAAGGGATAATGTCAATGTGATGAAGACCATTATGTCATCAATGGCCAACTATTCTAGGCTAAGACATATCTATGAGGACATAGGCTGTATGGTGTTAAATCTACAAGCTTTTTCTGTTAGCTGTGTCAAGCGGAGTGCCAACTCCGTTACACACTTATTAGCGAGGTATGCTAGACAAATAAATGATGAAATTGTACAGTTGGAAGAATCTCCACCATCTATTATGGAAGCTTTGTACCTTGACAATCGCTATTTCATGAATGAATGATTATTGTTTTGCGTTAAAAAAAATAACCCAACAATACACCTTACATTTTATCTTCCATTTTAGTATACGAATATTAAAATAATAATAAACAAACAGCACCATAAAACCAGCAATACCACCATTCAGCCCATAGCAATAGTCAACCATCACTAACACCCACAATTGCAACCCCCAATCACCACAATCTCTACAAATCGCAACCCATCATGCCAAAAAAAAAAAAAAAAAAAAAAGGCACACAAAATCACTACCACCACCATCCACAACCTCACAAATCAGAACCTCACCGCCATAAACGCCACCCAAAACCAAATCACAAACCCATGTCATAACTGCACCCCATTGGCGCGATGGTCATTTCACAAGTATAAGTACTTGTGGGGCGTGGAGAGATAAGGGTCAGGGTTCAAGTTTCCAGGAGAAACTTTCACACAAGTTTGAGTAAAATTTCTATCTTGTATAAAAAAAAATTAAAAAAAAAGAAGCTTTACACTTAGCAGTGACAAATACGTAACTCTCCCCTTAACCTTGAATTTCATATTCCCATAAACAGAAATTGTGACTTTATAATTACGTCAAATCATTCAATTTTCTGTTCATAATATTGGTTACCCATTTAAACAAACACTTGTGGGAAAAACTCACATCACATTTCATCTGGGTTCAATTTCAATATGAACCCAATGGTTTTCACTTTCAAGATGTATATTGTAGATGTGGGGACGATGGTCCAAATTTATATGTTAAGCCCTATTTGATAATATGGATACGTCCGAGGAGAAGCAAATAATCAAATAGGCCCTATAATGGAGGATCGCATACGGGAAAGGTAGATTAGAGCAGTATGAGGAGGTTATCCTTCTCGGATAGAGGGAATGTCGGTCCAGCAAGTACTTGGGCAACCTAGGCGGTCTCCCAAGAAGTTTCAGCGATAAGGATGAACTTCAGGCGCTTACGAAGAGGATAAGAATGCAATAATATCTAAGAGAAAAGCTGTTACCACCGCATTCAATGCACTGCAGCAACTTTTCTGACTGTATTTATGTGGAGAAGACCCCTGAACAGTATAGTCTCAACCACTACCGTTTACAGAGAGCCAGAGAAGATGCCTGATGGGACATGTACTCGAGTGAAGGTTTAGATGACTGATAAGTGTATGATCGAGAGGGTCTAAAAGAAAACTATATAATGTAAAAGACTTCCCATGAAAGGAGATCGAAAAAAAGAGGAAAAGAGAAGAGAAAAAGAACTAATGTAGCATCAACTTTCAAAAATAGTGAATTCAATAATAATTCATCTCCTCGGACAACGATTTCATCAAGTTTTATATCTGTTTCTATGCTTGTTCATATTTCAAATTCTTGCTAGCCGTTATCCCATTCGCTAAGAGCCTAGTTTTCTCACCCACTCTCTACAAATTTATTGTACTAGGCTCATTGGGCTTGGGCTCCAAATCATGACCCTACAATAGACAATCACCCATCTAATTTATAAAAAACAAATTACCTATATTTCCTTTGTATGCCATTATAATGCCTTTATTAATGATTACAATAAATTGATATTAATTTTTCTTTCTTTTTTTCCCTTCAAAATTTTTTTTCCCTTTTTTTTTTTTGGGTACAATAAAGGCTTTAATTTTGAATTGTTGGGTTATTAGTTACATCAATAAATCAGTAATCAGTGAACGTACTAATTGAAATCAATCAATCAAAAAAAAAAAAAAAATATATATATATATATATATATATAAAGATGTAGAGAACTCGTGTGGGAGAATATGAGATTCTATCATGTGGTGCAATCTTTGAGATTTCCTTTATTTAATTCATTGAATTTGAAGTAGATGTATATATTAAATATATATAGTTGTGCATTAATTATCTATATTAAATGAATTCATATGATTATTTTTATAAATTTTATATAAAAAACTATTTTGGAATAATAACAATTGATTTAGAATATGACATTTTTACTCATGTTTATTTGTTTTGAAAGTATTTGGCACAAAAGCCATAAAAAAGTAAATATTTGTGAATTCACTAAAATTAGTCTTAACCATTTAGATTTTTTAACTTCTTATAGTGACATGTAATATATTTGAAGCAACATTGTAGTATTTACTTTACAAAATTAAAAAGATTACTAATAGGATAAATACATATTTTGTTATAATAATTATTTTAAATGATGCATTAATTATTATTATTATTATTAGTAGAAACAATGACAGACTTTATTTATTAAGAATTAGTTTATACAATGGAAAAGATAAGAGGGAGTCATTTTTCTAGCCAAATAAAGGTCTCCTCATTATCTTTTGCAATACTAGTAAAAGGTAAAGTAGGATAATTACAAGTAAAGGTATGCTATCAGAGGATATAATATCAAAAATATCATATATATATATATATATATATATATATAAGCTTAATATCCTCATGAATCCAAGCTATTACTAAAGAAAAAATCCTATAAGAATTTAGAAAATAAAAAATATTAATTATTTAAGTACAATGAAATTTCGATATTATTTTTTCTAATATTTATTTGAGAAACAATTAATTTGAAATATGATATTCTTGCTCAAATTTTAGCTACTTTTAGTTGAAATAAAATAGAACAAAAGGCGGAAAAAAAAAAAAAAAAAAGACACAAAATCAAAATGTTAAAGACAATGATTGACGAATATTTGCATTTTTATTTTATCAAAACAATATTTGCATTCTTGAGTGGGCGTAAAACATGCCTATTTATCAATCACTATATCATACAATTTTTTAAATTTTAAATACATATAGCATGTTAAAATCACACTCTTATTGTCTTTTGATTTGTCTATAAAATAAAATACTAAAGATTACAAATTTTTGCCAGAAAAATTATTGAAATATTGGAGGAAACTAATAACAAGTGCATTGTACATCATATGAGAACTTGACTAATTAAAGATAAAAGAAACACCCACAAAGATCTGAATATACATAGGAATTTCACGAACTGACGGGAGTTTCATGAACTAATATTTAGTGTTGCTCAAGGAGAGGAGAAGATTAACAAATTACAATTCCAATGAAGCATAACATGAATTTTAAAGAAACTATACCCAAAACCAATTTAACCCAACTACCCAAAACAAAACTGTTGATGATCATTTTGGGAAGCCCAATAGAAAGAAAAAGCCCAACAACATAGGTAGAAGAGAGTTAGTAAGTGGATAAAAAAACCATTAAGCCCAAGCGGCAGGAATAATGGATCGCAGGCCCATGAAAGAAACAAATGGGCCTCGAGGAAGCAGACGGGCCTAAAGGAGCCCGGAAAGAGAGAAGTAGCAAACTCATGGGCAGTATGTGATATAGAAAAGTGAGAATGGGTCACAGTAGACCCTAAATAATGAAAGTAAAGAAAGTAAGGGGTTAATGGAAAATTCATGAGCCCCAAGGATGAAGGATAAAGTAATTGAGACAGGGAAGTCCAAAGAAGTTAGTAAAAGCCCATGGGAACACAAGACTAGAAAGGGCTGAGGATGCTCAAGGAAAGTAAATGGGGCAAAGATGCCCAAAAGGAAAATGGGACACAGGAGCCCGCAAGCAATGTAACCAGGAAGACCAAATGACTATATTGAGTCATTGAGAGAAGAATAAGCAATAAGCCCAAAGAGGCCCAGCAGGCGTGGGTCAAATAACACCACAACAGGAATAGCAGAGCAATACGACAAGAAATGCAAAGACTACAGAAAAGAGCAAGAGGATGGGCTGAAGAAGGAAAAGCCCATAATCAAGCGAAAGCCCAGCCCCCGAAGGGAGCAGGTCCTAAAGAATGAGAGGATAGAAAATGGCTCACGCCATAAGAAGCTAAGAAGGGTGGCAGAATGTACAGACAAGCCTCTAAACTATGGTGGACGCATGAACAGCAGACAGATTTTGGATATATATGAAAGTGAAGCACACGCAAGGCTCAGATATCACCAGCCTATACCCAGCCAATACAGGAGGTGGTGAGGTCATAGGTCAGAGGTAAGAGGGCATGGTCTGGCGGTGGGGAGAGGGGAAAATTTATTTTGGGGTTCTTAATCAGGCTCTTTTGGGGGAAATGTCTTGCTGGGATGACATACCACTCAAAGGAAGTAAGGATGAGCTAGGACCATTAGGTGCATGCCATGAGGGATAGGAAGAGAGAGAGAGAAAGCGTCCACACCGTAGCAAATAAGAGTGCCATAGCAAGCAAACAAACAAAATACTCTTCTTTGTCTGGTGGCACTTTCAACACAGGTAAATGGTGGTGGCTGTGTGACTGGCAAATCAGTAAGTGGTCGGCAAGGACACTTAGACCAGACAAAGGTTGTTAAAGGCTAAAATAGTAAAATCCAGTCACGACAGACACTATATAAAAGACCCTTACCATGCACAACAGAAGGAGGGTAATATTAATCTTTAGGAAAAAAATCATAACATAGGAGTGAGCACTGAGAAAGGAAGAGAGGAAAAATAGAGAGCTTAGAATGGCAGGCATGCACCAATAGGTTGGTTTCCTCTCTCCCTCTAAAGCCCTACTCTTTATAAAAGACAACGGATCCTCATCGGACATAAACCATCCAGGCCCATTCCCTTAAATCAATTAATTTCTTTCCCTGGGGAGATTATTCGCATTGAGGAAGTGGTTTCCCTCCTTGGTGTCAGCTCCGTAGCATTACTCGGCATGGCAGATTGATTTTCCCCTTTTTGATTCAAACAAGCCTATTATTATTATTCCCTATTTATTTCTTTACTTTTTGTGTACAGGGTATTTTTGTCACTCCCTTTTGTCCCTTTTGTCCAATATTTCTTATTTTATCTTTATTATATTTGTCTGCTATACCTTCCCATTAGTGGCTCTGCCTGCCATGGGCATATGATCAAAGTCTAACAAACGGGGCATAGTTCATGCACAAGCTGGACCGAGGTGGGTTGCAATTGGACCGATCTCAACTCCCTTATCTAGAAAACTTGGGCCTAGTGCGGCAGGAGGCAGCCCAGCCCAGTATTACAAAAAGGCCCACTACAAAAACCAAATATAGCATAAACATGCAAAACATAGTCAATCCAACCCAAATAAATCTAACACAAAAACCTAAATCAAAATTTTCATGCATTATATTTACCCGAAAACAAAAATCTATCTTTAGAGATTTCGGCAATCTGACAGTAACGAGAGGCTACTTTAACGGTGGCGGAAAATAGTCTGACGATGAAATCTCTCTCTTTTCAGAACTTTTTGTCTGTCTCTCTATCTCAATCCTTTTGTTAGAAGAGTAGTATTTTTTTGTTAATAAAAAATTTTAACTTTTTTTGTTTAAAATAATAAACTATTCTAAAACAAGACATTCTCAATATTATATATGTAAAATATTTGTTAATAAAATAACTATTTATTTTGCTTTTCCAAATCCTTCTTTCACCTCGTAGTTCTCCTACCCTATAAAAACACATGACTGTCTCAATCTACAATCGTATTTTTCTCTTTTGCAAACAAAACACTCTCTAAATACTGAAAGTCTATTGGATATAAGTCTACACCTCCCTTACAACTCGCTGGAGAAGTCTGGTGAGTTGCCGAAAGCCACGCCAACAGTGACAATGATGGCAGAGGAGTCTGATAAAAACTGTTTACTTGGAAGATTTTGAAATTAGCGGTAAAGCTAGAGAGATGCCATGCAAGCACAAGTTCCACTTGTATCCAGAACTGGCTCTGAGTTTGTAGGTCGTGCCCACTTTGCTGATTCGTTAATCGTTATGCTCTAGAGGAGGAAGAAGAAGGAAAAGAGAGAATTCAATATGTTGTAGTTCATCAGATGTTGTAAAAGCGGAAGCTTTAATACCAATTTGTTGAGAATAGCAAAAGCACGAATATCAATTTGTTGTGTGTGTATCCAAATAATAGTGGGTTTAAGCAAAATAGAAATAGAACGACAAAAGAAACAATCACACGGGAACACAAAGATTTACATGGTTCGGCTTTTGGCCTACGTCCACGGGCGACATTAAGGAGAAAGTTTCACTAAAAAAAGGAAGAGATTACAAAATTACCCAAAAATACTCTCACAAAACCCAAACCCCAAATACACCAAAAAGAGCTCTTAATCACCAGAAGCATGTGACTCTCAAAACAAAGCATGGCTTAGAACTCTTAAATAATATGCAGCTGCGTTTTCTCACTAACTTCATTAATTGCCGCATAACAAATATACTTATACAAAGTATAAGTCGGCTAGGGTATATTAATGAGAGCATATCACAAAGTTGGCAAAACATAGTCCTATTAGTTCTAGGACTTGGTCAACTCCTTTGACCAAATTAAAAGCCACGTAACAACAAATCTCCACCTTGGCTTGAATTTGGTCAAGCCCCACAAACAAAACTTCTCCACCGCCAAACCAAAACCCCCAAGGGCTATCACAAACTGCAAATGCCAATCAAGTCCAAGCAATGCTTGAACTTGTGTAGAGGAACTGGCTTAGTCATCATATCTGCTGGGTTATTTGCTGCAGCAACCTTTTTTACTACAACTATGCCCTCAGATACAGTCTCACGAATGAAGTTATATTTGACAGCAATGTGTTTAGATCTCTTATGATACATTAGATTTTTAGTCAAATGTATGGCACTCTGATTATCACAAAATACAACAGAATCATCTTGTTGTAAACCCAGATCACCAACCAAACCCTTCAACCAAATAGCTTCCTTCACTGCCTCTGTTGCTGCCATATACTCTGCCTCTGTAGTAGACAAAGCAACTGTTGATTGTAACGTTGCTTTCCAATTGATGACACTACCAGATAATGTGAAAACATAACCTGTCAGAGATTTCCTCTTATCCAAATCACCAGCAAAATCAGAATCAACATATCCAATAACACTACCACTATCAGTAGAAGCCCTATCATATACCAAACCAATGTTTGCAGTACCTCTCAAATATCGAAGAATCCATTTCACAGCTTGCCAATGTTCTTTACCAAGATTAGCCATATATCTACTAACCACATTAACTGCATGTGAAATATCTGGACGAGTGCATACCATAGCATAAGGGACATGAGACATGTACTCCTTTTCCTCCTTAGACTTTGGTGACAAAGCCGCTAAAAGCTTAAAATGTGCTGCTAATGGAGTACTCACTGGCTTAGATTGCTGCATATCGAAATGTTCAAGTACTTTATCAATATAATTCTTTTGTGACAGAAATAACTTACCAGCTTGTCGGTCTCTATAAATCTCCATTCCCAAAATCTTCTTAGCTGCACCCAAATCTTTCATCTTAAATTCACCACTAAGCAAAGTCTTTAACTTGTTTACCTCTACCAGATTCTTAGCTGCAATGAGCATATCATCAACATATAGCAACAAGTAGACAAAAGAACCATCTGAGAGCTTCCTATGATACACACAACTATCATAGTCACTTCTTGAGTAACCATGCCCAATCATGAAAGTATCAAACCGCTTATACCACTTCCTTGGAGATTGCTTCAAACCATATAATGATTTTTTCAACAAACAAACATGGTCTTCTTTTCCTTGGATCACAAAACCCTCTGCTTGATGCATATATATATTTGTTCTTTAAGCTCCCCATGCAAAAAAGCTGTCTTGACATCAAGTTGTTCTAATTCCAAGTCAAACAATGCAACCATAGCAACCAAATCTGCCTCAGCAAACCTCTATGGTGGTCTAATTTGTCTCATCTCTCTACCAGTGGCTATACTATACTGCTGTTGCTGCTGTGATGCATCCACTTCATTAGTAGAATCATGCACCTTATCTTGAATAGGCTAAACTGAAGTGCTATTATGCACTTTATCCAAAGCTTCAATCTCAAGCTCTACCTACTTACTGACACCGTGGTCTTTTACTGCCCCATTACTCTCCTTTTTCTGGTCAAGGATAGCAGACTCATCAAATTTCACATCTCTGCTGACAATTAATCCAGGGGATTTTGAATCTCTACACCATAATCTATAACATTTTGTCCCTGATGCATAGCCTAGGAATATGCACTTCTTTGCCCTTGGCTCAAGTTTGCCATCATTCACATGAGCATAAGCGGGGCAACCAAATACTCTCAAATTAGAGTAACCAGCAGGAGCACCAGACCATACCTCAAAAGGAGTCTTACATTCAATGGCAGTTGATGGAGACCTATTAACTAAATAGCAAGCCATATTAATTGCCTCAGCCCAAAAGTCCTTAGACAAACTACAATTTGAGAGCATACAATGAGCCCTCTCCAATAGAGTTCTGTTCATACGTTCTGCAACTCCATTCTGCTGTGGTGTTCGTCTAATAATGCGATGTCTCACTATGCCTTCATTTTTGCAGAACTCATCAAATTCACTTGAGCAATATTCCAAACCATTATCTGTCCTAAAACGCTTAATCTTTTTACCGGTCTGCTTCTCAATAAGTGTCTTCCATTGCTTGAAGGTGACAAAAACAACACTCTTATTTTTCAGAAAATACACCCAAACCTTCCTTGAATAGTCATCAATGAAAGTCAACAAATATCGGTAATCACCCTTGGAATAGACAGGAGAAGGACCCTAAAGATCGGAATGGATATAATCTACTGTGCCCTTAGTCCTGTGATTAGCTATACTGAACTTGACCCTGCACTGCTTTCCAAGGACACAATGTTCACAAAAGTCCAGTTTTCCAATTTTCTGACCATTCAACAAACCTCGTTTGCTTAATATTGACATGCTTGCCTCACTCATATGCCCCAATCTCATATGCCATAAATAAGTATTATCTGAGTCTGAATCTGAGGATGAAGATATTGCTGCAGAACCTACAATTGTGCTTCCTTGTAGCATATAGAGACCATTCACCATTTTTCCTTTAATGAAAACCAGAGCACCCTTACTGATTGTCAAAACTCCACCTTCACCGGTGTATTTATACCCTTGAGAATCAAATATACCCAAAGACAAAAGATTTTTCTTTAGATCTGGCACGTGACAGACATCAGACAAAGTCCTAACAACACCATCATACATCTTAATTCTCACAGTTCCTATCCCCACAACCTTACAGGTCATATTGTTTCCCATCAGAACTTCACCACCACTAATTGTTGCAGAAGTTGACCTGCACTCATTTTTCCAATGTCCATCCTTTTTACAGTAGTGACACTTTCCCTTTCTAGATCTAGACTTTGACCTAGATTTTCCTCTATTGCTACTAGACCCTTTGTCATTGGGTCTACCTCTAGCAACAAGACCGTCAGCATGATTATCACCCCAATTTTCAGAAACCTTCTTCTTTAACTCCTTAGAGTTCAATGCATCTTTGACATCATCAATTGAGATAGAATCTCTCCCAGAACCATATAACATGGTATCGACAAAGTGATCAAAAGAAGGAGGTAATGAGCATAATAAAATTAAGGCTTGATCTTCATCTTCTACTTTGCACTCAATATTTTTCAAATCAATAACAATTCTATTAAATTCATTAAGATGATCAGAAATAGGTGTACCTTCTTTCATTCAAATTGTGTATAATCGCTGCTTCATATATAAGCGATTTGTAAGAGACTTGGTCATGTATCGACTTTCCAACTTGAGCCACAATCCCACAACTGTATCTTCATCTACAATTTCTCTTAGAAACTCATCTGCAAGAGACAATTGAATTGCACTATGTGCCTGTTCCAAGAGATCTTCTTTTTCTTCATCTGATAACGTTGCTGGCAAAGCATCTTTGCCCTTCAGTGTTTTCCACAATCCTTGCTGCACTAGCAAAGCACGCATCTTCACACACCATAAACTGAAATCATTCTTCCCGTTGAATTTGTCAATCTCAAATTTTGCTGCCAACGAAACCTTCGTCGCCATACCAAAAAACCCAAGTGAACCAATAACACAACAAAATAGATCTAATGAACAATCTCAATGTGAAACAAAGAACCCAAGGCTCTAATACCAGTTTGTTGTAAAAGCGGAAGCTTTAATACCAATATGTTGTAAAAGCGGAAGCTTTAATACCAATTTGTTGAGAATAGCAAAAGCATGAATATCAATTTGTTGTGTGTGTATCCAAATAATAGTGGGTTTATGCAAAATAGAAAATAGAACGACAAAAGAAACAATCACACGGGAACACAAAGATTTACGTGGTTCGGCTTTTGGCCTACGTCCACGGGCGGCATTAAGGAGAAAGTTTCACTAACAAAAGGAAGAGATTACAAAAGTAGTACCCAAAAATACTCTCACAAAACCCAAACCCCAAATACACCAAAAAGAGCTCTCAATCAGAAGCACGTGACTCTCAAAACAAAGCACGGCTTAGAACTCTTAAATAATATGCAGCTGCGTTTTCTCACTAACTTCATCAATTGCCGCATAAAAAATATACTTATACAAAGTATAAGTCGGCTAGGGTATATTAATGAGAGCATTTCACAAAGTCGGCAAAACATAGTCCTATTAGTTCTAGGACTTGGTCAACTCCTTTGACCAAATTAAAAGCCACGTAACAACATCAGATCTGAGTCCACGTACATTGGTCAATTTGCTCTATAGTTGTTGATTTGGGTTTGTATCGTTTTGAAGTTCATTCGGGTTTGGGTTCGGCTTCGTTTCTTTTTAAAGTTATGGATTTGGGTTCGGTTTGTTTTGAAGTTCATTTGGGTAGTGATCTGAGTTCGGATAATTTATATTCCATGCATTCAAGGAATATAAATTATTTATTTACCATTTGTTTTATGAAAAAGAAAATTACAAAAAAAGAATTCACAAAAAAGATCTACTTTCTATGCATAGTATGCATAGAATGTTGATGAAAGGTATTGGCTCTATGGGATTTTCCACATCATCGTGGGTTTGATATTAATATTGATCTAAAACATTATAGAATGATTGATGATAAGTGATGTATCCGTAACAATTGAACCGACTCAAAGCAAAACTTAAGAAATATACAGTGGTAGTCTATGCTCCATTACTCTATCAATTTAAGCATTGAACTGAGTTGGTTGACACCTGCACATTTTCAAATGGGTTAAATTTGTTGTACAGAAATTGTTTTACACACATTCCCAAAAGTAATTGAAACCGTAACTTGAAGTACTCATGATTTCCAAATTGCTTTTAGGAATGTATGTAATAAATTCCACTCTTTTTTAAATATAGTTATTTATTTAAATTTCACTTGTTTTGGATACAACTTTTTAAACAATCCATTTTCAAAAAACTGAATTAAGCTTTATACCAAACCGGCACTTCAGGGAAGAGTGAGTGTATGTGTGTGTTTTTCCTCTCATTAGCTATTTACCTAACTAATAGAGAGAAGAGAGGAATGACCCTGTAAACAATGTATGTACGCCTCTTGATGATCTATTTGCTAGTTCTTCTAAGAGATTGAGACTAACTCTTAGTTTCTATTTCAGAAAAGGATTGAAGCCATTGATGTTTATGGGTTCCCTTTTTGGATGGTCCTTAAGACTAGTAATGATAGGGGATCTTGGGCCTCCAAGGATGGATGGTTGATTGTTGGTTGGACTGGGCTTGGCTCACTGCAACCTTATTGGGTCGTTTTACAAACCAATCTATGCCAAAGACATGAATCTCACAACACAATTATACGTGTGTGTGTGTGTGTGTGTGTGTATTATATTGGTTGAGTGAGAGATTAAGGAATAGCAAATGAAATGAAAAGCAAATAGAGTGACAAAGATCCTCCAACAGAGTTGTATTATGCTTTATTATATTGAGTATTTTAGTACATTAGGTCCAGCTTTGCTGCGATGTACCACAAGACTCAATAAAGTTAAAAAATCAGAGACTTGAGCGGTTCTACTTAGGCTTTCAAGATTTGTGAAATTTGAATCCCTTTGAATCCAAGTGACTCCTCAAGTGTTTGCTCCAGGACCTTTTACAATGCCTCACTCTTCCCACTCTATCTCAAGTAAAAGCTTAAGGCTCTTTTTCTAGTGTTTCTTTGTATCATGAATGCTTATGTCTAAATGCCCTTCCTTAGCTTGGGTTCACTCCTTTTATAATGTTGCTTGAAGATTCTTCAAATCAATAATCCATTCCTTTGGTGTTCTGGGTACCAGAACCAATGTTCTATTTGAAGCATTGGTGGCTGGTCATTTCCCCTTTCTTCTCTTATTTCACTCTTTTGGGGACTGATAGCTGAAAGCCCACTTGTTGACTTTCCTTTTGCTGGAGATCCTTTCTGAATAAATTCAAATTCTTCTATGAGGTCAAAACTCCTTATTCTTTGTTTAAAGCCTTAAAAGGGACATCTCAAAGTTCTAAGGTTTTGATGTTGACTTCTCATAATTTGTTCATTTCCCTAAAATGGGGCAGATTCCTTCTTGTTAATGGTGTAGTCGAAAAGGCTCCTGACCATCTTTCTTCTTGTTTCACCCTTTTTTCTTTACCCGGGGTCCTAGGTTCCTTCAACAAGTGTTGACTTCGAAACCATCATCTATCTCTGTTACTCCCTTCTAGGTCCTAGGGAACTAACGTTGACATGACCTCTTTCATCTTTCGTGCCTCTTTTAAAATGAGCATGCCATATCCTGAGCTATCCACGTCCTGACTGGCATCCTCTAGCTCTCCTTGAGGACCTACTGTAATACCCCACATACTTTTATTTGAGGTTATTATTATATTTTCTTTTAAAAGACAATTGATGGGCCATAGGTATTCTTTTATTAGTAATTGCAGCCTGCTAAACCACTAAGCCCACATCTCTAATACAAACTACAGGGTAGAGGAAGAGACAGTCAGAATTTTCATAGAAAGGGTTTTGTCAGAGAGGCTAAGACGTTTTCCTTGGAGTTAGAGCACATACAATTGAAGAGGCAATTAGATTTTTAAAGGTATGATTTTCTCACCGTTAGAAACAAGAATTAAGGAGTTTGAATTTTATTATAAAATAATGCTTTAGTGATGTGTAGATTGTTGAATTGGTAATTTCTTAGATTGTGGTTTTACACGGTTTCAATTATTCAGGAATATTAGATTTACCACTGTTCGGACCCTTGAGCAAAAGCCGAAATTGTTGAAATCATGTATCAAGATTGCGTCACTTTTGTAGGGCATAGGAACTTTTGGGGCTGCTGCAACTTTAATTCTAATTGCTGGAGAAATTTGCACCCGACCCCACCCTTATGTCACTTGTTATCTCTCATTTTTGTCAAGGACGTAGTCTTCTTATTGTAGCTTTAATGATCTACTACCTAGGTGTTGACTAAGTCCAAACAAAGTGATATCTTAAGGTCCAACATGTCTACTATTCTTAAAGGGTCAATGTCAGATTGTTTCTTTTATCCAAATTGTAATATTGTGGTATTAAATCCATTAGGGTCAATGAAATTAAGTCTTTGAACAAAGTCATAATAGATTTGGCCCACAGTTTTTCTTTGGGGTTATATATTTAAATCCTATAGTATTAGTTGCTGCCTATGAGATTTGATAAATTCAAGGAAACACATATTTTTTTGGGTAGAGATGCTTTGCATTAGTGCTATCATTTAGTTCAGCAAAGTATTTTACTAGCGAGTCAGTTTGTATAGTTTAGTAAAATTTATATTTTATGGAGGATATTAAGTAATTTCCATGATTGATTCTAGGTCCTATCTAAGAGTATTTTGAGACCTATTTGGAGGGTGTTTCAGCTGGACTTTCAGAGTGATTCAAGTGCTGTAAGTAATTATGCGTAATGTGCACAAGTTTTGTCCATTAGGTTCTTAGAAGTTTTCAAAAGTTTTGCATTTCAAACTTATATTTTCTAAAGATTGTTAAAAGTATTTTTGTATCATTGAAAGAGAAATTTCGACTATTAAATAATGTTTTAAGGAGATACTTCTTATTTTAAATAAGTTTTGAATGGCCAAATCTCACTTAAAAGATGATTTTTAAACTAATCTATTTTCCGCAAATAATTGAGTTTCAATGTAAGATTTCTAAAAAGGTTCTTGTTCTTCAAATTTGTTAAAACCAAGTGATTTCAAGGTCATATTCTAATTCTCCAAATGGTATTTAAAATGTTTCTTTTAGTAAAATTTAATTTTCAAATTTACTCAAGAATTGTAATTTATTCATATAAACTCCTCAGTCTCTATTCGTTCCCCAAGAGAGTCAAGCATTCTTTGATTTATATTCTGTTCAATATTGTGATCTTTGATATGCCTCTATATTTGAAAATAAATTGTTAATATCAAGTAAATTACTATATTTTGTATAAACTTTGCTTTGTGATATGTGACTTAAAATAAGTGTTTTTAGAATTGATCGATATATCAGATATGTGTGTAAATCCGCTCACAGGATTGTATGTGAGAATATGTGTTGATCCCTCACCAGCAGGGGTTAAATGTTGGTATCCGCTCACAGGATTGTATGTGAGAATATGTGATGTGTATATGTGATACTGTGCTCTGATCAATTATCTGTATGTGTTTTTGAATAACTTTAAGATTTGAATATATATATATATATATATATATATATATATATATATATATATATATATATATGTGTGTGTGTTCAGTGGTTCCTTATATGTTTGGAAAACTATATCGAATATTTTGAGTTAAATTGTGAAATCAAACTCGCGCCTTGCTTGACTCTATTCTGATGTATATTGTGTATAATTGCTTACTGGATGTGTGGCTCACCCCATCAATTACCATTTTTAGATTAAAGTTTAGTTGGGGAACAGAACCTTTGGATTACTTCGTAAGGTGCAAGGTAGAGTGTGAGAGCTGTAGGCAACGTTAGTATTATTTGAAGCCTTAAAGGATTTTAGTTACCCTTAATTTGTAATTCATGTTTTTGTTATGGTGGAGATTAACTTCCCATTTGTGGTGCTTAGATTTTGTACGAGATTTTTTTAAAAGTACTGTTTCTTTGGAGTATTGAATTATTTTGGATTAATTATGCTTAGTTAGTCATGTATCTAAATATCTAAATTCATGTTCCATGGATTTGGGTCGTGACACCTACTCCCCTAAATTGGCGGATCTCGTGCAGCCTGGCCCAGATCCTACTCGTTCCTTATTCTTCCTTTTTATTGGACTTCCTTGGGTATCATGACTTCTTCACGTTGTTGTGCCAAGGCTCCTTCCTCCCTCCTTTTCTAAGGCCCAAAACTTATCTTCCTCTTCCCGTAAGACGGACTCTCATTTTTCATTTTTTTAAGAGCCAAACTTTCTTCCTTTCCCATTTCCATGAGCTGGCCTTTCTCATTTCTATGGGCCTAGCTCTTCATCACATTTTGGACCTTATCAAGGCCAAACTTTCTTGTTTTTCTATTTCCATGGGCAGGCCTTTCTCATTTCTATGGCCTATCTCCTTGTCACATTTTGGACCTTGACAATGTTTTTACTATAGAGACCATATTTTTCTCTCGTGTGTTTCTTATTAAACTGCTTCAAATACCTAAAAAGAACATTTGTGCTTTTATATATCTATATATGTTTGAAGCCTCTTATCAACCATTCTATCCAAAATCTTAAAGCCTGAATTGTATGCTGTATAAAGACTCGAAATCCAAATTCATTAGCAACCTTTTGTAATTTGAAGAATTGCCCAAATCTCAAAAATAAAATATGGAAGTAGTGCAAGGAACTTAACAGAGTTGGGTGTAGGCAAAATATAATGGACATGATGTGTAAGAACCCTTTTCTATGTCTTATGATGTGCATGAAATATATACAATAAAGTACCCTCATATTTGCATATTTTACCTCATTTTTATGATTAATTTGTGACTAATTATAATTGTAGGGGGGCGAGGATCCAAAGCAGTTAATAAAATATGCAAGGGCATTTCCGAGGAGGTGAACTTCCTGAAGTATCCTTAGAAAGAAATTATTTAACTAATAATGAGTTCAAACTGTTGCAGTTGATAAGGGCGCCGAGGACTCCTACTTAACCTCAAAAGGCCGAGAATTAGGAATGAAAGGAGCATGGTGCAATCCGAGGGGGGACAAAGGTAACCTGGTATTGAACAAGGAAGAGAAGAAAAAGGAAGGACAAGGCAGCCATCCCCTCCGCATTAAATGCACTGCAACCACTTAGCTGGCCGCATTAATGGGAAAATGACCGTAAATAGTGTTCCCACAGCTAATACTCTAGTGTAAAAACCTTCTAGTAAGATCTTGATGGGACAAGTCAAGAAAGTCTGATCATTACCCTCCAAATATAAGAACCAAATGCATCTTTGCTAAGTTATATAAAGCCAAGAAGCACCTGGATCAAGGGGAGGTCTAGTGGGTGAGAGAAAAATCATCCAATTGTAACATCATTCTTGGACTAAACCCAAGGACGAACACTTAGCCATTTATAAGCTATTTCCAGTTGAATATTAATCACTACACACATAAATTTTGATCTGAATTTCACATTTTGTTTTATAACGGGTACTTAAAAGATTAACCTTGCATCTCATCTCTAAAAATTAATTGTGTGAGCGAATAGTAATTGGATTAAAACCCAACCATATTTATCTGTTTCACTTTTCGCCTGCCACAATAATCTATCTTTGTTTTATAGGTTATAAAGGCTTTGCATGCTTACAAGAATTAGTGGAAGACAATAAAAATGAAGAAGAAGCAGAGCAAGTAAAGTGTAATTGAATATGCAAGGTGGGGCCAATTGATTCAAGAAGCCAACTTGTAGAGAATTGTAATTTGCAAGGCTGGAAGGCGTGAAGTATCAGATAAGGAAAAGTAAAGACAAGAAGTTGGCATGTTTGTGGGCTTTCTCCAGTCCAACAATTCCCTATAACTTCACCGACATACAATAATAAACAAGGAATTTCTATTGGGCCACTTCAGTTTTGGTCTTTGTAAAGAAAAGCCTTAGGTTAGCCACATGTGTTATGTGATTATAAATGAGCAAAATAAAGCAATAGAAAGGAAGGCTAGTCCGAATTGTATTTGGAGTGACTTCTCTTATAAAATGCTTTAGTTTAGTTTGTTTAAGAGGACGACTGGGGGCTGAACATGAGCGCAGCTACCTCTTTGGTTTTCTTTAATGACAGTTAGTTTTATTTTATTTGTCTAGTTTAATATTTAGTATTTTATTTTTGTGTTTTCTTTCAATTACTATGAGTAGCTAAATTTATAATTAAGGTTGAGGATGAAACCTTGTTAAGTATTATTAGTATTGTTTATGTGATTTGATTTTTCCCACAATAGTTGTTCTTTAATGATTTAAATTGTTCTTGCTTCATATCAACTGACTAAGATGAGATTCTAGACATAAGTTCAATCATGTTTTTCTCATGATTTAGGATTTATCTTGATTAATTGAATGCTTGGTTTATTATTTCTTGATTATAAAAGTGGATATCTCTTGTGATTTGTTTGTCAACAGATACAATTGATGATTTGATTTTATACTTAAGAAGCGAAGAAGAACATGCTTTTGATTTTTTTTAAAGAAGGATTTTAATGAGAATATTTTTCATGTTAGCAAGATTGATTTCTAGATTATCATGCAGTAGTTGAGAAAAATTAATGATCATAAATATATGCTTATATGACTTACAAGACGGATTCCAAAACCTTAATTCCTTTCTTTAGATTGTTTACATCTCTTCACTTCTTTACATTATATCTTTGTTTAGTTTAATTATTTGCTTAGTATATTTAACTGCAAACAACCAATTTTTATTAAACTAGACTAGGATTAATTTGGTTAAGATTTGATTAATTTTCTTACGTTCATTCAAGTTTCTGTGGGTTCGACCTCGTTCTTGTCAAACTATACTTCGGTACGGTTCGTACACTTACAAATACTTTAAAATTTCACAACATCTTATGCCAACTCTCAAACAACATAGAAAAGCAGCTAGTTATAAATAAATGAGAATGAGAAACATTTTTCTTTAGGCAAGCAGGTACTCAAATCCAATTGGAGGGCATATCAATGGTTGCTGAAGTGGCCACCTGAAATACCAGGCATAACCCAGTTCAGGTCTTTCATAGCTGCACGGTTCTGGCCTTCAAAACCTACCTAGGTGCTCACTATAAAGTCATCATAAATAAAAGTACAAATGGAACCGTTGGTCGATCCGTTGCCTTATCAAATGTCATAGCTTCTTGACTTTCTTCCTACAAAGTTGTACATCTTTTAGAAATTAAAAGAGTATAGAAAAAATAGAGAAGAATATGCAAGAAAGGGATTACTGAAAGATGAAGATGCATTTGTTGGCCACTCTATCAGTCTATTGAGCTATCAACTTCATATATATGTCGTGATTGAAGATCTCATCTTCTATGTATTGTCAAGGTTACGTAAAATAAATCCATGTGTTTGTGCTTAGTGTCATATATTTATTCACAGCCAGTTCAAACCTTAAAAAAAGGAGGAGAATTGTACAATAAGTTGATGATCAACATAAAATTTACTCTATTATAAATTGATAGTGTGAAGACAAGGTCGTGGTGGTTTTTTTATTTTATTTTAATTATTTCTTTTATTATATTTTAATTTATTGGTATTCTTTGTGTTCTGTTAATACAATATTATAAGATGTTAAGAATATTTTTTTTTTATTGAAAAAAAGTATATAATATAGAAAATTCATACTAACTTGACTATAAATAGTAAAACATGAAACTAAAATTTTTAATAATTTCATAATTACGTATAATATCACATCTTAGAAGAAAAAAAAAACATATTGTGCCCGTTTGGATTCAAATGATTGTTGCGTCTGCGTTTTTGTCCTGTGGATTTCTCTTCTTCTTTTTTTTTGGTCCAGCCCGTACTTGTTAACTTTTCCACAGTGAACAGTGCATTCGTGCACTGTCCACGGACCCACAAATTCTACTTTTCAACAACTTTTTCATTAAAAATGGGTCCCACGACACTATTTACACATTTAAAAATTATTTTGCTACAATATTTTCAGTTTCAGCAAAATTAAGCTCAATCCAAACAAACCCATTATCAATCAAAATATCAAATTTAACTCAAGTTGAAATTTTTTTGTAGAATTATAATATATGAAATATTTAATTATAGAAAATGTTTATTATGGGGCTAAGGGCCTAGATCACGTATTGGGCATTGGGCCTCAACCGAGAACTGAGTAGTCAGAGGACGAGTGAATGGTAATGAATGTTTCAATCCTAGGACCCAATGAGCGAAGTGCATATGGGAGGATGGTCCGATGAGGAATGTCTCCTCGGATATGATAAATACGTATCAAATACACGTTCTAACGATTATGATGACCTTCCAAGAATCTCCAATGATAAAGATGTGTATCATGAACGTCCAAGGATGATGGGACGTCAGAAATATCTTGGGAAAAGCTGCTACCACTGCAACTACTTTCCTGGCCACATTTATGTTGAGAAGACCCCCGAACAATGTTGCCTTGACTACCACAACTCACAGAAAAACCAGAGAAGATGTTTGATGGGACAAACACTCAAGTGAAGGCACAAATGAGCAACAAATATAGGAACAAGATGACCCAAGGAGGGATATATAATGGAAGAGACCCTCCATGAGAAAGGGACGGGAAAAGGAGGAAAGAGAACATTGCAGCAGTTTGAGTTGTCTCTATATCAAATCAAGAATCAATTTATATAAAATGACCTCCTCGGACTGAAGGTCCATTGATAACAGAACCTCTTATTTGTGTTTGATTGCCATTTAATTTAGTGTTAGCCGTTATTCAATTCATTAAGGCCTAGTTCTTTAATCCACTCTCTACAAATTTATTGTACTAGGCTCATTGGGCCAAGATCCCACACATCTTGGGTTTGGTTACCAAAATCGTGTCCCTACATTTATGTTTTATGCAACAAAGTTAAGTTTTTTCATTAAAAAAACACACACATATATACTAGCCTCTGAGCACACGCGTGAGGCTTTTCTATTTTTTAGATAAGAGTTAATTTATAATATTTATTATAATTTGGGATTACTACATTTTTCAATCACAAAAAAAAAAAAAAAAAAAAAAAAAAAAAAAAAAAACCTAGAGGTGTGATGAGTATCATGTGTAGAGAAATAATTTTTCATCACAAAAAAATCTAAAGGTGTGATGAAAAATTATTTCTCCACACATGATACTTTTCACACTCGTAGGTTTTTTTTTTTTTTTTTTGTAATTGGAAAATGTAGTAATCCCAAATTATAATAAATGATCTAAATTAACTCTTACCTAAAAAATAGAAAAGCCTCTGAGCACGCACATGAGCGCGTGCCTAAAGGCTAGTTTTGGCTAAAGATTAATGATTTGCATCTATTATAATTGAGAATTACTATATTTTCGAATCACAAAAATATCTAGAGGTGTGACGAGTGTTACGAGTTTATGGCTAAAAATATTTTACATCGAAACAAATGAAGCCTTAATTACAGGCACATAAATCCTTTCACTATACACATAAAAGCAAACTTATACTTACTGTAGAAGAAAGGTTGAATCCAAATTTCAAATTATCAACAATCTAACCAAAAATTTGAACAATCTAGAAAATGAAGCTTTATAGCCATATAAACTACTTATTTGACTTTAGGAGTCTAAGCGTGCATTTTGGTAAGAATGAAAAATTAAAATTATTTCACTATTCAACTTATGGCACTATTCATAAGTCTTACTGTACTATTTCAACTAACTTTTACATTTATCTACAGTACTTTCAGCAATAATTTTTCAGATTCAGCAAAATAAGCAGTATCTAAAGACACCCTAACTATTTATCTCTCTCATTAAAAAAAAAAAAAATGTTAACTATCAAACTGTCACAATAACCTAGCTAATTTCCCTCTAAAAATTAAGCTCCAGTACTCATGCAAAATAAGATAAAATGAATAACCTTCCTTAAGTCCCGTGTGGCTACTTATAAAAACATGGAAAAAGAAATATGAAGGAATCAAATATTTGGCTTCATGCTTCTCAATTAATGACCTAATAATCCATTTTCAAAAAAAGAAGAAGAAAAGACTCAATAATACAAAGCCTATTATTACCACCATTGTATTTTGGCTTAAATCCGATGTATTTCTTCTTCTATCTTTCTGGTTTTTTTTCCACAACTTTTTGCTTGGATATTGATTCACATTTTGTGAATAATCTTTTGGGTTTTTTTCGTCGCTCCAATTTACAATTCCAAGTTTGGATTTTTGTCGAAATTTGGTCAATTTCGTTCCCTACTGGGTGATATCTTTCTCTAATTGTCTTCTTTTTTTTTTCTTTTTTACTACTTCCCTCAATTTTTTTAATTTACTGGGTGAATAATCATTCTCATTGTTTATCATTACACAACACTGGAACTTATTGAAAGAAGAATGTAAGATAGTAAAGAGTTTTTCCTTTTCAGATTTGTATTGAGCTTTTATTTAAGTAATTAGAAAAAAAAATAAAAAAAATAAAGTCTCAAACATACATACCTTTTGAATACAATTTCATTTAATTGGATGCCTTCAAACTTCAAAGTTCCCTTTGCTAAAATGAGTGATTTAAGTAAGTGAAACCTTAGACTACAACCAAGAGAATATATTTTTTGCAAGACGAAGGAGGCACCTCACAAAGAGAATATATTTTTTGCAAGACAAAGGAGGCACCTCACAAAGAGAATATATTTTTTGCAAGACAAAGGAGGGCACCTCTTCTCACGTACTTAGAAAACTTCAAATAGGAGCGGTTATCTAAAATTCCCAGCAAGTTTTTTATTTTCAATTTCATTTAGGAGGAGAAAAGTGAGTAAATATGGATGATATAGAAATTAGTGATTTCTTTGGGAAAGGATAAAGCAATAGAAACTGGTTAAACACTTAAAACTTTTTGAGGTGGTTACTACTTAGTGGTTAGACATGGAGAGCATTTTGGAGATGTCCAGATGAGTGCTAAAAATTTGTAGCCTAATTTTAAGGAGTTGATAGAACGTGAGGATCTAAGAGATAGAAGACGTGATAGAAAGAATAAAATTTTAAAAAATTATCTATTTAAAAATTATGAATTTTTTAAAAGGGTTTAAAATTTAAACATGGATAGAAGAAACATTTTTTTCAAATTTATCTCAAATTTAGGAGTTCTAAATTATTAATTTTACATGTTTAACCATGTTTACACTTCCTAAACAGTTGAATTTGAGGGTACTTTGAGCAAATTTAGCAGTTTTAAATTAGTAATTCTACATGTATAACCCTATTAGCACTTAATACCTAAACTGCTCTTAATCTCTATTTAGTTGTGTGTGTGTGTGTTTTTATTTTTATTTTTATTTTTATTTTTTTCAGAATAAAATATTAGAAACGTGTGTTAGAATAAGTGGGTTAGTGGGACGGTTCCTATTTTGTAGGCAATATTTTTTCAAACTTATCTAAAATTTAGGACTTTTAAATTAGTAAGTTTACATGTCTAGCCCTACTATTTAAGTTTATATGTCTAATCCCTTAAATAGTAGTAAAGATAATAGCATAAGTTTGTTAGAATTTGTGTTTGATTTAAATTTTGATGATATCATTTTTCTGAAGATTCTATTTAAATTGTTTAGGATAAAGATAAAGATTTTTTAGAATTTAACTCTATCATGGACTCTTTAAAATCTTATCACCACATCATCAACTATTTAAATAAATAACTAATGGAGATCTAAAAAAAAAAGAAAAAGAAAGAAAAAGAAAAGAGAGTTAATGTGCGAAAATTACATTTTTTAAAAAAAGAAAAATAAAAAAAAGGAGTTAACATTTCAAAATTACATTTAAAAAAAAAAAGGAGTTAACATTTCAAAATTACATTTTAAAAAAAAGGGAGTTAACGTGATACATATTAAAAAAAAAAAAAGAGTAGAACTCAAATAACTAATGGAGATCTTAAAAAAAAAGGGAGTTAACGTGTCAAAATTACATTTAAAAAAAGGGAGTTAACATTTCAAAATTACATTTTTTAAAAAAAAAAGAAAAAAAAAAGAGTTAACATTTCAAAATTACATTTAAAAAAAAAAAGGAGTTAACGTGATACATATAAAAAAAAAAATGTAGAACTCAAGGTTGCTACATACCTAAATAAAAAAATATAAAAAATTAACACAAAAAACATATACAATGATGGTATAAAAAAAAAAAAACTAAAAAAAATTTAACTCCAAAAACATATATAATGATGGTAAAAAAAAAAATCTTAAAAAGAAAAAATATACGAAGAGGGAAAAAAAAAAAGTGAGAAAGGAGAAAGGAAACAGTAATTGATCATTAATCAGGGAGTATTATGGTAACTATTTTTATTTCAATTCAAAATTTTTAAGTAAAATGTAAACAAAGGCTACTA
The DNA here is from genome assembly GCA_029955455.1 of Quercus agrifolia. Lineage (NCBI taxonomy): Eukaryota > Viridiplantae > Streptophyta > Magnoliopsida > Fagales > Fagaceae > Quercus > Quercus agrifolia. The sequence continues at coordinate 66,771,776 of JARQAD010000001.1, read as the reverse complement.
AAGGAGGTAAGGAAAGTTATACTGTTTAACTATTCACAAATGATTTTGAATGCTTCTTTTGTAGCATAAAGCAGCCTTGTCTTTGGATCACAATACCTACAACATGAAATGACAATTTATTAAGAAGTACAATGGTAGAGTATATGAAGGAACCATTCATTTCAAATTTACATTTAAAAAAGAAAAAGAAAAAAAAAAGAGTTAACATGATACACATAAAAAAAGAAAAAAAAGAAAAAAAAAGTAGAACTCAAAGAAAGTCAATCATAAACAAAAGAAAAGAAAACAAAGAGGAACTTGCAAAAGATAGAACCTAAAAATTTGTTGGAGCCTCTAACAGTAAATGTCTTTAATCTAAAGAAAAAGAAAGGAGGATGTAGAGCTAAACTAAATGTCTTCAATATGAAGAAAAATGAGAGATAGAAAGTGAGATAGAAATTATAAAACGTATGTGAGTTTGTGGGTCTTAAAGTGTAAGAGTTTTAATTTACATATTTATCCTCATTAATTGAAAACTTGTAAGTGGGTATGATGAGGGTATTTTAGGCATAAAAATGAGAAATCCGAACATGAGAAGCTCTTTAAATAGTAGTATAGGTAATAAATGTGTTTTATATTTTTATTAATAGGCAGTGACTGGCATACAAGCACAGTAAATTATGTACTTCTTGCTAGGTGATGTGTCCATTGCCAAGTTAACAAAAATTAAACACCGGGCATCCATCCCAGCAATTACATTTCTAGTAAGCAAGTCCACAATATTCCTACATGTACAGATAAAGCTTGTAACCAAACGCAAAAATTTTTCAGTTGGTTTTGGGTGTGACGGGAAATGTTTTACAAAAAAATAAAAGTGTAAACCCAATTTTTGCCATATGTGCTTTTATTTTACGGTCAACCAGAAAACAAGTTTTGGTTGACCAACATTTTCCATTGCCCCACAAACACCAGTAAATGCGGAAAATATTTTTTAGAAATCAACTTCGGTCAAACCAAGCACATCCCTAATTTGCCCTTCATTCGTGCCCCTTAATTTTCTTTTTAAAAAAATTATAAAGACAAGTAAATTTTATGGCTAAAGAGAAAAGTTGAAAAACAAAAAAGAGTCAAGTTCAAAAACTATTGATTGAGTTGAAAGGCCTTGCATTTTAAATAATAATTTATATATAATTTTTAGATTGATTTGAGTTCATAAGACATTTATGAAAACAACTTACATGGATAGATTTTTATATCCTTGAGTTATATGCATGGTCTTAAATATTATTGATTCTCAGGAAAAAAAAAAAAGAATCTTAAATATTATTTGTGCTTGGAGTGCATGCCTATCTACTATATGAGTAATGGATCACATTGTGTCAAGAATGCGAATAATATACCATTCTCTTTCAAAAAAAGAATGCGAATAATAAAAAAGAGATTATTTGTATTCTATGTAAATTCTTATAGCTTTTAGTTATTTTTTCCCAAAATTGTTTTTCAAAGGGTGTTTTGAAATCAAAATTTATTTTTCATAGGAGGAGAAAGTATAGAGGGTATCTATTAAGGGTTTGTTTGAATACCGCTTATTGCTGAAAACTGAAAACTGAAAACACTGTAGTAAAATAATTTTTAAATGTGTGAATAGTACCGTGGGACCTAGTTTTAACTTAACATTTGCGTTTTTCTGTAGTTGTGGATTCCATGACCAGTGCACGGGATTCACAAAAATAAAAAGGCCAAACGCTCCGACTTTCATTTTTCAGTGCAATCCAAACTCAACCTAAAGGGGAGTGATATTTTTTTGTTTAAGAGCTTAGTGATTTCATCTTCTTTGTCTTTTCCTAACAAAAACAGGTAGCAGTATATATAGATTTTTTTTTTTTTTTTTGGACTTGATGCTAATTTGCTTAATTTGATGTATTTTGATTACAGTCTAATGTACTAAAAGCCTAAACTGGTCATATTTTGTCTATACTTGTTCCCTTTGCGTTTAATATGTTTGTTTATGTTCATTAAAGACGGGATTCAAGCCTCACATAATAGAATGTAGGTCTAGTTCGTTCAGTGGTTTATGAGATGTGCATGTATTACATTAAGTTTGTAATGTTAATTAAGTCTTCTACTGTAATTTTTTATCACATAATTTTCAAACGGGGAATTTGCTAGGTTTTGGATGTTAACTAATTCAATGTAATAAAAATATATAGAGTAAAATAAGGATTGAAATTGATGTATTTGAGTTAGGTTAAAAACATGTCACATTAGTTTATTGAAAATTTTCGTTCAAGTTAAATCAAACAATCATTCTCACTTTAAGAGGAATCGATCTAGTTGAAGCGAAAAAATTTTTGCTCAAGAATTCATATAGAAAGTACTTGAGACTCTTGTTAATTAAACACTTGCTCAAGCGAGATTGCATGAATAGTAACCCAACTATTTGTAGTACGGGCAAGACTTAGGTACAGTACTTAGATACTGTTTCTTAGGTTCTCCTCTTAAGATTTTGTCATGTGAATTTTTTCTCATGTGATGGAAGTGTATTTTTAGTTAAGTAGCCACATGACTGAATCTTAAGATGGAAACCTAAGAAACAGCACCTAAGGTATTGTACCTAAGTTTTGTCTTTGTAGAACTGACTTTTTATTTTTTATTTTTTCTATAAATAGTAAATACCAACCCTTGCTATAGAGAAAATGTTAGAGACTGCCATACAATGTTGTGTATATATAGAGGTTGTACTATCTGAGAATATCTCACTTTAAAAGTGAAAGAGCGAAGAATGCTTAAGGATCGAGGAGGCTTGTTTAGTGAATTTAAGTAAGTTGAGTGACGAGTGAAATTTTTATCATCTGATTTTTTAAACGTTTAGTGAGAATGAGTTTGCTCAAGTGAAATCATGACAGAAAATCATTTATCTGCAAAACTTTGCAAAAAAATTGAGGGAGACTGAACTTTACTTTCCTAACAAATAGTAACAATCATAACAACATTTTAAAGGTTGTGTCTCTTAACAAGTGACTTTTGAAATGTGACTCTTTAGTGTTCATTGGTATCACTTTATTATTTATGAATAAAAAGTCATATTTAATTTTTGTAAAAATAATTTGCACACCATATATAGAAATTTACAAGATTCTCTAAGTTTGATACTTGTAGAATATTGGCTTAGTTGTATCCTGAAATTAACTTGCTTGCAACCCTTTAGTAAACTCAATCGAGTGGAGGAAAATATCATCTTAAATATAACAATCATTTCATGCCTCTAAGTCTAAGCCTACTTTGTTCTTCTATTCTTTCATTAATTTCTCCTTAATTTTTGAACATACAAGACCAAATCTAAGGGTGTGTTTGTTTGGAGGTGAAAAAAGGTGGATGAAAAACTTTAGAGAGAAAATGAGAAGAAAAACTTTTTGGAGTGTGTTTAGTTGGGTGGGGAGGAAGGAAAATAAATGGTGGGGTCCAGATGTTTTCTTCTTTGGTCCACCAAAAAGCTTTCTCCCCAAATTGGAGATAAAACTAAAAGGAGAAAATGAGGCTATTTAATGAACAAAAATGGTCATGTGCTTTTGCACATTTGAATTCATCCAATTCCTTCTTCTTCTTCTTCTTTTTGGTGTTGTGGGACGTTGCCTCCCTTTTTCTTTTTTTTCGTTTGCTTCTTCTTCTTCTTCCCTTTTTTTTTCTTTGTTTTAACTTGACATGATTTTTATTTTTTAATAATTTGGGTGATTTTTTTTTAACAAGGATATAATTGTAAATTTAGACAAACTCACTTTTTCCATCCTTTCATTTTTTCACTCCCAACCAAACAAAAAGGAGAGAAATTAAAAAATTTTCTATCCTCCCACTTTTCCATCCTCTCACTATTTTCTACCCTCCATTTTTTAACAAGGGTATAAGAGTTGAACCTTCTTGAACTGTAAAGTTCTAAATCTGTCTCCACATATTGTTACTTTTTAGAGTTTCTATTTGTGTCTAAACTGTTTATTCCTTGAAACCACATATTAGTTCCTCAATAGTTAGTTAAGGCTGTTTTTGTGTTAAGTTTTGGTTGCAGACAAGGTCCATCTTGAGGGGTGACTGCTGAGATTACAATGAAGAACTATTTGTGGAAAGGTTTTACAAGTAGACTGTTGTAATTGTTTCTTATAATGATTTTTCTACGTGATTAGATCCCTAGTGTTTTTTCCTATAAGATTGTTCATTGGTTTTTCATTTTTTTACCAAACTTGTGTGTGTGTGTTTTACCATTTTACATTTTTATTGGTTTTGATTTATGAATTATTACTGTGATTGAAATAATTATTTATGAAATAAATCATAACTTGTTTAATTAATCCACTGCTTGATTTTTTGGGGTCTAAAGAAAAAAATTGCAAGTATAGCTAAGCTGACTACTATGACTAATAATAGAGTGCGGGTTCACAAAATTTGTGGCATTAGTTGTTTTCTTATTTCTAGGGATTTAGAGATTATTATGACAAGTCAAAGGCTAATATGAAAGACTTTTATGGCCTATTTGGAAGTTTAAAAAAGGAGGGGGAGTAGAGTAGAGGGAGGGAGAGTAATTCAATTACCTTATTTGGAAGTTTTTTAAGGAAAGAGGGAGAGGGGTTTTGAGGGGTTTCAACCACCTCTAACCCCTCATTTTTAATTCCCCCAAATTGGAGAGATTTGGAGGGAGAGTAGAGTAGATAAATTATTGATTAGATAAATTTCTCAATTTTCCCTTTCTAAATTAATAATAGACCAATGTTGCAAGTCCATTTTCAAATATGGGTAATTTTGTCTATTTTAATCATTTCCTCTCATCTTCATCCTAATTTTTAAAACATCCAAATAAGGGGAAGAGTTAATTACTCCCTTCCCCCTTACTAATTTTAAAAACATCCAAACAAAGTGGAGGGGAATTATTCCCCTCTACTCTCCTCTCCACTACTCTCCTCTCCTCTACTCCCCTCTACTCTCCTCCTTCTCTAAACTTCCAAACAGGCCATTAGTAACATCAGAGAATTTGGATCTTTTTTTTTTTTCTATACTGACTGCAATTTCATTAATTAGGACAAACGGTCCAAATTGATTACATCTTTGAGAACTTGATAGAGTGGAGTGGGGGTACTTGGAGGTAGATCTTTTTGAGTTAAGGTTTATAATGATGGTATTTGAATTATGTGATTATGACTACCATTAACTAAAAATGTGCCCTAGGATGATCCATTAAGCACATTTCATGCGTCAGTCTAGTCAAATATTATTGAGGTGACTACATTTTATATATACTAGTTTGAGTGGCAGGTGCAAGGCATGTGCTGCCCTTTAGGTGAGAAATTTAAGATAAAGTTTCTATTTGAAGAAATATGAAACCATGTACTAAAAAATGCATGTCATATAATGCTAATATCATTCATAAAAGAATGTTGATTACATACAAACTTAAGGTAACTATTTAACATATGAATATCTATTTTACAATAATAGTTTCTTAGAACCTATTTGCTAAATGCAATATCCACTTACTAAAAATATTTTTAAAATGATAACAATTAGGTTATAAAAAAAAAAGAATAGGGTAAAATCTAGAAAACTACCCTAAGGTTTGGGGTAATACCAAACACATCCAAGATAATTAAAAAGTAACCATTTTAGTCCTAGAAGACAAACGCCGTTACAAGCCATTTGTTCACTACACAACAAAATTTGCACAACTTTTTTTTTTTCCATTTCCAAGGCAACAAGTTTAGAAAATATACCCCATGCCATCTGTTCTCGCTAGGCCAAAATCCTCACATTTGAGTCCAACACTTTTTCATCATTTTTGCTCTTCCCAAGAGCAACAAAGGGCTCTTAATATAAACTAGAAGAAAATAACCCAAGTCCGTTGGTTCAATGTTTCTTTTTAGACTTCATCAGAGTTAGAATTTCAACTCTCACTCAAAAAAAAAATTTCAAACTGAGCAAAGAGAAAGAGGGCTCCTGTTCAAGTTTTAATTTGAAGAAATGTACAAATTAGTTCTTGATATCAAAATATAGCTAAACTTCTTGTAATGGAAGAAGCATTAATTACTTTAAAAATAGTTGATTTAGTTTTTGTTCTAGTTTTTTTGTAGGCTCTTTTAGCAACTTGGCTCTTTTGCTTGGTAATTTTGACTCTTCTGGCATGTAATCTTGGATTTTTTTTTTCCCTCTAAGTTATAGTTTTTGGTATGTAAAGAACTCAATCTTTATGGAAATGAAAGGATAAACACTAAAAAGAATTTGCAAAATGCATTTAGGCTAGCGGGAACAAATGAGTGTGGGGTACCTTTCTGAACATTCATTATGGGAAATGATAAAAAAGCTGTGCAGTTTTTGTTTTAGGTGGAGTGAACAAATGGCATGATAATGGTGTTTATGTTTACGGACTAAAATGGTTGCTTTTTAATTGTCTTGAATGTGTTTGGTATTACTTCAAACCTCAGGATAGTTATCTGGAATCTACCCAAAAGAATAACAACAAATATCATCTTCCAACGATAAGCAACTAAGTTTTGCCAAGACATTGTCACAATATTTGAATTTTTGCAATGAATAAGACCATATGTAATTAAAACTCTTCATCAAATAAGTAAAACCATCCACAACGAATATTTTTATTCATACTTCATTCTTTATCGTATTACTACATTTTATGCGTCTAGCTATAGCATTTAGCTTATTTAGTTTTTATTAAACACCTTTTATGCAAGAAAATAATTTTAACAAAAGAACAAGATAACAAAAAGGAATATGTGTCATTGAATTACACAACTACATATAGATGTTTAAAAAGGAAAAATAAAAAAGAGTCCGAGGCCAGCAGGCCCAGCACACGTGAAATTACTTTTGGCTTTTCGCAACAACACGCACTGTGTTGCTTACAAAGAGACAAAAATTGACTAAACCAAAGTGTAGAAATAGCTATAGTCTATAGACACTTTATTTATATATATATATATTGCATGCAACAAATGAGAAAGAATTTGAACATATTTTTTATAGAGATAATTATAAATGCTACTAATCTCGTAATCTGAACATTTTTCCTCAATTCTCAAATACTTCGTGCTTAAAGAATAGTCAATTCAACTATAAATTTTTTGGCAAAAAGAAGAATTTGAACATAAGTACAAACAATACTAGTAAGCCACAAAACTCACGGCTGCAATAGCTTACTACTTATATATTCCTTATATTATTGATTTATTATACCATTGCTTTTATGTCATTTTTGTTCTCCTATTGAGTGTTTTATAAAGTTTTCTGTGTGACTTATCAAGCATTTAATACTTAATCTTATCTGGCAATGTTTGTCCAATGATAAATTTTGGCAAAAATTTGTGAAGGATGGAATCTAAAGTCTAAACTGGCCTATCAAAACAATTATAATAAAGTCTTAACTTTCATGAGAATAAAATAAAGTCTAAACTGGCGTCTTGTCAACAATAATACGAAGAAGTAGAGTTGTGCAACTATAGTTTGCTTTAGTTTAGCTAATATCTTTTCTTTATGAGTTTTTTATTTTATTTTTTATATTAATAGAATCTTTTTATTAAGAGTTGTCAACTCGATCTAATCGAGCTTATCCATTCACCTATTGAAGTTCGTTACAACAATTCTATTTATTCATTATTGAAAAGTTTGGCTACTTTTAATAATTTTGTACTATATATCTCTTTTTTTCGCTTTATTTAGTTGTGCTCAACTGCTCATGATAAAGATATATATATTATTAATTTGGATAATGGCCCTATCAATTCGTATTAGCTTTTCTAACCGCATGCTTTAGACATTTATAACTATTTGACTATTTCGAATGAATTGTTTTTCGCCCCTCATGGTGGTTCTAGTTCTATGATTCTGTCTTTTCTACCTGTGGGGTCTAAGTATGACTAATATACATTTGTAGTCTTGTGCATTGTAGAATTTTTTTTTTTTTTTTTGGAACATCAAAAAATGTTGAAGAGGATAAGACTGAGGGCGTTGTCTTAGATCTGCTCACCCTACCTATATATTAGTGAGACTCGAACTTAAGCGTTTATGAAGAGAAATCCAAGCTCATTCCACCTCACTGAGGAGTTTTGATGATAAAATAAATGGTACATTGTAGAAAGATGCTCACTAAATAATCCATATTTTGCATTTTAAATTGTTTTAGCCATTGCCTATGTCAAACAAAATCTTAAACCTATATATGCTTTAATTTTTTGTTTTTCTTCGAAAATATAAAATGTAAAATCAATTACTCTCTCTCTCTCTCTTGGCTGGACAAAGAACAAATCTTGTCGAGAATGAATCATTCACTTGAAGATAGTCATAGGGTCCGTTTGGATTGAGCTTATTGTTGCTGAAAACTGAAAACTGAAAACTGAAAACACTGTAGCAAAATAATTTTTAATTGTGTAAATAGTATCGTGGGACCCATTTTTAATATTTTTTAATACGTGAACAGTGCATGAACAGTGCTAAATAGTGCATGAACAGTACCAAACAGTGTGTGAACAGTAAACCCATGTGAGGTTACTGTTCACGCGCGCAAAAAAAAAAAAAAAAAAAAAAAGGCAGAAAACGTAGACGTGACTAAACGCGGAATCCAACACTCACATATTGCTGAAATCACTGTAGCAAAATAATTTTTAAATGTGTAAATAGTATCGTGGGACCCATTTTTAATGAAAAAGTTGCTAAAAAGTGAAATTTGTGGGTCTATGAACAGTACACAATGCACTGTTTGGGGCAGAAAAGTCAACATTTGCGGTTACTGTTCATTAAACAGTACATGAACAGTAACCGCGTTTTGCCAAAACGCGTGAAAAAAAAAGAAAAAAAAAAAAAAAAGAAAAACGCAAAACGCAGACGGGTGAAACGCAGTATCCAAACTAACGCATAGTATCTTCAATTTTTTTTTTTTACAATTTGTGAATTGATCACTTAAAGAGTTCAAGATATTTTTGTGCATTTGTATTAAATTGATTTCTAATTTTATGTATTGAATCATGGACAGCACGACACCATCAGCCTATACATCCTTGTCTTGCTATCACTATATGGATACAAGCCTCACAATGAGAAGACCAATACAGTTTAGCTTTGTCCACCAAATAAACAATTATGAGCAAGCCTCATGATCCCCACATGAACATGTAAATAGTAAGAGTGACAAATTGACAATCCCATATCGTAAGAGAATCAAATTTGATCTTATCATTGTCATGCTTTTGCAAAGAGAAACAAATCATTACCGGTGGTTTAATTTGCCCCCTTATCGGTATTAATTACTTAATTTCATTTGAAAAGGGAGAGAGAATATCGAAATAGATATTTTGTATGTCTCTCAACTCATATTAAAGCATATGATATATATAATATATGAGATGATTTACCACTACGCATCATTGACATGATAGTTTGTACTTGTAGAGTGGGGGTAAGGATCGGGGTCAAGTCTTTAAAAATGAGTTTTACTTATACACTTAGATTATGTTAGAATAAAATTTCTGTTTTAAGGGGAAAAACTTTTTAAATTTAAATACTTGTCATTTTCTCAACCAAAAAAAAAAAAAAAAAGAGAAGAAGAATACTTTCCAGGACCCATTGCTATTGGACTTGAGGTTTCTATTTTACTTGTATGAGTGTATCACGTTTTGTCCAAATGTGTCATACATTTAAGGCCTACACAGAAAACGACCATATTACCTAAATGGGCTTGCATAATCCTTCATGATCTGATACTTCTTTTTTTTGTTTTTTTTTTTTGAGAAGCTCATGACCTGATACTTAATTATATATACACGACTTGCGTGCACAAAATATGTCAATCTTTAAAATTTCTATAGTACTGCAATGATATCATCACCAATAATACGGTAGAAAATTGAAAATTTTCCAATACATGGCTAAGACTAATATCTATCCAAATTCATAGCCCTTCATAATGCGATACTTATTACATGAGTATAATTTTTCAAGTAAGTAGGACTTTTTTTTTTTTTTTGAATAGTTACAACTTACAATAAAGAAGGTTGATTCCAACTAAGAATGTTTCCATTAAAAAAACCAAAAAAGTTTCTATTAAATTGGATGGCTCTTTGCTTTTACATAGGAACTTAAATGCAAGAAAATTTCATCAAAGTTTCCAGATTGTATTGCCAAGGATTTCATCCCTTGTAAAAAGTTGAAAATTTGATAAATTAGACCAAAAACTGAAAACTGAAAACATTGTAGCAAAATAATTTTTAAATGTGTGAATAGTGCCGTGAGACCCATTTTTAATGAAAAAGTGGTTGAAAAGTGAAGTTTGAGTCCGTGAACAGTGCATGGATGCACTGTTCACAGGAAAATAGTCAAAAGTTGCGGCTACTGTTTATGAACAGTAGCCGTAACAGTACATGAAGCTCTTGAAACGCATGCTAAAAAAAAAAAAAAAAAGAGTAAAACGCAAATGTGGATGCAGAATAAGTGTATCCAAACCCACACTTAAAGCAACTATAGGGACATAACAATAATTTCAACTTTTGGGGCAAAGGAAACCAAATAATTTTATTATTTAAAAATAAAATAAAATATTAATATTCAAAAATAAAATAATATAAAAATCCAAACTATCATATATTCAATATTAACAAAATATGAGTAAAAGAAAAAATATAAAATAAGTCTTTTTAGATACATTTCTACTCAACCATATATTAAATGGGATTCAACGTTTTTCTAAATCTCTAAAATTATTTATTATTATGTACTGAAATTCATGGAAAAAAAAATACATTTCAAAATAAAAAATTTACATCTCTAAACATACAATTTAATTATTAAAATTTCCGGGCCATGGCCCTTGGTCTATATTTGGTTTTGTCACCAGATGACTAGGATTAATAGTTGTTTAAGCAAAAGGCCATAATAAACGAAACTTTTTTGTGGCTGAATAAAGAATTTAGGGTAAATTATAATTTAACCCTTTTGACTTGGTTAGGTCACAATTTAGTTAATAATCTTTCAATCGTTAGGTTTGACTTTTAAAGTTTAATTAGATAAAAATAAAATTGTTAGTTTTAAGTTCAAATTAACATATTTTACATTGTTTGGGCAAAAAAAATTACCACGTTGTGGTAGACCCAATAGCAATTTAATTCCCTAAACTCTTTTTGTTACATTTTGACCCTTACAATTTGGATTAAAATGATTTACTGAAGCTATAAGTCCATGAGTGATTTAATGAAGCTATAAGTCTACTAGTCTAGTTCTAACTTAGATTAAAAATGAAGTTATGATTTGGATTAAATATTACCTAATATATTGTGGTTGGGGTGAGGGTTTGGTCTAGTGTTTAGTAGTACTGAAACTGTTGAGATGATGACATGTATCCACTTTTGAATACTTGTTATTATTTGACCGGATTCAATACACTAAATACACTGAACCTAAACCAAGTGCTTATAGTTGACCCAATAACAATTTAGTTTTACTAAATGATTTAATGAAGCTATAAGTCTACCAGTCTAGCTCTCATTTATTTATTCCATACAGATTGGGTACCTTACTGATGCACGGAAATCATATCTATAGAATGCTTTCCTAGGCATTTCATTTTTCCATGCACATGACAACATTTACTCTTACAGAAATGAGCTCGGTTTGTTTTGCTGCCTAGAGTCAATACTAGCGGATGCTGAATTTTCTAGTCATCTTCAATGTAATCATTATTGTTTTTTAATAGTCGATGTACTCATTTTTATTTATTGAAGTGACAAATATTACTGTAAGTAAAAAAGTAATAGTAATGATAATTTTAAATTTCTCCTAATTTATAATAGAAAAAATATACTAATTTTAATTTACTACTTTAATAAATTGAAAAAAATTTGTTGAATATTATATCCCTAAGTATTGTTTAAAATCCTCTTTCAAAATTTTTTAAATATAGAAAAAGTTATAGGTAAATTTAGGTAATAAAACGTGGCCATAGAATTTCTACTTTCGGTCACAAATAACAACACATATAAATTATGAAAAGACAAGATAAAATAGGACATAATTAAAAATCGGAATGCTAACAAATCTGGGTTTCTCCGAAATTGGCAACAAAATGTGACACCTCACACCTACCACATTGCTCGGGCTCAAAATCCATTCAAACAAGCGAAGTAAGATAACTATTTATTCGAGGAAAAGATAAAGTAACCACGAAATACTAAAGAGAAATAATATAGTGAGGTCATACTATTTTGATCTTCCGTAAGCTCTCTCTCTTCTCTCTTTAATATTTTGATCCTAATCAACTTCATCTTGGATCAAAGCATGTTAACAAAATTTAGTGCATATTTTTCAAAAAAAAAATAATAATAATCCAATAAAAATTAATCCTCACTGTAATGATTCTTTGATTAATAAAATTTGGTTTTAGATTTGGGTGAAAAATTATTCAACAATATCATATAAAGGTATTTCTTTTCACACAAATAATAAGTTTTATCACGAATTTAATTGGTTAAATATAGTATTATCAAAGTATTAAATAGTTACTTGATTTTCATTAAATACAACTTCCTACGTGATTTTATATGTATATATCAATGAGATCCAATATAAAATTTGTTGCTATGCCATCAATGGAAAATCATTCACTAAGCTATAAAGCAATGCTTCTTCTCATCACATAAATGGTAAGTTCTGACATAAATTTAGTTAGTATGACCCATTATTATATGAGAAAATGAAGCATTCCTTATTGAGCGTTGAATATTTACTAGTTATCAACAACTTAAATAGATATAAAAGCAAGTCCAACAATATTTACGGCCTAAGACCTATAGAACATAATCCAAAAGCTTTGAGAGAATGGTGGAGAGAGAGAAGATGTTCTGCTTCCATTAGTTACATAAATGAAGAGGTTACACCCTTTTGTGACCAACTTAAATATAACTTATGTTACATGAGAGTTAATCTCATTAAATAAGCCAACCAAGGGTTATGTCCATTAATGGGTGACCCGACTATCCAAATTCTAACAGTAATAATTACAACAATATAAAATTTACCTCTGGAACGGGAGATTGTGATGAATTGGATTTTTTTTTTTTAAGAAATCAAAGACTTGTGCCAAGATAGTTATAATGAAGATACATGAATGAAAAATATGAAGTAATAATAATTACAACCATATCAAATTCAGAAAAAAAAAAAAAAAAAAAATTACAACCATATCAAAAGAAATTTACTTTTCTCAAACAGGAGAATGTGATAAATTGGAGGGGGAAAAAAAGGGAAATCACAGGTTCGTCAAAAGAAATTTAAGAGACGCGAAGTGAGAGTATGAAGGATTGGGGAGGAAAGGAGAACGGAAAGGAGGAGGTTCATATTTTAGAGGAAACTTAAAGGAGGATGTTTTCGTAAGCAATCATGGGGGAAAACACTAAACATGTTTGTGTTAGGATTAAAAAAAAAAAAAAAAAATCAAATGAACGTGTTCGGGAAAAAAAAAAAACTAAACGTGTTTGTTGGAAAAAAAATGACAACGTGATAAGTGAGGAAAAACTAAAGTGCGGCAATTGGCAACTGATCGTGGATTCATGATTACGTGTGTTGATAGTTTTTATTTTTTATTTTTTAAATGTTTGAGCAAATGCTACTCATTTAAGTATGTGTGTGTGTAAAATATAAAAAATGTGTCAAATATATACATTTAAGCTTAAATAAAAACTACAATAAATATAATAAAAATAAAAACCTAAAAACTACCACACCAATTAATGTATAAATATGTAAATTTTTATTGTTGCTATAGTAACCATGTAAATTAGTAAATATAAACTAGTCTCCAAGCATGCACTTACACGCGTGCTTAGAGGCACTTAAATTTTTTTGGAAAAAAAGTTAGTAATTTACATTCATTATAATTTTGGATTACTATATTTTCCAATCACAAAAAAACATAGGGGTGTGATGAAAAATTATTTCACTTGCAAACGCATAATACTCATTACACCCTTACGTGTTTTTTGTAATTGGAAAATCTAGTAATCCCAAATTATAATGGATGTAAATTATTAATTTTTTCCCAAAAAAATTAAAGAGCCTCATGCGCGTGCTCAGATGTTAGTTTTATATTTATTTTTTTTATAAGCCATGTGTGAGTGACCGCGACCCTGGCCCGCCATTTTTTTCTCAAACTAGGCCTAACCCACGTGAACGGATCGTGATGCTCAAAATGTCGAATTCACTATAAAATGTACTCCCCCCTAGATCGAGGGTTTTACATGGAGTGACCACTTATTTAATTTAAATGGAAAAATAAGAAAACCTTCAACATAAAAAATGTTTCTGTTGTATTAATGTATATGACAATTTACATCAATTTTGTAAAGAAAATTTACAATGCTTTTTTTTCCTAGATACAATCTAAGAAAAATAAATTACATTGCTTTATTTCCTAGTTACATTTTAAAAAATGTAAAAAATTGCATATACAAGAGCATAGTCTAGAACCCTTGATCTTGGTTCGGAAGCTAATTTACGAGATGGGAAGGGATTAAGCACCCATCTCGCCAGGTAAAACTGGTCTCCTAGGTTAAGGTGACCAATATTATGTCATGTCAAACAAATACAAACAATATATCATACAGACATGCTAATTTGCAAGAATTGTAAGCAAATATGTGTTAAGGGAATTTGACATAAAGAGAAACAAAAAGTGAAATTTGTCAGATAACAATTTTAATGTAAAGAAAGCATGAAGGTAATGGCATGTTCAACCAAGAAATCAATGTAAACAAAGAATTCCTAGCCTAGATATGTTCATCTAAGCATGTGAAGAAAAAAAAAAAACCAAGTTGTCATATTATTTGTCATCAACATAATTGCAAAGAGAAAAATAAAATAAAAATAAAACATTTGAGCATATTTGATCATCCAAGCAATTATAAAAAAAAGTAAAGGAAAATCCCTAGACATGTTTATCTAGAGAAAATCAAAATACTTTGACATGTTTGTTCAAGCATTTAAAAAAGTAAAACAACTACCTAGACATGTTTACATAAGTATTGAAAAGAAAGTTGTGTTAAGGGTTCATCTAAGCATGTAAAAGGAATATCAATGAGACATGTAGGCATGTTCATCCAAGCATATCATGAAAGAAACAAATAATGACTTGTTAAGCATTTATTCAAGCATATGTAGAAAGTTAAGTATATAATTAACTACTTACAAGCATAGAGTATAAATTAAAAGGGGGAAGTGATCACTTAAAGGGCTAGGGAGAAAGTAAGGAAGTATTAAACTACAACCAAAATAAGAACAATGGTTGCACAACAGTTTTTCTTTTCTGCTTTCTCACTAGCTCTCTACAGGGAATTGGGGGTCCAGAAAATAGAAAAGGTCTTTTCTATTTGTTGACGATCATTTTGGGAAACCAAATAGACAGAAGACGCCCAGCAACATGGGCAGAAAAGAATTGGTAAATGGATAGAAAAAAAAAACCATTAAGTCCAAGCGACAGGAATAATGGATCACAGGTCCATGAAATAGACAAATGGGCCTTGAGGAAGCAAACGGGCTTAAAGAAGCCCGGAAAGAGAGGAATAGCAAACCCATGAACAATATATGATGTGGAAAAGTGAGAATGGGTCACAACAGGCCCAAAGTAATGCAAGTAAAGAAAGAAAGGGGTCGATGGCAGATCTATGAGCCCCAAGGATGAGGGATAAGGTAATTGGGTTGGGGAAGCTCAAAGAAGTTAGTAAAAAGCCCATGAGAATGCAGAGTTAAGAAAAGGGCCAAGGAACCCCAAGGAAAGCAAATGGGCCAAGGATGCCCAAGAGAAAACAAATGGGACGCAGGAGTCCGCAAGCAATATAACCGAAAAGGCCTAGATGGCTATACTGAGTCATAAATAACAACTCCAAAGAGGCCTAGCAAGCTTGGACCAAATAACATTACAATAGGAATAACAAGGTGATATGGCAAGAAATAATGGCAAGACTACAGAAAGAATAAAAGGATAGGCTAGAGAAAGGGAAGCCCACAATCCGACAAAGCCCAGCCCTAAAGGAAGCAAGGGCACAGAAAATATGAAACCAGAAAACAGCCCACGCCATAAAAAGCCAAGAATGACTGGCAAAATGTGCAGACAGGTCTCCAGATCACGGTAAGCGAGTGAGCAGCAGGCAAGCTTTGAACGTACATAAAAGTAAAGCACGCGCAAGGCCCAGGCATCACCAACCTATACCTAGCCAATACGAGACGTGGTGAAGTCATGGGTCAGATGTAAGAGGGCATGGTCTGGCGATGGGGAGAGGGGAAAAACCTATTCCGAGGTTCTTGCTCAAACTCTTTTGGGGGAAATGTCCTGCTGGGATGACATACCGCCAAAAAGAAGCAAGAGTAAGTGGAAACCACTAGGTGCATGTCATGAGGGATAGAGAGAGAGAGAGAGAGAGCACCCATACCGTAGCAGGTAAGGGTGTCACAGCAAACAAACAAATAAAATAGTCATCTTTGTCTGGTGGTAGGAGTGGCACAGCCAACAGAGATGAACCAGTGGTGGTCGGTAAGTACACCCAGATCAGAAAAAGGTGGTTAAGGGCTAAAATAGTAAATTCCGATCACAACAGGCACTATAAAAAAGGGGACCCTAGTTGTGCACAAGGGAGGACGAAGGGGGGTAATAGGACCTTAAAAGAAAAACTATAGAATAGAAAACAAGCATCGAGAAAAGAGAGGAAAAAGAAAGATAAAAGAAAAATTAGAAAATAAGGAAAGAAAAACAGAAAGTTAGATCGGCAGACATGCATCAATAGGTTGATTCACTCTCTCCCTCTCAAAGTCCTGCTCTCTATCAAAGGAAAAGAATCTTTGTTGAACATAAACCATTTAGGCCCATTCTCTCAAAGCAATTAATTTCACTCCCTGAGGAGATTATTTGCATTGAGGAAATGGTTTCCCTTCTCGGTTTCAAGCTCCGTAGTGTCACTCGGTGTGGCAGACTGACTTTCCCCTATTCTTAATCCAAGAAACCCATTATTATTATTTTCTGTTATTTTTTTGTATACAGAGGGTACTTCCTGCCACTCCCCTTTTTATTTATTTTGTCTAGTTTTCCTCGTGTTACCTTTATTATACCTGTCTGTCATAACTCCTTGTAATAGCTCTATTTGTCATGGGTATGTGATCAAAACCTAGCAAAATGGGCATAGTTTGTGCACAATCCGAGTCAAAGTGAGTTGCAGTTGGACCGGTTTCAACTCCTTTACTCAGAATACTTGAGCTCAGTACCGCAGGAGGCAACCCAGCCCAATATTGTAAAAAATGCCCACAACACTATTTATAGGGGAAGGGATGGCTTAGTTTTAAAGCTAAGTTATTAGCTTTCTTCTAAAGCTAAGGGAGGAGATAACCTGTTTAAATGAGCTGGAACGGATTTGGTGTTGATCCCCATTTGAATTTTGAAAGGAAGTTGAAGATGATGCTGCACCTGCTTTGTATTTTGGCTCTAACTTTCTGCTCAAAATTCCAATTGATTCAAGATTGGTTTTTTTTGAAATGAAATTCAATTATCTACAACTTTTTCAGAAATAGAGAAAACCAAATTTTAACTTTTTCGAGGCCAAAAATGCATTTCAAATTGCTGCTGAAAATAGTAAAGTTTTTTGAGCATTTTTGACATTTTTCATAGGATGTATCTGTTTCTGTCCAATTTATTTTTCAAAAAATTTTCTTCTGAAGCTAAGGGAAGGGATAAGCCTAGTAGATAAGCTTGAACAGATTTGATGTTGATCCCCATTTGAAATTTTGAAAGAAAATTGAAGATGATGCTGAATTTGTGTTATCTTCTGCACCTGTTTTGTATTTTGGTCATACCTTTCTGCTCAAAATTCCAATTCATTCAGGATTGATGTTTTTTGAAAGGAAATTCAATTCTCTACAACTTTTATAGAAATAGAGAAAACCAAATTTCAACGTTTTCCAGACCAAAAAATGTGATTCAAGTTGCTACTGAAGATAATGACGTTTTTTGAGCATTTTTTTTTTTTTTTGAATTTTTCATGGATCATGTCTCTTTCTATCTCCAATTTTTTTTTTGCAGATAGGATGCTATAAAGGAAAACGGTTTTTTATCATTTCTTAAAAAAAAGGAAAAAAATGAAATCCAATAAAAAATCACACTTAATTAATTTTAAATTAATTCTTACGAAAACCAATCAAAATTAAGTGTTCAAATAGGACGTGATCGGGCCTATCGTGTAGGTGAGCCATGATCATTGAAAATTTTTTGTATGATAACTTTTGATCAGGTGATCCGATCAAAACCCATGACATACCATTATGATTGTTAGAGCATCAAGATTTGTTTTGTGTCACAAATATGAAGATCTACCGGTTGGTTAAATGTAAGTTGTAAAATGGGGGTGTCTACACCATGTAAGCATGAAGTTGCCAACTGTTCAATCCGTTAGCCACATAAACATTTTTCCGTTAATGAGTTAATGGTAAAGACCAAATTTGTAAGTTGAAAACTAGCCTTTGAGTATTAACCTTTACCCAGATTATAAATGTGCAAATTATTAACCTTTAACCAAAAAATATATGAGCCTCCGAAAAAAATTATTTCGCTCACAAATGCATAACACTCACAAACTACTTATCAGTTATCATGTATGTGTTATTCTCACAACTTCCTATTATCATTTGTTACAAAAATTATGACAAAAAAAATTAGGATAATTTTTAATATTAACCACCACAAACTTCTAACAAAGAGAAAAATGTACTCTATGAAAAGAAAGTTGTAAATTATGTCAAACAAGGGGAAAAAAAGCAATAGAATTTAACAATTTTTGTGGGAGTCTGCCTCAAATTTTATGATTACAAACTTCTGACAAAGAGAAAAAGGTCCTCCATGAGAAGAAAGTAGCAGATTACGTCATACAAAGGAAGAAAAAAAAAAGCAATAGAATTTAACAATTTTTGTGGGAGCCTACCTCAAATTTTATGATTATATTTACTGTGTGAGTTTCAAGACTTTTGAAAATTTTTTTTTTGGTTGATATCTTTTTGTTTTTGGGTTGGCTTTGCTTCTTCTTTCTATTTTAATTCATCTTAATTATTACATTTTTCAATTACAAAAATACCTAAAGATGTGATAAGTGTTCTGCTTGGGTAAAATAAGTTTTTCATATGTGAATATGAGTGTTTCACATGTGATGTACCTCTAATATACTAAACAAAAGATTAATAATTATTCAAAAATGTGCTAAAAAGATACCTTTATATTATATGCTCCTCGCAGCACAAAAGTTTCAACACAAAAAGCTATCGCAAAGTTTTAAGTTTTAACTAACACCTTCTGAAACATGTATGATCAGCCATTCCTTATCACCAATCACTAAATACACATTCTTGATTATCACAATATGGTATTTTGTCACTGAAATTCTATAAAGTTATTATTTTATTGATCATTCGTTCCATCTACTGTTAAATGTATTTCACGCTGCCTCAATTCATAAATGTGGCACATACATCTACCATGAAAAGAATATATTGTAATATTCTGGGATACCAAAATGGGAAAAGAGAAGTACCTAGAAAGGGAGGGCCTGAAATCGCTGGGTTCTTCACATCCACATTTAGATTCTGCTTCTCTTTAGAGACAAAATACCAACATAAATCCCTCAGTGTAGGTGTTCCTAAATAAAAAAAAAAATCCACCAACGTCAGTTAAAACTTATTTTGTAAGCAATGTATTTTTACTGGATTATCTCCAAGTTTTGCCTCTATTTAAATGTAGGTTGTAGAGGTATTTTAGAACCCAAAAAATGTCTGGTTTAAACATGGGAAACCCTTTAAATTGTACTATAGATGACAATTGTAGCTTTCTATTTCAATATTTTATACTCTCTCTCTCTCTCTCTCTCTCTCTCTCTCTCTCTCTCTCTCTCTCTCTCTCTCTCTCCAACAAGACACAACCAATCAACGTGTTTACCCACCACCACAATCCAACACCTCTCACCAACATCACCATAAACCATTCCAACATCTTATAATTTAAACACAAAAACAACCAGAAATCAATAGAAAATCAACCTAAAATCACAGTAGCACTTCATGAACTCATCAACCACCTTGAGTTAAATTAGTTATCTCCTAGCTTCATCTCTAACCCATTTCATCTCAAAACCAAAAAACCCATGTTTAGGTCATAGGTGTGATTATGCGAGAAGGATAGAGAAAGGGTTTAAGGGGTCAAAGAGAGCCTTTGTTATGACACTATTTATCCATGAGCTCTTAGAGTTGTTGTCGATCATATCAAAAGAGAGAGGCTAGGTCTTGGCCTAGTCAAATCAAGGAAGAGGGGTAAAGGACAATGGTGGGTTAAATTGAGAGAGAAAGAGAAGGGTTTGAGAGGAAAGAGACGTTTGAGATAAGAGCGAATGAAGAAAGCTAAGAGGAGAGACATTTAAGATAAGAGAGCTAAGAGATGAAAGAGAACGAGAGAAAATAAAGCTGGAAATAATAATAAAAAAGTGAAAAATGATTATTTAAATAAAATAAAGGATAAAATAGATAATCTGTTGCGAGTGTTTTTGAAAAGTAGTTGTGTAAAATAGAAAAAATAAGTTCTTATACTAAAACAAACAATATATTTTTACACAAGTTGATGTAACAACTTTGAGAAGTTGTGATTGGGATGATAACAGATAAGGATAAATAGTTTTCTTATGTGGGTTAGTGGAGTCTTAAAATTTTGTATTTTATGTATTTATCTCATTTAGTTGAAAACTTATAAGTGAGCAGATCTGCTCACTTAATAAGAATGAGAAAATTTTTAGGCATTGAAGTTGGATTAGGGGAATTCCTTAAATAAAATAAAAGTATAGATAAAAATAGTGTTAACAATTACATGATATAATCTTCTATTTGAGGACACTCGGGAGGTAAGTTTAACCAATTTGGAGGACATGATGTAAAACTCGAGGAGGTTTGATCCACCATGTAATTGCCTAATTGGTTAATAAGATTTTCAAAGTGTTTCACGGTCAATGAATCATATAATAGTCTGGCTAAAAGTTAGGATACCTAAACCGTTCGATCTAGTAACCAATCAAAAGAAGATTTTCAGAAACTAGAAATGGGAACGGTTGCAGTGAAACACCACCGAACTCCAAAAAATACAGCTTCTCTAACCTCTCTTCCAAATTAGTAGAAGTAGGAATTAGATGGTACGGGAGGACGAGCCAAGGCAAAGGCGGGTCCCAGCCGTCTCTTCTGACGACTTACCCACGTGTCAGCATCCTGATAACCCAGCCGCTCTTCGACACGTCATCACTTCCCTCTCTCTCTCTCCTCTGCGACTCTCTCTTACTCTCTCTCTCCCATTCCATGCTACTTCCTTCTCTCTCTCTCTAGCGCTTCCCATGGCGGTCAACGATTCCATTTCTCACTGAACAAAGCGACAGAGGAAGTTAGAGATAGAAACAAAGAGTCCAAGGTGTAGAGTGGTGGTTTTCGCATGGAGCTGAGCTGAGGAAAAAGCGGATTTGGTTTTTCTTCTCCGATCAGTAGTTTTACTGGGAAGGATGGGAGGTAAAACTAAGAATCAGAGGATTTACTCAGCGAACCCTAGCGACTACAAGCTTCTAGAAGAAGTAGGTTATGGTGCCACCGCTACAGTTTACAGAGCGATTTATCTTCCTTCCAATGAAGTCGTCGCGGTTAAGTGCTTGGATCTCGATCGCTGCAATAGTAATCTGGTTCGCCTTCTTCTTTCTCACTCTCTCTCTCTCAGTATGCTTTAGTTTTTTTTTTTTTTTTTTGTGTGGAAATTTTTGGTTTTATTGTTTGGTTTCTGTGAGATTAGATTCGAAGTGAGATCTTGTTTGGTTACTGTGATTCGATTTGGATTTGATTTCTGTGATTGAAATACTGAGGTTTGCAAAATATTCATTTGAAATGGTTAGTTTGAGTTTAGACTTTGATTCTGCCGGGAATTTCTTAAGATTGATTTCAAAATACTTGCTTAGGTTCGCTTCTGACTTTTTGGTAGAGTATTGAATAAGGTAATAATCTTGGAGAGGAAATTTGATTTGTGTTTATTTCAAAATCTTAATTGTGTCTCCACAATCTTTGTTTAATAGTAAAGGGAAAGATGATTCGGTTTCAATGAAACTTTTTACTTAGAACGGTAATTGTGGGTTTTAAAGGTGTTGTGGGACTTACTTATGGATGGATAGAAATTAGAAAGTTGTGTGGGTAAAGCTTGACTAAACAAAGAGCTCTGTCCGAGTTCATAGTTGGGTCGACTGGATCACTGAGCTTGGCTGCTGGACTAGAGTGGAATTGGAACACGATGGGATGTTTTGATGAGCCTGAATCTGGTGTGAGGCGGCTTGTGCTTCTTTCTGATTCACTAAATTGCATGCTTGATGTGCTGTAATGCTATTGGAGAAACTGTATTGCACTTGCCTTAAGTGAACTTTTTGGATGTTGAGATTGGATATGTGAGGACATTGCACTTAGGAACATGTCTGTGTGTTTAGGTGGTGAGTAAGTTTAGAGAAAAAATTGTGATTGTAGGATTTGGGTTGTGGTTTTGGCTTGTTGTTTGATTATGTTTTGACAAGGCCAAGGCTCTCTTCTTGAAATTTTCTGGAAAATTGCCAATGGTCTTTGGACCTAATCGCATTTCCTCTCTCTTATAAAACATGTAGATTGCGTTCAAAGGTTCATTCTCATATGGTTGTGTAAGCTGTTTTTGCCTTTAAAGAAAGAAAAAGGCCAATTTTTGATGTATAAATGTTGCTAAAATTTGAAAATTTTGTGTGCAAGAAAATTCTTGACAGTGCCTGTTTGGTTTTGAACCTTTTGATGGGTTAGTTTGTGGCGAAAGGCTAAGGAAAATGTAGTGCTTTTGGGTTTCAAAAGTTAAATGGCAGAATACAACTTGCCTAGAGTGAATTTGCCACTAATGCACAAGACAGTGCATCGCCTGCTGAATCATATTGAGTTTTATAGCATCTAAACATTTCTTGAGATTGAGCGCTCAAAATAGAAAAGACAAGCTTTGGAAAGAGCCTCTCTGTAAATGCTAGTGAGGGTTCAGGGTTGGCTTAAAAGTAATGCAAACAATACCAATGAAGAAAAATAAGAAAGAGGTGAAAGCTATCACAAGAAGTAAACTCTTAAAATGATCTCAAACATTCTATCCTTGGGGGCTTCAATCCCAAGTATCTTCACCTAGCAGGGAAAAAAAAAATCAGAAGTGTATATATACACTCCATTTTACACCTAATGTAACTCTTTGCGATGTTAAGTCGCTCCATAACTTTTTATAGGATCAATATTTTGAAAGTCCAATTGTTAAATTACAATTTTTGTTGCTCTTAATATGCACGTTAAATTTCGTGTTAATAAGATGTTATATGCTATTTGATTCACAAACTCATGTTTTATGTATAATTTTTAAGTTCAAAATCTTGAAATTTAAACATTTTAGGATGGGATAATGATTGATTTTCGATAATCTTGATATTTGGCAAGTATTGGATGATAGAAGGAGATAATGTAATCCAAATGTTAATTCGTGAAAATACTCTATCAATGAAAGTAACATCACAGAGTTAAAACACGTGTAACTTGAACCTGACAACCCCCCCCCCCTCCAAAAAAAGACACAGCGATACACATGTGCGCGCACACACACACATATATATATTCTTGAAACTGAACTTTTTCCTGTATTCTTACTGTTTTTTCAATTATTTCTACTTTTTATTGGTTGCCTCTTTACTTAAGCTTAAATTGTGTAATCTATTAGAAATAGTTGGTTCTTTATATATTGCTTTAAATGATGGTTAAATTTTAATTTTTTGTGTTATTTTGCAGGATGACATACGTAGGGAGGCTCAAACAATGATTTTGATAGATCATCCAAATGTTGTTAGGGCTTATTGTTCATTTGTTGTTGGACGAAACCTTTGGGTGGTCATGCCTTTCATGGCGGAGGGTTCTTGTTTGCACCTCATGAAGATAGCATACCCGGATGGCTTTGAAGAAGCTGCCATTGGTTCTATACTAAAAGAAACTTTGAAGGCTTTGGACTACCTTCATCGACAAGGACATATTCATAGGGATGTTAAGGTTAGTTGAATGTAGAACTTCAACATCCCTCCACTACATGGTCTATATTTGCTCTTCTTTTTTTAAAGATATGTTGGGAGGGTTTCAAATTAAGTTTGATATTTGCATCACAGGCTGGAAACATACTACTTGATACAAGTGGGTTGATAAAGCTTGCCGACTTTGGTGTTTCAGCTTGCATGTTTGATACAGGTGAAAGACAACGAACAAGAAATACTTTTGTAGGGACCCCATGCTGGTAAGATATATTGTCAATGGACTCAATTTCTTTTTAGGATATTTCTTGGTTTGATGCTGTATGTTGTTATAATTTATTCTTTTATCCATGTGTTTGAGATTTCAACATATCTTTGCTTTCCAGGATGGCACCAGAGGTATTGCAGCCAGGAAGTGGATATAATTCCAAGTGAGTTTTATTCCATTTTATAATTTCAAAGAAACATAGAGGAGCTTTGAGGGTAAGGGTTAGGGTTGGAACATGCAGGTGTTGCTTACATTCGTCACAGCCCCAATTGAACTTGATAACTTGCTCTAGAACTTTGGCTTATGGTTATAGCATTTGTTTGCCTTGATGATTTTCCATTATTTGATTTATTCAGCACTACCTACTTATTCTGCCATGGTAAACTGGGCGTAGTCTTTTCTAGGTCAAGGTCTGTTGAGCATGGATTGGGTTGCTTTTGGCCTGGGACAAAAGGCAGGCTTTTAGTGTCTTTACATGTTAATATCTACTTATATACACGTCTGTGTAGAATGTAGGCCCCATAATAGATGGTCCTTTAAACTTAGCAAATTTGTGATAGGGACTGTGGCATTTCCTGTATTTTACTTTTATTCCTTTTTTAAACTCTTTATCAAACAGAGAATTACTTTCTTCTGATAGTTGTTGAATGTCTTATTTGCATAAATAGTCAATTTCATGTTGTGATTTGGGGAGAAAATAAGAAAATAATATATATACTTGGTTCTCTTTTGCATCATTCTTCTACAGGGCTGATATTTGGTCATTTGGTATAACGGCACTGGAGCTGGCTCACGGTCATGCGCCATTTTCAAAATATCCTCCAATGAAGGTATTTACATTATAGGGGTTCAATAAGATTGTACCTGCAGAATTGCATGAGGTTAAGTAGGTTTTCTCGGTAGCACTTTGTTGAAACATCTAAAATATATCTGACCCTTTATTGTTCTATAGGTTCTCCTGATGACGATACAGAATGCCCCTCCTGGGCTTGATTATGATCGAGATAAAAAATTCTCTAAGGTATTCATGTTCTTTCTGGCTAAAGTGAAAAATGACATATATACTTCACTATTTGATGGTTTCCGTCTTTCAATGTCTTTATATTATGGAATAATATTCTAATTGGAGGATTTCCAGTTGTGATCAGTCTTTTAAAGAAATGGTTGCAATGTGTCTGGTGAAAGATCAAGCAAAGAGGCCAACAGCAGAGAAATTATTGAAACACTCCTTTTTCAAGCATGCAAAGTCTCCAGAGCTTTCTGTGAAGAAATTATTTGCTGATTTGCCACCCCTTTGGAATCGTGTAAAAGCCCTCCAGGTTAACCATCATACTGCTGGAATGCAACATTTATAATTTCACTTGTCCTGGTGGGCTTGTCTGATGGCATTGGTTAATTTTGCAGCTTAAAGACGCAGCACAACTAGCTCTAAAGAAAATGCCTTCAGCAGAACAAGAGGCTATATCACAGGTCATAAACCTTAGTTCACGCCATTTATTTTGAACTTAAATTTGATTTACCTGTGGTCATGATGATGTAGCAAATTGTCTTTTATTTATTTTTTATTATTTTTTTCTAATATTCAATTGTTTGCATTTCTTGAGAATGCTTTTTTGAACTTTAACAATTTCCCCCCTCCCCTGTTCATATTCTGTCCATTTGTGAAAACCTCAACTAAGATGATCAAGTAACTATCAGTGACAACTGCCCCCTATTTGAATATGTGTGCCGCTTTATTACTACTGAGGAATCTAAGTTACAATCATGTTTGTTATTTGGTAGTTGACCGGGTATGTCCATCCTAAATTCTGAATCCAGGAGAAGCCATTAGATCAGAGGAGAACTTCATATTTTTCTTTAAATGATTATTGAAGACTCTTAATCCATAGAAAACTGTTGAAAAAGGAGTAACAATATTGAAACAGAGAAAACAATCTGTTTTAGAGTGTAGGGCTTTTCAAACGAGGGGTTTCCTGTGGTCGATGCATGCCAACACCTTGTATTTCTGATTTGGAATTTGCTCTTTTATCCAGCTTTGGTCTGTTTTCTAACTTATTTTGCAGATTGATAATAATGATTATACAAAGAAGGTATGTAAGCTTTTTTTATTCTTTGTGGATCATTCAAAGGCTAGAGATTAATCTTGTTTATGTCATATATGTTTCTTTGCTCAGACTAGAATTAGTGTAAATAAAAAACTGGGAAAATGTTGCTTTTGTAATATCTTACATTTAGTGATCAGAGATATCTGTACATAAAATGTTACTTTACTCTTTTTCTTATCTTAATGTCTTGTCTTGCTGCTATCAGAGTGAGTACCAGCGAGGAGTTAGTGCCTGGAACTTTGATATTGAGGATTTAAAAGCGCAAGCATCACTGGTAAGAAATATTCTTTTTAATCTTTACCAATTATCAAGTTAGTTCATATTGAGACAGTATCTTCTTTTGGACGGTGTTTGGTTGGTTATACTAGTCAGTTAATCTGAAGTAATTTTTTTCTAGGTGAGAGATGATGATGATGATGGGCCAGATAACAGGGAAGAATATGAAAGCATGAAATATGTTGTCAGTGAGAAGGTAGTAATATTTTAAAACTACATCGGACATCTAATTTTCTTTTTCAAGAGCAGTCCAAGTGTTCAATTTTTCTCCTGCTTCTTGAGAGTGCATATCAATCTTATTTTATCTTTGTTTTCTCTTTGAAATTTTGATTCTAAGCAAGTGAATTAATATTTTCTCATCTTTCAATGGCAGGATTCAATTGATTTCCAAACCAGTTTTGGGAAATTGAATTTAAATTATGAATTAGCACAGCCCGAGTACAGAGGGCGAAATAGTGGTGAAGAAAAACCACAGGCTGACGTTCTGAATAGAAAGGGAAAGGTTGTGGAAAGTGATTTACTGGAATCTGGATGCCAAGAGAAAGTTGGTTGGAGGAAAAATGGCTCAAGCACTGAGGCATCTTCATCAATGTCAGAAAAGGACGTGGTACAGGCCAAGACTAAAACTCAAACAGTGAAAATTCGCCATACTCAGAGTGGCCCACTTATGCCCGGTGCTGTGCTTAGTCATTCAGTATCAGAGAGAGGGCGAATCTCTGAAAGGTTTGTCATGATGTATTTGGATTTATTCTACGAAGCCAAATTATTAACTTCTGTTTCATTTGAAAAGTTTCATTTTCCATATGCTATTGTCATTTGGATATTTTTCTGGTGGTGTGGACAAGTAGCTGATGTTTAGTTAATTACTAGGACTGAGCTTGAGATTCAACCATCTACTGAGAAAGCTTTCCAACAAGTACGGCGGGCACCAAGCTTTAGTGGTCCATTGATGCTTCCAAACCGAGCTTCGGCAAACAGTTTATCAGCTCCAATAAAGTCTACTGGAGGTAATGAAGTAATTCAATATGCATCAAATATCATCATTATCATCACTGCTGCTGATGCTGCTACCAATAGACTGCAGGTTCACAGAATTTGTGACATTAACTATTTTTCCTCCTTAATAGGGTTTAGGGATTCTTTAGATGACAAGTCGAAGGCAAATCTGGTGCAAATTAGAGGAAGATTTTCAGTAACATCAGAGAATTTAGATCTTGTAAAGGTAAGGCTTTATAATGAACCCCCCTTCCCTCCCAATTATATGACTATCACTAACTTAATGATGTGCCCTAGGATATTCCATTAAGTACAGTTCCACGACGGTCTACACAGGTATTTGGCCAATTTTCACTTGAAAATATTGTTGAAGTAATTACAATGGGTTTCAAATTCTCACCTGATGTTCTGTTTTGCTGTTTTTAGGGATCTCCATTAAGAAAGTCTGCTAGTGTTGGTGAATGGATTTTTGATTCCAAGCAAGCGGTTAGTATACTGACTTGCTCAAATAGTTTAATTATATAAATTGTGTTAATAACCACCTTCATTTGTAGTACAATCACATAAAAGATTTACTAATATGGTAGAATAATACTATCTTTTTGGGGGATTTTTTTTTCTTGAGAGGAAAGAAGACAATATTTGATGTCTGTGGGTGTCTGCAATGTTGTGTGAAAATTAGATATTACTATTTGTAAATTTTCAGACTTGTGTGCTGTACTTTGTTAATTATTAATGTGTGTGTGTGTGTGTGTGTTTGTGTAAGCGGGTGGACAATAATGGCCAATTGTTAAGTAGCATTTTATCTTGATCCACATGTTTACATTTAATATATCTAACTCCCAAGTGGTGGATTATATTGAAGATCAAGTTTGACATTCTAGTATACTTGTAAGGTTTACTTTAGTCATAGAATTTTTCCTTATGATAGTCTTTATTTTTCCTTTAATTCATATAATGTAATTCTCTGTGTTTTCAGCCTATCAATCAGTCGCCAAAGGAATTTAGCAATGGTAATTTACCTGCTTCACTTCTCATACCTCACCTTCAGCATCTTTTTATGCAGACCACAACGCAACAGGTGAAAACAAACTTATAAAAGAGATTATGATTTTATGTTTGATTTTGACCATTAAAATAGTCCTTGACAAACTTAAATCTGTGTTCAATAGATTCTTTTGCTAAAATTTTACTTGTATGCTAGGATCTTATCATGAATTTGCTCAACAGCATGCAACCAGCTGAGGTAGCAGATGGTGAGTATGATTCTTGAGGTAGTTATATCTAGTTATAATGAGAAAATAGGTATCAAACACGTTTGTAAGGCACTCCTATTTTCTTTCAGCTACCCAAAATGGAAAGTTGCCACCATTGCCTCGTAGTTCAGAGAACAATGGAACTGTAAGTATATTTATCTATCTATGTGCTTCTGGCTAGTTGGAAACTGTTTGAATTCATTTTCTTTTTACAAAAGAAACATTGAAATTTTGCTGAAGAATAGGTTGTTGTTGCATTACTAAGGCCCTATTATTAGCTTTGCTAGTTAGTAGAAATGTATTTATGAATGCAGCCAAGGTTTCTGTGGTTAGACTTCCCTTCTGTAGGTTGCATTCTTACTTAGCCTTTTTTTTTTTTTAAGTTTTGGACGGAAAAATAAAGACAATTCTGAGACTTCCTTCGCCGAAATTCATTCTAAGTTCTCAATGCCAATAATTGCTTTTTTTATTTTTTATTTTTTATTTTTATATATTTTTTTATTATATTTTTTTATATTTTATTCTTTTGATAAGTGGTCATTGATTGATTGTTTTCATGGAAAGCACTCCGTTCGTATTAGTTTTCTCATGAAGTAACTTAAAAAAAAAAAGCTTTTCCTCATGAAGTACTTTCATTACTCTCCAATAAATTTAGTATGAAAATCAAAATTACCAATTGTTATTGCATGAGGATCCTGTGGCCACAGTTCCAACAAAATGAGATGAGGGCATATGCAATTATGAATGGATCAAAGTTGGCACTTTATATTCTTTGATTGTGTGGACTGGCATAATCCCGTCAAATGTGACCAGTGTATGTGATCAGACAAGGATGATGTTTTTGCTTACTATTTTGGCTTGTTGCACCACTATGATAAATATGACAAATTGGCATACATATAGCTTTAGATGCCAAAAATTTTCAATGTGAAGGAGTCTGGTGAAAATGTTCTTGAGAGCACCAATATGGAACCCTTACTCCATAATCTTGTTTAAATTCCATAATAGATCTAGTTTGTACAAAACTGTTTCATGACTAATAACTGTGTTTCTTTGCTTGGTGCTGATGACAATTGGACTGACATATTTCGATTAACGCTTTGCTCGATATTCTTCCCTAGTTTCTCTGATTTGTTCTTTCAACAGATTGAAACAGCAGCTTCTGAGAGGGAACGTTTACTTCTTCTCAAGATCTCTGAGCTTCAATTTAGGTCGGTATCCTAAGTACTACTGATCTCTCTTTTCTTTATTGTTTTGTTTTTTGTTTGTTTTTCTGGTGTGTGGAGGTTTCTCTAAATTTGTCCCCGTTTCTGCAGGACGGTCAATTTGTGTGAAGAGCTGACTGCTGAAAAGTTAAAATACATACAAGTGAGTTGCTCAGGGGGGTTTTTGTTTTAGGTCTTGCTTTTGAATTATCTGTTTCCATGACTTTGGGATGGGCCTAGCATGGAATTTTTAAAACAAGATAACTCACTCTAATAGAAATTGGTTGGTTTTGGCCGGTTCTGATTGGCTGTTGACCTAGGAATAGGATTGTTAGTAGATTAACATGACACCTGGATAGGTTCCTTTCAGGAATGCTCCACGGGCATCGTCTTTTTGATTTTTTACCCATCAGGGGATAGAAAGAGGGTGGGGGTCCAATTGTTTATGTAGGAATTAATTATTAACATCATTTGAAGCTTTCATTGATAATATAGTTATCACTAAACAGTTGCAGCAGCAGCTAAATGCTGTATCGGGTCAAGAAGAAAATGGAGACAGGAGGGAAGGGGATGCCTGATAATAAAAAATTCAGGTTATGTAAATTGAAATCACCATGTACATCCAGGCAAGAGGTGTAAATCATATGCAGAAAGTGTTTTCCTACATTCTTTCCCAGTGCCAAGAGGGAACTGTTTTGGCTACTCATAGCAGTAAATAGAAGCAAAGTGTGGCATCCATGTGTCTGGATCTCTTTCTACCTACTGCGTGCAATAAGTTTCTTTGAAGATTTTCAGCCACCAAATATGACAAGCAAAAGTTCAAAGTTCATCAGTTGCTCTCATACAAATAGAAATGAGCTCCTCTCCTGCAGTCTCATGTTGTAACTTGGGAGTTGGCAGTTGATTCTTTTTTCTTTTCCATTTCTTTCTCAATAGTTGCCATGAGAAGGGAGGGAGTAGTGGGGTTGTTGGTATACATTTTACAGTTTACCTAATTGTAATGTTCAATTATATATATTGAAATAGTATTGTGTAAAACAGGATTTATGAGCTTGTAAATTGGGCGATAGATTATTATTTCTATCTCTTTGTGCCTTTTTATTGCATTGAACTGTCACTTGTGTTTTACTCGCGGTACAAGGTTCGCATAAAGCAACCTATATTTAATCCTTTAAAATACAGTTCCCAAAAAAAAGGAAAAAGAAAAGAAAATATATCAATCTGAATGCATATTGGGCGTAGGCTCTCACTCTCCAATGTCGCCTCAACCACCTCGCTTGCTTCCCACTCCCTGTCCCAAACTGACAACGAGGGTTTGTTTTTTTTTTTTTTGCTGAATACTGACAACGAGGGTTACTCATAGCTTTCTAACCAAAACTATATGATAATTTTTGGAGTAAAAACATCAATACTCTATTAAGAGATTAATTTGTAATATGCTCCTTGTGGGGATGAACATGAAATCGGGCCAAGAGCTAGAGACCCAATAGATCATTTCTAAAAAGATGGGCCCGGCTCAAAGATGTGAATGTGAATGAAGAGGCCTGTGGAATAAAAGATAACTGTCCGAGGTGAATCCTGTGGAGGTCCGAGTTGATTACCTTTTTGTTTTGTTTTTTTTTTGGTGGTAAACATTGAATAAATTAAAAACTAAAGAGAAAACACATATTCAAGACAAAGTCTGCTTCATTCTTATAAAAAAAAAGACAGATTCTGCTTAAATACAGTCCATTATCATCGAAATTAAAAAGATCTAAGATGTCCACAGGTGGACAATTAAACAAATGGAAGTCACTATTTTGCTCCGATCCTCATCGTGCAAGGGCATATGCACATCTATTTATTTCTCGGAAGCAATGCTTGACTTGGACTTGGGGAAGCTGGGCCATTAGGAACCTACAGTCATCCACTAAAGGGGATGTAGCATTATTTGAATAGCACGGGTTAGACAATAAATCAACTATAGCTTTGCGTCTAGTTCTATTAGTATAGAAGAAAGATTAAAGTTGAGACATTGAATTAGCCCATCCTTAAGACCCCACAGTTCCGCAACAAAGCTGGTGGTAATTCCAATCTTTTTGGCATAGCCACAGATCCATTCACCCTTTTCATTTCTAATGAGACCTCCACTTCTAGTAGTATCCGGGTTCCCTTTAGATGAAACATCTGAATATAATTTGACCCAACCAATGTCAGGTTTCTCCCATCTCACTCTTCTGATAACTCGCTTGCATAACCCTCTAGGGGTTTGGCATAATGTTCGAACTCCACAGCTACCTAATACACTTCAAGCCCCAGCTTGTGTTGGATGGGAATAAGCAGAGCTTTTTTGATAGCAGATATGCAAGGAACCATGGTTGACCAATTCTCCTGTGGATTGAGATGCTACCTTCCATTAGACTCACCTTGGGAAACGCCATGAAGAGATAAGGACCATTGGGGTAGTCACCTTTGCATTAATGATGTTTTCACCTAATCTCTTCCACATTAAATGCTAATTGACTAGCCTGAACAATTAAAACACCCCCAAAAGTCCAATTTATGATGAAAGAGTGGCAGAGCAGAATAGTGATGGGACAAATATCCCCCAAATCCAAAGGGGAACGAGCTAGCTGGGGAGAGAATGAAGGAAAAAAATGTCTATAAAAGGAGGGGAGGTGCAACAAATGGGGGGATTCAGAAAAATTGAGAGAAAAGATTTATAGAAGAACAAGAGAGAGAAAGCTGTAATAGTAGAATATGTCCAAGAGTTTTTATTTTTTTAATCCTATCCCTCGTACCTTGGGAAAACTGTTCATATATCAATAAAAGCCTTTTTTGATCCTTGTTATCTTTCAATCTGCCGTTTAGCTTTTCCATTGTGGAATTTCTACCCTTTCTTTTATAAATTAATTGCGTTAAGTCATTTTGTTTTCACTATGGTTGTTTTTTGACCCCCACTCTCCTTATAATCCAAATCAATATCTAAATTAATAACTTAATTAATAATTATCAAAACAGAATGTTTTCTATTTCACTTGAATTGTGGATGTGTGCAATTTACATTACAAATACTGTACAATTCACATCAAAATTTGAAATCTCACAACTAATATGATAATTTTTAAACAATAAATTTATATGGTAAATGAATTTTAAAAAGTGACTTCAAATTAATGCTGAGTTTTATAGTTTAATAATTGTTTAATTCTTCCATCCAAAATAACACACACACATATTGATAATTCAATAGTCGGGAAAAATAAGATTTGAATTCTAGACATCTTTGTTGAAAATACCAAGAGATGTTCTTTGTTGAAAATACCAAGAGATGTTCATTGCGTTACAAAGCTCTTGGTGGCAAAAGAACCTACACTTTCAACAAATTAAATTTTGAGTTTTTTTTTTTTTTTTCAAATTTTTTATTAAATGATAGTATTTGAACCTATAAACCTGACATAAATTCAAATTATATCATATTTTTTTAATTAAAAAAGTTGTGAAATAAATTGTGTTTCACTTTATATTTTTAAACCTTTATCTAATTTATAGTGACCAAAAAAAAAAAAAGGTCGATATAAATTGTCAGTAGTTTGCTTTCTAACCTTTACCAAGCTCCACATTCTTTGTAGCTTCAACTGCCTGTAAAATAAACACAAGAAAAGATGGGAAGAAAAAGGAACAAATAAGAGAATAGGTGTAAGTTATATTTAACTCCAGTGTCTAGAATAATCCCAACAATAAGTAGACAAGAAAACAGTACACATCACATTTTGGTGATTACAAATAAAAGAGTGAAGGAAATGCTTTTGCTTCATGTTCAGTTAATGTATTGCATCACTTTCCACCCTAGGATTCAGCTCTAAATGTAGTGTTTGGATGCATCTAGAGTCATGTTCAATCTAACTGTAACACAATTTAAAGATGTAAAATATGCTTCCCCAAATGTCTGATTGATGATGTTAGAGATTAGACAACGATAATTAAAGCATAGAAAACAGAAGGGAGAAACAAATTACACCTATGAGCTCGTACTTCCCTAGTGACACACCCATGGTTTATAAAGCTTGCACTTCTTGACCCCATCATATGTAACCTTCTAAACCACCCCCCCGCGCCCCACTCCCCCACAAAATATATCCTGTTATTAACTACAACAGATCAGGCTAACAGGTCAACCAGACCAGCAGCCTTCACCCATTTAGCACTGCATCTCTGGAATTTTGAATGCAGAGTGCATATGTTTCCTCAATTTAAAGCAATGTTGAAGCTCGCCCACAACTACTATGATAAAGTATTCGAATTACCATTTGAAACAAATGCTAACTGAAGAGAGTCAAGAGACCCACCCATTTCGAGCAATTTCACAAGGGAATTAGTTGTACAAAGCCAGAGATATCATTTGGTGTATGAATTGTTGCTAAACATATAAACAAGAAATACGGAAAACAGATATCATCTCTCACCTGATCATACAGAAAGTTCTGTCTGTTGAGCTTGATGCAGAACATGGGTGGACATAAGGTGATTCAATGCTGACATTTCCACCATCTTAGTTTCAGTTTCTTGAACTCCATCCAGAAGACTAGTTAACTATACCTGCATAATGAGCAACGGCAAGCAGCTTTAACTTTAGGACGACCTCAGCCTAGAATTGAACAAGAGAAGAAACACGATTATAGGTGGCTTTAAACAAATGTGATCAGAGAGCCACTAATTTGGTTACCTGAAGGGCACGTGTTTCATCATCCAAAAGCTGCTGCTGGACTCTTAGATGGTCGGGTTGAAATTCATCAGGCTCCTTGAACTCTGACATATTTGATTTAGAGGTATCAGCAGAATTTGAATTGGCATTATGGTGGAGTTTTCTTCTAGGCATTGCTCTATTAATGGCATCTTGGAAGCATATGGCTCTTAGCTGATCAAATTTCATTGTGACTGAATGAAGTCTCTCACTTAAAATTAAAACCTGCAGCTCAAGAAAATATAATAAGAAAATTACTCTATCAGATATGGCAGGGAAAAAAACATTATTAATCAGTATTAAAAAAATCCCTGATGACTCGTGAAAAAATATCAGCTACCCATTAGGCAAAGTTAACCTCGGGAAATAATGAAAACAAGACAAGTAGTCCTATAACCACAACATCTAGGACAGTTAGAAGTAGGGTTTCAGAATCAGAGAAGATAAGCCAATTGAGATAGACAAGGGTATCAATGAAAACATGAATTGGAACTCACAAAGTGGTAAAAATAATCTAACTGGCCACCTCTAGATCAGGTGAGACCAGACTTTTAAAAAGGAAGATCTGTCCAAACCCAGCACAACTCCAATAAAAGATAAATAGATTTAGTAAAAATTAGAAAAAAACCACACCATGTTTGTGCGCTATAGTATCGGCATTAGTATTATCTAATACTGCTCTTACACCAAGCCAGCCCTTGGAGTTTGCTTCTTCATTGTTTATGCTATTTTTTATAATATCAATTTGTTCTTGGCATGCTTCAATGAAAGTACTAACCTGCAAAGAATTGATTTAAAAAATTTAAGTGTAGTCTAATACTATGCAGCTTCATCTTTCATGAAATGTACAAAAGGATTTACCTACTAAAAAGAGAGAGGCCCCTATATTGTATAAAGTTACTCTGTTGTGGAGAATGAAAACTAGTAAAACAAAGCAATTAAGCACTTGGTACAAAAATTAAAACAGGGTCAACCTGAAATAAACTACAATGTGTGTTATATATACATAGAACTGACTTGCAAAGCCACATTGAATGCCTGACACATGTAATTCTTCAATAATCTGTGTGGAAGAAAAACACGTTAAGACCCATCACAAAAACATAAGCATCTGATTCTATTGTTTTAGATTAATAAAGTGATATCCATATGTTGACAGAGATAACAGAATGACTTAGAAAAGGGTTTCTGAGGATAACTTTGACAACTTACTTCATGTTCAATGCTATTTCTCTCCTGATCATTTGTGTTATAAAGATCCACATAATCCTTTCAATGTTTCAACATAAACTGTTCCAAACCTTCGACGCCTTCTGGCTAATAGATGATATAGAGAAGAGTGAACAACAAACTATATGTGAATGTTCAAATGCTCCCTTTTCATCAGGGGAAAAAAAACACCTGGAAATCCTTGCGTATCAATTCTTTTTTGCTGATTTCTAATGAACCAATTCCCTTAACCAAAGTAAAGGGGAACAGAAAAATAAAGGACTCTAGCAATATTGAATGTACCGTCTTCAGTGCAGCTTTAGTGAAAGCTGACCTTGCTGAGGTTTATGAATAATGAAAGATGCAAAATGGCTGCCAATTTTGACTGCCAAAAGCAACAACACCTCACTTAGGAAAAGGGGAAAAAAATAGTTTATTTGTTGTCGAGGTAACAAATTATGTATTACATGCATAGGCCAAGTCACTTACAGGGACATCAAGATATAGAATTTCACAATAAATAAAGATACAAGCAGATTTTGACTGGTTTCTAATAAATACACATCAGAGATAGCAAAGAAAAAATTTCTAGGGAATAACAAAAGAACAAAACAAACAACTTATATCTTTACACCAACATTATAAGTTTATAACCAAAACCTTTTCCCCGGAACTCCATTATGCCAAAAGTTTCCATCACAAGAAACACATCATATAAATAATTAGAGAAAAAATGAATCCAAATGATAAACGAACCTCGCTATATTCCAAAGAAAGAGCAGTCTTCCTTACAGCATCCTTCAGATCCTCAGTCCTGTCTCTAACTCTCGACATTCTTCATCAACCAACTCAGAAAAAGGCCTCTAAAAGCTTCAGCAGCAGCATAGTACAGAGAGCACAAAAGCAAAAAGGAAAGGGAAAATTAC
The DNA here is from genome assembly GCA_029955455.1 of Quercus agrifolia. NCBI lineage: Eukaryota > Viridiplantae > Streptophyta > Magnoliopsida > Fagales > Fagaceae > Quercus > Quercus agrifolia. Next base: position 66,734,708 of record JARQAD010000001.1, on the reverse strand, counting down.
AATAATCCCCTTGAATATTCTAATAGTTGCCACTAAAACCCAATATAACCTAGAAAGGTTATCTGTTGACTGTTGGATTCCATAAAAGGAGGGAGTTCCTCTAAAGTATATTAAGACAATGAAAGACTATTATGACGATAAGTTTGCATAACTAGCAGAAGCATCAGTATCACACTTGAATTTCTAATCGCAATAAGTTTGCATAAAGGTTCTACTTCAAGTCCATATCTCTTTGCATTGGTTATGGAAGAATCCTTTTTTTTTTTTTTTTTTTTTAATTTATTTTAACATAAGGAACCTTTCTAAATAAGAGCCCTTTAGACTCGCCTCTAACTAGTAAAATCTACAGGCAACTGAACCCGCCAACCAGAACTAGTTCCCTAGTAATCCAAAGGCATTCACCCTTGATGAGCTAAGTAGTTTATGCTCATGCCCAAGAGCAATTGGTTACAAATGAACTTACTACTTTACTAGACCTATCCTAGCAAACTGGAATGGAAGTGCACTTATGCATGCCGCTAAAGCATAAATAGAGCAAAAATCAAACAAATGCAAGGAATTCAATTCTTACAGGTAAACGGTCAATACCCATGTAGGCTTTTTAGAATTCTTTTTTGAATCCATGGCACAATCAGATTGACACTTTCATGTTTAAAACACAATTCGTCACTAAAATATAGCATTGCATACAAATATATATACATATATAGAAAGAGAGAAACAAAAAATGAAATATACAGAGAGAGCGAGAGAGAGAGAGAGAGAGAGAGAGAGATAAAGATGAAAAATTCAATTACCTTTTAATTTCAAAAGCTTTCAGACGCAGACAAGGAAAATGATTAAACTGAATTTCAACAGGGGAGCTGATTTTTTTTTTTTTTTTTTTTTTTTTTTTTTTTTTTTTTTTTTTTTTCATTTGGCCTTAAATTTTTAACAATTTCGTTAGTGGTGATGTTTGCAAAACAATGTGGAAAAATAGCATCTCGAGTTTTTAAGACTCAAGTTTCATGATAGAAATCGAGTCTTAAATGCTCGAGTTCCTAAGTTGGCAAACAAAAATTATCTACATGGAATCCACGTTGAACTTGAGTTTATAATTATCGAGTTCATCCTCTGCACTTCTTCTTTCTCATCTACTTTTGCAGATTCTTCCTCTGTTTTTCAGATCGTTGTTCTGCTCCTTCGGATCTACCCTTCGTTTTTCAGATCATTCTGCGTTCTCCAAATCTCTGTTTTTCTTCTTTGGATCTACGTTTTCCAGATTGTGTCTTCGGATCTGTATTTTCCAGATCATTCTTCTTCTTCCTTCGGATCTGGTTCTTCGATTCTTCAGACCGTCTTCATCTTCATGCATTTTCCAGATTGTGTTTTCCAGATCATGTCTTTAGATTTGCGTTTTCTAGATCGTTCTTCTTCTTCCTTCGGATTTGGTTCTTCAAATCTTTAGATTGTCTTCATCTTCATCTTCGTTCTTCAAATACTTCTATAGAACTTGAGTTTCTCATAGAACTCAAGTCTGAGAAACTCGACGTGGATAAATTACTCCACCTTAGCACTAGAACTCGAGTCTTTGAGGCTAAAGTTTGTCACTGAACTCAAGCTTCACAAACTCGAGATGCTAGTTTCCTAAATGGTTTCAAAACCTTGCTAACTAACAATATTTTCTCCCAAAATTATGCTAGCCTGCTCTCGGGAGCTCTGATCTCTCTTGATGTAACAGTGTTGTTTCTGCTTTAAGCACCATTTTTTTTAAATAAAATTTTTAATTTCACTATTTCTTTAATTGTTCTAAATTACAAGATTCAATGTGTAACCCTTGCTAAGTATAAGGTTTAAAATGTATTTTTGCCTCTAAAGGCACGTTAAGTTGGAAATCTAGAGTTTTTCACCCAAAAAAAAAAAAAAGTTGGAAATCTAGAGGGATGTCTAAGAAAAGGAAAATGCTAGTGTTACTAGCAATTTTTTTACAAATTTTTAAGAAAAAGGATTTAGGTTAAGTAGGTAAAAAATAGAGTACATGAACAATAAGTTTAGTACACAGATTAACAATGATTGAGGAATTGTAAAACATGAAGTCAAGAGAAACCAAAGAGTGGTTGCTTTCAATATCTTAGATCAATAATTCATAAAAGGATGAAGAGGTCAAATAAGATTTTAATCATAGATAAAGAGCAAATGAGGAAGTGCATTGTATGGAGGACTACAAAGATTGGAACTCACCCTCTTTTTTCCCAAAACCAACTTAAGATTAAGGGGGGAAAATACCCCAAGTTTTGCATTAGCCTAAAGAAGGAATGAGAGAGAAATTGAAATGAAACTAAATGCAAATTATTGTAAATTACTCCCTCCATCCAAAATTTGTTGGTCATGTTAAGAAAATCCAATTTTTTTAGGGAACATCATTTAATGAGTTTTCTTTTAGTTTAAATTTATAAATGTTTTCAAACTACCATCATTAATTTAAACTCTAGTAAAAGAATGGTATTGAGATTTTAAATAAAGTAACAGGTTAAACTACGAAATTTGTTGGTCGATAGTATTGACATTAATTTAAACTCTAGTGGAGGGAGTACATTTTATAAATTAGTGTCAACATTAATTTACCCTCCATCTTGTATCTATAATGTATCATTTGTGCTAGAACTTACTGACAATATTATGTTACTAAACACTAAGCATATTGGATTGTGAAACAACCATAAGAAGTAGGGGTGTCATTGTTCAACCCAACCTGTGAACATGACACAAAATCGACACGGGTTTTTGCAAGTTAGGGTTGGGCCTTAATGGGTTTGGGTCATAAACGGGTTAACCCGAAAGCGACATGATAAGAAACGTGTCATAAGCGGGTTAACCCGCATAACCTGTAATAGACACATTTGACACGTCAATTTATTTGTGTCAACCCGAAATGACCCACTTAACACAACTCGTTTAACTTGTATAACAAATAAATATTCATTTTATTTTAGATTTGTCAAATACCTTTTATATCCAACATATATTTTAAATTTAAAAAGAAAAGTCAGTAATTACAAAAACTTACAAGAGGTATAATTGGAAATTGAAACTTTACAAACCCAAGATCTCTAAACCCTACAAACCCTAAATCTTTAAACCTTCTTATAAATATCTAATTTTTTTTTATTTTTTTATTTCAACCGTACTACTCACTCTACTATCTTATAGTCTCACGCCCAATTCTCAAACTCAAAGTCTCAAACCGATTATTGCTCTCTCTCTCTCTCTCTCTCTCTCTCTCTCTCTCATGTGTTTAGTGAGTTTTAGAATTAAAGAAAACCATTTTCTTGGTGCTTCAAAATTCTGCAGTAATTTTTTTCTGCATAATGTTTTTGTTCTATATACTTTGAACTCAAGTGATGTTATGAATATATGAGATATATTAATTGTTGATTAAGGCCACGGTTGTAGCTTTTGTCTTGTGCCGTGTGTTTTTTTTGTGTTTGTATTAGTGTTGGACACCATCTGCATATCTTGCAAGTGGGTTTATTGAGATAGTTTATAAACTAGAATCTATGGATGATAATCATAGTTATAGTTGGGATTAGCCTACTGTTTGCTCCAATTCTTTCAATATTGTTACTTAGCATTTGACGAGTTTTAAAAATATTATATTTTTGTTGAACCATGTTATTTTATTTTTGTTAAACTATGTTATTTTGAATTTCGGTTGAAGTGTATGCACTTATTTTGGAGTGTAAACAACTTATTTCTAGATGAATGTTATATTTTTGTTGCACTATATTATTTTGAATGTGGGTTGAAGACTTAAAGTGTATGCACTACTTTTGGGATGTAAAAAAAATTATTTCTAGATGGATGTTATATTTAATATTATGTAATTTGAAATGGGTTATGTCACATTCATGTCAACTCAACACGACTCGTTTATTAAGCAGGTCAAATGGATTGGGTCATGTCAACCCACCTTATTAATAGGTTAGGTTAGGGTTGAAGGATCATGACACGATTATTAAATGGGTCAGGTTAAGGTTGAGCCATTTAGTCGAATACTCCTACCTTGACACGACACGAACCGCTAACCTGAATTGACACCCCTAATAAAAAGCTTGGTACATAGTCTTGAATAATATTATATATTGGTCACAATTACATGATCCTAGTTCAAACAGCTTTCAAAACTAATATTTTTTCAATATTAGAATTAGGGTTTTTTTTGGGTGTGTGTGCAATTTCATCAAGATTGATGATTCAATAGTTGGGGAAATAAGATTTGAATCCCACGAATATTTGTTGAAGATATCAGGAAGTGCTAGCTACAAGGCTCTTGGTTAGATTAGAGGAAATGAGATCTTCATCCAAATTAAACTGTTGAGGTGTCAAGTTGATAATGGTACATAATAAAAGTGATATCAATGATGGGCTAGATGAGAACTAGAAAAAACTCTCGAAAAAATCTAGTGCCACACATTTTTGTGCTATAATTTTACCACAACTAGACTGTGAGTAGTGGAGGAAAAATGGTAAGTTCATGTAAAAGTGATTGACAATTGGTTATAGTCTGTCACATAAGATAATTGTAGAAAATGGTATGAGTTATTAAACTCACCCCGACTTTGCTGGTTGGACTAGGAACCCAATGAATTAATACCTAACTTAGTTCAGTTGTTTGATTGGATAACTTATGCAATTCTCCTGGTAAAACATAATAAATCTAGCTGTTCTTTTGTAACCAACTTGTGTAACCCGGATAGGTTGATGTGACCCATTCAGTTTTGAATAAAATTACCTTTATGGGTTCATTGTAGTACCTTTTTCTAAATTCAAAGCGTAATGAAAACTAGAGATTTTATAATAAGGTTGATGCTTGACTTTCAATATAGATAGAGTTTCAAGTTTTGACTTAGATGGTTATTCATGAGATTTAAGTAATGAGTAAAATATGAAATATGCATAGAAAATAAACTTTGGAGTTTGAGATACACTTTTATTTTTAGAATTTGAAGAAATATAATGTAATAAGATTTTATTTAGCAAAGACTTGGCTACAAGTTTATGGCATTCTTTTTATTTTCTAGTATTGTTATTGGTAAAACCTTGACTTTGAATTTTATTAGGAGTCCTGATTTTTAGACTTAATTTTAATTAGTAATTTAGGCATATGCCTCTTTTTTAATTTTCATATTTATTTTATGACTTCTCAAACTTATTTTAATATTTATTTAATCATGCGGTTCAACTACTAATCAAATAACTCAATTGTTATAGCGCTCGTTTGGTTTGGCTTTTAAGGGAGGAAAAAACATAGTGCGGTTTCAAAACATACTTTTTGGCATTTGGTAAGCATTTTCTATGCTGCGTTTTCGGCCCCAAAACGTGAAATATCACAATTTTGCATTGGATCCTCAAAGCTCCAATGCAAGATCCAATGCAAAAATGCAGGCTACTGTTGGAAACTTTTTCTCATTTCCTTAATTATCCTTACATTTTTTTTCCCAAAACCCAATTTTACCCTTCTTCCCCAAGAACACAACACAAGTATGCAACCTAGAAAAATCAACACAACACAACCCATTCTAAAAAAATCGATGTTCCAGGTGACCAAACTCACCTTGTTAGACTCAAGGCCGGTTGCCGAAGAGAGAGAGAGAGAGAGAGAGCTCGTTTGCCGAGAAATTAGAGGGTTGATTTACAAAATCAATTATAACCACAAATAAAACCATAACAATGTTTCTTGTATACTTGCACATGGCATAGAAATTAAGAAAGAGATGTACAAATTGGAAGATAAATTCCTAAGAAGATTCAAGAAATACAGAGGGAGAGAAGGAGAAAGGTAAAGAAGATGAGAAGGGGTAAATGGAAATTGTAAGTGTTGTGTGGCACACATGGTATAGATAAGAAGACAAGAATCTTCGCAAGTTTGTTACATGTGTAGGTTGCTTAATTTTTTATTTTGACTACTAATCTGGTTCACTCAAAATTGAAGGAAATAAAGTATTATATTTTATATTAAATTCTTATGAAAGTAATGTACTAGTAGTATCACTATATCAATTTTTTTTTTTTACCATATAAAATTACTTTATCTATTTGCTTGTTACTTGTATCTCTACATTATAATCCAATTTTCATTTTCTTAAACCATCTTATATATGTTTTGTCCTTTTTAGTAATTTATACTTCAAATTGCAATTTGATAAGTGATACCTACTAGTACTTGCCAAACATTCAATTTTTTCAAAAAACATTTTTTAACAGCTTTTACCAAACACTTAGTTTTTTTTTAAAAAAGCTCAACTTTATACTGCACTTTTTAAAATAGCTATTTTTTCAAAAAGCACAATATGAAAAAGTTGAGCCAAACTTACTCACCATTGCGTACCCTTGATGCGGTGGTTACTCCACAAGTGTAAGTACTTATGGGGTGTGGGGGGAAAGGACTGGGGTTTAAGTTTTCAAGAGAGAATTTTACATACATATACACTTAAATTATACTAGAGTACAATTTTTATTTTATATAAAATAAAAATTAAGAAAGAAAAAAAAAAGAATTGTCCTTGTTCAGAACTCGGCAGGAGCCAAAACTCTAAACCTTAAACACTATTGTTTGGAAAAAGGTGAAAGGTTGGGAAAAGAAAAGAAACGAAGGGAAGTTGTATCATTTCTATTGTTTGGATTCTAAGGGAGAAAAGAAAACAGTGGAAACCAAATTTGCTGGGCCTACTTTTTGCCATTCGCCTAATTTGGGCGGATTTGAATGGAAAAGAGTAATAAAAAAATGGCAAAAATGTAAAATTGACCCTCTAACTTTCAAAATTTTTCATTTTAGTACTCTAACTTTCAGTTTTGTCATTTCAGTCTTCAAACTTTCAATTTTTGTCAATCTAAGCTTCTTATAGAACTCAGTTAAGGCCACTGTTAAACTTACTGAAACGACACCGTTTTACCCTCTCTCTCTTTCTTTCTTTCTTTTTTTTTTTTTTTTTTTTTTTTACTGTATTTTTTTTAATTTTAATTTTGGAATTAAAAGAAAAAAAATTGTTAAAAAAAAAAAAAGAGAAAACATTTTCTCTTCCCCTGAAAACAAAATAAACAAAGAAAACATCAAGTCAAATCTCTAACATAAATCAAAACAAAGAAACCTTGAGACCCAAATCCCTAACGTAGAGAATTTGGGGGAAAATGAAGAATCGGTTTGAGGAGGATTTGTTGTTAACAAAACCAAGAAAATCACACTTGATGATCCTAAAACTCTAGTAACTCAATGGAGGAACTAGAGCACACAACCAGAAAACACGGAACTAAGGACTAGAAGAAAGAGGGAGAAGCAAAACAAATTGCAATTGATTCGATTAGAGTCTAATACACCATCACTTCAAAGGCATCAAATTTCTCTAACACTACACACTACACTATACTCACCACACACATAAACCCCAAAAGTAACAATACAAAAATGGCAAAAAAAAAAAAAAACCCGTTCTCCTCATCAAATTCAAATGTCGTCATCTTTCTCCTACCTGGACTTCTCAAACGTGGTAGTCCTTGACAACGGCGGCGGCCTCATAAAAGCAGGACTAGGCGGCGAACGGAACCCCTCCACCGTCCTCCCCAACTGCCTCCTCCGCCCCATCTCCTCCAAAAAATGGATCACCCCTCCACCCACCACCACCACCCCCAACTCCGACCCCCTGGACCTCACCTCCAACGCCATCCGCTGCCCACTCGACCATTGCTACCTAATAAACCTAGACCTGCAACGCGACATATGGGCCCACCTCTTCACCACACTCCTCTGCGTCACTCCTTCTCACTCCTCCCTCCTCTTGACCAAACCCCTCTTCACTCTCCCTTCCATCCAACGTGCCACTTACGAACTCGTCTTAAACATATTTCTTAAATTTTTTTTTTTTTTTAATTCTGAAAAAAAAGAAAAAGAAAAAAAAGAAGAAGGGTAAAATGGTGTTGTTTCATTGAGTTTAACGGCAGCCTTAATTGAATTCTAACGGAAGTCTAAATTGACAAAAATTGAAAGTTATAGAACTGAAATGATAAAATTGAAAGTTAAAGGACTGAAATGAAAAACGTTGAAAGTTAGAGGTTCAGTTTTACATTTTTACTTAAAAAAATTAAGCATTTTAACTTTTCATCTCAAAGAGTTCACCTTTTGTTCAAGATTTTAAATATATTACCCTCAAATTCATGTGGGTATGGAAGTAAAAAAGAATACACTTATATCTTTCTTCGCATTTCTTTTCCCTCTGTAAACCAAACAAAGAAAATCATGGTAATTCTTCTCTCTCTTTTTTCTATCTCTTCTTGTTTCCAAACATACTTTAGAGAAGTGTTTTCCTTTATTTTCTTTTCCCTCTTGTCATTTCTTTTCCCTCAGTTGCAGCCAAACAAAGTGTAAAACAAGGAATGTGTTGAGGTAAGGTGAGATAAGTCCATGATCTGTCAGTTACCTTTCCCGAGAGACAGACCCGAGGCTCTGTAATCTAATCTGTATCAAAAACCAAAACTTGTATCTCCTATATTCTCATTTCTCATTCCTCATATTGCTCTGCGAATTGGATCACTTGCTTCGTGATGATCCCACTACTGCGCTTTACTTCTTCAACCAATCCTCTCTTACCAATACCCACTACTACTCCCTTCTTACCTTCCCTATCCAAACTCTCTCACAAAAACCATAACCAGGTATTTTTAGTTTCAATACTATATCCCTACTCTCACATCCACTTTTTTTTTTTTTTTTTTTTAAATTTAAATTTTTTTGTTTTGAAAAATCAGCTGATGAAGAAGAAGATGAGTAAGAAGTTGAGGTCGTGTAGAGCTGAGTTCGCAAACGACGCGCCGTTCGCCGCCGCAATCGGTGCTTGTATGCTCACTTCACTGCTTCTGCCGGTAACCGACGGTGATGGTACGGAGGATAGTGATAACAACGACTCGGCGTTTGGTTTGTCCGATGCCAGGTTCTCGGTTATGGGGATCATAAGCTTTATCCCTTACTTTAATTGGCTGGTAATTCCTAAATTTTTATTATTATTTTTTTTTCCACTTTGATTATTTTTATGCTTGTCTAAAAATTGGAAAATGCTAAAGCTACAATGTGCTTGATTATAATTATAATATTTACTGTTGGTCCCTAAACTTGAACTCATAAGCGGTTTTAGTCCCTAATAAACTTAAAATGATTACTTTTAGTCCCTCTGAGTGATGACATGTCATTTTTTAATTTGTCCACATTATCTAAGGTACTAAAATGGATCACTTTTTAAACTTCAGTACTAAAATTACTTATGCGCTAAAATTTAGGGGGCAACAGTATATTTAAGCCACAATAAATGTCAGATTTTTTATTTATTGGTCAATGCTTATGTGCTAAGTTTATAGTGTTCCTCACATCACCCCCTGAAATTTACTTCAGAAAAGTATTCGATATTCAAGAGCAATGTTTTGACAAAGTGAGATTTGACCCAGACTATTGAATAATTAGTTTTTTTTTTTTTTTTTTTTTTTTTAATGAGATTGAGTAATTAGTTAATTACTTGGGTATGGTATCATATTTCCAAAATATTTTTATCTCAGTCACTCCTTACTTTGGGGATATAAATAAAAGGCTAAGAACACTTGAAATAAATAATTGGAATCATTAGCCGGTACCATATCCAGAGGTACCATTGAAGAATCCTTTTAAAATGTGTTCCATCTATAATCAAAGAAATTGCATTAGAGTGTGAACATATCACTTTTAACATAAAATAGAAGGACACAGAACTTTAACTCTTCAAATTTTAAGTATTGAGTATGGAAATTGGGTTAAATTTTAGGGACAAATAATGTATATTTCATCGTTTTCTAAATATTAAAGTTGTAATTGCTTCTATATTTTGTTAATTTGGCTTTCTTTATTGGTTTGGTTGTTAGAGTTGGGTGTTTGCTTGGCTTGACACTGGGAAGAGGCGTTATGCGGTATATTCACTTGTGTACTTGGCACCATATATAAGGTTTTTTTTACTAATATCTTTGAACCTTTTCTTGTATACATTTTTTCTTTTCTTTGTGTATGTGTGTGTGTATTTGGCAAACTCAATTTCAATCTTTGACATGGTTTCTTTTAAAATTGTTATTCAGACAAACTTCATTTGTTCAATGTGATGCCTGCAAGTAAATATATAGTTTGATTACTTTCGTGTCATTCATGTAGAACAAAGCCTCATTTGCAGATATGCCAATAGTTGCAGAACAGAAAATACCAATATCAAATTAGTTTGTTCAATGGCATTAGTCTGTGTGTGTGTGTATTGCTCTCTGCTGTAATGAGTGGAATCCATGTAGATTTTGCTGCTCTTTTTGCCCTTTTAAAAGATTAATTGCTAACTAAGGAGAAATTGTTTGTTGATGGACCAGAAATAACATGTGCTTCATATTCAAAACTGCTGCCATAAATGTGACAAATAATAATGATGAATGGTTGTTGTGTTTGCATCTTGGTGCGTTGGTCGTCCAGTCTAATGAACTGAACCAATGTAATATTTCTTAAGCTCTATGCTTCGTGGTATTTCTTAACAAACAAATGGTTACAAAACTATACATAGTCCCACCTTTCTTACAGAACTATATATAGATCATTTCAAAATGTCAATGGTTCTGGTTCACTCCTTGGTAGAGAATGTCACGAAAATTTGGACATGTTTTCATTATAATTGCTACATTTCTCTTTAAGACATCTAAATATTACTAGTAAGTCACTGAGCAATACATAAGCAGTGATATACTTTGGTGGTTTCTACTCTTATGCTGTTTTTGTGGAGAACATACATATTACATTGTGAATATACTTTGGTTCCATCTAATCTAAAAATGTAACTCTGATTTAAGCGCATGACAATAAATACAAGATTTTCTTTTTATCATCTTTATGTATTAGGTCAAATATGTCGCTGTCGCTAGAGGAGAGCTGGCTGCCAATTGCTAGCATTGTATTAGGCATAGTTCACATTCAGGTAAAAAGATTTATCAAATGTTGGTTGCACTGTTGATTTGGGGTTCTTATACACAAATTGTCTCATCCCCTAATTAAGTGGAAAAGGTTTGAACCACATATGTTACATTATTTGTGTTATGTTAGAATATATAAGGATATTCCCACAAATAAGTAGACCATGATTTTGTAGAATTTTGTGGGTTACCGTGGTTTTGTAATACCATGGGCTGTTGTGGTTTAAGTTTATCATACTAAACCTAATGTATTCCTATATATAGCATATATTGGGCTCCTTATAATGGACAATTTAATATGATAATGATGTAGCTACTAAGAGTCTTATGTTATGGGGGTTCAAGTGATAGCCCAGTGGTACTGGCACCCTCTGTGGTGCACAGTGGACATAGGCCATCTGGCTGAACCATGTTAATTATCTTGCTTCTGCTCTCTCTCTCTCTACATCATTTTATTTTATTCCTTCTATTCTAACAAGTTAAAATAGAACTAAGGCTATATGAACAAGTTAAAATATTATCAATTTAATGGTTTTTGTTTAAGTGGTGATTGGGCAGGCTATTAACCTATGCTTTAGTAGATGTCACCACGTTGGAAGCCCCCGAATGCTCTAATATCTATGTTTCTGTAATTTGGACTCTTTTACCCTTTTCAGCTGGAAGCAAGCATAAAAAATGGAGATATTCAGGGATTTAATATTTTTAGCAATGCTGTAAAGCAGTTTTCGTCAATGACTAGTCAGCAAGATCATTCAAAGGGGCATGAAGGAATTTCTGAGGAGGTGCTGACTAACTGAATCACATTTTCTTAAGTATTGTGGATAATTTTTCTATTTTGTCTGACATAGGCTTTAACTTCTGATATTAAGGGGAGGAAAGCAGAGAACATTAATCTGCCACCTGCTGAAGAAGAATCAAGAAATGAGATTCCGAGGTGGGAGGTTCCCAAGAGGCCCTCAGGTGATCAGGAACACTCAAATGAAGATGGCTATGATGATGAGGAGAGAAAACACTAACAAGTCAGCATCCAAGCATTTAGATATAAATTTTGATAACAATATATGGCTTGCAGCCACTTTACTGTTTAAATGAAATACGAATGACATTGATGGCATCTTGAAGTTCTTTGAATTCACATTAACTACACAGTGCAGGCTTAGCGCCGGTGAGAGAGAGACCTTGCCCTTCTGATTCCTTCCATTGGAGAACCTGAATGGGGTTCAAGGTTTTGGTTCATTATTTATTAATCGAATTTATGTAATATTATGCTGCAGCAACATTTTACTGGTTTATTCATTAGAAAAATATATTTATAGATATACTTTTTACTTACAAAATACTGGCATATATTTGCCTTATTACTGGTGGAATTTGTTCAGGTGACAGACTTTACACCCAACCTCAGGCTGTTGGGTTTTGGGTTTACTCTATATGAATATTTTAGGACTAGGGAGCTCCTATGGATTGGGTAGAGCCCCCAGATTCCTGTGTATGGATAGGGCTGGGGAGTCAAAGTGATTCCTATTTGACGCCTAGAAGTACTCGCTCACAGAACCCCTACAGATATGTGATAAAATGACGGTAGCAGATGATGGAAAAAGCTTTTCTAAAAAAAGTTGATATGGAAACCTTGAAGTAGTGGGAGTTCATGGAATGACACTATCAAAAGAATGTTGTCCAACACAGAAATAAGAATTCTGAATCCAACCTTTTAGTTTATAAATCCTGAAGTTCTTTTGATTTTAGCTTCCAAAACATTCCATTTCCAAACACTGGAAGTAGATTCCAACTTCCAAGCAGAGAAGCTAGATTCAAATTTTCTTTGCCACCTGTTTTAAGTCAAAAAAAGTTTGGATGTTTTTGCTTCAACAAAAATGGACAGTTCAATATTTCATGATCGCAGAAATGACTTATTATTTGAGATCTTAATACATTGCTTGAATTTGGGCAACATCAACCCAGGACATACTATTTGATTCATTTCAAGTAAACAGATTATGCCAAGGACAACTCCTGCGTGGTTGGCTTGCAATGAGTTCCAACTCTGTTTGGTATTCATTGTATATGGTAGCTTCTGATTTGGTTGCAGTCACTCACAGTTCCAACTCGTAAGATATTTGGTTTAAATGGAGAAAACAGAAACTCATCAACAGTCAAAAGCACAATTACAATGAATTCTAAATGGGTGCTGCATTTCATAAGCTACTAGTCACAAACTCACACGATGCATAAAAAAATGTAATATAATTATTATATAATAATATAATGTAAAAATTTATATGTTAAATAGGGTATGTGTTATTTAAAAGTATTTTCTATTTTTGCAAGTCTTATATAATGAAACATATAATATATTTTGCATTTAACAACAATTATATATATATGAATAACGTAATTTAATACAAATATTTAAATTACTTGATTATGATATTGTTTTATATAAATGGAGAAGGAAAAAAAATTTTACACCCCCATTCCATGAAACACATGTAACATGTTACATTAAGTTTAAATTATTATATAAGTTTAGAATTATAAATTTTTATTTTCTTTCCAAATATAAGTGTAATGCCTACATTATTGAAACTTGTATTTTAAAGTAATCATTTAAATATTTATCTTTTTTATTACTTTTATAGGGCTATATCTTTAATTTCTAATATCTATTTTGCTTATTTTTTTAGCCTAAAGCTAAAGAGTTTGACCCAAATAAAATAAAATTTCATTATTTTCAACCCAAAATTTAAGAAAAAAAGAAAAAGAATTTTGATCACAAAACTGAAAAGGAAACCTACACAAAAATCAATTTAATGCCCAATTAGCCCAAAATAGACCGAAGCAGACTGATTCACCCTAATGGACCCAAGAGGACTGAATTTGACCGATTTAAAATAGAAGTGGACCGAATTGATCCAAATAGATTGAATTGAACCAAAGTGGACTGAATTAGACTAAATAAATTGAAGTGAACCAAAATACTACACTGATGTGTATCAAAAAGAGTGTAGTAAAAATAAATATTACACTTCAATTTTTAGATATTATATAAATAAATTTCGCATATATTACATATTATAGCTTTTACATATGAACTTATGATCTGGCAATTGTATAACTATCTTGAAAATAGGGTTTCTAGCATATATGGACATTTACCTTGAAACTGATCTTTTGATAGGAAATGGACTAAGTAGCTTCATCTTAAAACGATAATTTAGACCAACAGCAGCAAAAATAAAAAGAAAAAGATTCCACCATGAAATTAATTTAATTAATAACATGGATTGATATGTAGTTACTCAGTTAGTTGAGAGTAATAATTTTACATGATTGTGAGAGAGGGCAACAAAAGAGTGTCATTCCTACTTCCTATCACCTACATGGAATCAGCATCACCTCAAAATTCCTAGTAAAATAATTTCAATCATAAAACATAGTACTAATAAGTTGTGAGCAATTGGTATGAAAGACATAAGAAAAAAAATCAAATTGTTCCTCACAGTTTGTCAAAGTCTAAGCTTATGATTGGACTGATGCCACTTTTGTTTAAGTCTATCCCCATCCCATTATCCAATTTAAAAAATATATATATTTATATATAAAAATTATTTTTCATTATATATTAATCATAATAAACTATATGTCACAGTTGTGAAAAAAGTTGTGAGCTTGTTTAGTTGATTATTTTAAAACTTGTCTTCATCCATTCAAAACAAAATATGATGGGGCTCGTGTGTGTGTATTTGTTAGAATTGATTTTTGATAATTTTTTGGGTTATAGTGGTTCATTGGGTTGATTTTTGGAAAGAAGAAAAATAATATTTAAATGGAATGTATATAAAGTATCAAGGCTAGTGGTTTATGAATAGTAAATTAGCTGAAGTAATAAAAGAAAAATTTTTGAGGTCAATTTAACTAAGAGTAAAGTTAAATTAGAGTATCGGTTTAGGAAATATTTTTATAAATTATTTATTAAAAAAGAAAAAAAAAAACTGATTTTTTTACAACTTTTTATATTTTCTAATGAAAATTGTATATATCAAAGTTTTCTTACAATAGTTTATAATAAGAGAGATGCTACATCTACAACATTTTTACAACAAATCACAGGTGGTTAGTTGTTATTGGTTCAAATTTGAAACTAATACTAAGATTACTTTTTTGCTCCGACAATAACAATCAGTAACAACCTGTCACTTAGGATTTGTTGTAAAAATGTTGTAAACATATCATTTCGCTTATAATAAATGTGCTAAGAACACCCATTAAACTGACCCACTAACTAAAACTGCATTGAATTTGATACTAATGCTCTAATGCTCCAAGCTTAGCCAAGTTCACAGATCACAATCCTCCAGTGTTATCCACTAAGTACCTAAAATACCCATGAACTCCACACCTCTTCTCGCTTCAAAGCCAGGGACCTCATGGTAAATTCGCTAGGAAGCTTTTTTCTCAACCTCTTGGCATTTCTTTGTAACTAACAACCCATCCCCAAACCGCCAAAACTAACAAACCCGCCAAAACCATTCTCAAATCTCAACCGTCCTTAATCCAAAATCCAACGCCCCAAATTCAAATATCCCCAAACAATCCTTGTGCTTGTTACATCAACCAATCAGAGCACACCTCTTGGATAAATAATTCAATTCCCTCCTAAGCTTATATAAACCCTATTTCTCTGATCAGTCACAACACAAAAATAAAAAACTCTCATTTCTTCAACAATATATTCCGAGTTCCAAAAGCAATGAATGTGGACGATATTACTGTAGTTGCTGTTAGGGATGTGGAGGAAAGTGGTCGTGTGAAGCCAGTGTGCACATTCAAATACGTGGGTCGAGTAGCCCTCCACATTTTTGTGGAAGTTGCAGGAGCCAGTGCAGAAAACGTCAAGCTTCAGTTCAATCGAAGGCCAGTGGAAACCACAGAATTGATCCTCGAGGCCATGGTAATGCGTCCGGTCAGGGGATTCCGCCACTACTTCGCGATAATACCTATCCCTCGCCATTCCTACACCAACATGACCTATAATGTTGCAAACGGGGAGATTCATATATGTCTTTCTTTTGTAGAAATGCCTCTCAGTTAAATTTAGAGTCCGTCGACATGAGCAGAAAGAAACAAAAGGAAATAACTCTCTCTACAGTTTATGTTTTTAGGGATTTTTTCTTTTTTTTTTGTTGTTGAAAAATAATGAAGTACGTATGTAATGTAGTGTCAAGTGTCAATTGCCTAGCTAGTAGCTAGGCTGGCTTAGTTTGTCCATTTTCTCTGTGAAAGAAAGCTGAATGAATGAATGAGCGTTGGTTATTGAAAAAACAAATGGTGAATGTTAGATGTTTATGATTGTTGTTTTTTTTTTTTTTTTTTTTTTTAATGCTTGATACTTATTAAATTGTTGAGTTTGAAAGGGCGGTCATTATTCTTGCTACGATTTTGTACCTAAAGCTACGTTGTGTGAATTTGGATAGCATGCCTGGTTCCAATATATATAGTATATACCGTAATAGGGAATAAGAGAGTGAGCCCTGTACCTATTTGTAGATCCCTAATTAGTATTGTTGAATACATTATAGGGTTTTGAAAGGTCAATGCAATCTGCTATATCGCGTTTTAGCCTAAGGGCTAATATATAAACCTCGTTTTTCGTATGAAAAATATATGTTTTTTTTTGTAATTAAATATATATTAGCAAATTTTCAATGTGACTCATTGATAGGGTGTCGCCCTGACTTGGTAGATGCCATCCATTTGAACCAAATTATCGTTAAACCTACTTTAAGTTTTTATATTTGGACGAGCACTCCAGTTGAGATCAAATAAAAATGGATAAGAGGTTTGGATTGACGTGAATGTAATTTTGTCGAGCTTGATCTAATTACTAAACAAAATTATATGTTTAAGTTTGATTCACTGTCTTATTAAACAAACCTAAATTTGTTTATGAGCTACTTAATTAACTTATAAAAATATAATATTATATATAGTTAAATTAAGTCTCATGATCACAAGTTTTTTTTCAATAAACTCATTATCTTATATATCCTTCTATATACCAAAAGACCTTGTGGCCATATAGCAGATTGCATTGACAATAAATATATAATATACATTAGTGTACATATGGTATATAATAAGCATAGTTTACTAATTCTGCGTTAAGTACTAAGGTCTTTCACCTAAGATCTTGTTTGGCTGGAGAAGTTCAGTTCACAATCTTCCAATGCCTGGCTCTTTTTGGAAAAGCATATGCACAAAGTACCTGAAATACCCATACACTCCCCTACCCCCTCTGTTCAAAGCCACGGACGTCGTGGTAAATTCACTAGGAAACCATACGACGGCCATTAACGAACTCAACGGCATTTCCCTGTAACTAACAACCAATCCCCAAACCGCCAAAACTAACAAACTAACAAACCCCTCCACTTCCATCCTCCCCTGCCTAAACCATTCTCAAATCTCAGCCATTCTTAATCCAAAATCCAACGCCCCAAATTCAATTCCCTCTCACTCACACTCACACTCACACAGTCACACTCCTACACATATAAACCCCTTCCCATATTCTCTCATTCTCTCACAGTCACAGCACACAAAATCTTCAATTCCAAATTCCAAAAGCAAAATGAATGTGAATGTTCAGCCACACCACACTGCTTGTGCTGTTTATGTGGATGACACTGGTCCTGTGAAGCCAGTGTGCAAATTCAAATACAGCAGTCAGTACCTCTTTTTTTTTGTGGAAGCTGCAGGGGCCGCTCCAGAAAACGTTACCGTCTACGTCGATCCAAATCCAAAGCCGATGCAATTGGTCATTGATGCTGTGGCACGGCGACGTCCACTCAGGGGAGACCGCCGTTACTCCGCCAAAATACTTGTCCCTACCCATCGCTACAGACTTGATCACATAGGCTGGACTGTTCTTAATGGGGAGATTCATATCTGGTTTCCTCTAGTGAGTCTTTGAATTCTCAGGAGCATCGATCGCGCAATATGAGCCAGGTGTCACTGTCATCTCATCTAAGCTGAATAAAAGGAATCAACTCTACATTTTATGTTACAACAATTAACTACATATGTCGATTTTTTTTCCGTGCTTTCCGGCCATTTTCTCTCTGTAAGAAAGCTGAGTAAATGAATGAGTGTTTGGTTATTGAATACATCAGTTGCTTGCATTGTTAAATGGTTATGGCTTGTTGAGCTAGTGTATTTAGTTTCAAAATTAATCAAATATGGCACTCAGATTGATTTAAACTGTTGAGTTTGAAACGGTGGCCATTCTTGCTATTATATATTTTGTACCAAAAGCTACGTTTGTATGAAGTTGGGTTAGCAAGCCTAGTGACAATTTCTATTATCTTAGATGCAATATAAGGGAGAATAAATCTTGTACCTATTTGCAGAACCCTGTTGGGTCTTTGTTGAATACATTGTATGATTTTGAAAGATCAATGCAATCTGCTAAATCGCCTTTGAGCCTCAGGGCTAAAACTAGTTCAAAGAAACAATTTCTTGTCAATGCAATCTGCTATATGGCCGTAGCCTATTGTAGCCCTGCAGTCCTGTTGGGTCCTTTTGCATATAGAAGGATACACATGATAATGTGTACCTTCATGAGCAAACTCGTAAACATGAGACTTGATTTAACTATGTATAGTAGTTAAAGAAGAAGAAAAAAAAGTGTACATATGGTATATTCAGCAAAAAGAAGAAGAAAAAAAAGTTTACATATTGTATAATAAGCATAGTTTTACTAATTCTGCGAATGGTCTTTCACCTAAGCCAATCCCATCTTTTTTTGGCGGGTATATTGGAAGTTCAGTCCACAATCTTCCAATGCTTAGCTCCTTTTAGGCAAAGCATATGCACAAGGTACCTAAAATACCCATAAACTCCCCTACCCCCTCTGTTTAAAGCCAGTGACCTCATGGTAAATTCACTAGGAAACTATACAACGGCCATTGATCAAACTCAAGTTTAACCTTTTGGCATTTCTCTTTAACTAACAAGTAACAACCCATCCCCCAATCGCCAAAACTAACAAACCCGCCAAAACCATTCCCAAATCTCAACCGTCCCTTAATCCAAATCCAACGCCCCAAATTCAAATATCCCCAAATGCATGATCCGCGTGCATGTTACATCAACCAATCAGAGCTCACTCACGCTCCTATATATATAAACCCCTTCCCATGCATATTCTCTCATTCTCTCACTCACAGTCACAACACAAAAAAATCAAATATCTCAATTCTGATCAATTATTCCAAATTCCAAATTCCAAATTCCAAAAGCAATGAATGTGAATAATGGTGCGCAACAATATACTGAGTGTCTATCTGCTGCTGATGAAGATGCCACTGTTCCTGTGACCCCAGTGTGCAGATACCTCTACATTGATGACGTAGTCCATTTTTTTGTGGAAGCTCCAGGGGCCAATCGATACAACGTCAATGTCACCATCAACACTTATACAGAGCCGATGGAATTGGTTATTTATGCGGTGGTACATCGTGAGCACAGGTTAGACCGCCGTTACTTCGCGCGAATACAAATGCATGGCTACGACTACACAATCGAAAACTCGAACTATGATGTTTCTAATGGGGAGATTCATTTCTGGTCTCCTTACAAACTCATTGCGCCTCAACCTCAAGTTCCTCTACCGCGATAGTCTCCTTTCTTAAAGGTATCTATCATCAAACATAATAATAGCTCATACTTAATAATATTAATTCATCACTCATCACACCATTAATTGATGATTTGAATTCTCATCAGGAGCATCCATCACTTGCAACATCTCTAGATGCAAGATCAGGAAACAACTCTCTCTACAGCTCATATTTTAGAAAATAAAATGAAAAGCAATGAAATAAGAATGTAATTTTTTTTTTTTTTTTTTTGGCTTTAGTCCAATTACTCTTTGTAAGAAAGCTGAATGAATGAATGAGTGTTGGTTATTGATTAAAAAAAAATGGTGAATGTTAGATGTTTATGGTTGTGCTCTTGGATGATGTAAATGTACTTCAAGGAATTTATCTCATGTGAAGTCACATTATATAATAATCTAGCATGTGCATTATCAAAGATTAGATTTTGGTAAAAATGAGTTTAATTAATTAATTAACCAAGAAATTATACAGCTTTATATATATACCAGCTGATATGAGTAAGTAACAGAATAAACTACACTAATGCAACTAACAGATTCTCTAACTAACTCTTACACGTGCTAATTAACAGATTATTTACAACTAAAACAAAGCTACTGGTCGTTTAGTAACAACCATAAGTAAAACTACAGTCGTTTTTCTCCTTCTTCTAGTTTGCAGTTCATCTTGTGCTCTGTACCTTTGGCTGGACACTTCTCCTTCTTGCTGTCACTTTGATATGCATGATGCTAGAGGTCTAAACTACAAATGATATATGTATTGGTTAATAATGGTTGAAGGCATTGACTTTTGATTGGCGAATTTAGTGTTCCCCTACATTTGTAGATATCAAATTATATAAGTTGTAATTAAGATTGTTGGAGTGATTTACCATGGAATTTAAAGTGTAACAGCTAGCTATTACTAGAGTGATTTACATTACGTACTGTTAAATCAGTTACTTGCATTATTAAACTGTTATGGCCTGCTGAGCTAGTGAAATTAGTTGCACAATTAATAAAATATAGCACTCGATTGATTTAAATTGTTGAGTTTGAAAAGGTGGCCATTCTTGCTACAATTTTGTACTTAAAGCTACGTTGTATGAATTTGGATAACATGCCTGTTGCCAATGTCAATTATTTAAGATACCATATTAGGGAATAGGAGAATGAGCCTTGTACCTATTTGTAGATGACAGAATGAGTAGGATACTGATATGCTGCAGCCTGCAGGGGATTTTTGTAACTGATAC
This sequence comes from Quercus agrifolia, assembly GCA_029955455.1. NCBI lineage: Eukaryota > Viridiplantae > Streptophyta > Magnoliopsida > Fagales > Fagaceae > Quercus > Quercus agrifolia. Next base: position 66,713,804 of record JARQAD010000001.1, on the reverse strand, counting down.
TGCAAGAGCCTGGTATATTACCACCTTTAATTTTGGCAATTTTAATGTTGGTGAATGAGTTTAACGATATGCCTAACAATTTTGTAAGTTAATAACCACCTTCATTTCTTAGTACAATCGCTTTGAAAGATCTACTAAAATGTTAGAATAATCACTTTCGTTTTGAGGGATTTTTTTCCTTGAGTGGAAAGAAGACAGTATTTGAAGTCTGTGGGTGTCTGCAATGTTGTGTGATTTTTTTTTTTTTTTTGATGGAATGTTTTGTGAAAATTAGATACTACTATTTGTAAATTTCTAGACTTGTTGCGCACTGTACTTCATTAAATATGTCACAAATAATATGTAACCATGTTGATATGTTGCTCTATTAAAGTTTTTTTTTGGTTATAAAAACAGTTGCATTCTTCTCATCTTTATAACATTCTTTGTAAGAGCATTCCTCTCTGTTACTCTCTATAAGGCTGGACAAAGTGATTTGGATATCTGGTTGTCATTTCTAATGAAATTGTCTTTAAGATAGTGGAATTTGTTGGTGCATTTTTGTTAAGGGGAAAGAATTCAAGAAGAAATTCTAAGGATTTTGCTGTAGGATAATGTTTCCAGCAAAAGGAGATTAATGCTTCAGTTAATGAAATTTGCAATCTTTCTGATATGTTTTGTGAACTTCAGGATTTTCTTCAAGTTAAGTAAGCTGGCTACTATCTCTTGTTCATATATCATGCCAATGATCAATTATTAAACTTTTGATGGTACCATATCTCACACAACAGCATGTTATGCTCATTTTCATGACTTGAATTTCTATGGTAACAATTGAGGCCTCCTAAAGCAAATGCAGTTATTCTGATTCCAATTTTTGAATCATATGAAAATGCCAATGGCTGACTGGATTTGGATGCTGTGGAGGCACTGATTCAGAGTCTTCTTTTGTTTCAAGGATGCGTTCTCACGGTATTATGCATCTGCACTCCATGACTACCATGTGCAACTCCTAATTTTTTTAGCAAGAAACATGACTATTGCTTTTCTATATCTCTTGTGGGTATAAATTGTTTGTTTCATTGCTTGCTTACAGGTTAGCCACAATGAGCAGTTAATATCCGGTAGTGTAGATGAGCTATGGACGGTATCAGAAGGAAAGGTGTCAGCATTCCGTGGCACATTCCAAGATTACAAGAAGATGCTGCAGTCCTCATAGAAAAACTTGTCCAATTCAATCTTTTTTGAGATGTAATCCTTAAATTGATTGCAGGAAATTACAGGGATGTGAACACGTGCCAAAAATTGTAGAAACGATTTTGAAGTTTGTCCCAGTCGTCTAGTTGGGAATATATCAAGAGAAATTCTGCTAAAAGAATGAGAGATGAAGTAGTTACTTGGCAAGTGTATTTTGATTGTACAATATAAATATATTGTATATTGCCTTCAATTCTTAATGAACTAACATCAACAAAGAGGATCGAATGGACTAAAGAGGACCGAACTAGATGAAATAGAACAAAATGGACCGAAGTGGACCGAATGAACCAAATGGACTGAAATGCACTGAAATGGACCAAAGTGTAGTGAAATAGACTAAAGTGGACTAAATGGACCAAACTAGACAAATAAACCTAAGTGGATTGAAATAGACCAATGTAGACTGAATAGACTGAAATGGACCAAGTGGATGAAAGTAGACTGAAATACTATGTTGATATGGTTTAATAAGAGCATGACAACAACAAATGCCACATTTCAGTTTTTAGATATTATATAGATAGAAAATATATGACACATAATACGTAAAAGTTTTATTCGGAATTTAGTTTATTTCCATATAATTTTATGAGATGTTAATAAGTTATAATAACTAATTAAGCATGTAATATATTTAAAAAAAAATTAGCTATGTTTTTAAGAAATATATATTACAAGTGAATGAATGAGAGAAGTTTAATATAGAAAAAATAAAAGGTATATATTATTATATAAAATAATTGTATTGTGTTTTGTTTATTTAAAATTGAATATACATACATATTGTGCATGGCCATAAGATGAAATCATTTAAATAGTAGGAAAATATTAATAGATAAAAAATCATATTGAAATTTAAATAAATAAATAAAAAGAAACATGGAATTAAAAAATTGATTTTGATAATTTCTTCGATGTTTACAAAAAAACTATATTGCCAATGAAAGTATTGAATTTAATTAAGTTAAAATATTTGTGTACAAGTATTATAGTTAGCCTTAAGTTTTTATGTCATTCCCATGAGTCTCTTGTACATTCTCTTTTGATCATGATAGAAGAGCAAGTTAAAAGAATAAATCTAGAGATACATCCAATTTTACAATTTGATAACTTGTGCAACCGTGAGTGGTGGACATTTTTTGCCCAATATTGACTTTTGTGATCCACCACTTTTTGTTGATTATGGAAATTGTGAATGGAGTGTGAGAATGGTTGTGTTTGTAGTATTGTTCCCAACACAAATTAGAAAGAAAAAAAAAAGATTTAAAAGAAAAAATAATATTTAAATAGAATGAATATAGAGTATTGAGGTAGCTTTGTTGGTCTCTCTAAACCAAGCTAAGTTTACAGGACTAATTCTAGTACCATATAAAAATTTATAACTTTTGACATAACTATTCTACGTGACAAATTGGGATTGATTGTTTGTCATTTTCAAATGAACCCAGTACTTTTTCTTCATCACTCATAGTCTACTATGTAGACAACTATGACTAAAGTTATGCTTTTTTTTTTTTTTTTTTTAATGTGATGCTAGAATTTTTGAGTATACAATCCTCCAATTTAAAGTAAACGACTTCCAAAAATAAATAAATAAAGAGCATATATCGTGCACTAAGTACCTAAATATCCACGAACTCTCCCAAGTCCCACACCCTCTCGCATCAAATTCAAGACTTCATGGTAAATTCAATAGGAAACTAAACTGTAAAACCACTTGAAAGGCCAAAGCCAAAGCTAAAAGCCTAAAACCTATACTCTACTTTCTAAGTTCTACGGTTATACCTCTTCTTCCTTTCTACCCAACCCAACCCGCCAAACTAACAAACCCCTTCATTCCATTCCACCCTCTCCCGCCTAAAATATTCTCAAATCTCAACCGTCCTTAATCCAAAATCCAACGGCCCATATTCAAATATCCCCAAACGACTCGCGTGCTGGTTGCACCGACCAATCAGAGCTCAGCTCCGGTCATTTCTCTGTAACTAACTATTCATTCCCACACCGCCAAAACTAACAAACTAACAAACCCCTTTATCCCACACTATAACCCGCCAAAACCATTCTGAAATCCCAAAATCCAACGCCCCAGATTCAAATATACCCCAAACGATCCGCTTGCTTGTTACATCAACCAATCAGAGCTCACTCACCTCTTGGAAAATTCACTCCCCTCTCACTCACACTCACACACACTCGCACTCGCACTCCTATATAAACCTCTTCCCATGCATATAATTCTCTCATGCATGCTCACAATCATGTATGAGAATGTGAATATTGGTGGTACGCCACAAAATGCATATACTGAGTGTGAACATGCTGCTGCTGAGGATTCCAACGTTTATGTGACCCCAGTGTGCAGATACCTCTACGTCCGTGAAGTCCTACATGTTTTTGTGGAAGCTCCAGGGGTCACGAAAGAAAACGTCACTGTCGAAGTCACTAATGAGCGGCCCAAGGTATTGATCATTCTTGCCGTGGCTAAGCGTCAGCACAGGGTACACCGCCATTACTTCGCTCAAATACTAATGGCTACCAATCACTACGTGCTTGAAACCAAGGGCTGGGATGTCTCTAACGGGGAGATTCATCTCTGGTTTCCTTTTATACTCAATTTGCCTCCAGATCGAACTCAAGCTCCTCTCCTTAGTCTCCTTTAAAAGGTATCTAGCTATCATCACACTATTAATTGATGATTTGAAGAATTCTCAGGAGAATCGATTATCGATCACTGAAAATGCAAGATCAGGAAACAACTCTCTCTACAGTTCATATTTTTAGAAAAGAAAATGAAATAAGAATGTAATTTTCTTTTTCTTTTTTGGCTTTGTCCAATTACTCTTTGTAAGAAAGCTGGATAAATGAATGAATGAATAAGTGTTGGTTCTTGATAAAACAAAAATGGTGAATTAATGTTTGATGTTTATGATTGTGCTCTTTGATTATGTAAATGTACTTAATAATCTAGCATGTGCATGATGCTAGAGGTGTAAGCTACAATATGATAATATGTATTGGTTAGTAATCGGTGAAGTTGTTGATGTTTAATTGGCAAATTTGGTGTTCCCCAAGATTTGTAGACATTAAATTATGTAAGATATTTAAATTGCAGTACCATATGGTGTTGTAAAACTTCTGATATGCTATCCATCAATTTAAATCTTCGTATGTGACTGATTATATTAATTAAAAAAAAAAAACAGAGACTATATATATCAAGTTAGATTATAATGAGTGAATGAGGGAGGGAGGGAAAAGGAAATTCTCAATTCCACAACTTATTTATTAAGTGAGAAAACTGCTCCTAGTCCTTGCAGGATAAACCTTTTTTCTTTGTAACTAACAGAACCTTTCTGTTTCTTGAACCAAGTAATTCTTAGGTACTTTTGGAGTTCGGAGAATGGTGCTCCTTTCTCTCACATTCATGGTGGGATCCACTCATTAAATTCATGATGGGGTCCACCATGAATGTGAGAGGAGGGAGCATCATTTCATTATATTCCGAAACTACTTAAGAATTTTCTTGAGCCTATGTTTCATTTGCTAATTACAATATGTTGCAGCTTTTTCATTCACTTTATTCTCAGTTTGATTTTTATGAACTGGTACAAATTTTTGTTCAACAAATATCATGATTTTGTTAAATCAAATTGGCCGCTTGTGCTACTATGATGTGAGACAATGGGGGTAATAATTAATAACCAGTAGTGTGTGTGCATTAGTAAGGAAATTCAAAAATGGTGAGTTGTGTGTGTGTGTGTGTGTGTGTGTGGGGTTAAGTAATGCAAAAAATTTCAATAAATTGATATGGGAAAACTCATAATGGAGACTAAATAATTGAGAAAGAACAACCAATAGTATTCAGTGAGTGTGAGTGAGAGAGTAGTGACAGAACAAATTAGGGTGCAATAAAATATGGAATTGGTGTGCTTGAACAAAATACAAATATTATATAAGGTTGAGTTTGTTTTGATTGAAAATATTTTTTGGAAGATTTTTTTTCTCATTTTTAGGTGTTTAGTTTGACTGTGAAAATAGTTTTAACTTGAAAACAACTATTTGTAGATTGATTGATAAATAACCCCCCTTAGAAGCGTAAAACAATTTATGCCTCACAACAAACCCCTCACCACCACAACCTAATTGACCCACTAAGATACCTTGCGAGTTCTTGCAACCCACCTAGGGCAAGATTAGGAACTAAATATCTCTCTCTCTCTCTCTCTCTCTCTCTCTCTCTCTCTCTCTCTCTCTCTCTCTCTCTCTCTCTCTCTCTCAAATTAGGACTAACGGCAATGACGAATCCATGACCACCATGACATGACTAATAAAACCATGATCCTCCAGTGACCATCTCTTGATCTAGCTAGCAACCCACCAGAACCTATCCTTGTCTCTCGTTTTATTTTTTAAAATTTTTTAGTAAATTTTTATTACGCTTTGTGAATCACCATTAAATTTGGTGTCGTTGATTTTTTAGTATTGTGGATTTTGTGGGATTATCTTATTAGTATGATGAATTTTGTGTGTTTCAGAGTGTATTAACCACCAACCAATTACAACAAATTTCAAATGTGTTACCAAATAGTGTAAAATAAATTTGTTTCTAATATTTTATGTTGAAACAAATATAACCTAAAAAAAAAAAAAAAAAAAAGCAATTCAATGTGATTGAAACAACCTAAAGTGCAAGAACAAAATATCTTAATTATTAAGGACTCTAATACCAAATCCACACCCTTAACTATTGAATATTTAATAATAAAAAATAGCACTCTAATATCACCATAAACAATTATTTAAAAAAAAAATGTTTTAAGTTGTACAAGTGGTTTTTTTTTTTTTTTTCTAAGGAAAAAGACTTCAACGAAATAATAATTATTATTCTTTTGATATTATTTTTGTGGAGAAAAACTAACAATAATAATTCTAGTGAAAGAAAAAGACCAAATAGACCTTCAACGCCTTGTTTGTTTGCCCACAACCTACCCAGCGGATCACACCAAAAACCCTTCAGCACTCACCTCTAAAGTCTAAACCCCTATATAAACCCCGAAAATTAACTCAATCAAACAGCACAGAACCCAGTAATAAACCCAAAAAGTTTCGGATTAGCTTTGATTCTCGCCACAATGAACAACAACAATCAACCACAGCAGCAGCAACCAAATCCAAATGTTCGCTACGAACGTACAAAAGGAACTCAGAAGATATGGATCAACACTGCTGGAACCAACCTTCGAGATGTGACGGCCCAAATGGATTTTTCCACCCGCCTATGCAATGTGAACGGAGTGGCAGATGGTGGTGGCGATCAATTTCCAATGGCCATTCCGGTTCCTTCTGGATTTTACGACCCAGAAAAGTTCGAATTTGGTGTTACAGGTTCTCTCATTCTAGTCAACTTACCATTTAGTTCAGAAGAACCCGTGGAAGTTCGACGCCTAGAGTCTTAATTATAGCTATTTGTAGGGTTATCACAATTCACATATCATACTATGTAAAGTTTCTTTGGAAACCTTAATCAAAGTACTTGGTTATATAAATTTCAGTTTATATTTTAATGGGTGTGATGAATTTGGCTATGTTTTTTGTTGTTTGTTTTGAATTTGGAATAATGTTGTCTCTTTGATGTCTTTGACTGCTTGTCTCTAAACCAATAGAATTTAGTTGGTTCAAATGCCAGCTTAAGACATTGACAATGAGTAAAAATATATTCCTCTGTTTGAAATAGGCTGGGATAGGTCATAGATCATTGAACCTGGAACAATATTATTGTCTCTTTGCTGGCTTTGCCTTTAGCAACATACCAACATAATCAAAGGTAGTTTATAATGTTTAGGGATCATCGTGGCTGGTATATAATTTGTTGGTAAATTATATGAGCATCCTGTCTAGTTCTTTGGAATTATTAAATCTCATTTATGTTAAGCACAACATAAATTTTCAATTTGATTTTAAGGATTTGTATCAATTGAAATGAATAGCAGCTAGTTATGGCTTTAGTTCTCTTCGAACGGAAATTTGATTTTATTTCCTTTTAAATTTAGTACTCCATTGGCATGTCAAAACGAACAGTACTTTGACAAGAAAGAAAAGGCATTGAAATTCTTAATCTGCCATTGGTATCTTTTGATATGGTTAATTGTTCATGTAATTTTGGTATTGTTCACATCCCCTGCATAAAAATCGATGACCAAGTCTAGATGAGATCCACCCATTTGATAATTAGGCACTAGTTCCACATGTCTACTCCATTATATAAGCCTTTACGGCTAGGAGGTAATCATCCCTTGCTGTTTGGTTTGCAATGCTGAAAACTTCACTTGTTTTCTATACTATTCACTGGCTTGCCACCCCTTTGGAATCATGTAATCCTGTAAAAGCCCTTTAGTTTAGCCATCATAGTGCTGGGATTCAGCTTTCATACTTTCACCTGTCGTGGTAGGCTTGTCTGAGACTCTGATGGCTATGGTTAATTTTGCAGCTTAAAGATGCAGTGGAACTCTGTAAAGAAATTGCCTTCTAGTAGAAAAAAGAGGCAATATCACAGGTAATACTCATAAAAATTAGTTCACGTTATTTATTTTGAACTTAAATTTGGTTTACTTGTCGTCATGATGCATTTAGAGGAAATTTTTTTATTTTTATCTGTATTTACTACATATTCAACAGTTTGCATTTCTTAAAAATACTATTTTGAGGATTCATTGTTTTTGTTTCTGAGTTGTAACGTGCTTAAACACACCTTACTAAGCTGATAGGTTTAACCAAGTGTTTGCATTCCATAATGACTTGATTTTTTGGTTATAATTTCAAGGCTTCTCAGAATACTGTGCCCATGCCCCTCCTTTCTTTTCACATTCTGTCCATTTGTGAAGACCTCAACTAAGATGATCCAGTAACTATCAGTGACAACGGCCCCCTCTTTGAATATTCTTGCAGCTTTATTTCCATTGGAGAATCTAAGATTACAGTCTTGTTCGTTGTTTAGGAGTTGCCCTTGGCATGCCCATCCTAAATTCCAAATCCGAGAAGTCATTAGATCAGAGGAAAAATGTACATCATATTTTTCTTTAAATGATTATTAAAGACCCTTAATCTATAGAAAACTATTGAAAAGAAAGTCGTAACAATATTGAAACAGAGAAAATAATCTGTATTAGAGTGTAGGATTTTTAAATCGAGAGGTTTCCTTTGGTTGATGCATGCAAGATACTTTATGTTTCTTATTTTGCAGTTTTCCAACTATTTATGCGAATTAATAATAATGATAATAGAAACAAGATATGTTACCTTTTTATTTTTTTTATTTTTTGTTATCTTTGTGGATTATTCAAATGCTAGAGATTAATCTCTCTTATGTCAGATATGTTTTTTTGCTCAAACTAGAATTAGTGCAATAAAATCCAGGAAATGGTTAGTTTTTGGAGTGGATAAAAATTGGTAACACCTTACATTCAGTGGTCAGAGATATCTGTACTCAAAATTCAATGCATGAATACTTTACTTTTTTTTTTCTTATCATTGTTGGTAATGTCCTGTCTTGCCTCCATCTGAGTGAGTATCAAGGAGGAGTTAGCGCCTGGAACTTTGATATCGAGGATTTAAAAGCTCAAGAATCACTGGGAAGCAACATTCTTTTTAATATTTATCGGTTATCAAGTTAATACATATTGACTGCTGGAAATGAAGTTATTCAATATGCATCAAAGATTTTCATCATTATCGTCACTGCTGCTGCTAATAATAATAGACTGCAGCTTTACAGAATTTGTGGCATTAATTGTTTTTTCCCCCTAATAGGGTTTGACAAATTGAAGGCTAATCTGGTGCAAATTAAAGGATGATTTTCAGTAACATTAGAACTTGCACTTCTGATTCCTTTTATCGGACTACTGAATAGGGTTCAAGGGCTTGGTTCATTGTTTATTAACTGAATTTATGTAATATTATGGTGCAGTAACATTTTACTGATTTATTCATCCCAAAAAAAAAAAAAAAAACATTTTACTGGTTAAATTTTGAAGTAAACTGTGTACAGACTTTATGCTCAACCTCAGGGCTGCCGGGTTTTGGGTTTACTCTACATGAATTTTTCAGGAATTGGGAGCAACTATGAGTTGGACTGAGCCCCCAGATCCCCATGTATGGTTAAGGCTGGGGAGTCAAAGAAAGTGATTCCTATTTGACACCCAGAGATACTCGCTTTATAGATATGTGACAAAAATGATGGTAGCAGATAATGGAAAACACTTTCCTAAAAAAAGTGGATGTTGGAACCGTGAAGTGATGAAAGTTGATGGAATGACACTGTCAAAGAATGTTTTCCAACCATGTAATCAAAATTCAATTTACCCATTTGGTTTATAAATCCTGAAGTTATTTTGATTTTAGACCCCCAAAACATTCCATTTCCAAACGCTGGAAGTGGATTCCAACTTCCAAGCCAAGAAGCTAGGTTCAATTGTTTTAAGCCAAAAAGAGTTCAGAGGTTTTTGCTTCAATAAAAATGGACAGTTCATGATCGTGGAAATGACTTATTATTTTACTTTAATACATTGCTAGAATTTAAGCAACATCAATCCGGGACATACTATTTGCTTCTTTCAAGTAACCTATGTATGGCATTGGCCTATGAAGTTCAGCTCGGTTTGCTATTCACTGTAGATGGTAGCCAGAGGTGGTCGAAGTCACTCACTATTCAGTCCTCCTTTGCCTGATGCATCAAGCACATACTCCACAAGGCATTCTTTACTATCTACATTTTCTTTTTCAGTTATTAATCCTCAATCAAAGGGAAGGAAAACCGGAAAAGGAAGGAACACCTATTGGCTGCATCTAACAAGGTGAGTCTCTTTTCTTTTTTGGGCTAAGAACTTCGAAAAAATTTCAATAAATTGATACAGTGAAGACTTATAATGAGGCTCAATAATTGAGAAAGTACAACTAATAGTAGTCAGTGAGTGTGAGTGAGATAGTAGTGACGGAATAAATCAAGGTGCAATAAAATTAGGAACTGTTGTGCTAGAACAAAATACAAGTATCATCAAAGATTGAGTTTGTTTCAACTGAAAATTAAGGATGACAATTTTTCTCCGCCTAACTCCACTTCGCCTTGTGCAAATTTTCCTCGCCCCACAAAGGTGGTAGGGCAGGGATGAGTTTAGGTTTTTTAGCACCGCCCCTCCCCACTCTATTAGTGTTAAAAACTTAATTTGAATTATTAACTGCCTGTTTGGATGGAGGGGGGAAGGAGGGGAAGTGGAGGGGAGTAGAGTAGAGTTAGCTAAAAATAAGCTAATTTTGTGTTAAATCTACTCTACTCTACTCTACACCCCCTCCCTCTCCCTCAATCCAAACGAAGTATATAAATGCATGAATATTAATACTTTTTATTTTATTGTGATATTGTCTTGTTAATCATTTTAATGTTATTCAATTCTTACTAAAAAATAGTTTGATTAAAATAATAAATTTAATTGAAATTTCAAGTATATTTATATTAACGAAACAAGTTTTATAAAAAAAAAAATTGTAAAGGCGTTGAGTGGGATGTGACAAATTAACATGAAGTAAAGTTTTGCAGGGGCAAGGGTGAAGACCTCATCCTTTGGCCCCGTCCTGCCCCATTGCTATCCTTATTGAAAATATTTTTTGGAAGATATTTTCTCCATTTTTGAGTGTTTGGTTTGATAGTAAAAATAGTTTTAACTTGAAAAATATTTTCAGATTGATTGACAAATAACCCCTTTAGAATAGGCACTTTTCTTTATCAATGAAATTCAGAGCTTTACCATTTCAACACGTCTCTTTTGTTTTCTTTTCTTAACTTCGTATCAGTGGTATCAGGGCCTTTTTTTTCTCTTTTTTTTTTTTTTTTTTTTAGGAGAATGAATTCACGCGTTAAGTTAATGGATTAATGTTACTAGGAAAATAAAATTCTAAGTATTACTCAGCCAAAAAAAAAAAAAAAAAAAAAGGGGCCTATAAATAGGCTTTACATCAGAACACTTCAACCTAACACTAACCACAACTCCTATAAAATAGAACACTTCATCCTAGCACTAACCACAACTCCTATAAAATAGGATCACACATAAGACTCTTTCTCAGCCACAAAATCAAATAACCAAATATCTAAAGACTCGGACAAACTACCAATGATTAGAACTTCCAATAAATATTAATAAATATATATAAAACATTTAAATCTTAACACCCTCCCTTAAATTGAAATCTGCAGAAATCAGTTTAAAAGAAGATCAACCCTCTACAAAGTCCTCCTTTACAGCAACATGTGAACAAACTCTAAGTAGCCCACGCAACTTCACAAATGTAGCCAACTTGAGGGGCTTGGTCTGTATATCTGCAACTTGATCTTCACTTTGACAATAAAACAGTTTGATTGTTCCATCATTGCTGAGATCTCTTAAAAAATAATATTTCACTTCGGGCTATGTTTTTATGTTGGGCACAGGGGCCGTATCGTGGTCTTCTAAGAAGCAACAAATTGTCTCCTTGTCAACTACAAAAGCTAAATTTATTGTTGCAACAACTTGTGCTTGTCAAGCTATCTGGTTGAGAAGAATTCTTGAAGAGCTACAGTTCAAGCAAGTTGAAGCTACTACAGTTTTTTGTGACAACAACTTAGCAATCAAACTCTCTAAGAATCCTGTGCTGCATAGAAGAAGCAAACATATCGATGTGAAATATTATTTTTTAGGAGATCTCGGCAATGATGGAACAATCAAACTGGTTTATTGTAGAAGTGAAGATCAAGTTGCAGATATACAGACCAAGCCCCTCAAGTTGGCTACATTTGTGAAGTTGCATGGTGTACTTGGAGTTTGTTCACATGCTGTTGTAAATGAGGACTTTGTAGAGGGTTGATCTTCTTTTAAACTAATTTCTGCAGATTTCAGTTTAAGGGAGGGTGTTAAGATTTAAATGTCTTATTTTATATTTATTAATATTTATTGGAAGTTCTAGTCATTGGTAGTTTGTCCGAGTCTTTAGATATTTGGTTATTTGATTTCGTGGCTGAGAAAGAGTCTTATGTGTGATCCTATTTTATAGGAGTTGTGGTTAGTGCTAGGATGAAGTGTTCTATTTTTTAGGAGTTGTGATTAGTGATAGGTTGAAGTGTTCTGACGTAAAGCCTATTTATAGACCCTTTTCTTTATCAATGAAATTCAGAGCTTTACCATTCCAACACATCTCTTTTGTTTTCTTTTCTTAACTCTGTATCAAGTTCTTGGTGCCAAGAAGTGGTTGAGTGACCAAAACGGTACTTGGACTTTCACTGGAACTCAGAAAAAAAAGAAAGAAAGGATTTGGACTCCATTGATGAGCTTGATCACCAGAGCTTGATCCCAATTGAGTTTGAGAAGCATTCAGAGAATTAGTAGTTTCAGCAAACGCCACTGATGAACTTTAAGCTCTGATACCATGTAAAAACTTAAAAGACTCTAAATAAACCTCACAATTTTATTGAATGAAAAGAGAGATTACAAGTTGTGAGAATAGATTACAAAGGCTAACTATTTATATACAAACTAATCCAAGGGGATGAACCAACAATATCTAAAACTAACTCTGAAACTAATTTCCAGATTAGAGGGAAAAGTGGTTACACTAAACTGCCAATAAGAGAATTACAAGCGTTCAATTAGTAACAAACTACTGAGCCCATCTCACTTAAGTGCTTTCAATAAAGCCTTCAGCAAATCTAGAGCAAAACGGCGCCGTATCAATGAAATTCATTAATTCACCACTTATGTCAAGCGCTGTCGGTTCCAAGCTTGTATCTGATATGTGATCAAACAATCGTGCTTTGCTCTGCTTCTGTTCTTTATCTTCAACACCATCCAATGAATTTAGCATGAAAATCAAACTAACCAATTGTTATGCATGAGGATCCTGTGGCCTAATTTTCTATAAAATGAGATGAAAGCATGTGAATTGAATTGATCAAAGTTTGCACTTTCTATTCTTTGATTGTGTCATTTGTGTGTTGACCAGCATATCAAATGTGAATGGTGTGTGAGATCATATATGGATGATGTTTTTGCTGACTGTTTTGCTTGTTACGTCAGTAGGATAAATATGATGAATCATCATACATATTTTTAGGTGCCAAAAATTTTCAATGTGAAGGAGACTAGTGACCAGGCCCATGAGAGCACCATTATAGAACCCTTGCTCCATTAATTTCAAATTCTAGAACAGATCTAGTGTGTATAAAACAGTTTCATGAATAATTATTATTTGTTTCTTTGCTTGGCACTGATGACAATCGGACTGACCACTGCTGATTAATGCTTTGCTCGATATTCTTGCCTAGTATCTCTCTGTTCTTTGGCAGATTGAAACAGCAGCTTCTGAAAGGGAGTGTTTACTTCTTATCAAGATCTCAGAGCTTCAATTTAGGTTGGTATCATAAGTACTTGATCTCTCTTTCTTCAAAAAAAAAAAAAAAAAAACTTGATCTCTCTAATTTATTTTTTTATTTTTTTCGCGAATGGAGGTTTCTCTAACTCTCTCTCTCTCTCTCTCTCTCTCTCTCTCTCTCTCTGCAGGATGATCTATTTGACTGAAGAGCTGACTGCTGAAAATTGAATTACATACCAGTGAGTTGGTCAAGAGAGTTTCTTTTTACGTCTTGCTTTTGAATTACTTGTTTCAATGACTTTGGGCTGAACCTTGTATGGAAAATTTTAAAATAAGATCATTCACTCTAATAGTTTGGTTTTAGTTGGTTCTGATTAGCAGTTGATCTAGTTTTTTTTTTTTTTTTTTTTTTTGGGGTAGATTAACATGACACCTGACCTGGATAGTTCCCTTTCAGGATTTCTCCAGAGCCATGGTTTTTGTTTTTACCAATCAGGAAATAGAAAGAGGGTGGGGGTCCAATTGTTTATGTAGGAATTAATTGTTAACATAATTTTAATTTAGCATTGATGATTTAATAATTGCAGCAGTAGTTAAATACTGTATCCAGTCAAGAAGAAAATGGGGACGGGTGAAGGAAATGCCTGATGTCAAAAAATTCAGGTTAATGTAAGTGAAATCAACATGTACATCCAGGCAAGAGTTGTAAATCATATGAAGAAAATGTTTTCCTACATTCTTTCTCTGAGCCAAAAGGGAACTCCTGTTTTGGCTACTGACAGCAGTAAATAGAAGCGAAGTGTGGCATCTATGTGTCTGATCTCTTTTCTACTGTGTTTAATAAGTTTCTTTGAAGATTTCAGCTACCAAAAGTGACAAGCTGAAGTTCAAAGTTCATCAGTTGCTCTCATACAAATGGAAATGAGCTAGGAGCTCAATTGTAAAAATATCGAACTAGTATTATATAAAACAGGATCTCTGTGCTTGTAAATTGGGTAACAAATTGGGCAATAGTTTTTGTAATTGTAATGTTCTCTTTGATTACATAGAACTTTCGCATGCTGCGTACACTTATTAATTTAAGAGAATGGCATCCGTTCATTTTGGATTCAGTTTCTTCCTGAATGTATAGGATATATATTGGAGCTACCTGCAGGCATTTTGCATCACCTGGTGCAAAATTTTGAAATAGCATGTGCATATTGTCCTGGTCCCAAACTGGCAATAAACAAGAAAGGGTTAATTATAGCTTAGGATAAATCAATGCAATTTAGGAGGACTCAATGAAAGGGAAAATTATTGAATACTCTGAGAGTACCATAAATGCGTACTCTCCTCTCTCACATGAATCGTAGATCCTGCCATAAATTTAATTAATAAGACTCATAGTTATGTGAGAGGGGGGTACGCATTTATGGTATTCTGGGAGTACCTAATAATTACCCGAAAGAAAAAACATTAATTCAAATCTTGGATTTTCGAATTTAGAGAGATATTGAAAGATCAAGAATTCTCACTATTTCTTAGATTCATGGACCCAATTCAATTCAATGAGATCTTTCATTTACATTGATGGAAAACATTTTTTTTCCATCAAGAATGTTTTATATAACTCTTGGACTCCAAAATTTGAAGAAGTGTCATGTTGTTCTATGTGTTCTGTTTGGTATAGGCTATTTTTATTGGTTTATTTTGCCCAAAAAGTGTGTTTTGTGAGATTTATTAAAGTAGTTTTACATTTTCTCTTAAGCGGGCACTGCTGAAGTAAAGGGGCTATGTCTGTATAATAAAATCAGGACTGCAAAGAAAAATGAAAAGAAATTTGCGCATCCAGGGAATCGAACCCTGGTCAGTACCGTGGGAGGGTACTATGATACCACTACACCAGATGCGCTGGATGGTGACATTAAGTGGAAAGAAAAAAAAAAGAACATCTCTCAACCAAATCTCTTTGATACAAGGAGGGTGAGAAGAATTGTTACAACAAAAAGAAAGATTTTGTTGGGCAAAAAACTTGGCTAGAGTAGGAACAATCGAGTTTGCTTCTATTTTTACTTTTTACCTAAACAAAAAATATATATATAGTAAAATAGTGTAATAAATATTGTATCATCACAAAGAGAGTGTGCACTGTGTATACTATATTTTATGACACATCATCTCGATCAACATTTGAAGCATCAACGCAAATATATTAGTCCCCTTCCACTATAATTCTTTGCAATTGTTCCGTAGACCCAAAAAAGGCTACAGCCTCATAAAGACATAAACTACTGATTCCTTAAGTGGGGCATCCTTAGTCCAAACATTTATGATCTTTCCTTTATCATCACAGACATGGCTTGTGTCCAATGCATTAGTGCACTGGATACGTTAGGATACGGATACATGTCTGCATCTTAACGTGTCCAATGCAACTAATACACTAGACACAAATTCTTCCCTATCATCACAAGCCACTATAGCTAAGAAGGCTTTATCTTTCAACAAGGCAGCATATCTGTCAAGTGCCAAGACATGAATGATGCTCAATCTCTCCTGCTCCCTCCCAAAAATACAATTTAACAATAGGGTATTTCTAGCCAATGCTCATAAGGAACATCTAAATATCACTTATAGATTTGCGTTATTCGTGTATGTAGACATCATATGGAATTCACATGTCTCATATTATAAAGGCTATGTCGTGTATTATTCATTAAAAAAGAAGGTAGAATAATACTTGTAGTGTATTCTTCAATAATTGTGCATCACATGACACACAAAAGTGTAAATACATTCAAGGAACCAAGGGATCAAGGACCCTATATAGCATTTTCCCAAATCAATTTTTGTCACTTGCTATCACTAACTATAGGTCGGCACAGACAAAGAACATATTAATTTAATTTAATTATAAAAAAAATATGGCCCAAAAATTATAGCATTGTAAATTTAAGATTTAAAAGAAAAGATTCTTATGATGTATTGGGTAAATTATGGTTTTGTTTAGGGTTTAATTTCGTCCATGAAATCTCTACTGTTTTAATTTAATCCCTAATGCATTTAAAAAATAAATAAATAATTCAACATTACTTGCCTGATTACCTCCACTTTTTCTTTTTCTTTTTTGATGGCCCTCTGCTTCTTTTTACAACTTGACTGATTTCCTCGAAATTATACAAATCAAGTAAGACAGGATTCGTTTGACTTTTCACTTTTGCAATGAATTTTGGTGGCAAGCGAGAGCAATGGTAATATTAAAATTTTCAAGACTTTTTATAAAATAAATTGGTACAAATTCGAAATTATCTTTTTTGATGAAAAATTCGAAATTATTTTACTAATCAAGTAACAGACAACTCGTATCTTCTTTACAATAAATTTTGGTGAAAGTGAGAGCAAGGATAGTATTAAATTATTTTTGTTGAAAATTGTTTAGTTTGTGATTAGTTTAGTCTGATTTGTAACATTGTGTATGATGATACCGGAAAAAGTTCAATTCCAAACTCGTCCATAATGGGTCGTCCTGGTCAATGAAAGCAGCCCATGAAATTCAGGACGAGTAAAATCTCGTCCATGAGCAAAACAGGTAGGACAAGATTAGAGATAATCTCGTCCTAAGCAGATAGTGCACAACCAACACTACTGTTTTGACATGGGCATTACGCCTCCATTCCGGAATTGACGAAATTGATGTGAACCGTTGTCAACGACAGTTAGATAAATCAGGCCAAGCGATACGATGTCAAAAACAGTTATAACGGTTATTTCCGGAACTCTTGACAATAGGAGAAGTTACAAGAAGGGAGATAACCGTTCCGTAGGTGTGCTATAAAAGCACTGATTTACAAGAAGGTAGACATTCAGACACTTCCTTTACATTTGGAACCACAAAAAATACTAACTTAGCCATTGGAGGATTCTTGGCCGGCCTCCACCGGTCTACTCTGACTTTACTGTTTGCCTTTTTAGGATTTACCGACAACCCTTAGATCGATAACACCGAAGATTGTTCAGCCCACTGATAAGTGAAGCATCATCAGTTGGCATCGTCTGTGGGGAGTTCGTTAGAATTTCTGGAATTCCATTTTTCTTGAGTTCTGCAATTCCTTTCACCGAGAATGGGCTAAAATGGTTTAGACAAGATCAAGGGTTACTAGTCCAGGCCCTCAAGAGAGTAGGGACGCTTCCAGTAATCCTCGTCACGACCGTCAATCGGGGCCCACCATGTAGCCATCTTCTGTCCAACATGTGCAGTCCATGGCTGCCGCTATGGCGGAGTTAACCCGTCAGAATCAGGAACTGACCAAAGAACTTAATTCAAGGAGACATCATTGTGAAGGGAATATCGAAGGGCATACCCAGAGTCAAGAAGACAGAAGAAATGCTGAACCTGAGAGCCAATCAAGGGGTACCACTTCTCGAAGGGTCCCACATCTGGAAAATGAGATGGACCAGATGAGAAAGGTCATGGATGAGATGAAAGAAAATATGAGAAAGACAAATCTAGTGGAGGACTTAGTTCATAGGACTGACTCCCTTTTCACTGCACTTATCAACGGTCACCCACTCCCTCCAAAGTTCAAGATGCCTTCCTTAGATTCATACAACGGGACGCGTGACCCTTTTGACCACATTGCTACTTTCAAAACTATAATGCACCTTCAAGGGGTTCCAGATGAGATAATGTGCAGAGCCTTTCCAACCACCCTCAAAGGGCCCGCGCGAGTATGGTTTAGTAAGATACCCCCCAATTCAGTAAGTTCCTTTGAAAAGTTAAGCAAGTTGTTTGTTAACAACTTTATTGAGGGACAAAGACATAAACGTTCCTCGTCCAGCCTGTTGACCATAGAACAAGGAGAGAATGAAAGTATGCAGTCCTTTATCACCCGTTTCAACCGAGAAGCTCTGACAGTGGATGATAAGTTGCTACTAGCGGCATTCCATAATGGGGTTAATTCTGATCTCTTCATCCACAAACTTTATGAAAAAGAGCCTCAGCCTATGGCAGAACTCGTCCATTCGGCTCAGAACTTCATGAATGCAGAAGATGCGATCATAGCCAAGAAAAGGAATAGAGCTGAAAGAACGGAGGCGAATCCTATACGCCATGCCGAGCAAGGACCTCATCCAAAAAAGGGACGAGCGGAAGAAAAGAAAGACCGAGACAATAAGAAAGCAAGCCCTTTAGCACGAAATCAGCAGTACACGCCATTGAACGTCCTACTTGAGCAAGTTCTCATGCAAATCAAGGACAATCCTTCTTTAAAGTGGCCAGAGAAAATGAATGGGGGGTCCCAATAAGCGCAATCGGAATAAGTATTGTCGCTTCCATAGAGATCATAGGCATGATACTAATGAGTGTTTTGACCTCAAGCAGCAGATTGAAAATCTCATTAGACAAGGGAAATTGAGGAATTTCCTTGGACAAGACTATAAGGATGAGAAGCTGAAGGCGAAGGTAGAGGAGTTGTCACGACCTCCACTTGGAGAAATCAGAATGATTGTTGGGGGAGGTTCAACAGGTCAGTCGTCCAGGTCAAGAAAGACGTACCTGAAGGTAGTGCAGAACGTCCAACTTTCAGGACGATCTCCCAAAACGAGGACTCCGGACGAGTAGGCCATCACTTTCACGAACGAGAATGCCTCAAGGATACATCATCCTCATGACGATGCCATCATTATCACCTTGCTTATTGCTGACTATTCAACTAGAAGGGTGTTGGTGGATAATGAGAGCTCGGTGGATATCTTGTATTACCCTGCCTTTCAGCAAATGAACCTCAGACGAGATTAACTTCGTCCAGTGCATTCACCCTTGGTTGGTTTTGGTGGATTGAAAGTGCAACCTATTAGTACTATCACGTTACCTGTGGTAGTAGGGGCACATCCACAACAAGTAACAAGAAATGTAAATTTCCTCGTAGTTGATTGTTCGTCGTCCTACAATGCTATAATTGGGAGGCCAACCCTGAATATTTGGAAGGCAGTTACATCCACTTATCATTTGTCAGTTAAGTTTCCTACTAAGTATGGGGTAGGAGAAGTGCAAGGAGATCAACTAGCAACTAGAAAGTGTTATTTAGCCATGCTGGCCATGGACGAACAGACCTAGATGATGAACATTAAGGAAAGAAGAATCGTGGCAGAGCCCACCGAAGCATTGGAAGACATTCCCTTGGAAGAGGATGATCCCGGAAAAAGTACCAGAATAGGGGCAGATTTGGAAGGGAAGATTAAGAAAGGTCTCATTCGTTTCCTAAGGGAAAATATTGACGTGTTTGCTTGGAGTCATGAGGATATGCCGAGTATATACCCAAGTGTCATTACCCACCGTCTGAATGTATATCCTTCCTCCAAGCCTATGCGACAGAAAAAGTGGGTGTTTGCTCCGGAGAGAGACAATGCTATTAAAGAAGAAGTATAGAAGTTGACCCTAGCGAAGTTCATTCGAGAAGTTTATTATCCAGACTGGCTGGCCAATGTGGTAATGGTCAATAAGGCAAATGGAAAATGGAGAATGTGTGTGGATTTCACCGATTTATACAAGGCCTTCCCTAAAGACAGTTATCCATTGCCCTGCATCGACTAGTTGGTGGATTTTACAGCAAGTCACAGGCTACTTAGCTTTATGGACGCTTTCTCTAGGTACAATCAGATAAGGATGGACGAGATAGATCAAGAAAAGACATCATTTATCACCAGTCAGGGCTTATTTTTTTATAAGATGATGCCTTTTGGGTTGAAGAAAGCAGGGGCAACATATCAAAGGTTGGTTAACCACATGTTTCGTCCACAAATTGGGCAAAATGTAGAAGTCTATGAAGACAATATGCTGGTAAAGAGTCAGGATGAGGAAATTCATCTGGACGACCTACAGGAAACATTTGATACATTCCGGCATTACAACATGAAGTTGAATCCCAGCAAGTGTGCTTTCAGAGTATCATCAGGAAAATTCCTAGGCTTTATGGTTTCACACAGGGGAATTGAAGCAAATCCTGATAAAATTCAAGCAATACTGAATATAAAGCCTCCGCAAAATGTTAAAGAAGTCCAGTCACTCACCGAACGAGTAGCAGCCCTCAACAGGTTTGTTTCTAAAGCCACTGATAAATGTTTACCATTTTTCAGGGTTCTTAAAAAGGCATTTGAATGGATGGACAACTGCCAGAGAGCTTTCGAAGATCTGAAAGAATACCTTACAACTGCCCCGCTGTTAAGTCTATCCATGTTGGGAGAAGAGTTATATCTGTATTTGGCTGTCACCCCGCATGCTGTAAACTCAGCATTAGTTAAAGAAGAGGGAAGAGTGCAGAAACCGGTCTATTACACCAGTCGAGCACTTAGAGGAGCGGAAGCACGATACCCACAGATAGAGAAGTTAGCTTTTGCATTGATCACAGCATCTAGGAAATTGAGGCACTACTTCCAAGCTCATGTCATCAACGTCATGATGGACCACCCGCTGAAGAAAGCAATAAACAAGTAAGAAGCTGCGGGACGGTTGATCCAGTGGGCTGTCGAGCTCAGTGAGTTTGACATTAAGTACCTGCCGAGGCATGCAATAAAAACTCAAACTCTGACAGATTTTATCGCAGAGTTTACTCCGAGTCACAATGATTTATAAGTGGTGGAAGACAAAAAATGGATCATTCATGTGGATGACTCGTCTACACAGCATGCAGGAGGAATAGGAGTTGTGTTGCAATCCCCAGAGGGAGATAAGTTGACGTACAAGGTACGTCTACAATACCAAACAACCAATAATGAAATTGAGTACGAAGCCCTTCTCAAGGGACTGGAGCTGGCCAAGTCCATAGAGGCTAAATCAATACTCATTCTAGGAGATTCTCAGTTAGTCATGGGTTAAGTAAATGGGATGTGTGAAGCCAAGGAATAGCGAATGAAGAAATATCTCGAAAAAGTACTGCAATTAGTGAAGAAATTCAAAGAAACTAACTTTGTTCAAATCCTGAGGGAAGAGAACATGGAAGCGGACGCCTTAACAAAGGAAGCCTCAGTAAATCAACCCATGGACAAGTTTGATGAAGTTCAATATATTCCAAGTATAGACATCCCAGAAGTACTGCAGGTACAGAATGAAGGAAATTGGATGACCCCAATAATATCGTATTTGAAATACGGAAATCTCCCGGAAGGGAAGGACGAGGCCAGGAGACTTAAAGTCCGGTCAACCAGATATGTCCTTCTAAATGATGTACTATATAAGAGAGGTTTTTCACAACCTTATCTCAGGTGTTTGTCACCGAACGAGACAAATTATGTGTTGAGGGAAGTTCACGAAGGAGCTTGCGGGAACCACTCAAGAGCCAGATCACTTATCCACAAGGTCGTCCGTGCAGGATATTATTGGCCAACCATCCAGGCAGACGCTAAGGCTTATGTCAAAGTTTGTGATCAGTGTCAGCGATTCAGTAATATCCCCAGACAGCCGTCAGAGTACCTCACCCCCATGATAGCCTCATGGCCATTTGCTTAATGGGGTTTAGATATCTTGGGTCCTTTTTCAATTGGAACCAAGCAGATGAAGTTCTTGGTGGTAGGGATAGAATATTTCACTAAGTGGGTAGAAGCAGAACCCTTGGCAAGCATCACACAACAGAATGTAAAGAACTTCGTCTAGAAAAATATTGTGTGTAGGTTTGGGGTGCCCCGAGTGCTAGTGTCCGACAATGGACGACAATTTGACAATGCACTTTTTAAAGATTTTTGTGAACACTTTGGAATTCAAAATCATTATTCTTCACCAGCTCACCCTCAAGCAAACGGTCAACCTGAAGTTGCAAACCGATCCTTGTTAAAAATCATCAAGACTCGTCTTAAGGGGGCGAAGGGAGTATGGCTGAATGAGCTGCCGGGTGTGTTATAGGCGTACAGGATGACTGTCAGAACCCCTACAGGGGAAACCCCTTTCAAGCTAGCCTATGAAAGCGAGGCAGTTATACCTGCAAAGGTGCACATGGCCAACCACAGGGTGACGATGTATCAAGATAAGGATAATGAGGAACAACTCCGTTTGAACCTCAATCTCATAGACGAGGTAAGGACAGACACAGAGGAAAGAACGGCAATGTACAAAAACCTCATGGCTAGGCAACATGATGCGATGGTGAAGCCAAGACGATTCAACATTGGAGACCTCGTCTTGAAGAAAGTTTCTTTGGCAACCAAGAACCCAGCTCATGGGAAATTAAGGCCTAATTAGGAAGGACCTTACAGAATTATCAACTGTAAGAGGCAAGGGTCCTACTACTTGGAAGCCCTAGACGGGAGAAAATTAAAGCATCCTTGGAATGTTGAACACCTGAGGAGGTATTATTAGTAAAATGCCAGCCTGAATGAGAGTTCTCCTGGACGAGCATGTTTATCCTTATAAGAAGCTTGTTTATCTACATATTTTTAGTTTATTTCATAGTATTATCTTGTTGTTATTATGGTGTGATTATGGACAAGGTTATGGATTTACTTGTATTTATTTAACTCCTTAGAAGGCACTAACTCATGAGCATGTGCCCCATTTGTGAACAATATTTATGTTATGTACATAATGTTGTGTGAATCTCTAATTTTCATGTTACTTTTGTTCAAATCAGCCAATAAAAAAAATAAAATAAAAGAGGGCTAAAAAGCCCATGAACGAGAAAATTCTCTAGACCCGGAGATGTAACGTCAGTAAGCTCTCCAGAACAAGGCATCCTCATCCAAGAAAATGATGAGGTAAAAACTTTCCATGGATAAAACTAAATGATGTTTTGTCCAGCCCATGGACGAGTAAATGCTCCACACGTCCAACCCATGGACGAGGAAATGCATAAGCGAGTTCAAACTTGCTAATTAAGACGCGTCCAACCCATGGACGAGGAAATGCATAAGTAAGTTCAAACTTGCTAATTAAGACACCAAAACAATCCAACTTATGGACAAGTTAAAGGTGTTCACTTAATCATGAAAATCAACAAGTTTAAGGACGAGTAATGTAGAATCACCATTTCATCACGATTTCACGGAGACGAGTTGGAATTGTGAATTTTAAAGTATGATGAAAGCATATGCGTGTGTGTTTTTAAATAAGAAAAAATTACTTCTGTGGATGAGCATGAACTTAAAAATATTTAATAGATGAAAGAACTCTCGTTCATACAATAACATGAAAAGTAGATCAAATTATTTAAGGGCGGGCTACTAACGTCCAAACACCCTGATGAAGATTTGTTCAAAATCTCGTTCTAAAACCATGGATGAGATTAGAGTACTTATATTACATTTTTATTTTCTAAAAAAAAAAAGAGAAAGAAAGGAAGAAAAAATTTAAACATATAAAATCTCGTCTTTAGGTGGGAGGGGCATCGTCCTTAACATCTGCAGGAGGAGGAAGGGTGCTAGCGTCGTCCTCAATATTCACGTCCTCTGAACTTGTTTGGAGGAGAGAGCTTGTAGCAGCACCAAGGTTGAGCTTTATAGCGCTGAAGTCAAGGTTAGGGAAATTCTCAGCAGCGTCTAGCCTGAAGTCCTCAAACCCAGCTGCATAGTTCATGTCCAGCAGATCAGTAAACTGCTTGGACGCTTGAAACTATACAACTGCGTCTCCCTTAGCCTTTTCAAGAAAGGCACTCAGTTTTCAAGAAAGGCACTCAGTTCATTGTTCCTCTTCTGAAGATGGTCAAAACGAGTATCCTTTTCAAGGACGTCCGTCTTGAGCTCTTCATTGAGGTTCCGTAGCTCCTTTGCCTCTTTTTTGGCCTTAGCAGCCACTTCAGCCCACACCTTGCTCTCCTCCTTCACCTCATTTATCCTCTTCTGTAGTAGGATCCTCGTCTTGTCTAGTTCAGTTGCCTGCCTGGATGCAGCAATAAACTTGGACATTGCCTACACATCAGAATTTTGTTAAGTATATGTCTGCGTCATTGGTTAAGGACAAGATATATTTATATAAAAAAAAAAAAATTTTTAAAAAAGGAGAGAAAAAAACTTACTTTGAAAAGATTATGAACACCAGAGTGCTCAAAGTCTTTCAAAGACATATTGTAGCAGGCAGACACATCCACGTCCGTCACCGTCGTCATGAATCTCTCCCAGGCCAGGTCCTCATTTCCCAAGAGGTGCTAAGGAACTTCTTTGGAAGGGAGAGACGATGTGGGTGCATGGACTATGGACGAAACTTTCTTGGACGGAGGATCCTTGGGCTCTGAATCAAGAGTGAGGATCTGCACTAGAGACCCTTGATTAGGGACGGGAGGAGGAGATTTGACGTCTTGAGGCTTGGTTGACTTATGTTTTTTCTCCCTACCACGACTACTTGGGAGGTCACCCAAGTCAACTCTCGATGATATATTCTTTCGTTTTTCGCTTGTGGGAGGACGAGATTGGGATTGCACCCCCTGTTTCACTGCCTTGTCCACAACCTCTTTGCCTTTATTTTCTTTCATCGTCGCCATTCCTAAAGGGAAAGACGTCAATTTCAAAAATAATGAAATAATAATAATAATAATAATAATAATAAAAGAAAAGAAAAGAAAAGAATAACTCACGTCTATGGGTAGTAATCTCGTGTGCAAGAGCTTCAGCAGAGAGTTCAGGGCCTAAACCCCAGGTAGCAAGACGCTGAAGACTTACTAAAGAGTGAAACGTCCTGTCAATGTATAGACAAGCCTTTTGGATACGTTCAACGTAAAATCTATCCAAGTGAAGTCGTCTAGCACCTGAAACAAAAAGAAGGACGAAGAAGCAAGAGTTAGGATTTTTAAATTACAAATAAAAATGAAGATTAAATAGTAAGGTTGGGACGAGCATACCTTCAGGACGAAGGTTCCCTAATTCCCTAGTGTATGGAGGAAATGGGTCCCTATCAACCTCAATGGAGCGTCCAGCCCAGAAACCTAAGACGAAGAAGAACTCCATCTTCCAGTTCCTATCTAAGGTGACTAAGGATTTGATTAGTCTATAATCTCTCCCTTTGGCTGTAAATTGATAGAAGCCAAGGGATTGGTTAATTTCGGAGGGCTTGTAGCAGTAGAGGAACTCGTCCACGGTAAGAGGACAGTTCCCTTCAAACACCTCCCTCCACAAAACTTGCATAGAGACAACTAATCTCCATGCATTGGGATTAAACCATGGTTTTAAAAACCGAAACGGACAAAGAACCGGAAAAGAGGCTGATTATCGGTTTTATGGTCCGACCGGGGTCGGACCGATGGTCAAACCGATGATGTCATAATTAATATAATTTAAATATTTAAATAATTTTTATATGAATTTTGAATTTTAATAACTTATTTTAAGAAAATATAAAATATAGAATTTTTTTTTCTTTTTTTGCATACTACGTTTTTTTTTGGTCAATAATTATTGACAAAAAAAAAAGAATAATCTATTATTAAGGTTTCATATATTTATTTTTATAAATAATAGTTTAACTTTACCTATTTATCTTTTCAAAAATAATAAAAAATAAAAAAATCTCCCAAAGTCAAATGATTAGACAACCCACTGACATATCTATCTACTTTCCCACCCACCAACTCACTCCCAGCCACATACGTATACCCGTCTTTAAGAATTTTTTTTTTCCCCTCATAAATCTACCACCCCACACGGTTTACTATCAAAAGATTCAAAAGTTTTATTTTCTCAGTTCTCACTTCTCAGTGTTTTGTGTTTTGTCTTTTGTCCTCCAGGCAGTACCTCCATCCGTCCCCCTCTCTCTGTAAGTTAGACAAAATTCTCTCATTCACTGTCTCACCGAAGAGCCGTGGATACCTCATACCAGTCCAAAAGGCTGGTTTCAACACCAAGCATGAGCATTCAGTAATTTTCTCACTCTCTCAAGCCTAGCAGATCTGAGAAAAAAGAAGATTTTTTGAGCAAAAAATCTGTCCTTACCCACTTATACCCGCAGATCTGAGAAAAAAAAAAGATTTTTCTGCAAAATAAAGCTCCATTTCAGATCTCTTTCATCAATTCTGTAAAACCGGTTTAACCTTTCCGGTTTCCAGTTTTCCCGGTTGAACCAACGGTTACCGGTTAAATCCGGTTTTTCTTCTATTTTCGGTTTTTAAGTATAACCGAACCGGATTACTGTTCGGTTCCCGGTTGAACCGGTCGAACCGGCCGGTCCGGTCCGATTTTTAAAACTATGGATTAAACTGACAAACTCCTAAACCTAACCTACTTAACAACTCCCTAGCAAAACTGTTTAAAGGTAATCTAAGCCCTCCTAAAAGATAAGCCTCATAAATACCTATCCCAAAACGAGGCTGATAACACCACTTTCCACGGATGGCTAACCTAGGGTTAAGCTTGTCTGGGATTTGATACCATGTTTTAAGTAACTCTATCTTTCTATCGTCCGTCTTCGAATCTACACCTATAGCACAACTATATACAACCTCCTCTTCCTCGTCCTGAACTTTGGACGAGGGCACACTTGTGCCGGCCATGGATCCGGACTCAGACCTTGTCTTGAGCCCTTCCTGGAGAACCTCTAAAGGAACCCCAGGAACACCAGACGTATACTCGTCCGTAGTGTTTCCTTCACTACTACTACCACTACCACTACCATTACTGTTGCTATCACTAGAACCACTAAAGCTACTAGGATCAGTATACTCGTCTATAGCCTTATCTACACTGTCGCTAGACGAGGAAAGAACAATCTCAGACATTTTTATGGAAAGCTTAAAAGAAAACTAAGGACGAAGATAAGAAAAAACCTGGATCTAGGACGAAGGAAAAGCTATGGACACAGGAAACTTCTAGACAAGGATCTAAGACGAGAATAGATGAGGAAGGAAATTTTAGAAATGAAGAGGGTAACGCAGGAAATCAACTATTTATAGGTAATGGGCCCTGACATCTGAAGCGATACAACAAATGAATGGGAGACACGTGGCATGTTTCTCGGTTGGGTAAATTGACGTGATTTCCCACCAATAAGACCATGACAAGTGGCACCAATTCATTGGCGAACGTCAAGAAGAAGTCACATTTCTTTGAACGACCCATGGACAAGGGGGCAACTGATGATACTGGAAAAAGTTCAACTCCAGACTCATCCATAATGGGTCGTCTTGGTCAATGAAAGCAGCCCATGAAATTCAAACGAGTAAAATCTCGTCCATGAGCAAAACAGGTAGGACGAGATTAGAGATAATCTCGTCCTGAGCAGATAGTGCACAACCAACACTACTGTTTTGACATGGGCATTACGCCCCCATTCCGGAATTGACGAAATTGATGTGAACCGTTGCCAACGACGGTTAGATAAATCAGGCCAAGCGATACGATGTCAAAAACAGTTATAACAGTTATTTCTGGAACCCTTGACAATAGGAGAAGTTACAAGAAGGGAGATAATCGTTCCGTGGGTGTGCTATAAAAGCATTGATTTACAAGAAGGTAGACATTCAGACACTTCCTTTACATTTGGAACCACAAAAAATACTAACTTAGCCATCGGAGGATTCTTGGTCGGCCTCTACCGGTCTCCTTTGACTTTACTGTTTGCCTTTTCAGGATTTACCGACAATCCTTAGATCGATAACACTGAAGATTGTTCAACCCACTGATAAGCGAAGCATCATTAGTGTACATAAAACTACATGTAGTAGTTGTGAGTAGAACGACTTGTAGTTTAGTAATATACATAGTTGGTTAGTTTGTTAATTGTAGATAACACGTGTATAGCAGCTATAGGTTGTATAGTTAGTTAGTTTTTTTGTTACTCTTTCCCACCTTTGTATCTGTTATATAAGGAACAGAGAAAGCTAATTATCAATATAGAAATTTATTCCTTCAATCTCTGCTTCTTGCTCTTCATCTCTTTCCTTGTGTTCTGAACATTCCACCATTGTAGAAGCTTAGGTTTGTGAATGATTTTCAACAATTTTCAAAAGCTTTACAGAATAAATTGATACAATCAAGTAGAATAGATATCAAACTAAATTCAAAGAATAAGAACCAAAATATTAGTTTGTTCTAATGAATGATTAAGCCTAGCATTTTTCCCAAGGAAACACCCTCCCCAAGTGCTGTCCCACCCTATTGAATCAATGGAGAACTCAACGGTGGCAAAGCTGATCAATGAAACAAGGCAATGGAATGAAGAATTGATTGATGGAGTCTTTGCATGTGATGAAGCTGCCATGATAAAAAAAATACCGCTGGGAAAGGTCACTAAAGAGGATGTATTGATATAGCCCCACTCTCATGATGGAAGGTACACATGTAAGTCAGGATATAGATTTTTGAAGGCAGAATCCGAGCTACAATTTGCCCAGCAGCACACACTTTCGAATTCAAAACTTTGGAATGGCTTGTGGTCTCTTCATGTGCCAAACAAAGTTAAGAATTTGATGTGGTGTGCTTGTCGTAATGCTATGCCAACAAAAGCGAACCTGGTGCGAAGGACAATCATTGATGACCCTCTTTGTGACCGCTGCCATGAAGCTCATGAAACTGCTCTGCATGCCATCTGGATGTGTAAGGAAGTCGACTTTATCTGGGCTGATCCTGAGTTGTGGTCTTGTCGGAGGGAGGTACATTTTCTTTGCTTCAAAGAGTTACTATCCTAGATGATTGAGTAGCAAAACAATGCCGAACTCTTTGCCATGACTACGTGGATGATTTGGAAACAAAGAAGTCAGGTCTGACTTAACGAAGCAGCTTGCAACGTCGACCAAATCGCCCAACAGTCCAAGGAGATGCTAGCTGAATTTTAGGCCTGCCAAACCATTTCAACAACTTCCCTGTCAGAGAGGCAAACACGAAATAGGCAGCGTTGGAGAGCTCCATCGACGAACATGGCAAAAATTAATTTTGATGGGGCAGTCTTTTCTGGTGAGAACAAGTCAAGCATCAGCATCGTTAGACATAGCAATATGGGTCAAAAAATTTTGACTCGACTCGAAAAATACCTTACCCGAACCCCATTTTTTTGACCCGAAGTAAAAACATGTTGACTCGTGACCCGACCCGACTCGGATAACCCATGACCCGACCAGTTAAAAAAAATTCGCTAAAAAAATATTCAAATTACGTCCTAATACTAGGTGCATAAAGCACAAAGTACCAAAACTAATAATCAATATATTGTAGATATAAAGTTATAAAAAAATTAAAACTATTGTCAAGACATGACATGAGAGAATGACTATTAGATTCATCAAAAACAATAAGAGCTAGCTTTAGTACTTGCCAATTACCATGAGACAAGACAACACGTTACACAAGGGCCAAGGCTGTCAAGAGTCAAGACAACCATTAAAAAAAAAAAAAAAAAAAATATATATATATATATATATATATATATATATATATCATTCAGTTGAGCTGTAGTCCATTGTCCAAAGCCAAAGGCATAAACAAATGAACAATGCACAAACGGCAAACCTGAAAGTTGAGTCAAACCAAACCACAAAGCTTCCTTTCCCAATTCCTCTACTCTTTCTCTTGCGCCTCCGGCCTTTGCCCTTCTTCACACTTTTTTAGTTTCACACAAAGCAGTCAAAGCTTGCGCCTCAGCCCTTCTCCAATGCTCTGCAACCTTTGCTTTCTCACTTCTCTCAATTCTCTGTCTCTCACCACCCATAGGCCACACAGCCTCTCTCGCCACCTGCTAACCCATTTAGTCTCTACTACTTTCAACTTGCAATTAATTTGGTCCCTACTATTAACTCACTAACAGAAAATGTTTACATAGCAAACGGTGTGCACAGTTGGCATATTTAATGCTGATGTGGCAAATAAAATAATCAAAATAATATTTAATAAATATTTTTAAAAGCCAATCATTATTTAATTTGAAAAAAAAACTAATTTTTATTTTTATTTCGCAATTTTAAAAAAGAAAAAAAAATTTCCATCCCAAATTTTCTCGACAGTTAGACACAAAAACACTTTCTTAATTTTCTATCTTAAATCATTGAATTCACAAAACGTTCAACAACATCTCTCCTCTATACAATTGAGAAATATCCAGATCATAAATAACCAATAAGAACATGAAATTTTAGAACACAAAAAGATTTAGCAAATTTTCTCAATAACCAAACAGAAACAAAAAAAGAAAAGAAAGAAAGAACAAACCCAGAATGAGTCAAGTTGGTGTCTTTGTGTTGAGTCCAATCCAATGGCTTTGATGGGGACAAATCTCAAATTGTGAGGGTGGCCAAATTTCTAAACAAAACCAAAATCAAAACCCCAAAAACCCAATTCAAAACACCAAACCCACGGCAAGGCAAATCAGCAACAATGGCCATAAGGCAGAGCTTCAGTTGATGGCACAGCATGGCTGGCAGCAACCGGACGCAACACTAGTGAATTCAATCGGAAAACCTATAACCCAATTTCCAAATCACAAGCTTTTTCTATCTCTCTTAATTTGGTAAACTAAGGAGACATGTGGGTTCAAGATTAACAAACTAGGGTTGGTTTGGTGATTTAAGAAGTGTGGGTTGTTGGCTATAGTTTTGGTTGTTTTCATTTGTGATAGGGATAAGCAATGGGTTTAATATGTTATGATTTATGAATGTTGTGGTGTGGCGTAAGAAATGAGTGTTTGTGTTGATGTATTGACTGATTGTGTATATCGATTTCTTTTGTCGATCTAAAATCAAATTTGATATTTGTATTTTTGTGTTTGGTTGTTGAGAAAGTGCTTGAAAATGTATAGAAAATCTTAGATTTTTTATTAATATTTAAAATTATAAATTGAAATTTAATGCTGATGTGAAATTTTTATAGTTATTTTATTTTCCACTTTAATATTAAATGTGTCAACTATGCACACCGTTTGCCATATAAGTATTTTTCGTTAGTGAGTTAATGGTAGGAACTAAATTGACTGCAAATTGAAAATAGTAGGAACCAAATTAACTGCTATCAAAATGTAGGAACTAAATTGAGTGTGACCCTAAAATGTAAGGACCAAAATGGTGTTTCCACGAAAAATAAAAGAGAAAGAGAGAGAGAGAGAGAGAGTAACACTATCTATTATTTAAAAAATGTGTAACTTTAATTTTAGATATAATTTGAATATATATATATATATATATATGTATGGATAATTGTAATTATTTTTTTTATCGTAAGGTAGACTTATGCACGAATTATCCATATGCTGATAGAGTAGTTGAGGAAGTAAATTATAAATTTTAAAAAAAAAAAAAAAAAAAATTGCTATATGCAGTTTGCAGTCGAGCCCAATTTGGTGCCACTTTTATGTCAACGAATCCAAATTGCCTGGCCACTCCATATATTATAAATCTCTCCAAATCTTACCTATCAATCTCTTTCTTTCGCAAATCTCAAACCTGTACTTCCGAATCAGAAACAATCCCATTCCCATCATAAGAATTTCAATTCAGGAAAAAAGTAACAAACAAAAAATGGAAGACACCAACAACAATCAGAGCATGATATCGCGAGAGAAGCTGGACCAAGCCGCCAGCTGGGTGAGCTCCACCGTCGTCTCCGCCTTCTTCTCTTCCCTCGAGCGCTTTTCCTGTGTCAACGTCGCCACCAGCGACCCCGAAGACGAAGAAGAAAACGACACCAATCTACCCCAAAACGACACCCGAACCCACCTCCAAAACGGCACCGTCAATGTCAATGTCCAACAACCAAACGACGTCACCAAGCTCCCCGTCTGATTCATTCTCATCCATCTTCTTCGGTATTCAATTCCCGCGTGCTTATGTAAAAATGTTTTGGGTTTTTTTTTTTTTTTTTGTTGGTTGAATCAAATTATAAGAGCTTGAAATAGATAATTTGTGCCTGAAAATATATCCATATGAATGTGTTCTTGTGTGGATAATTGAAATTTAGCTTACTTTCTGTGCATTTAATCCAATGATATAGAAAATTTTATGCTTTTTAAGCTCATTGATTATTGGGGTTTTTTTTTTTTTGGTTTTTTTTTTTTATTCATAATTGTACATGGTTAATGTTTGTTTAACAAATTAGGAAGCAAATCCCTAATTTTAGTGAAAAGCTTAGTCTTTTAAATGTTTGATTATGAAAGTTTAGGGTTTTGCTTTTTATGTATTGGTGGTTTGTTTGGCTGGCATTGGCAGCATGGTTTGGAGCTCTCAAATTGAGATCAAATGGGATTCAAGGCTTCAGTTCATATTTTTTATTCAAAACCCATTTTCATGGTGCCAAAAAGATTCAATTTTTAAGCTCCTATTGCTTGCTGTAGGCACCAGATTTGTTAAACGGGGCACTGCTGTTAAATTAGATGATTTATATTTGTGGGTCTAGAATTTTTTGACTAAGGCTTTGTTGTTGTTGTTGTATATTTGTGGGTCTAGAATTGTGCTTTACTTTTGAGGTTCTAATATTGGTTTGGACTTGTTATTGTAGAATACCTATTAAGTTAAAAGGGATTGTTTGGGAAAGTTTAACAAGACTTCTATAACACTAGCCATGCTAAATGGTGTTGAAAGCTGGGCTATAAAATATTTTATGTGCATGAAAAGAGCATAAATAAAATGAGAATGTTAAGATAGATGAGTGTAAATAGAAGGAAAGATCATTCAAAATGAAGAAACTCAATTAAAAATGGGGGTGACTCTCATTAATGAAAAAATGAAGGGGGGGGGGGGTTTATTTGAGATGGTTTGGTCATGTGCAAAGCAATTAACACAGTGCACTGGTGAAGAAAAATGATTTATATAAGTCAAGAGAACGAAAGAAGTAGAGGAAGACAAAAAATGACGTGCTATTTAAGGAGGTGATATATAGTATGATTTTGGATAGGATAGAATGACGGAAAAGAATATATGTGAATGACTCCAATTAGTTTATTGATACTGTTGCACTGGGTATGGTTGTTTGCCTAGAGTTTCTCTCTCTCTCCTTCTTTCCCCCCACCCCTTTTTCTTTGTTGAGAAACATGTTTGCTTTTGTACTTTGTGTGGAACCCATATGAAGTTCCTCTTAGTGCCTTGATGGGGAGTCGGTTGACCACCTTTTTCTTCATTGTCCTGTTACCCATTCCCTATGGACTTTTATGCTACAAGCCTTTGGTATTCATTGGGTTATGCCAGGATTGGTGGCGGGTTTGTTATCTTGTTGGCATCAGTGGCTTGGGAAGCATAATTCGGACATTTGGAACTTGGTTCCAAGGTGCTTAATGTGGATTGTGTGGTTGGAACGAAATCGTCGATCCTTTGAGGACAAAGAGAAGGTGTTGGATGAGTTAAAGGTTTTATGCCATCGTAGTCTTTTGGAGTGATCTCGTTGTTGGGGTTTTATTGATTGTTCTTCTTCTAAGTTTTTGTCCCCCCTTAGCTTATTTTCCTGACTACCCTCTGTTTGTTGTGCTGTTTGTTTCTTTTATTTCTTGTTGTTCATCATCATGAACTTCTTGTTTTCTCATTTTTCTCTCATTTATAATAGATTTCTGATTACCTATTAAAAAAAAAGAATGCAATCCTTCATCCAAAATGAGATAAGTGTTTTGATGCTTAGTAAGACTTTTATGTACATATATCTCTGATTTGGAGTTGATTATATTAAGTTTTTTTATATAAAAAGTAATGGGATTAATTTTTCCTAGTTTATATGATGTCAGAGGACAGGAATGCTTACATAATCTGTAAGTGTCACTACACGTCATCCTTCACACGAATGACTAGTATCACTAATATTCTTATTCTTCTTTAATGTATGGTGGTAGCAACCACTTGTCTATTTAGTTCAGCTTTCACATTTGTCCTAGCAGATGTCAAAAGTTCCGTGTTCAACTTGCTGTCGGTGTAACAGTGTAACTGCAACTTAAAACTTATGCATTGATTAGGAGGCTCCAGACCCTGTCTTTTTGTTTCTGAAAGAGAAAAGTAAAATAATAAAAAAATCAGTACAGAAAAGAAAACAATTTAGGCTAATTAAGGGTGATAACATTCAATAGGTAACTCTTATTAGGATTGCCATTTGATAATTTTTTCATGAATTAATTTGTTCTTCTAATGACACCTAAAACTTTATAGGATAGTTACATCAGCTCAAGACTCTTCCAGAAAGCAAAATGTTCTTCTTGAAATATTTCTTTGGAAAAGGCAAGAAAAAAGTGCTGCTTTTGAGAAACAGTATCATGCTAATCTTTTAGTGAATTGCAGAGAATCTGCTACTTGGTGCAGTAGTTTCTAGTAAAAACTTGATTGAATCTGGTGACAGTGAGAGTTGCTTGTACTTGATGTTCATATCAAATTCCTTCTTAGTTTATTATAATAGTAGTATGAAATAACATAAAAATTTTCAATCACACTCTTAGATAACACAAGTTGATATCAAGGACAAATTTACTTTCTAACTGCTCTGTATAAGAAGCTTTGCTTGAGAACACCTCTGGTGATTTGTTATTCATCTTTTACTCCCTTCTTATATTATGATCAGTAAGTAAAGAACTTTACTAATAGAGAAAGCATGCCAGAAAATCTTTCCTTTCAGAGAATTTATAGAAAACTAATCAAGAGGAAAATATATATATGCATCTATTTATTTACAAGGTGAAGAAGTTTCAATTTGCATTGCCATATTTAAAATTTTACAGCAAGTGCATGATTCTCATCTCTCCCTCTCTCTCATGTTCATCTATATATTCTACTGCTTGCTCCATAATGTATTTGCTACCTTTTGTTAGTCTGAAAGTACACACACTATAAACAGGGACATGCATGGGTGTTTAACTTTACCAGCATTGTTAATCTTCATGCTCCTTCCAACAAAGCAGCATGACTATGCAACGTCTGATTATGTAGAACTTTGTTTTCTTCTCCTTCAAAGTTCTCGCCTTTGGTACTCTAACCTTGGTTTGCCTTTGTGGGTAAGAAGTAGACAATTCCATTACCTTTGACTTTTCTTCTTGGTTTCTTCTGCTAAACCAAATTGAACTTCTACTGTCTCAGATTTTCCGGATTGTCTTCTATGTAGAAATCTTTTTATAGCACATGTAGGAATCTTTCACAGTACAGGAGTTACTATGGTTTGTTTCAGTTTTTCTTAGACGTCAGTAAATAATTGGTTTGTTCTGGCAAATGGCAATCCCAGAGCAGAACTCATTTTCTGCTTCTAAATGCTGTCCTTTTACTTACGTGGCTTATTATCCGGAATTTAAGCTCAACTGTCTCCTGAACAAACTAATTTGATTTATCTTTCCAGTATTTATTGCTAAAAAAAATTGACCGCTTAAACTTCTAGTTATGTTTGGTTAGGGTAAAAAGAGAGAGGACAGAAAAGGGGAGGAAAAATAAGAGTTTTTCATTGTTTGGTTGATGAGAGGAAGTGGAGGGGGAAGGAAAATGGGGTGGGTGATTCTTCACCTGGGCCCACAAACTTCAATCCCCCCAAATTGGAGAGAAAAGTGGTGTGAAAATGTGAACAAGAAATGGATTTATTATTTTGCTTTTTGAAACCCATTTGACCAAACATAGAAGGTGATAAGAAATTAAAATTTTTTCTATCCTTTTACTTTTTTTATTCTCTTATTTTTTCCATCTACCAAACACAAAAGGTAGGAATATTAGGAATTGTTCTAATGTAGCTTCCTTAAAAAGAGAAATTAATTAAGAACTTGCATTAGAATGACCTAAATTAGAGATTGGGAGGGGATGGCTTTTCCACTCTTGTTTTTACTTTTTACAACTGCTCCACAAAGTTTGTCTAGAGAAATTTGTGGAATTGAACTTCAAAATCTATGTTCCTAATCCTATAGCCTAGGAGCGTATCAATTGGCTTTTAGAACTCTGTTCTTGATTCTTCAATTTTTTTTTGGCTGAATTGTTCTAGAGTCATTTATAGGTTGAAGGTGTTTGTTCTCTGATGCATTACTATTTCACGAATGCTGCTAGTGCTAGTGCTAACTGTTAACACTATTCTAGAGTTCATAGAACTCTTTCCCCTGTTAAAATTTGGAAATTTTAAGAAGAGGATATCATCGTAATTGTTACAAATCCTGTACTAGGATTGTATATAGTAATTTTTAGTTTTTGGCTTTTACGGTTTTACCTCTCCTTGAACAAGCTTCTCTTCTTTGTTAGGCTAACTGGCTAAATGTTCATTTAGTTTAAATAAGTCTGTGAAGTGTGAACTATTAAGCATATTGAATCAACTCCATTTGGTTAGCTATGACTATTTTTTAACATTAACTAAATTAGCATAAGCCATTATAGCCAAATAGCATGTACATTATATAGTCAAGGTGAACTAGTATATACACTTTTTCCTTCGAGAGTGTGATGTTAGTTCAAATTATTGACTATTATTGTCTTTGATCATCTAAAATCATTGGTATCCTAGGTGGTGGTGTTGTCAAATTATGACTTAGCTCACCTAAATGTTTGTAGCTCTTCATCACCGTTTAAGCTTTTCAGGCATTGATTCTTTAACAAGTAGAAGAGTTATTATAGTTACACTCAAATAAGGTAGCCACAACTAGTTGCCCGTCCACCCTCTATCCCAAATTTGGGAGTGTTGTTTATGACTTATGAGGGAAAATAAATAAATAAATAAAGGAATGAAAATGGAATGGATTTAATGGAATGAAATTGTTGTCTTTTGTCCAATTGCTTTGTTCTCGTCAATAATAGAGGAAAGATTATATTTCTTACTTTTATTTCTTTAAAATACATATAAAAACAATATAATGAACACAATGCTACAATTTATTATTCCTTTTATCTTACCTTTTATTTATTTATTAAACTTCAAAACATAAATATTTAAAAAAAAAAAAAAAAACCCTAAGTGGTACCAAAGAATAATGATGAGTATATATCAATAAATCCAAAAAGAAGAAATGAAAAGAAAAAATTTATATAAATTATATGAATTTATGATCTTATTGTTGTAATTTGCATTCGAAATAACACTGTTAATTCTTTTAAACTTTTGTTATTTTTATTTAATTGAAATTTACCACGTGAGCATATGTGTTAGGTGATAATTAGTTACTGTGCATGTGTTATGGCTTATGTCATACCTACAAGATCATTTTTGTTGTCCAATAAATGATGAAAGTCAAATAGAATGATAGTTGAGTTATTTTAAATATCATGAGTCTTCTTTTTTTTTTC
Organism: Quercus agrifolia; assembly: GCA_029955455.1. NCBI lineage: Eukaryota > Viridiplantae > Streptophyta > Magnoliopsida > Fagales > Fagaceae > Quercus > Quercus agrifolia. Next base: position 66,676,092 of record JARQAD010000001.1, on the reverse strand, counting down.
CCCCCAATTTTATCATCAATTCATTATGGTACAAGTGGAAAAAACATTTGACAACCCGGGTGATGATTTTACATGTGAGCCTCCTTTTTTTTTCTTTAAAAAAAAATTCACTAATGGTAATGGAGAGAGAGAGAGAAAAAAGGATAAAAAAAAATAAGAATAAAAGTAATCACAAAGAAAAGCATATTTGAGAGGAAAAAAAAGGAAGTATTTTACTTAACAAGCATTGGAGGGAAGAAGTGAAGAAACTCGTACACACAAAAGGACGAAAAAAATCTTCAAACCGCTTTTAGAATAAGAGATCTTCTTTTCCATAGGAGAAAATGAGAATTCATATCTCGCATGCCTATTATTCAAAGACACTACTTTCATTCGATAAGTAATAAGAAATTATTATGTTTGGGTGGTTTCCTCTTTATTCTATTCAATTTTTACTCCATATTGGTTATATTCCGTGACGAAACCAGAGAAGCCAAATTTATATTTTTTATCTTACAAGTTTTTAATAAAATTATTCAGTACATTCAATATATTATATATGCACACTTCTCAAATAAGGTGAATCTCATACGTGGGATGTGGGTTGTCAATGTTCGACCCAACCCGCGAACACGACACAAATCCGACACGGGTTTTTTCGGGTTAGGGTTGGGCCTTAATGGGTTTGGGTCATAAACGGGTCGACCCGAAAGCGATACGATAAGAAACGTGTCATAAGCGGGTCAACCCGCGTAACCCGCAATAGACACATTTGACACGCCAATTTATTTGTGTCAACCTGAAATAACCCACTTATCACAACCCATTTAACTCGTATAACAAATAAATATTTATTTTATTTTAGATTTGTCAAATACCTTTTATATCCAAAATATATTTTAAATTTAAAAAGAAAAGTGAGTAATTACAAAAATTTACAAGATATATAATTGGAAATTGAAACTTTACAGATCCTAGAACTACTAATACTTTTTTTTTGGCATAGAACTTGCACAAATGAAATTGGATGAACTTGTGGAAGATGTTATGAATTTGGACATCAACAAAAAATCTATGGATGATAATCGTGGTCATAGTCAGGATTAGTTTACTGTTTGCTCAAATTCTTTCAATATTGATACTTAGCAATTGGCGAGTTCCAAGTATATTATATTTTCGTTGAACTATGTTATTTTATTTTTGTTAAAATTTGTTATTTTGAATTTGGGTTGAAGTATATGCACTTCTTTTGGAGTGTAAAGAAATTATTTTTTAGATGAATGTTATATTTTTGTTGAACTATATTATTTTGAATGTGGGTTGAAGACTTGAAGTGTAAGCACTGCTATTTGGGATGTAAAAAAAATTATTTCTAGATGGATGTCATATTTAATATTATACAGGTTGAAATGGGTTGTGTTACATTCGTGTCAACCCAACACGACTCGTTTATTAAGCGTGTCAAATGGGTTGGGTCAGGTCAACCCGTTTAATTAACAGATTGGGTTAGGGTTGAAAGATCATGACACGATTATTAAATGGGTCGGGTTATGGTTGAGCCATTTAGTCGAATACCCCTACCTCGACACGATACGAACCCGACACGCTAACCCGAATTGACACCCCTAGGTTTTATATATGGGATCCAACTTTATATGTTAAAAAAAAAAAAAATCCAACTTTATATAACAATGAAACTTTTTTTTACTTTTTTTGGCAGAACAATGACACTTAATATAGTTAATGTATGAAATAATTTATATTTTTCCTAATACAAGCTTTTGCTCAATTTGCTTGAGGAGATAAATTGTGGTTGAGCAGATATTTTTCTCAAGTGGGTACATCGCTAATATAAATAAGAGATAAAATATATTTTTTACTCTAACATCATCCGTTTGATCTCAGCTTGCTGTGTATCATCCTTTTAACGGTCAAGATTTTCCCAATCTACCTTGAAAATCCACGACATAAACCCTGGCTATAAAAACCCAGACACATTTCTGTGTTAAACACCATTCATAAACATGGTTCTGGGTTTTCTTGAATGCAGGCTTTAGGTGAGAATGGCTTTGTCTTAAACCTTGATTCTTAATATATATATATATATATATATATATATATATATATATATTATTATATATATTATTATCCTTCCACTGTGATGGAAATGAAGTTTATGAGATATTAATTGCTCCAGGGATGAATTTCAATATTATTTTTCCTATATCGTTCCAATTCCTGAAAGCTTTATCAGTTAAAGTTTAAAGCTTTGCATGTGGAACAGAAGGGACAGCTGAGGAGCTTTGAAATCCATAAACCCATTAGCTTAGAATTTGATTTTCATGGTTTTCTTTTGGCATTCTATTAAAAAAAGTAGTTTGTTTTGGTTGTTGCCGGTGATTGGCCATATGGGTATGGTTTAAGATTTCTCATTTTAGTTTAGGAATTTCAGAAGCTATTATGTTGCTTGTATTAATTAGCTTTTTTGGTTGTTGGTGCCAATGGGAAATCAGGGTATGGTTTTAAAAAAAAAATTAGGCTAAATATTCTTTTGGTCTTAATATAGCCTGGGTTTTATTTTCATACTCAAAATTAAAAAAAGTTTCTATATTTTAACTTTCCTTTCACTCTTATTAAGTTCTAATTTTCAGTAACAATATAAAGCCTTGATATTTCAGGTAAATATAATACTACAGCATTTGTCTCTAAGATATAGTGTAGGTTCTAATTTTGTCCCTAAAATATGTATTCTGAACAAAAAAATTTCAAGAAAATGGACCATGGGACGAAATGAATGGCAATACAACTTTTTTAATTTTAGTGATGAAGATAAAACATGTACTATATATATATATATATATATATATATATATATATATATATCCTTTCTTTTAGGTGTAGGAATAGCAGAAACTACAATGGTGAAAAACTGCTCAGGTAATTTTCCGAGTACCCAGAACTATTAGGGTAACCTTTGAAGATTTTAACTGGATTCTTAATGGCATAAACTAGCATAATGCTTGAGTTCTCTATCTCCTTTGATTGGTAAGTCATAAAAGCACTTATTTGTAGTTTCCCGAGAATTTGTCTTCCACCCAATCTTGTGGGGGAGGAAGTACCATTTGAGCCAGGCTTTGTTGGCTAGCAATAGCATAGAAGAGTTTGCTTTATCTTTATTATTTGCTCAGGTGATGTTCGGTTAGAAATTTTTTCTGGCAATTTTCTCAGGTGGTGATTGTGGTTCAAATTCAGATTTTCGATAAGGTGGTTGGTGTGTGTGTGTGTGTGTGTGTGTGTATATGCTTAACTTGATATAAACCATTCCCATGCTTTATATTGTTACAAATATGGCAACGATGAGCCTGGGGGTGAATTTGCATATGCTAATACCTCCATCGATGAAGAAACACTAGGACTGCTAATTGCAAAACATTAACATTTGATTAATGAATTGCTTCTAATGAAGGGCAAAGACTAATCCATCTAATTTCTTGTATGGCCATTATGGCTGGGCAAATTATTTGGTTTCTATGCTACTTCTAGAAACTCTTACAGAAGGTATTCAATATGGTAAACATGTTTTCTAATTATTCAAATCATGTTAGTTTTCTTGCATATGATTGTGAGGTGGAGAGAAAAAATGAAGAGAAAGGTCTACTTAGTTGCTCATTAAAAATTGGTTTGGGACCATTTAGTTTGTTGGCTTTAGGAGCCATCCTTCTTTATCTAGTTTATGGGCTACAAGGTGTTCACTCAAAATACCTTATGTATATCTCTCTATAAGTGGATAGAAGTGAAATTTAATTAGCTTAGTAATTGTGAATGCATAAGTAGTTTCCTCAAACATCCTCCATTATAGTATCTCATTGGCTTATTAAGATCATATAGTGCTTTCTCAACCATAATTTCTCGGGGTCTGCTTTGGGGCTAGAAGGTGCTCACTCAAAACAATTTTATGTATGTGTCTGTATACGCACAAAAAAAGTGGAACTCAACTAGCTAAGTAATTGTGAATGCATTACTAGTTTCGTCAGACATCCTCCCCGATAGTAGCTCATTGCACATGAAGATCTAGTAATATTTATGAACTATTATTTCCTTGGCAGGTTCTCTTTGATCAAGAGAGCATTACTGTCTAGCATGGTATGAACAAAGAACTTTTTAAGTATTTGGAAAGCCTTGTTGGAAATATGTACCTTGAGTAGTTTCTGCTGCCACTTGGTTTGCCAAGTTGGGTGGTATTGTTTGCACTATATTCATGAGTCATTGACAAATGCAGATTTGTCTTCAATATTGTCGTTGCTACTATTGTATGGTCAGACTCAGACATATGACCCCCATTGTAGGCTATTTCATAGAGTTGAAGGTTTCTACCTTTTCCAATGGATACATTCTTTGGGCAGCATCTCTGTTTAAAGTCATGCTCTTGTCAGAAATGACTTCATGCGATGGTGAGAATTAATTACATAATTTCATTCAAGTACAGTATATGCCATAAGCAATATGCTGGTCTTAATCTTGTTTATTGGTTTTATTCTTTTGACCTTCTTTGTAGCTATAATTTTTATCCTTGCAGTATGTACAAACATATATCTGTTTCTTCTTGATTGTGGCTGAACAAATCTAGATAAATACAGGCTGGATGAATAAGGAACCCTTCCAAAGTATGATCCTAGAAGGCTTTTGTGTAAGATTATTGATTTGGAACTTGCATTGTGTGGGTTAATCATTACCATGCACTCAAGAGGATTGTTATCAATCCACCCCTCAAGAGTTTGGTGGACATAACAGATGTGGAGGAAAGATCACTGCTGGTTGTCTGGAAATGTTCCTACAGGTGTTAAGTTGGTTGGTAGTACCATTTTCTATTCCATTGTTTCTCACCAATGAACTATTAAAGGTAAAATTTCATTCTTGTCACAGTCCTCACTATTCAATGAGAAATTTGGCCTTGTGATTTAAAAAAAGTCAAGTTTGTGTGTGTGAAACAATGCCGTTAAATTCTATTGCTGTTTCGGGAGTGATACAAACTCTCATTTGGAATTGAGTTTAAGTTGGTGGTGTTGTGTTCATAGATTGTTAATTTCTGTTGACAGTCAAAGTCTGAGTTCCAAAACCACTGGATTTATAGTTTAGCGGTTCTCTCTCCTTTATAAAAAGAGGTGTGTGACGTTTAATCGATACTGTATTAGTGAGAAAGAGAGGAGTTCCACATATTTTAGGAGAAATTATACAGTCCTCTAGTGGATCACGTCGCTTGTCCACCATACTATTAAAAGACTCCCATTTGTTTAAAATTGCTGAGTCAGTGATTAGTTTATGTTTAAAAATTTTTTTTAACTCAACAATTTTAAATAGGTGGAAGTCTTTTAGTGGAATGGTAGACCCGTCATTTGTCATATTTTAGAAGGACTCAATGACATTTGTCCTAAATTATAGCATGTAAGAAACTGTGTGAAATAGTTATCTAAAGCAATGACATTGTTGTCTTTAAAACAACCAAGTAGTAGAGCTATTACAAATCTTGAAGTCTTTTGTGAGGATAGTGGGAGGCTAATCTTGCTATGCAGAATATAGGAATGCAGAACACTATATTTTTGGCATCATATAGAACATAAATAGCAGTCAGGACTTAGTGCGATGGCCAATGCCTTCCACCAAAAGCGATAGGTTGCAGGTTTGAGTCCAGGAATCAGCCTCTCTAAAAAATTGAGGGTAACATTGCCTACCATGAATTCTCCCAAATCCTGCAAAAGTGGGAGTTTGGTGCATTAGATACGACCTTTTTTTATATAAACGCTTAAAATAGATTTGGTCCAAGGCCTTTTATGGATGTCAATGGGAAACCGCAGGTTTAGTGCTTAGTAATGTTCATAATGCAAACTTTTATATTCAACAGCAGGCTTCAAGTACAAAGGATCCGGTTATATGGAGTTTTGGTCATATGAATCAATCAAAACTGGGTGTGGCTGTGTTTGTAAAAAGGCCTGAAAGGTTTGAAACTTTGATATCAGTGCATTTCTGAGTGTCTTTTTATGTGTTATTGGCAGTAGTTGGATAATGGAGTTGAAGTTAGTTTGTTGTGGTGTGAATGCTTGGGCTTAGTTTTGCTGAACGAGATCAAAACTCTTCTTCTTAAGGACTTTGTCTTGAGTGATTATACAATTGATATATATATATATATATATCCAGGTGCCCATTGCTTGATATTTTGTTTAATAGGCTTAAGTTAGCTATTCTCCATGTGCTGTTAATTAGTAGCAGATAATGTATAAATAGCTCTAGTGCTGAACATATACTGTACTGATTCATTTATCTCATTTGATCAATATACAGAACTTCTATTCTTCTCAAAAAAATTAAAAAAAAAAAATTAACACAGAACTTCTAATCCCAAACGGGTTGGATCTGCTGTTGAAAGCCTGTGGGAAGAATTTGGGGAGCAGCAGAATGTGTGAGTACCTCCTCAATAACTATATTAGTTGCATTTGCACAAAGAAATCTGAAAACATCTCCATCACATGAAGAACAAATATTGTACATGTGCAAAAGGTTGAAGTCGCCCGGAAGCCATGTTTTATGAATGCCCAAGATGACAAAGAGATTGCAGGCATTGTGTTTTTGGAGTTGGATTGAAAAAAACCCCTAGTGGGGAAGTGGAATAGGTAGCAAGTTATTTTGATGTATATATTTTTTAACAGAAAGAAGTTACTTTGCTAAGATATATACATTTTTTCTCTATCTACACAGTTGAAGTAATTTTAACTCTGGGTAGTTTAATGTTCAAGTAAGATAGATTTCACTTTCTTCTTTACACGGATTTAATTTGAATTTTTTTTTTTTTTTTTCTATATTCTATAGTTTGGATTAATGAATATTTTTAGACTGGGTAATTATTGAGTACTCGTAGAGTATTATAAATGCGTACTCTTTCCTCTCATATAATTGTGAGTTTCATTAATTAAATTTTTTATGGGACTCACAATTCATGTGAGATAATGGAGTACACATTTATGGTACTTCCGGAGCATGCAATAATTTTTCTTAGATGGCTACCCTTATAGCATTTGTTTTAATTCTTCCCCCATCTTCATCTTTAGAGGAATGAAAAAGAGAACTTTTAGTCAATTTATTCAATAAAACTTTTAGTTTAAAATCTTTAAAAGATCAATGACAAAAAAGGAGTTTAAAAAAAAAATTCTAAAAAACAAAATATAAACAATGGACCATTCATGTGTACAGTTGCTTAGAGATGAAGTTAGTGATTATGCCCATCAATAAATTCTGTCACCACATATTTGCTGCTCTCTTGATTAAGTGTAAATAACCATACGTGCTTCACACCCATATCCGATATCTTGTTTCTGCACAAAGCTTTTTAGTTTTATGATCTTGGTTGTCTGTGCTCTGAATTCCCTCCTTACTGCACACAAATTTCCTCGAAGTAACTCTTCCATATTTTTTTGTGCATTTATTCATGCACTCTTTTCTAATGCTATAACCTTCCCTTCTTCCGTACTCATTATAAAAATCGTAGGCAATCTCAACTTATTCAAACTCAATGGCTTTTGATGGTGAAATTTCCATGGCCACGCTAGGAGTGACATTTTCTTCCATTGAGTCAGCCCTTGGTTATTAAGACCGGCTGGTTTAAAATTAAAACAAAATAGAATGAAAAATAAAATAAAATAAAATAGCAACTAGAAGAAAGAGATACGTGGTAATATGCTTCACTGCTCTATATATAAATCAATTTTTATTTTTATTTTTAATGAAAAGAAGAACATTTTTAGCCCATGACAAGAAAGGCAACCCAGAACAGGGAGGGCAAACACAAAACAGCAGCAAAACAGGGAAAACATCAAAATAACTTGTGAATGAATTTAGAAGTGCCAATGAGACAGAGAATATGCAGCCATGTTCGCACTTACAGGAACCCAATTAAAAACCTAAGCTTTGAATTGAGACTACAACCTGCACTTCTGCAACAGAGTTTGACAGTCTTCTTGTGCATTTCGTTGGTTTTACATTTCACATTATGTTTGTAGTTGATATATCAATTGGTTTAAGTTCTTTTTTTTTTTTTTTTTTTAAATCCAATTTAATCATTCATCTACAAATGAGTAGGCAAGTATACAAAGTTCCTTTTTTTAATTGGGAGTTGGGACAGTCTTTTGCAGTTGATATATTTATATTAATTGCAATACTCTAAAAGTGCCAGAATAATGAGGACCAAAATATACATTGCAGGGACCACGATATATTAATCAATTGCAGCAAAACTTATTTCAATGTTGCTGTAAAGCCTATTTCAATGTTGCATGTAATTTTATACTCCTTTTTTTTACTGAATCTTGTAATTCTATGCTGAAAGCAATAAAGATTCTACCTTTTAGTTCAATAAAAAAAATTAAGAACCTCGATACAGAAGTTTTTTTTAGTCACCACATTTCCTATCTTTTCCTCTGTTCACTAAACGATAGGTTCAACTTCAAACCAGCAATCAGACCCACCAACTCTCTGAATCAAACTACCAAACTCAGTCTTTTTGTCTTCCCGCTTCCTTTTCTTTCTTATTTATTTATTTTTTAAGTTAACATTAAGCGAAACCAAATGCCCCTTTTATATGTTAACATTGATAATGTTCCAATTTTATCGGATGTCCCAGAATGGACAACATTGATAATGTTACTTATAATATAGTCCTACCATAGTCACAAATTGTGCATTGGAACAAGTTGCAATTGCAGAGTTAAAAGGCAAAAAATAAAATAATAGGCGTAGAGAATCTAGAGATACAATAGACGGGAGGCATTATAAAATTGATGTCAATCAAATAATGTTACTCTAATCATAAATGATCATATTATTGATATCAATGGTTGCACCCAAAAAAAAAATCTCAAACTAAACTTAATGTTCTTTGCTCATAATAAAGTACCATAATTGCCTCTACCACTCTCAGTCGAGATTTTTGGAAATGATGGTTTTAAAGTTTAAAAAAAAAAATCAAATACATAATAAATTGTGATTGATAAAAAAAAAAAAAAAAAAATGGAATAGAAGATTTGTATTCCTATTATGTAATATTACTCAAAATAAAGTGACAAGAACTGTAATAGTACCCAAATAATTTTTTTTTGTTCACCAAAAAAAATATTTGGAAAATCATAGTTGTTGTATTGGTAATAATTAAAACAAAAGAGTTGTTAGAATTATGATTAAGAGATTAAACTCGTCATTTCTTAATAATTTAAACTTTTTGGACAATCGGTAATTTAACATGATATCAAAGCAGGAAATCCTAAGTTTAATCTCTATCTTTACTCTACCTCCCATTTAAAATGTTAAATTCCCACTTATTGGGCCTCACTTATTAAGGGGAAGTTTAGACCCACAAGTTAGGAGAAGTGTTAGAATTATGGTTAAGAGATTAACTCATCATTTCCTAATAATTTAAACTTTTGAAACAATCAGTAATTTAATAAGAGTAATTGTGTCTATAGTCAACACAATTATAGTGTATAATAGGTCATTCCTTTTCTTTAATTTTTTTAAAAAGAAAAGTGAAAAACATCAAAATCATAATAGTTAATTAAAATTAAAATATTTTTAAAATATAAAATTGAATTGAAATAGGCTTTTATGGGTACCTTTCATCATAATTCTATGCCTCTATATTGTTATCAATAGTGAGTGGTGTGGAAAAAAAGAGGAAAATATATTTATCATTTGCTCAAATTTATGAGGCTATCCTATTTGAACATATTCTGCCTTTTCCTGAATACCCAGGATCAAATAGTCATGGATTTGTTGTTTGCACTTACTAGTGTCTTCATATAATTCATATAGTTTTCTCAAATCCTCTTGTTCAGATCTTTGATCATTTCAATAATTTGGACAAAAATTTTGGTTGTTAGGACATATGTGGAACTTGTTAGAGACATATGTTATATAAATTGGCTAATTTTTTGACAAAACACACTTTACTTGTAATTTGGTAGATCTAGAATGGGTTTAGTACTTCAAAGAATAAGAATTCAAGTTTAATATTGAAGCCATGCAAATCTGTCCAAGAAACAAGTAGAGAAATGTTGTTCATTAAAACTCAACAGATAGCTCGACAGATCATATCTATCGAGGTTTAATGCTAATGCTCGATAACAGCTCGATAGATAGAAGTTGTATCTATCGAGAATTATGAAATTCATATTTCCAAATCTGATTTCACGTATATTCATGTGTATTTGTGTAGGATTTCTTTTCTCACAACCTTAGACATATATAAAGATTATTTTAAGGACCGTCAAAGGTGATGCAATTTGATGTAAAGTCATTATGCATGCAAATTGTGATCGGAGACAGAATTTGTCCTAGTTCATCATATTCTCTCTAGAAGTTACTACGTCTTTGCGCCAATGGTTTTGTGACCAAGAAGTTTCCTGATCTTCATTGTTAGATGAACCGAAGAACTTTGCAGCCAACATCTTCCTCAAGTTGGTGTGTTAGTCACGTACTGGGATCAGTGTATCATTAGTTAGTCACATGCAAGGATTCGTGCATTGAATGGAGAGATTTTCGCTACATCACAAGTCCAATTGGGTATTGGGGTAAGGGTTCAACTATAGGTTAGTATTAGGTACTGAGATTCCTTTTACTTGTAATCGCTTATTTTGATAATAGTGGATTCTCGGGAATGGTGACCTTAAATTCACCTGGTGGGGTTTTGTCTCGGTAGTTTTTCTCATTCGTAAACAAATCACCTGTGTTAAATTATTTTCCACTGCATTTAACTTAGTTGGTGATTTGTTTGTGTTACTATGCTTATTGCATGTAATTGAATCTAATTAATTTCACTTGGCTAATTAATTTGATTAAGTTACCAAATAGATCAATACATTCTTGGCCTATCAAGTGGTATCAGAGCAAACACACTCTGATTAGGGTTAATCTTTGTTGTATGATCTATTGACCCCTATTTGTCATGAATAGAGGACAATCTCTAATTATACCTCCTTTATTTGATGGCACTAACTTTGCATATTGGAAAGTACACATGAGAGGTTTCTTGCAGTCTTTAGATGAGAAAGTGTGGCAAGCTATGGAGATTAGCTAGACTAAGCCAAGGGAAGTGCCGACTGATTGGAATGATGTCAAGATCAAAGCGGCAAACTTCAATAGTAGAGCATTAAATGTTTTATTCAGTACGGTCACCAATGAGGAGTTCAAGAAGATATTCTCTACTGAAACAGCTAAGGAAGCATGGACTATCCTCTAGACAACCTATGAAGGGACTAAAGTTGTCAAGGATTCAAAACTTCAAGGGCTTACTACGAGCTTTGAAGAGATTAAGATGGAGGAAGATGAGTCGTTTGACGAGTTCTATGCCAAGCTGAAGGACATAGTCAATTCTGCCTTTAATCTTGGGGAAACTATTCACAAACCCAAGGTTGTAAAAAAGGTGCTCAGATCTCTGCTTGAGAGATTCCATGCCAAAATAACTGCCACTAAAGAATCAAAGGACATTGACAAAATTCCTTTGACAGAGCTGGTTGGCAACTTGCAAACTATGAATTGGGTTTGACTAGATCGCGAAAGAAAGCAAAAGTAAGAGCATGGCATTGAAAGCCAAAAGCAATAAGACCAATGAGTCTTCTGATGATGAAGATTCCAAAATGAAATCTTACATTACTAGGCAATTCAAGAAGTTTATGAAGAATTCCAATGTGAAAGAATTTGATGAAAACTAAAAGCAATCCAGTTCTTCTCAATTCAAGAGCCAAGACAGAGGAAAGAAGGATGTTAAGGATAACGGTCAGTACACTATACCCTCCGGACCAAAGTACTTTGGATGTCAAGATTTTGGACACATGAAATAAGAATGTCCAACATATCTCAAGACTATTGGGAAAAGCAAGGCCTTTGCTGCTACCTTGAGTGACACCGAGCCTGAGGATGAGTCAAATGACAATGATGATAAGGGAATCTTGAATGCCTTCACTGCCACAGTGAATCCTACTTAGGGGATTATCGAAGAGGTAGATGAAGAAGAGGACTTGGTGGAGTCTAAGTTTGAGAAAATGGATGAACAAGATGACATCCATACAGCCTATGCTAAGTTATACAAGGTTTCTATTGATACCATATTTTGTTCGCCCTCAAATTATGTGCTAGACCCTGAAAAACCCAAAAATATCATTTTCTCTCAATGGGGTCACGAGAACATATATAATGGCGTGGCACAGCCTATTCAGACACCGGGGCGCTCAAAGTGCCTTTTTCGACCAAAATTCCCCTAGTCAACCCTAGATTGACCAAAGGTCAAAATTCTCACAAAACAAAATTTTTCATGGTTTTATATCAAACCCGAGCTCCTCAGAGATTTTTGGCAACTTTGACTCGTAGTTGACTCTCGGTGGGTCCCAGAAACCCTAATTTTGATCTGGTCATCAAAACGAGTTGAAACTAATTCCATTGCGAAGATAATCAAATTCTTGTTCCAACGACTATTCATGGGTAGAAATCGGAGTTAAAATGGTTGAGATATCTAGAAAACTGTGAAAATTGTGAAAACCACGTTTGCTAACTTCCAAAAGCCATAACTTTTGATCTGACCGTTGGATTTTTGAGTTCCATACCTTTTTAGAAACTGAAAATGAATATCTATCCAAGGATGTAAAGATCAGCCCAATCAGAGGATATTTGATTCCGGCGGCCTTACAATGGCTACCACCTCAATTTTCACGCCCAGGGCTATAAATAGCCCCAGACCGGGGGGGCACACATTTTTCTGAAATTTTCCTTCTGCCTAGTTGCTTTCTACATTTTTTTCTCTCTTCTAAATACCAAAAACACATCAAAGTCTCTTGATTCTTCCTTCTTCACCAAGAACACAAGGTATTGCTTTTGCAACCAATCTTCTTTTCCTTAGTTCTACGCTTGAGATTTGGGGTTTAGGGGTGTGGATGAAGCTTTTTTAGCTATCATCCACACCCCTAACCTTCTAGATCTCTTTTCTAGCATTTATCTTTCTTTTTACTAGTGTAATATGTTTTGTTGCTTTCTTTGACATGTTTCTTGCTTTATCTTGTTTCTAGCATGTTTTTAGCTTAGATTCGAGTTCTTTGATGCTTGTTCACATGTTTATTTGTCCCAATTTGCATGGTTAGGGTTTTTATGCCATGTTTTATGCTTAGATCTACATCCACTCATGCTTATATGTTTAGATCTACATGCTTAGGGTTTTATGCCATGTTTCCTTTGTTTCGTTCCTCTCTTTGCTTTGCATTGATGTTAGGGTTATGTGCTCACATGCTCGATGTCATGCCTATGGTTATGCTTTGCTCGGATCTATGTGTTTGTATTATTTTTGCCACGTTTTATGTTTAGATCCGCATCCGTGCATGCTTATATGCCTAGATCTATGTGTTCACATGTCTACATGCTTGGATCTATGTTCTATATGCTTTATGCCATCTTCTGTGTGCTTATGCGCTCTATGCCATGTTTGTGTGCTTGAGCCTAGGCTATGTTTGTCATGCCATATGCCATTGTAGCCCTTTTGTCGCTTTATCTTTATTTCTTGCATTTTGGCCTAATGTTTCGGACCAGATCTAGATCCCATGGTCTTTGTCATCGTCCATACACCTTGGCCTATATTTGAAAGGTTTGGATCACCCATTTTGCATGTCTATACTTGTTTGCTTCTATACTTTATGCTTGTGTTAGCTTCTCTTGTTCTAGGGTTTGCCATGTTTCACACCCTTAGTAGGTTCATGGTTGTGTGGTTACATTCGACACCTATAAGGCCTTGTTTGGATGTAACCACTTGGGATGCATTTCCGTGATGCCAGTTCCTTCGTGCATATCCTTCCCTTTTCCCGCTCTGTGCGATGCTATGCTTATCATGCTTGTTTACACCACCCGTTAGCTTTCTTTGCATCTTTACACGCTTACTTACATGTCCATGCATGAGTCTTGCTTGCTAGTGTGTTATCCATACTTTAACACAATGAAGCTATGGACATCCAATCCAAACCTACATTTGTCCATAGCGGACACCACCTTTTGTTTGTTTGTTTGTTTGCTTGCTTTCTAGTTCGTTTGTGCATCTCACTTGCCCTATCTCCTGTCACATTCTATGCTTGCCATGTCTATCATGTTTATCCGCTTTATGCCTTTTCATATGCTCTTTGCATCATTTCCTTCCCTTTCTTGTCTGCTGGTTTCTTGTCTTTACCTTTGCATGTACACACATGGAGCGAGAACGCATAGAGCTAGGGCATGGTCTCCCAGGCGCAAGCAAAGAGGGCGCAAGCACAAGCATGTCAATATAAGTCGAGCGGCTATAGTCAGTAGGTTTAGGAGTTTAGCATTTTCCCCTTTGGTTATATACTCTTTTAAAAACCCCCTTCCTTCCTCTTTCCTTTCTCCCTTAGATGGTCTGTATTAGGTATATCATGCTGTGTACCATTTGTCATCATCTCTAGAGTATGGTGACCCTTGTTTATTTTCCTACACTTATATTTTGGGCCATGCTCTAGGGATGTTAGCATTTACTTTCCTGCTCTGTATGCTAGCATTGTGCATGATGCAAGTATACATATACCTGCTTGCCCCTTTCCGATGTGATTGTCATGATCCGTGTCACCTAAGACTAGCGATGCCTAATTTCTACCACGAAAGTAAGGTGACTTCTAGCCGGATTTTCACAGTGGAAATCTGGCACTTTGCTTAAATGCCTTAGGAAAGCATAGATGAGGACCACACCCTTTCAAAAGCCAAAACCTCAAAGTCCCCATGCATACAAATCCCCGAAAGCCAATGCCAAAATCATATTTTTACTGCCAATTTATGAAAATTAAGGTTTTAGCAAAACAAATGACTGTCCTTGGACACGCGTTGTGGGGTGTCTAACACCTTCTCCACACATAACCAAACTCCTGAACCTAAAAATCAAGATTTTTTTGCCATCCACATTGGATTAAGAAAAATGACGTTTTTCTTAGCTTAGGATTGGTAATAAAATCAACTAGAAACAGGTGACCAATCACACCTTAGAAAAACCCAATGATTGGTGGTGACTCCACTTACCTTTGGTAATCCCTTAAAATTTGGCTTAGATTCCTGCCATAACGCCAAAGGTAGACCTACCTTCCTTCATTGAGAGAGAGAGAGAGAGAGAGAGAGAGAGAGCACCCGAAGCTTCGCACAAAACGCACACGCTTACACATTCGAGAGGGGCCCTCCAATGGGGCCTTGCGTGCGCAGGAGCTATCAGGACATATGTTATGTAAATTGGATAATCCTTTAACAAAACGCACATTACTTATAATTGGTTAGATCTATGATGTGTTTAATACTTCAAGGAACAAGAATTCAAGTTTAGTATTGAAACCATGCAAATTTGTCCAAGAAACAAGTGAAGAAGTGTTGTTCATTAAAACTTGACAGATCATATCTATCGAGGTTTAATGCTGATGCTCGACAATAGCCTCGATAGAAGCTGTATCTATCGAGAATTATGAAATTCATATTTCCAAATTTGATTTCACGCATATCCATGTATATTTGTGTAGGGTTTCTTTTCTCACAATCCTAGACATATATAAGATTATTTTAAGGGTCATCAAAGATGATGCAAGGTGATGCAACTTGATGCAAAGTCATTGTGCATACAAATTGTGATCAGAGACATAATTTGCCCTAGTTCATCATATTCTCTCTAGAAGCTACTGCATCTTTTTGCCAAAGGTTCTGTGACTAAGGAGTTTCCTGATTTTCATTGTTAGATGAACTAAAAAACTTTGTAGCCAACATCTTCCTCAAGTTGGTGTGTTAGTCACGTACTGGGATCAGTGCATCATTGGTTAGTCACAAACTGGGATTCATGCATTGAACGAAGAGATTGCTGCTACATTATAAGTCCAATTGGGTATTGGGGTAAGGGTTCAACTGTAGGTTGGTATTAGGTACTGGGATTCATTTTACTCGTAACCGCTTGTTTTGATAATATTCTCGGGAGTGGTGACCTTAAATTCACCCGGTAGGGTTTTGCCTCGGTGGTTTTCCCCATTCGTAAACAAATCACCCGTGTCAAAAATATTTTCCGCTACATTTAACTTAGTTGGTGATTTGTTTGTGCTACCACGCTTATTGCATGTAATTGAATCTAATTAATTTCACTTGGTTATTTATTTTGATTAAGTTACCAAACGGGTTAATACATTCTTAGCCTATCATTGGTCATAGGCTAAAAACATACAACAATAAAAAGCAAAAGAAATAAAACACCAAATAATAAACAAACACTTCAAGTAAGCAAACATACGCTTTATATAGCTAATGCAATCGGCAAACAAAAGTCAATGCTTAGAGTCTGTTTAGGATTCGCTTATTTTACTGAAACTAAAAACTTTTTGCTGAAAGTACTGTAGATAAAGGTAAAAGTTAGTTGAAATAGTACAGTGGGACCAATGGATAGTACTAACAAGTGCAATGAAAGTATCTCCAATAGCTTAGGTAAAAGCAAAATAGTCTCTATAATGGAGAATGAAACCAAAAAATAGTCCTCCAACAGCTTCTTTAAAACTCAAAAAGTTTTTTGCTGATAAACAGTCATTCTCCAAACTTGATGTGCTACTATTCATTAGCAAAAGAATAAAACAAAATAAAAAATTAGCAAAGAATGGAGTGGGGATGGGGGTATGGGGATATGTGTGTTAAAATATGAATAAATAATAAATGAAGAAATAATATTTAAATGAAATAAAGAAAAGATAGAGAATCTGTTGGAAGATGTATTTGAAAAAGTAGGTTAGTAAAAAGTAAATATCACTGTTCACTGTCCAAACAGTACAAAAATATAGAGAAGTTGTTGGAGATGCTCTGAGACCCATTAATAGTAGTAAAAATAAGCTAAATAGTAAAATAAGTTGGCAAAAATAATCTTTGCCAAACCAACACTTAAAAATGTATGTTTGTGATCCACTTATTTTGTTGAAACTGAAACTTTTTACTGAAAGTACTGTAGATAAAGGTAAAAGTTATTGAAATAGTACCATGAGATTCATTAATAGTATAAAAATAAGTACAGTGAGACCCATGAATAGTAGCAAAAATAAGCTGAATAGTAAAATAAGTTGGCAAAAATAATTTTTGCCAAACACACACATACTAATATATATTATAATCTAAATAGCCGATAAGCTTGTAAGAGCATTCCCATCAAAGCTTCTAAAAAATTTAGCATTTATCATCTCAAAAAAAAAAAAAAAAACTTTATAACATATAACACATCACTTTACAATATCTCTTACATCAAAATTTCTATTTTTTTAACACTTCATTTAAATATTCTTTCTTTATTATTTTTTATTCATTTTTTATTATTATTTCTCACTCTCCCTCTGTCTCTCTCTCCCACTGTCTCTCCATCTTTCTCAACCCAGTCTAGAAACTTCTCCCTCTCTCTGATATTCTGCTTTCAAAACCTCCATGGCCTGAGCTTTTCAAGCTCATCAACTCTAACCACGGCCACAGCCACAACCACCACCACTAACCACAACCTCAACCCCCAACCACCAAAATAAAATAAAAATAAAAAATAAAAAAACCCATGACACAAACCGCACCCAAAACCCACCATAAAACCGCCACAAAATCGCAGCCAAAACCCACCACAAAACCGCCACAAAATCGTAGCCAAAACCCACCACCCTAGCAACCTCGATCTGAACCTCAACCCTAATTTGAACCCACCCACAACCCAGATCCGATTTTACTAAAACCCACCCACTCATACCCACGACTCAAGGCTTGCGGTGGCTCCAACGAGGGGATCTTGAAGAGCTGGTAAGGTGAGCTTACGGGGTGGGCCAAGGCGATCTTGAAGAGTGTGAGGCTTGCGGTGGCTCTGGCGAGGTGATCTTGAAGAGCCGGTGAGGCGATCTTGCGGGGTGGGCCAAGGCGATCTTGAAGAGTGCGAGGCTTGCGGTGGCTCCGACGAGGCAGACTGTCGCTATGAGAAAAAGGGAGATGGAGAGCATAGAGAAAGAGGGAGACAGAGGACAGAGAGGCAAAGAGAAAATAAAAAAGAGACTTGGAGAAAGAGAGAGAAAGAGACAAGAATTTTTTTTTTTTTACACAACCGTGCTATAGGTAGCTGTTATTGATAATAACTCACTATAGCTGTGTGTCAAAATTTTTGACATTTGAAATCTTTGATGGAGTGGTTTTTTTTGTGTATTGGTACTAAAATTTAGCTTTTAGCATATTTAGCCTCCTTAATGTGAATGCTCTAATTCGCCTTCTTCTTTTCTTATCCTTATATAAGGTTTCTTTTCTCGAATCCTAAAGCCTTAACTGTTTTCCAACAATGACAACCACTCAAGCTCTTAACTTTAAACAACTTTCTTTAACATATTTTGCTCTACTTTTCTTATCATTGCCACAACTAACAACAACAATGGCAATCACAGAATCTTTATCACGTTGCAGTTCTTCTGACGAGGGTCCTGTAGTTCCCACAACCCCTTTGGTCACATTTCTTGAACGTGTCCAAGAAGCCGCTCTCAAAACCTTTACAGAAACAAACTTTGACCCAAAACTCTACGTTGATTTGTCACTAAAGTTGAATTTTGCAACCACTGAGAAAGCTTTTGATCAGCTTCAAAAGTCTGCAAATGGGTCTTTATC
Organism: Quercus agrifolia; assembly: GCA_029955455.1. Taxonomy (NCBI): domain Eukaryota; kingdom Viridiplantae; phylum Streptophyta; class Magnoliopsida; order Fagales; family Fagaceae; genus Quercus; species Quercus agrifolia. The sequence goes on along the minus strand of JARQAD010000001.1, from coordinate 66,657,417 downwards.
GGTTGAGGGGTTAAAAGGGTTTATAGAGAAGTATTTTGGGGGTGCAGGGAGTGACTTGGTGTACGTTGAACCAGTGGATTTTGTGCCTGAACCTGAGGGGTTTTTGCCAAAGGTTGAGAATCCAGAAGTGAGAACCTGGGCTTTGGAAGTACATGCTTTGTGGAAGAATTTGAGCAGGAAAGTCTCTGATGAGGTCCACAAGCGAACAGAGTTGCATACTATTCTTCCTTTGCCTGAGCAGGTGGTGATTCCGGGATCAAGATTTCGAGAGGTGTACTATTGGGATTCTTATTGGGTAATTAGGTCAGTTTTTTTTTTTTTTTTTTTTTTTTGAGGAGTATAATTAGGTCAGTTTTGCTTTCTCTCTCCTTTTGTTTTCAATTAGCTAAAGTTCTTCTACATTCACAACTTTTGAGTTATAATCTTTGCTACAACTTTAATTTGACAAATTATAAATAGAGGCCTATATACATATATGGATCTAATAGATTTTCTCTTTCAACAATATATTTATAGGAATACTGTACAATATTGTACATTTTTCAAGTAAATATATACAATATTGTTTATATTTGTTTTTCTTTTTTTTGAGAAACAATGTAAGTGTGGTGAAACCACCGGTGGATGTGGTACAACCGGTAGGTGATTGCTGAGATATTACTACATCTCAGGTTCGAGTATCTACGGGGACTGTAATTGCAATTCTAGTAAGTCCCGGAAACTAATACAGCCTGGAGCGTGTATAAGTTCAGGATTTCAGAAAACCTCTTTTTCTTTTCTTAAAAAAAAAAAAAAAAAAAAATCTAAGTGTGGTGAATGTAAAACCATAATTTTTCTTTCAATGAATTAAAAGTTGTGGACAAAACTTTGGTCCAAGGCTAAAAACATACAACCATAAAAAAGTAAACAAAATAAAATACCATCACACAACAAACAAACACAAAAAGCAAACAAAACTTTATACTTCACAGCAAACAAACGCGAACGCTTTTTACCTATATTCTATAATCTATAGATTCTATTCCACACAGCTGGCATGTTATAATTCGTCTTCTTCTTCCTTGTGCTTAATTGTTCAATAATGTTTTCTTCTTTTCTCGTTCTCGAATCCTAAACCATCACTGTTCTCTAAGAATGACAAGCAATCAAACTCTCACCTTTAAACAACCTTCTTTCACATCTTCTGCGCATTACTTTTCTCATTGTTCTCACAGCTAACAACAACAATGGCAATCTCAGAATCTTTGTCAAATTGCAGTTCTTCTGACACAGGCCCTGTGATTCCCACAACCCCTTTGGTCACTTTCCTTGAACGTGTCCAAGAAGCCGCTCTCAAAACCTTTAATGAAACCAACTTTGACCCAAAATTTTACGTTGATTTGTCACTTAAGTTGGATTTGTCAACCACTGAGAAAGCTTTTGATGAGCTTCGAAAATCTGCAAATGGCTCATTATCGGTTGAGGGGTTAAAAGGGTTTATAGAGAAGTATTTTGAGGGTGCAGGGAATGACATGGTGTACATTGAACCAGTCGATTTTGTGCCTGAACCTGAGGGGTTTTTACCGAAGGTTGAGAACCCAGAGGTGAGAGCCTGGGCTTTGGAGGTGCATGCTTTGTGGAAGAATTTGAGTAGGAAAGTCTCTGATGAGGTCCATAAGCGACCAGAATTGAATACTATTCTTCCTTTGCCTGAGCAGGTGATGATTCCGGGATCAAGATTTCGAGAGGTGTACTATTGGGATTCTTATTGGGTAATTAGGTTAGTTTTGCTTTCTTTTTCTCTTTTTGTTTTTAACAAGAGTTCTTCTACAACCACAACTTTTGAGACATAATTTTTGCTACAATGTGATGTGATATAGACCATATAAAAATCTATTATTTTCGTATGGATCCATTACTCATGATGATAAAAGTTGTGGTAATAAATTATCTCTTTCAACAATTAATGACCTGCATAATTATTTTCAGAACCGTTTTTCATATTTTAGATGACATATTGTAATTAGTATAATATAATTTTCACATAGAATACAGTAGACCCCAATGCTTATGAAAAAAGTTGTGATTTTTTTTTTGTTTTTTTTGGAGGATTTGTGAAATTTATTAGTGTATCTAGATTTATTGTATTGTTTTTTTACATAGATTTTTTTTGTTTTGTTTTTTTTTAAAGGGTAGCAATGTTTATGCCATTTTAGGTCCATGTATATGCAGTAATTTAGGTTTAGTATATGGTTTCATTGGAAAATGCACAGTTCTCCATATGGTAAAAGTCTAAAAGATATCCTATAAAAATAATAAAAAATCTAAAAGATATAACTGGTCGAGGGCCATTGTGGATGTAGCCCGTGAGGTGGATCCACATTCTACGTTCTTTCACCAATTATTTCTCTTTTTTATGATGCAGAATGAACCAAACACCTGGACTTAATTAAAAAGAGTTCAAACTCTTTGCTTTTAAGTTTACCTTTCATCATTTGCATCATATGATGTTGATAATTGGTGGGGCTCCCTTGGATTTTTGTTGTGTTTATTCTTTTTGTAATAAGAAAGTATAAAGCCCAACAAATTTCACAACTATTAAAACTACAAGTTGTGATTGATAATTTGATATACAATAAAAGTGATGTCAAATAATGTTACACTAAATCACAATCTACTATCTTTATTATGAAAGTTGAAATTGTTGCATCTGTTTTATTGTTACTTTGTAATAGTATTGAATGTAAGCTCAAAAGTAATTATGATTGGATTAAAGTAGTATAGTAGAGTGAAAAATGAGTTGTTTAAATTTAATATTAGAAATCTAAATGTGTATCTAGGTCACATCATTTAAATTTTTAAATGATGTGAGCATGAGCTCTCCACTCAAAAGGTTTATCTTCAATTTAGACGTTAATGACCTGCCTTTGTTCATAACCACATTCCTAAACCAAATAAACTTCATTTCCTTGCATTACAATTTACCCATGACCTTGAAATTTACCGAGAATGAAATATAACTCATTCCTTAACTCAACTGAACCAGAGGATGGCAGAGAAAACTGCAAGAATTCTTTATACATATATATATATATAGTTTGGCTGGTAACTGCAAGACTTATATTACTTACATAAAAAATGTGAAATGTAAAAATCAGATTGAACACAAGAGCCATAGAAGTGTAAAACAGAAATCAAATCTGCCATTAGATTTCACATATCTATATTTCCTATTACTCAAAAGCAAACCTCAAAACTAAGAGAGAAACAGAGACTACAAAAGTGATCCACTACAAAATATGACCAAGCTGAATGTATCCTTGTGTATGATAACGATCCTCTTGGTATGAATAACACAGGTTATTATCTTACAACAGACCCACCAAGTATGCATCAGCTGCTTTGTCTATCAACTTTTTGAAAATTGTTAGAATGTGAAAGTACTCTCACCTTTTCTGCATTTGCTTGAAGCTCACGTTTAATTGTGCCGCTTGTAGCAAGATTTTTTTTTCCCCTTTTTTATTATTATTATTTTTTTGTTTTCCCTGAGAAATTATGTACAATTTAGAAAATACTTGATCTTCTTTCCTTTAGCTTTTATTTTTTTATTCATTTTTCGGGTTAGAAAGTGGCTACATTTAGCATCCCTTAATGGGTTAACATTTATATATATATATATATATATTTGTGGTGCAGGGGCTTGCTAGCAAGTAAGATGCATGAGACTGCAAAAGCAATTGTGACTAATCTTATTTACTTAATAGAAGAATATGGTTATGTCCTTAATGGTGCAAGGGCTTATTACACAAATAGAAGGTAGTTTTTCTTTCATTTCTGCTTCTGTCGTTTTATTTGTATATTTTGGGGTGCTGTATTCCACATTGCTCATTCTTCTTTTCCTCAGTATAACATTTTCATTGACCTTTTCTAGATTCCAGTTATTGTCATTGGCTTTTGCTCTTTACATGCCTTATCATTTTATTCCCTTTCCATTTTATTGTCATTTTCTTTTGGAGTATGAATTAATTTTTTTTAAAAGAAATTCTTTCTATGTTTTCATTGTGTTAATTGGAAACCAGCTTGATGCATGATGCACCTCATGTCTCATAGCCATTATTGAAATATTGATGCATTCAGGGTTTTAATCATGAGGAAATTGATGCCTAAAAGTTTACAAAGCCATAAACATGACACAGCCTATGTGGTTATAACCTTCTAAATTTTCAGTCAATTAATATAGTCCAAACCTGAAATTTAAACTGTTTTTGCTACCTTTTTATTATAAATAAAATGAATTCTAGACCACTAGTCTCTAGTTGAAAGATAGGACACATACAGTTTCATTTCATTTAATTTGGTATTAATGCTTCAGCTTTTATAGAACACTTTTTGGCTAAATCATTTGATCCTCAAGTTTTTGTTTTTTTTTCCCTTCTCCCTTTTGACATTTTGTCATTTGAATCTCATTTATGCAAATTTCATTTACATAATTTCCTTTGTAATCTAAATGATTATATAATTGGAGTTAAACCACAAACTCGGGGGCACCTTTTGCAGCCAGCCTCCCCTCCTGAGTGCTATGGTTCATGCCATATACAGCAGGACTGGTGATATGCAATTGGTTAGAAAATCTCTCCCCGCACTTCTCAAAGAGTATCACTTTTGGAATTCAGGTACTATGATATATATATATATATATATATATATATATTATTTAGATGATCTCTTAACCGTCTTTTCTTTGTTTTTAAGTGGACTTATGTTTACATTTCTTCCTTAGCTTCATTTTTTGTGGCTTGAACTTTTTTAACTATTTCCTTTTCTGCTGTTGTAGGAATACATAAGGTGACCATTCAAGATGCTCAATCTTGCAACCACACCTTGAATCGGTATTATGCAATGTGGAACAAACCCAGGCCTGAATCTTCAACAATTGTATGTCCTTCTATCTAGCTTCATGTCTTAGCATAAGATTTTATCATATCTAAATGGTGGATAACATTTAGAGGTGTAATCTTTAACCTATTTTTATCTCGCAGGACACAAAATCTGCTTCCAACATCTCAAATGTCTCTGAAAAACAGCATTTTTACCGTGAAGTTGCTTCTGCCGCTGAATCTGGCTGGGACTTCAGCACTCGGTGGATGAGGTAATAATTTGCTCTTGAGAATGAGTCTATACTATAAACCTTTTTAAATTTACACTCCTGTCTATCTTAATTTAATCCATATCTGTGCTTTCTTAAAGTTTAAATTGTTGTGTTCTATGTATACTTTGAGGTGTATGGAAATTGGTTTTGTTGTGCACATGCTCACTTACTGGTCAGTTGAAATTCAAGCCAATCTCATTTTACTCTGCATCCAAAAACTTTGATAATTTGATCCTAATAATTTCCTGTATTTTATGTGTTTCTCACAATAGGATTCAGCTTGGGTATTTGATATAGATTATTGTATTCACGTAATAGGAAAGTTAATCATTGTGCAAACTGTTAGGATGCTTTTCAATTAGTTGCCTCATATCAAAATAGTTGGGCTATTTGAGAGGTTTTGAAAGCAATGGGTAAAGAAAAGGGATTCATGAGTGTTAATTCATGTTTATAAGCATGGAATATATGGCAGAAATTCTTTATAGATGAAATAGGGAAAAAAAAAATAAAAAAATTAGGGAAAACGATGAGTAAGAACCAATGAGCATGCAAAATGGTCTAATAAGCTCAGTGAAAAGTGGTCTTTCCCAGTCATGAGTCATGTGATTCTTTATGGAACTAGTAGGTTTCACTGCCCAAATTTCAAAATGCTTAGGGGCAATGGCTTGTCAAATTTAACCTTTAAGATATGTACAAATTGATTAATGCTGTAAGGGATTAATTTTCTTGTTGCAGGAATCCCCCAGATTTGACAACATTGGCTACAACGTCAATTTTACCTGTTGATTTAAATGCATATATACTCAGGGTATGGCTCAGATCAATTTTAGATAGAATCTGTGAAAATTGCAACCTATTAACATGACTAGAGCTGTCGTACTTGCTGATTCAGATGGAATTAGACATTGCCTTCTTAGCAAAAGTTACTGGAGATAATAGCACTGCTGAGCACTTCTTGAAAGCTTCTCAAGCCAGAAAGGAGGCAATCAAATCTGTTTTCTGGAATGCAGAGATGGGACAATGGCTTGATTACTGGCTAAATGATAGCACATGCCAGGTAGTGTCTGATGCAAAAGTTTCTGGCTTCCTAGAGTCAGTATTTATTGTGCAATTATCGTGACTCTTAATTTTGATACTTAGGAACCTCAAACTTGGGAAGCTTGTAACCGAAATCAGAATGTATTTGCTTCAAACTTCATCCCTTTGTGGATTGAGTCATTCCACTCAGGTTTGTGACTCTTAATGTCAACCAAGAATACATTTACATACGGTCTATCTCTTCTTGCTCATCTGATACTTAACTGTCTTGCTTATCTGAGATCAGTTCCTCAGCCTAGTGAACATTCAAAGCTGGAGTTGCTCATGAGTAGTTTGATTGTTTTTCAATATACAATTGACTGAAAGATCATAATATAAGGGCGGCATTGCTTTTCTGTTTAAAATTCCATGGCCTGTCCCAATTCAGGTTCAATTGTTTAACAGTTTTACTAGTACTGATTCTAAGTACTGGTTCAGAGGTAACTGCAATGCAAGACAGGAAATGGGTTCAGTCTTTTGGCAATTCATGCAAAGATAATACTTCCTGGGAGTAAGGTTATGTTTGCCTGTGCTGCTAAGGTAGACAAGGCAACAAGAAAGGATAACTGAACTGACTGCTGAAAACAATTTCTAAGTGTTCACTGAGAGTGTATCTCATGGACAAATTAAATATATATATAATTAGGTTTGGACATTTGTTCACAGATTACTTTTGCAACATACACATGTAACTTTTTTTTTACATGTTGATGAATACTGAACATTCTTTTGTTGTTTACATATATGAAGATAAATCCCTGGTGAAGAAAGTCATGGAAAGTCTTAAAAAGTCAGGCCTGCTTCATGCTGCCGGGATTGCAACTTCTTTGACAAATTCAGGAGAACAATGGTTAGTGACCAGTTTATATTCACCCTTTGTCGGGTTCTTTATGCTGGACATAATTAGGATTCATTGAAAAAATGAGACAAAAGAGGGGGGGGGGGGGGGATGGAGGTTCTATGAAGGGAAGGAAACATTTGCATCTTGCACTACCTTTTTCTTTAATTTAGTAGTCTATGACTATATAGAATTGAACAACAGGGACTTTCCAAATGGTTGGGCACCACTTCAACACATGATAGTTGAAGGTCTGGGTAGGTCGGAATCAAAAAAAGCAAGGTCAGCGGCTGAAGACATTGCCGTGAGGTGGATTAGAACCAACTATGTCGGCTACAAGAAAACAGGCACAATGCATGAAAAATATGATGTGGAAAAGTGTGGAGAATTTGGAGGTGGTGGTGAATATGCACCCCAGGTATGTCTTTAACTTTCGTGGAAATAATACTTGTTTCGATTGATGTCTATTGTTTGCTGGTATAAATATTCCTATTACATAAGAAATGTCCCATCTGCTTTTTACTTCATGTCGAAATATTTTTTTTTGGGGTATGTTGCAATGCAGACTGGATTTGGCTGGTCAAATGGAGTTGTTTTAGCGTTTCTGGAGGAGTTTGGATGGCCTCAAGACCGGAAGATAGGTTGCGAATGATATAGGAGTTAGGATGTGTTTGTTTGGAGGTGAAACATGGTGGATAGAAAACTTTTGAGAGAAAATGGAAAAGAAAACTTTTTTGGAGTGTGTTTGGTTAGGTATGAAAGATGAAAAATAAATGGTGGAACTAATGTGTTTTCTCCCTAGGCCCACCAAAATATTTTCTCCCCAAAATGGAAATAAAACTGAGTGGAGACAAAAAATTTCTTGATTGACAAAAATGCCTATGTATAGTTGTGAAACCTTGCAGCTTTTCATATATAGTTGTGCTCAACAATTGTTTACCACACTCTTCATCTAATTGAAAGCAAGACACATTGGATGGGCATAAGAGAAATTTGCTATATTCAACAAAAAAAATCTGTTCTGACATGAAATGGATATATGATACGATCCAAATATCTCAAACTATAGTTATGAGACAATAAAATATGGCAAAACCTGTACCAAGAATTTGTTTGTGTAAGAAAGGGGCAAAGCCAAGGCAGCACTCTTCTTGGCAACCTCATGCACCATTAAGGAAGTTTTTCACTGTGTCACTCTTGAAGGAGTTGCATCTAATGTTCTGGGACCGCTAAACAATTTGGAGAGGACTCTCAATGGATCATTAGTTCTATTTTAGAAGATATTTTGAACTTATTGAGCAATAGTTAATTTTGGTGTGTTTCTCATATCAATATATTAGCCCATAATATATGTCAATAGGCTTTTGTATATGACTTTTGTTAATGGGTGACATTGTGATTCTGTTGATGGGAAATTTATTGGATCCCATTGCATTAAAAAATAATAAAAGTAAATAAACAAATTCTGTTACTTTTTTAACTAATATATGTGAGATTACACCCAAAAAGTTAATTGATTACGATAAAAAAAACTCAAGCTTAACCACTGCCTTCAAGCATTCATTAATTGGACCCTTTGTATAAGAATGGACTGAGTCAGTTTCCATCTCCGTCCTTGAGAGAGTGTCTTTGGTTGAAATGGCTAGGTCCATTTCCGCCCTATTTGAAGAAGATATATCATGCATATGATATTCGAATTCTCATTCTCTGTGGAACTTGTGGGACCCACACACAGTTATGATACATGCAGCAAATAGAAAAGCTAATTAACTTTTTAGTTTTAATAAATATTTTTTCTACTCGGCAAAAAAAAAAAAGGGTTGGGACAAAATCTTCCGTCAATGTTGATTATTGACTAGTCAATTCTGATGGGTTCATTAATTGGAAGCCTTTAGGGTCCGTTTCGATGCAACTTATTTTTACTGAAATTGAAAATATTGTGATAAAATAATTTTTAAATATGTAAATAGTGTCATGGGGTCTGTGAACAGTATATAAACAGTGCATAAACAGTGTTTTTTGTCTTTTACAAAGTAAATTCATGTGATATTACTATTCACGCAAAAAAAAAAAAAAAAAAAAAAAGCCTAAAAACGTAAACGTGGGTTTGGAAATGCGGATCCAAACCCACACGTAGTGTGGAAAAAATTAATCAATCATATATTATATTATTTTCAACGGAAATAAATATATTAATGACAAAATTTAAATAAATAAATAAATGTAAATGCAAGAAATTTTGCAGGTATTCTAATTTTGGTTGTGGGGCCAAGACGGGGACAAAATCTTCAGCCAATGTTTATGTTAATTATTGACTTTTCAATTCTGGTGTGTTCATTAATTGGAAACCCCTAAGTACTATGAAAAAAAAAATAACCAATCACATATTTCTATTATTTTCATAAAAAATAAATATATAAATTACAAAATAAAAAATGTAAATGCCAAAAATTTGAAGGTATGCTAATCTTGTTTGTTGGACCATGACGGGGACACAAATTTTCAGTCAATGTTAATTATCAACTTTTTAATTTGGATGAGTTCATTAATTGGAAACCCCTACGTAATTCGGAAAAAAATTTATCAGTCACATATTATATTATTTTAATATTGTTTGTTGGACCAAGACGGACAAAACCTTCTACCAATGTTTGATTATTGATTTGTTAATTTTTTTTAATAGATACAATAGTCTATTCTTTTGATGATTATTCTTTAGTATGGGTCTGGATTAGGTCTAGTGTACAGTGACACTGGACCCGTTGAAATTGTGACATATGTCTATTTTTGGACATATGTCACCATCTTAATGGGTCTAGTGTACTGGAAGCACTGGACCCAAATTGCCCCCCCTTAGTATTATATTAAGATAGATTTTTTGTGTAAATGAAGTTTGAATCCAAATTTCTTATTCGATAATACGAAATTTTATGAGTTGAGCTAACAAACACCAATTATTTTGTTGTGTAGGTGGGTTTGAACTCAAAATCTCAAGTTCTTTTTTTGAGAAATAAACACACACACACACACAAAGGAGAGATAATAAGGTTTAATACAAAAACACACCACAAACTTCACTAAAAAAATGAGTAATTACCCCACATTTCTTAAGAGTATACATTATGTATAATATATATATATATATATATATATATATATATATATTTTAGTTTTCCACAGTGTTTCCTCAAAACTTTTAACCAGAAACTAATCACTATTCACGACGGGCGGGCCCATAGAGGGGTAAATCGCTGGCTCAAGGAGTTTTTTCAAAGTGTTGATACTTGAACTTAAACTAGGGAGCTTCTAGTCAAACCAGACAGTCACTTTGAAACCGAGTGCCCAACCACTCGACCATCTCCATTGAATTCATTACGTATAATATAATCTCTTATTCAACTACAAGATATTTTATTTAACTTCATTTAAGTTTAGTATAAGGTTTCTTTTCATAGTAAAATGTGCACTTCTATATTGTAGATGTAGCCCGTGAGGTGGATCCAAGTTCTTCCACCGACCATTAGTATTTATCTTTATTTTTGACAGAGACAATCGCTGAATGGCTAGATTGAACCAAAACACTTGGACTTAAGGAGGTCAAACTTTGGACAGAACTGACCTAAATATACATTTTTCTTTTACATTTTCATCATATCCTCCAGATGATGTTGAAGGGTAGACAGTTCAACAAGCTTCTCACTTAAAATTTTCATCACCTCCAAACTCATCTTTTGGAGTCCAACCCAATACCTTTTCTGCTTTCCGTAACAGCCTGTTTGGATAGTGGAGATTTAGTGGATTGAATGGAATTCAAAAGGAATGGTAAAAAACTATTTTCATTTCAAATAAAATTATATTTCATTTCATTTTATTCATTCTTGTTAAAAGTAAAAGTTATTTTCATTTCAAAGAGGGAAAGCAATGAAATAAAATGCATTATAAGCGTCTTTTAATAAATAAATAAATTGAAAATGATTATATATATATATATATATATATATATATATATATATATTCGCTCCCCTTCCTAGTTTAAAAGTTTAGTAGAAATGAATAGAATAACTATGAAGAAATGCTCACTCTATTTCACTCTCTCCTAAATATTCTTCCCAAAAATTGGAGGAATACTCACTTAGATGGAGGTAAAATATCAATTTGATCCTTGTTTTGAGAAAGGGAAAAAAAAAAAAGTGAATGGCATAATATTAAAACTATATATTTATTTCCTTTTTTTTTATTATTATTATTTAAAAAAAAAAATCTCAAGCACTAGAGAAAATAAATCATGCTCCATTCCATTTATTAAAAAAATAAAAAATAAAAAAAACTTCTGAAGCATAAATAAAATGAAGGCAACTCTTACTTAGGGGGAAAAAAGGCAAATAAACTATGAATGATATAATAATAAAATTAAAAAGTTTAAATACTCAGTCACACTAGAAAAAAATAAAAAAAATAAAAAAATTCTATTTTTCATTTCATTTTATTCGTTCATGCTTTTATGCTATACAAGCCTATACTCCTTTCATTCCATTGGAGACAATTTTTTTTTTTTAATTGATATCCTGGTATGTTTTAGATTTTACTTCTTGAATTTAACTCTGTACATATTGTTGTATTATTTAAAATTTTAAAAACATCCCTTATACTAAAATTAGTCATTTAAATTTGTGAGATCCTAAACGGGTTAAATGAGTTTTTTTTTTTTTTTTTTTTAAACATATTTTGATAATTGGGAAAGGATATATTTGAAATTTCCGTTAGAAACAACAAAAAATTCAGCAAAAAAAAAAAAAAAACAAAATGACAAAGATTCTCAAACCTTATTCCAGACTGCCATACTCTCATGCTCTGAACTTTAAAGAACTCTCTTTACTCTCTCTTGCGCTACTTATCTCAGACTCTGTACTAACAACAATGTCTGTCTCAGAATCTTTGTCACCTTGCATTTCTGACATAGAAACTGTGATCCCCACAACCCCTTTGGTCAGCTTCTTTGAACGTCTCCAAGAAACCGCTCTCAACACCTTTGGAGAAACAAACTTTGACCCAAAACTTTACGTTGATCTGTCACTGAAATTCGATTTGCCAACCACTGAGGACGCTTTTGTCAAGCTTCCAAAGTCCGCAAATGGGTCTTTATCAGCTGAGGATTTGAAAGGGTTTATAGAGAAGTACTTTGAGAGTGCTGGGAATGACATGGTGTACTGTGAGCCAGTGGATTTTGTCCCAGAAACTGAGGGGTTCTTGCCAAAGGTGAAGAACCCAGAAGTGAGGGCCTGGGCTTTGGAAGTGCATGCTTTATGGAAGAGTTTGAGTAGGAAAGTCTCTGATCAAGTGCAGAAGCGACCAGAGTTGCATAGTATGCTTCCTCTGCCTGAGCCAGTCATGATTCCTGGGTCAAGGTTTAGAGAGATCTATTACTGGGATTCTTACTGGGTTATTCGGTTAGTTTTTGTTTTTGTTTCTGGTTTTGCATTTTGCTTTTACTATTTTTTGGTGGTCCTTTGAGCATTTTTCTGTATAGGCTAGGTAGTTCTGGTAATTCTGACTTGGGTGATACATTTCGTTTAGTGTTCTACTTGTCCTCTACATTTGAAATGAATCCGCTTCATAGTTTATGAAATGTTACAAATTTAAAGGTGAATCCAGTGTACACTCTATAAACAGTTAGATCTAAGAAATTAAATCTTTTTAATGAATTGGACTTTCTTCATTTCCAATGATATAAAGGAGTCGTTGTTCTTTAATTAAATTCAAACATATCGTAGCATTGACCAAAGTGACACAAATAGTATTATCTTTCCCGAAAATAATTAAATTCAACCTTATGGTTATTGGCAATATAATCACATGGTTGAATTTATTGGAAACTTAAGGTACAACACCAAAGGAATTGTACTAAGTTTTTCCCTCTAACTTATGGTAATTGTGAAAGTTTCTGCTTTTGAAGCTCAAGTTTTCTTGAAGCATCAATGCTGGTCAATCAGTTAAAGCAAGAACTTTTTTCTGTGAAACTCTGTCTAATTTAGAGTTCTTATCTTACTACTTCTTTCATTTATTTGGTAATATTTACCAATTTGGATTTAATTATTTGGTTTAAAGGTAGCTATAGGAGCATCCCTTAATGGGGTTAAGATTGATATGTATTTGTGGTGCAGGGGCTTGCTAGCAAGTAAGATGTATGAGACTGCAAAAGGAATTGTGACTAATCTTATTTACTTCACAGAAGAGTATGGTTATGTTCTTACTGGTGGAAGGGCTTATTACACTAATAGAAGGTAACTCTTCTTTCATTTTCTACTTCTGTTGTTATATTGTATTTATGGTGCTACTGTGTTCCACATTGCCGATAGCGATTCTTCTCCTCATTGTAAATATAACATTTATAGTAACTCTTACTTGCATTACATATCATTATTTTTTTCTTCTGCCAGGTTTCTTTGTCATTTTCTTTCTGTGTAGCATCTTTAATAATTCTTTGTCATTCAATTTCTTGATAGGCACCAAGCTTGATGCATGGTTAGTGACGCATTCATAGTATGGATAATGATGGACTAGTGTTTAAAAGCATACAAAGCCACACATAAAATTCTTCCCAAATTTCATAGTCCATTGATACAGTATGAATCTAAAATTAAACTGTCTTTTCTTTCTCTTCATGATAAATATAATGAATACTGGAGCACTTATCTCAAATTGAAGGATATGAGGACACATATACATTCACATTATATTAGTTTGGGCATTAATGCTTTCAGCATGTGTGTAGCACTTGGTTACTTAATTATCTGATTCTAAAATTTTCCTTTTTAGCTTTTCATCCCCTTGGGATTGTGTCATATAGATCTCATTTTATAGCAAATTCTTGTGTGTTCTAATTGCTTATATAATTGGATTTAAATTACAAACTTGGGGATATCTTTTCAGCCAGCCTCCCCTCCTGAGTGCTATGATTTATGAGATATACAATAAGACTGGTGATATGCAACTGGTTAAAAAATCTCTCCCTGCACTGCTCAAGGAGTATTGCTTTTGGAATTCAGGTACTATGAGATACACACTTAGATGACTCTCTACTTGCCTTTGCTTTGTAGTTTGCAGGGGAATTATGTTTAGGTATCTTTCTTAGCTTCATTTTGTGGCAGAAACCCTTTTTTTATAACTTTTTTACCTGCCTTCTGTTTTAGATATACATAAGGTGATCATTCAAGATTCTCAATCTTGCAACCATACTTTAAATCGGTATTATGCAATGTGGAACAAACCCAGGCCTGAAGCTACAACCAAAGTGTGTTATCTTCGGCTTACATGCCTTAGCATAAGATATATTATACGTGAAGTATAAATGGTGGATAACATAAGAGGTATTTTCATCTCACAGGACAAGAAATTTGCTTCCAAGATCTCAAATGTTTCTGAAAAACAGCAGTTTTACCGTGAACTGGCTTCGGCTGCTGAATCTGGCTGGGACTTCAGCTCAAGGTGGATGAGGTAATAATTTTCTCTTGAGAATTAGTCTCTCTTACAAAACTACTAATCCTGATTACATCTTTAATTTTTTTCCATATCAAAGTTGATATTCAAATTTTAGTGTTGTGTATATTTTCCTATAAAAAGAAAAAAGAAAAAAAAAAGTGTTATGCATATTTTGAGAATTATATGAGATTAGTTTAGTACACATGCTCACCTTCCAGCTTCCACACAGTTGAAATTGTGGCCAATTTCAAATTAGATTAGAACCAAAACTTGATATTCTGGAACCATTAGATTTTCTGTACCATCATTTGCTGTATTTCATGAGCTTCTCACAATCTGATTCAGCATGGGCATCTGAATTAGATTGTTGGTTTTTTTTTTTTTTTTTACTTTTGTTGTATAGTCCACTGTAGAGTGGGATGCCCTTAAGTAGCTTCCTCACATCAAAATAGTTGTCTTTTTGAAAGCTATGGGTAAAGAAAGTGTTGGCAGGTGAGTGCTAGCCTAGGACTAATGAGCCTGCAAAACAAAGTCACATTGGAAAATGTGTTCTTCCCCATTTTTAATTCAACTAGTAGAATTATTTAGTTCCATAGCAAAAATTTGAAATGCTTAATGCTTGTCAAAGTTGAGCTTTTGGATACTAACAAATTTATTGATGAAGTTAAGATTAGTTTTCAAATTTCATGTTTCAGGAATCCCTCAGATTTTACCACATTGGCTACGACAACAATTTTACCTGTTGATTTAAATACTTTTATACTTAAGGTATGGCTCAGAACACTTTTAGATAAAATCATTGAAATTAGAAACCAATTAGCATGTCTAGAGCTGTGGTACTTTGTTGATTCAGATGGAGCTAGACATTGCGTTCTTAGCAAAAGTTACTGGAGATAATAGCACTGCTACGAGCTTCATCGAAGCTTCTCAGTCCAGACTGAACGCAATCAAATCTGTTTTCTGGAATGAGGAGGTGGGACAATGGCTTGATTACTGGCTCAATGATAGCACATGCAAGGTAGTATCTTGATGCAAAAGTTTGTGGTGTCTGACAGTTATTAATTCTTCTGCAGATCTAATGATTCTTCATTTTGATACTTATAGGGATGTCAAACATGGGAGGCTTGTAACCAGAAGCAGAGTGTATTTGCTTCAAACTTCATTCCTTTGTGGGTTGAGTCGTTCTACTCAGGTTTGTGACTCTTAATGTTCACCAGGACTGGGTTCAAGCATGGCTAATTAGGTTTGGGTTGAGATTGTTGAGCTTTTATAATGCAAGTTTGAACTGCAAATAAAATCAGCTGTTCTGGTCCAAACTGGGCTCATTTCAATCAGCTGTATCTTTCAATGGAGCAAAATATGTTTGTGTCTAATTGAGGCTGATGAGCCCATTGATTTGTTGATTTTTTTTATCAAAAATAAAGTCAAAGAAAAGCAATAAATAATAGATTTCTCATCAAATGAAAAACTAGAACTAATTCATTTTGAGTCACAGCTCTGATTTCCCGCTCCTAGGGCCTCAATAAGTGCTTCAAAAATTCATAAAACATGGACAGCTTACTTTAATCTGAATTCATACTAATATGTGAAATTAATCTGTCATGTTCTGGAAAGTTATTTAAAATTGTTCTGTTATTAGTTTAACACACCCATATCTCCAGTCCACCATATTTTAGTTACAATTGACTTAATCTTAACTCATTTGATAGTTAGAATTAGCACTTTAGTTCATGTCAGCTTACTTAGGCTAGTGAACATGCAAACATGGTGCTGTTAATTAGTAGCTTGGTTATTTTTGAACAGTATATGATTGACTGACAGATGGTAATATGAAGAGCAGCATTGTTTTTCTGTTTGGGTTTAGTTTTTTAACAGGTTACTAGCATTGATCCGAAGTTATGGTTCATGTGTAATTGCAATTAGAACAAGGAAAGAGTGAGCTGCTAAAAATACTTCGTGCAAAAGAAAAAATACTTTCTTGGGAATGAGGTTATGTTGGCGTGAGCTGCTAAGACAGTTATTGCAACATGAAAGGATAAAAAACCACTACTTTTTTTTTTTTTTTTTTTGGGGAAATGAAAAACCACTACTGATTATTATAATGTGTTCAGCATGGGTTTTTTTCTTGGATATAAAAATATGAAATATATAATTAGATTTGGACCTTTGGTTGCAGATTAGTTTTGCAACATTAACATTTATTAGTACTAAAAAATGCTTTTATTGTATGAAGATACTTCTCTGGTGGAGAAAGTCATGAAAAGCTTCCAAGGTTCAGGCCTGCTTTGTGCTTATGGAATTGCAACTTCTTTGATGAATTCAGGAGAACAATGGTTAGTACCCATTTTAAAATCCCCATGATTTGATCTCTATGTCAGGATAAATTTTCGATTGATCAAGACATGAAGAGAGACAGAAAGTGGATGGGGCCGGAGGTTTTGTTTGAGAAGGTATCTCATGTATCAAATATATGCATTCTCCCTCTCACAACATATGTTCCACACGACTATGGAACCTATATACTGTGAGAGTGAGGATGCATATATCTGATGAATGAAATAATCATTGGATTCTGTGAAGTGGAGGAAATATTTGCATGTTACAATACTTTTTTTCTTTAATTTTAATTGTCTAAGACAATATAGAACTTGTACTACAGGGACTTTCCAAATGGTTGGGCTCCACTTCAACACATGATAGTTGAAGGCCTAGCAAGATCTGGATCAAAAGAAGCAAGATCAGTAGCTGAAGACATTGCTATGAGGTGGATCAGAACCAACTATGTTGCCTACAAGAAAACAGGCAAAATGCATGAAAAATATAATGTGGAAAAGTGTGGAGAATTTGGAGGTGGTGGTAAATATCTACCCCAGGTATGTCTTTAAGCTTTTGTGGAAAATATATTTGTGTTGAAAACATTCTTGTTACACAATAAATGAGCCTATCAGTTTGTTCCTTCTGATCTAAGTCTTTTTTGGGGTATGTTGCAATGCAGACTGGTTTTGGCTGGTCAAATGGAGTTGTTTTGGCTTTTCTAGAGGAGTTTGGATGGCCTCAGGACCAGATGATAGATTGCTAATGATTTTGTAATTTGAATGGCCTCACTAGCAGCTCTTTAGAAAAGATGCTGTTCATTATGACAAGCCAGCAGCAAATAAAACTGTAGCAACAAATAAGAGTGATTTGCTCCATAATCTTGAATCCAAAGATGTATTCTACTAAGAATACTGAACAATTGAGTTTTGACATGCCGGGCTAATGCATGTCTCACATTCGAAGTGAAAATTTTATATAGATCCCTAAATGATATATGCGGAGGAGTTATTGGATTTAATGATCAATCAAGCGCTTATCATGAGTACACAATAGATAATTCAACCCCAATTATGAAATACCGAATCTAGAGGCAATACAAAGAAAGCAATAAAAACAAAGATACAAGATTTGATAACGAAGTAGAAAACCAAAGAAGAACCTCTTCAATTAAAAAGCCACTCCAGGCACCCAAAATTCAATATAGAAAAAGTAGTTACGACATTCTACTTATAAAATTTTTGTACAGCTAGACTTTCTTGTTTGACCTCTGAAAATGTTTTGCTTGCTTTCCTACCATAGTAGATTAGTAGTCTCCTAAATCCTCTAAAATTTTCCTCGAGTGAATCTCCTCCAGGAACTCTTTATCCACACAAGCCAAAACCTCTAACACTCCAAGAAATCTAGAAGATTTGATGCAATGAACCTCACTGGAAATTTTTTTTTTTTTTTTCCCCTTTTGTGGTTTCAAAATAAAATATGGAATCACAAGATGAGTAGACAAAGAACAAAGGCCTTTTAGTTGGATTCATATCTTCTAGATTTCTTAGGGTACTCTACCAATAGATTTTCTTAAATCTTAACCACTCTTTAATGATTTAATGATCTAAATTCTGTCATGTCAGCATTCTACTAACAATATTTTTAAACTAATAAAATAATGTTACAAATAAAACAATTAAGAATATTGTTAGTGAAATGCTGACATAGCAGAATCTAGACTATTGAATCATTAAAGAGTGGTTAGGATTTAAAGAATTCTATTTGGTAGAGTACCTAGGAAATCTAGTAAGGAGAAAATGCATAAGGTTTTTTTTTTTTTTTTTTTGTGCACAGGGTGTAGCAAACTTTTGTCTAAAGAAAAAGCATGCACAAGTAGGGTTAAAAGCAAGTACTAAGTAGCACGAAACCTATTTCTAAGAGATTTAGAAAACATGTTTTAACACCACCACGCACCCTTAGTGTGATGGTCACTCCACATGTACAAATTTCTTATGGGGTAAGGGGGGAAGCAAGGGCCAAGGTTTAGGTCTCCAAAATGGAGTTTTATACACATACACACTTAGATTATGTTAGAGTAGATTTCTATCATGTAAAAAAAAAAAAAAACATGTTCTAGCGATCTCGCTTGAGCAAGGATCAAGCAAACTTTCAAGTTCCATTATTGTTTTGCTCGAGTGAAGCTGGATTTTGCTTCAATGAAATTATTTGTTGAAAAAAATAAATTGTTGAATTAATTAATGAATCTGCAATATAAATGATGAAAAAGATATCTACAATATAATTGTTGAATTAATCTTTTTCATCCTGCAATATAAATGATGAAAAAGATATCTACAATATAATTGTTGAATTAATCTTTTTCATCATTAATATTGCAGATTCATTAATTAATTCAACACTTTATTTTATACCTACATCTAAATTTGGTCCAATATGTCCAAAAATTGCTCAATACACTTTGATATATTATGCTTTCCATATCTATAGGCTTGGATATTACATTTTCATTCTGCAAGAATTTTCAACAACTAAGCTCTAGTTTGAGAGGAGGGAATAGAAATGAATAAAGAGAGTAATTTTAGAATATTCATCCCTTCCCTTATTTGGGAGTTTTAATAGAGGGAATGGAAAGTCCATTTCCTTGTTTGGGAGTTTAAGTGGGAGGGAATAGAATGGGTAGGAGGGAACACTTATTCATCTCTATTACCTTTAAACCTAAAATTTTCTTTCCCCCTGAAATTGAGAGAAATTAGAGGGAATGAAATCAGATTTAATGAGTTTTTTACTAAAACTCCTAAAATACCCCTATATATTCAGCCATTTATTTTAAAATAGGGATTTAATAATAATATTGTCTTAAAATGATTAAATTACTTTCCATCTATGTTACTCTCAAACAAAATTACTTATATTCCATTCATTTACATTTATTTCCATTCTTTTATTTTAAAACATCCAAACAAGGTTATTTAATTCTATTCCATTCATTTCCCTGGGTTAAATAAATTTCATTCTATTCCATTCATTATTCTATTCTATTCCATTTATTTCCCTTGTGAACTCCCAAAAGAATGTATTTGGATTAATATCCAACTCATTAATGAATTGAGACTAAACTTAATATCATACATCTTTAAGTTTCTTAACACATTATATAATATATATATATATAGAGAGAGAGAGAGAGAGAGAGAGAGAGAGTTACACTTGGTGTAATTCTAAGCAATATTATACTACCCAATAACTTGTTATTAAATTCATATTTTAAGAGTCTCATTGTTGAATTACATGTTCTATATGTGCTTAAAATGCATGCTAATCGGATGTTATTTACCATGTGATCCATAAACTCATATTTTATTAATTGCTTTAAATTACAAAAATTTGAATTTAAACCATTGATTAATAACATGATTATTGATCTTTGATTACCGTGAAATTTTGCGAGCATGGAAAGAATATGAATATAATGTAATCCAACAGTAGATTTTTCAAAATTCAAATCTAATAATAAGTTATTAAGTGGTGTAATTCACTCAAAAACTAAAAAAGTTAATATCAACTAAGGTGGAAAAAAAAGATAAAGAAAGATAATACCAGAAGTCATTTAGTTATTATTTAAAAAAAAAAAAAAATTGGATTTAGAATGGGTATTCTCAAACCCAAATTTTTTTTCTTCCCATTTTTAAGTAAGTGCACCAAAATAGAATGAAGTGGATCTAAATAGACCAGATGGACTGAAATTAATCCGAAGTAAACCAAATGGACCAAGTGAACCAAATAGAACAAAATAGACCAAATAAACGTAAGTGGACTAAATTATCTAACATTTTTTTTTATATAAATATTGATTTGTTCCACTATATATATATATATATATATATATTTTTTTTTTTTTTTTAATACCAGTTCCAGCCATCACACCTCAAATCAATTATCTGGCCACAATCCCTATGATAAAAGATTTAAAAAAAAAAAACCATATAAATCTCGAGTTATTTTGTTTCGAGATTCCAAATATCAAAGATTCAATCATTCAATTAGATAAGAAACCTTGGATTAGCTCTAGGAGCAGCACCTACTAAATTGCACAATAATGTTCTGGTGGAGCTAGCTGCCGAACACTTGATAGGTTTATGTCGACGTCTTCCCCAATGAACTAACAAAGAGTTAAACCTTAATTAATTCAAACTAAATTACACATTACCTATATCATATTCGAATCCATTGGCATCTTTCTTTTCTTTGGTAAATAAATTCATTGGTACCTTTATGGACTCATTATGTCACAAAAGATTGAAGCACTACTTAGTGGGTAGTGGTGGGTCATTGATAGATCTCTTTCTTTTTCTAAGCCATTGACACCATTCTTCTAGAAAAGCCTATTCTGCAGTGAGATTGCTTAAAACCCAACTAATAAGATATAATAATTTTGACTTGTGAGATTAGCATGACTTATTTCATTTGTTTTCTGTGGGGGAGTACAACTTAAAACCCAACTGAAAATGTAAGTAAATTTATGACACAAAAAGACAGGCGCACATTTAAGTTTGTGTATTGCTTTGAAATTCCACTTCTCTTTAATCAAATACTTGAGGAGCTTCTTCTGCTTGCTTTCTAAAATTGTCTTCTTCTTTTTATTTCTTTTCTCACAAATCACAATCTTTGTCTAGATATTAGATTGGCTTATTTATTAATTTGCTTATTTGTTGAAAGTGGGTAAAACTAAAAATGTAGCTAGAAAAAGTGACACTTTTTAAAAATCTGTATGTAAAGAAACAAATTCTAGAAAAAAGCTAAACCAAATGCAAATGAACTAATGTGTGACAATTTCAATACTGACTTTCTTTCTTTTGGGTGGCTAAAGTGTGGTATGTGATGCCAAGCTTTTTTTTTTAATAAGAGATTCAAATCAAGGAGTTTGAAAGATGTATAATCTGATTAATCCAATATTAATTTAGATTAAGAGATTGGAAACCCCTTAAAAGCCTAATTTTAGGGAAGGGTCCCCCTTCCATGATTCCAGGCTCCCACAGAAAGGAGTGGCAATCATTGAAAGAACCGTAGTATTCAAATCAAACCATTAGTATTCATGTATGTTTGTGACATTAGACCAAATGGGTTCTAAAAATAGATCTGGAAAAATAAGTGGAAAGTATGACTAGACTTGCAAATTTGCATATATAAATACAGTCTTGTGGGATTCCCTCCTCTCTCAGTGCTTATTAGTCAAATAGAGTCGGCGAGCGAAACACCCAAATGAGAGGAAAAGAGCTTTTTCTTCATTAAGATAAAGAGGTACAAAATCCAAGGATTGATATGTTTTTGGTGTATCATATATTCGAGACAAGTTGGTCTGAAAGAACAGTGGGCTACTAGGTCTATCTGAGGACGTATTATTAGACTTATGATGGATCTCTGGTTTTAACTTAATAAAATCACATACTCAATCAAGTTCTTAAATAAAGTTGAAGCAAATAATGTGCTCTGCTCAAGCATATTTTCCCCTTTATGGCCAAACTTGTTACACGCATATATAGAAAGAGTGAGTGACCTAAGCTAGCTGTTGTGGAACAAAGCATGCCCCTTCTTTGTACAATGGATTGCTATCATATTTCTTATCTAAATTAACAACGATAAATGATTGTTTTTAGCTGCCAATGTTCTCATTTAAAGGCAAAACAATATATAATTGATTTCCAAAACCTTTTGGTGTAAAGGCATATCTCATGTCCAGGACAACTTCACTTTACCGAGCCATGTGTAAATATATCACATTAAAAAGATTAATGGAGAAAATGAGCCATTTTGTTTTGAACTCAAAAGGATTATAATACCATCTTTTGGCTCTATCCAAACTTCCATGTATTTTGATCTACATTGGAATATTCTATAGTATGATCTACTTTTGTTTCCAGATTTTTTTTTTTTTTTGATTTTATATGAATGTGTATATATGTTGTAATTTTAGTTTGGTTATAAGAGAGAGCTTAACTTCAAAGCACATTGTTAAGTAAATTTATTGTTGCTTATAGGTCTTCTTTTTGTTGTAATTCGCATCTTCCTGGTGCAGTCCTGAATGCTTGCAGGAACGATGCGGCTTTTGTTTCTCTTTAATAATATTCTCAAGCTTACCACACATTTTTTAATTTATTTTATCACAACCGTTCTACGTGACAGACTGTGATTGATTGTTTGTCACTATTATATAAACTCAAAATTTTTTCTTCACTTTTCACGGTCTGTCATGTAAAATAATTGTAGTAAAGTGTCTGATACTAACATTATTATATTCTTAGTTATTAGCACCAAAAAAAAATTTACTAAAGTATTAATCCAATTGATAGTAATATAACATAAACAAAGAATTATAGAAGGACTACCTCTAAAATGTTCTTGTGGTACTGGACTACTCTTTATGCGGGGCAGAGTGACATGCCTTCAGTTTTTCCTAACGATCACAGTGTTAAATTGATTTCCCTGAAAAATACTCAACTATTTGAGACTTTGAGCTTCCCAAACAAAGTATCAATAGCTTTTGCACTCATGTATGTATTAGTTTCAATCAGAATTGGATTTATAAAAAAAAATTGTCTTTTTTTTCCCCCTTTTATTTTACGAAAATGCAGAAAATCATTTTGGAAGCTAATAAAGGTTTCTTTTTTTTTTCTTTTTTCCTTTTTCTTTTTTTGATGAATAGGTTTCTTTCTTTTTAAGTCACAAGCAACATGATAAACAAAGGACACGGATTAAAAAACAAAGGACTGACGAAGTGTCAGCTTCAGAAGGATAAGAACACTTTTTGGGACATAGACCATAGTGAAAAGCTAAAGAACAAAATAGAAGACTAGAGAGAGTCAGATAAATTTGGTCGGCCAAGGTTTCTGTGAATTTAACAGTAACTTTTTCAAAGTAAGAGCAATGCTGCATACACCCAAAAAAAAAAGTTTGCACCATTTTTAATACAAACTGATATAACAAGTTTGTACTAATTTTTATCTGATTAACCAGTAATATTATTATTTTGCCTACTATTATCAATCTATCACATTATCTTATACCAAATTTTTTGTGTCTATGATTTTCACTTAAAATAATAGAAGCCATAAAGTTCTTTTTTTTTTTTCTTTTATATGTTGGGGATGATGAACTGGGATAGCAGAGTTAGGATCTGAGCTCCATGTACAGATGTACTTCCTCAAGTTCTATATCTTTCCCATGTGCTGCTTTAAAAATAAAATTCATGACATGCATGCATATTGTACTTTGGATTCATAGATAGTTAATTACTAATTACTAATTAGTCCAACATTTTATTAGCACGTATTTTCATGGAGCAACCAAACACAGTCTCACAGATTTATCAAATTTTGAATGGTATAGAACTTGCATTGGACTATCAAATTTTGTCACGTTAATATTTTTCATTTATAAAATTATTGTAAGAACTTTTTTTAAAAAACAATTTTGAAAATATGTTGACTAAAGTGAGTGTCTTAAAGTATAAAGATAATTTTGAAGTGAAAAGTTATGCAGCTTAATTATGATCAAATATGCATTTTTACCTAAATAAAATAGGCTACAAAATACCAGAAGTCCAGAACCAAACAAATCTTACTGTGAAGTTTGTTAGTCTGGTACCAAAGTTTTATCTCCAGCAAGTTAAGTAAATAATCTTTATCTACTTTACTGTTAGAAAAATGTTAACGACTGCTTTTAGAGTATTGATTTATGAACTATTTTTAAAAATATTTTATAAAAAAATTATAAAACAATTAATTTTTCTGTCAATTTTTTATATTTTTCATGAAAATAATGTTAAAACTTTTAAAATATAATTTATTAACCATTGCAAGCACCGTTAACATGACCCGGTAAATCTTTTAGATCCAAGAACTTACCTAAATGCAATTGTTAATTTTGATAAACCAGCACTTGTGGTCATAAAAGCATATCCGAATATCAAAACGTGGGGACATGTACTAGGCTACTAGCACAACCAGACTGTAGTATAGCAGGGTTGTGGAGAAACCAACACAGTAATATGATGGAATATGCCTCTATAAAATATGTTTATCGAAGAAGAGGGGTATGATATCATAGGGTCCCTCCATGGGGGCATGGCTTGTGGGGATTTGTGGAAGTGCTTCAAAAAAACAAAAAAAAAACTCTAAATTTTTGTGACTTCTTTTCCTTTATTTCAAAACCTTTTGGCTCATAATAAAGTCTTCTCCTTCCTTTTCCCACTCTATCACAGATTTCGACAACCAACGTGCTCTAGGAAATCATATTCTCTTCCTAAATTATAATATTTTTTGCTAAACTCCTAAATTATAATATTATATACATGCTTCTTAAACATCTTTATAATTCAATTTCAAATTATGATTATATATAGGGTTTCTTTTGTTCGGATTTTCAAAGGATATGCTAGTGTACAAAACACCCTTATCTCAGTTAACCCAATAATTAAAGGAATATTTATCATATAATCCATTTTAACAAATGATTCACAAATCCTTCTTGTTTGCTAAATTACATAAATTTGAGCTGATCAATCAAGTATTGTCTATTAAGTGAAAATACAACGGAATTACATTCAATTCTTATTTGTGAGAAAGGTTCAAAGAACTAACTTCATTAAAATGTGTGTGAGGGTTTGATGTGGCCCATGTGGGTATGATAAGTTTGCTCATAAGCCTACATCAGAGAAAGTTGATTGTTTTTTAGCCCCTTAATTATTATTTTTTTCCAATAACTCAACAGTTGAGGCTCTTGAGAGTGAAAGGATTTAAACCTGAATATTTTCACTAAAAACTTCAAGGTTTGCCAATAACGAATTTAAGCTATAAAACACTTAGCTGTTCTTTTCAATTTATTATTTATCAATATCACATACATATATGTGGGTGCAAGTTAACTAAATAAATAAAATCTTTTATCATCAAATAAGGAACTTTAGATTTAATTTTACTCGAAAAAAAAAATACTTATTAATATATAGACTAAAATCATATAGTCCCTATCAAGAGTTTTGTAACCATAGGTGAAGTTAGGGGGTGCCAACCGGGGGCCATGACCCCCCTAACATTTGAAATTTTTCATTAAATTTTTTTTTATTTGGTAATAAATCTAAAAATTACACAAAAATGTATTTACCGGCCCTTCTGAGAAAATTTCATGACTCCACTACTGCTTATAACTCAATTAGTTAACATCTCCTAATATTTTTAAATAAGACATACAATGTTCAATTCTCCTCTCATTTTCATGGTATTTATATATATATATATATATATAAACCTATCGTATTTATTATATATATATATATATATATATATATATATATATATATGAACAACTTACTAATCATGAGATGATGAGACCAACAATCTGATGTTACCCAACATAAAAAAAAAATCCACACCTTAATGGTTATCTTTTTCGTGCTCCTTGGTCCAATTTAATGTAGTCCACCCGTATTTGCTTGCACTATAAATAAAAATTGTGAACATCTTTTCCCATATGGCCCCATAAGAAAACAAACATCTTTCTCTCAACAAACAAAACTGCACCCCACAAGTTTACCCAAAAGAAAATCCCTCCATTTTCAGTCGCTTGATAAGGTTAATGCTAAAATCTTAGGCGAAAATGCAAATTACTTAAGTTAAATTTGGTCAATTGTCATTTTAGCCTTTTTAAGTTTCATTTTTATCATTTTGGTTTTGTAGTTTGTATTTATTGTCTCCGTTAATCCTTCAATATCTATAGCTCCCATTAACTATTTAAAAAAGCTAGATTTTTAAGACTAAAAAAAAAATTAAAATTCATGCTTTCTTTTTGGGACAAAGTTTAACTACAAAATTAGTTGTAAACTTAGACTACAACTTTACTCAATATATATATTATATTGAAGGTAAATTTTGACAAATCCACCATTAGATTACATCTTCTTCTTATATTCTTCTGTGGGGGCAAAAGCTTGAATTTGTATATTGGGCCTTAAGCCCTATTCGCTAATGGGGATGTGTCCGAGGAGGACCAAATGATTGGGAAGGCCCCAGAATAGATAGTCGCGTAAGGAAAGAGTGGAGGGCTGAGGTCCGAGGAGGTTACCTTCCTCGGACCGGACGAATATCAGTCGAGCAAGCATCCGAGTGACTTGGGCGATCTTCCAAGAGACTCCAACAACGAGGATAGACTTCAGGCACGTACGGAAAAGATAATGATACAGAAATATCATATGGAAAAGCTGCCACCACCGCATTAAATGCACCGCAACAACTTTCCTGGCCGCATTAATATGGAGAAGACCTCTGAACAGTGGTCTCAACGACTACCGTTCACAAAGAGACAGAGATGATACTTGATAAGACACATACTTGAGTGTAGGGTTGGATGATAAACAATTGTACGATGAAGATAACCTGGAAAATTCTATATAATGTGAAAGACCCTCTATAAGAGGGGGATCGGAAAAACAGGGAAGAAAAATAGAAAGAGAACTACTGTAGCACAGTGTTGAACTATCTTTTAGAAATAACAATTTGATTATCAAACTATCTCCTTGGACGTACATTCCATCCATAATTACATACATTTTCCTGCTCGGTTACACTTGAAATCTGAGCTAACCGTTAATCAATCCGCCAAAAGCCCAGTTCTTTCACCCACTCACTACAAATTTATTGTATTGGGCTCATTGGGCTTATAACCCAATTCATCTGGGTTTGGGCTACAAATTGTGACCCTACAATTGGTGTCGTCTGTGGGAAGTTCTAGTGCTTCAGTGGAGTATAACGGTCATGGTGGGATCAGGACCACACCAAACTAGTCCGTACCATGCAGAATCAGCCAACGTTTGTCAACAAGACGAACCCCACAATCTTGAGAATGAAAAGGATTTGGCAATTACCAGGAATGCTGCTTGCAAACTCTCCACACAGGTGGAAGTGGTTTTCGGAGAAAAGTTCATGTAGTGCATAAGCAAGGTGATGAAAAAGCTATGTAACGAGAAATTGATGATTTAAAGAGGCAACTTCGTTGAGCACAACGGAAGCAATCCCCTCCCAACTCTGATGTTTCTTCTAATGACGAAGAAGATACTATCTACAGACAACGGTCAAGAACTCCACCTAATGATTCTTTTTCTTGTGAGGAGGAGCATCTTCACAAAAGGAAACCCAGGAGTTCATCTCGCAGGGGAGTAAGAACTGATGTTATGAAGAAAGTTTTAAGCCAGATTTTTAAATCACCCTTCACACGGGGAATAGAAAAGGCAAAACTTCCCAGGCGTTTCCAATCAGCCAACGTTCGCCATGTATAATGGTCGAACGGATCCTGTAGAGCACATAAGCCAGTTCAAACAGAAGATGACTGTCCATTCTCAGGACGAGGCTTTGATGTGTAGAGTATTTCCATCCAGTTTAGGACCGATGCCGATGAGATGGTTTGATGGGTTAAGGACCAATTCTATCAGTTCCTTCAAGAAACTCACCCAATCGTTCTGTTCCTAATTCATTACATGCAGTAGGGTTCCTCAACCTTTAAACTCTTTATTATCCATGTCAATGAAGGAAGGAGAATCCGTGAAGGCGTATGCTAAAAGGTACTGGGAGATGTTTAACGAGGTTGATGGCGATTTTGATGAAGTTGCTGTTAGAAATTTCAAGGTTGGTCTCCCATCTGAGCACGGTTTGAGGAAATCTCTGACAGGTAAGCCTGCCACTAGTTTACGCCAGCTAATGGACCGAGTTGATAAATACAAGAGAATTGAAGACGATCAACAACAAGGGAAAGGGAAAGCTAAGGTTATCCCTCAAGAAATAAGGGATTTCAGGTCGGACCGATATAGCAACAATCGGCCGAAAAGGGATTACGTAGATCAATCAGGGTCAAACAATACTCAGGTCGTCGGTGTAGTCTTCCGAGAGCCAAATTCACCGAACCCCCAATAGAAGAGTTAGAATCAGCAGAAAACATGGATGAAAAATTGGTTGGCACGATCTCCCAATATCGCCTTCCGGCCTGGGAAGTATATGTAAATGGGGTATCGAATCATAAGGGCTCAGGGATTGGGCTAGTACTGACATCCCCTGAGAAGGTCATCATTGAAAAATCTTTGAGATTGAATTTTTCGCTTACGAACAATGAGTCTGAGTATGAAGCTCTGTTGATAGGAATGGTCATGGTTCAAAGAATGGGTGGAAATTCAGTAAAAGTCTTCTCGGACTCAAGGCTCGTCGTCGGCCAAGTAAAAGGGGAGTTCGAGGCAAAAGATGAAAGGATGTAGGGGTACCTGAGTCAAGTTAAATGTCTACGGTCAAAGTTTGATTCTTTTGACTTGCTACATATCCCCAGAAACAGTAATGCACATGCCGATTCTTTAGCTATGCTTGCAACTTCCTTGGCGCAAGATTTGCCTCGAGTTATTCTTGTTGAGGACTTGTACAAACCTATAGAGACAAGAAGAGAGACAGCTCAAATCTATAAGATTAGAGCAAGGCCGAGTTGGATGGACTCCATAATACAATTCTTGAAAGAGGATATTCTGCCTGAAGAAAGAATAGAAGCTGACAAAGTACGAAGGAAGGCCACTAGGTACTGGTTATTCGAGAACCAGAAACTATATAAACGTTCATTTTCAGGACCTTATTTGTTATGCATTCATCCTGAGTTGACCGAATCGCTTCTAGAAGAGTTGCATGAAGAAATCTGTGGAAGTCATACTGGTGGTAGGTCCTTAGCACATAGAGCTATTACCCAAGACTATTGGTAGCCAAATATGCAGAGAGAGGCTTTGGAATATGTCAGAAAGTGTGATCAATGCCAACGGTTTGCGCCGAGCATACACCAACCAGGGGGAATCTTTAATCCGCTATCTAGCCCAGGCCATTTGCTCAATGGGGTTTAGACATTGTGGGACCATTCCCCAAAGCAGTGGGAAACAAGAAATATCTCCTGGTCGGCACAAATTATTTTACGAAGTGGCTTGAAGCAAAGCCTCTAGCTAACATTAGGGACGTGGATGCGAAAAAATTCGTTTAGAAAAACATTATCACTCGATTTGGAGTTCCTCATGTGCTTATCTCGAACAACAACCTTCAGTTCGACAGTAAAATGTTTAGAAGATATTGTGGCGAGTTGGGGATTACAAACAGGTATTCTACTCCTGCTTATCCCCAAGAAAACGGACAAGCAGAACTTGTAAATAAAGTCATAGTAAATGGGCTAAAAAAAAGGCTAGATGATGCAAAAGGCAAATAGGTAGAAGAGTTACCACATGTGCTCTGGACGTATAGAACCACACCTCGTAGGTCTACTGGAGAGACCCTCTTTTCGATGACTTATGGAACTGAGGCTATCATCCCTTTGAAAACTTGTTTCCCAACGTCGAGAACCAGTTCATTCAATCCGAGTGACAATGATGAGCAACTGACAAAGAGTTTGGACTTGATTAAAGAGAAGAGGGAAAATGCAATGGTTCAATTGGCCTACTACCAGCAAAAACTGAAGCAAGGTTATGATGTTAATGTAAAATTGAGACCTTTAACTCCTGGTGATCTAGTGTCACGTAAAGTTGTGGGCGCTGCAAAGAATCTAGCTTGGGGAAAGTTAGGACCAAATTGGGAAGGGCCCTACCGTATCACCTCAGAAGCTGGCATTGGAGCATGTTTTCTAGAAGATCTGGACGAACATGTAATACCACGTCCTTGGAATGTAAACAACCTAAAGAGGTATTACTATTAATAAATATTTTCATAATCAATTTATTCGTTCTTTATATAAAGTGTTTATACTTTTTACCTTTTAGTTCTCTTAAGTGTTTAAACTTAAATCCAATCATGCCTGAAGTCCTCGGACCAGATGATTTGGGTTAGTTAGCACTCATTCGCAGTTCTCTTAAGTGTTTAAACTTAAACCCAATCATGTCTGAAATTCTCGAACTAGATGATTTAGGTTAGTTAGCACTCATTCGTAATTCTCTTAAGTGTTTAAACTTAAACCCAATCATGTCTGAAGTCCTCGGACCAGATGATTTGGGTTAGTTAGCACTCATTCGCAGTTCTCTTAAGTGTTTAAACTTAAATCCAATCATGTCTGAAGTCCTCGGACCAGACGATTTGGGTTAGTTAACACTCATTCGAAGTTCTCTTAAGTGTTTAAACTTAAATCCAATCATGCCTGAAGTTCTCGGACCAGATGATTTGGGTTAGTTAACACTCATTCGAAGCACTCTTAAGTGTTTAAACTTGAAAGTCAATCATGCTTGAAATCCTTAGACTGAATGATTTGAATGGGTTAACATCACAATGTCATGCTTATAGGTGTTTATATAACTTTTAAGTTGCGCTTGAATGCCTGGGGCTATTGATTGAATTTAAGTTAACTTGTAGTATGACCTATTTATAAGATATGATAGTATATTTTATTCAAGTTAAAATGGCAAAAGGTCGCCATATTTTATAGCACATATCATGACATATGAAACAAAAGAAAAATGTCTTCATTGATAATAAAAAAGGTGTGATACATTTCTTTAAAAAGAAACAACAAACAAGACAACAAAAAACATACAAAAATAGTAAAAATCCCCTAGCCTAAGATTTTGTCTTGGGGACCCCTGGGTCAGCAGTTTGGCTGGGCTGAGAGACAGCAGTATCTGAGGCTTTCTCTGTGGGGTTAGAAGAACTTTTCTTCTTATCCTGACCTTTATCCTTTCTCTTGAGAGTTTCAATCTCCTTTCCTTTGCCAGCATCTTGGTTGGAGTCTTTTGGAACTTCCAAGGGAGCAGGAGGGACTTGGTCTGCATTTGGCTGCACAGATACTTGAGTGGCTTGTCCGGGATGAGAGGAGTTAGGACCTGAGAGCTCGCAAATTTCTGGATTGTAGTAAATGCTCTTAGGTCGCCTCAAATCAGAGTCCACAAGGACCCCAGCAACATCAAGGGCTTTACCCCAAGAGATGTCACAGTAATCCCTGCATACAACGGAAAATTCCTCCGTAAGTCTGGCTTGAGTCTCCTCCACCCCAAGTGTGTAGGCAGCCTGCTTCTCGGCCTCGGCTGGCTCCTTAACGAGTTGGACAGCTTCCCTGGCTTTCCGAAGCTCTTCGTGAAGCTCCGTCACTAGTTGCTTCTTTGTTGCCAGATTTATTTCATTGTAGTGCAACTGTTTACGAATATTTTCAAACTGCTTCTCAGTAGTCTTTAGGCCTGCTTCAGCGCTATCTCTTGCCCTAACTGCCTCTTTTAACTGCTCGGCCAATTTAGAGTGATTTTCTTTTAGGGCGCCTAGCTCTACCTCGACCTCAGATCGAGCATCAAAGGCCGCCCTGGCCTCACTACGGGCACTCTTAACCCAATCATCGGCCACGTAAACCTGTTGTGTAATCTACGTGACAAAATAAAATTTTTTACCTTTAGTATAAAACACAGCAAAAACTCATGAAAATAACCAAGCATTTAGATAGGGCAATAAATCAAACCACTTACCATAGCCAGATCCCTCTTGAGGGATAGAAAGAGCTCCTGTTGACTGAAGTTCCTGTAGACCTCCATATCTTTTGGAAGGAAGAGGGGCTGCTCCAAGGCCTCGACAACATGACCTACATGCCCCCCATGGTAATGCCTAATGGAGGAATCCCAGACAATGGGGACACCGTCCACCTCCAATTTAGGAGACCATATGCATGATGGATGGCGCACTTGAGCCACAGGGAGATCTTCTCGACTGTCAACAGAGTTGGACCTCCTACTGCTTTAGCCCTGGGACTGCCTCTGTTGTTTATTTCCTTTTGGAGGGCCTATCTTGCCCTCCTCAGGAACCTCTTAGTGTCTCTTTCTCCTCAGCTCAGGATTGGGCTTTAGCCAGAGATCAGCAGGAAGCTGAGGAGGGGGAGGAGGAGGGTTCACTGAGGGCTTAGACTTGTTGGCCTCTTGGGGGAAAGGCGCTTTGTTCCTCCCCTTCATGAGCTCTCTCAAACTTGGGGTAGGTTTTGGAGCCATCTCTTCTTCTTCGTTATCTAAAGAATCCTCCACGTAAGTTACTATAGGGGCAGGAGTTTGAACGCATGAGTACTCGTCTATTTCTTCCTCGGCCTCTAATATAACGATAGCTTCTACTCGCGTTTCTTCCTCTTCAAATTGAAACTCGTCGATTTCTTCCTCAAGCGAAGAGGAAGATGCAATTCCTTCCTCGGCTACAGCCTGCCCAAGAGGCACTTGCTGAAGTGGCTGGGCGGCCAAGGGAATGCCCTGTGGGATTGGATGATCAACTGGTAGAAGATTGTGGGGGGCTAAAAAATGAGGCTAAGACACGTCTATGCGAACCAGACGATAGTCGTTTGCCCTGATAGCATTGCCGACGTCTAGAAAAGTTCTCAAGATGGGTTCGTAGTCCAAAATTAGATGGGTGGCTCGAAGTTGTCCGTCGTCGTTCACAAAAATTTGAGATCTCAATAAGTAGTTGAGTGCGAGTACATTGATTAAACTAATCCGAGGATTTACTTGTGTTTTATCTGTTAAACAAAAGAACTAAACAGTTAGAAACTTGGAGTTCAGTGTAAAAAGATGAAAGAAGAAGAAAGAAAATCTTTTTGACATACTAAAGCAAGGCCGAAGACAAATAACGTAAATCTAATGTTAGAAAACCTAAATCTAAGGTACCCCACCTGGCTTTCCTAGCTGGGTTGGGCAAGGAAGACCGTCATGCCAAGGTCCTGATACAATGAGGTAGTCATCTTTCATCCCTTTATTAGACTTGGGAAGACACGAAATGAGCTTGACAGCGTCGGACCGGGATTTAAGGTAAAATCCCGCCCCTTTTTGTTGATGGTCTTCGTATAGGTGGA
Source organism: Quercus agrifolia (assembly GCA_029955455.1). Classification (NCBI taxonomy): domain Eukaryota; kingdom Viridiplantae; phylum Streptophyta; class Magnoliopsida; order Fagales; family Fagaceae; genus Quercus; species Quercus agrifolia. The sequence continues at coordinate 66,623,728 of JARQAD010000001.1, read as the reverse complement.
CTACATCATGCTAGGTTAGCCCCAATCCTAAGTGTCGGTCCAGAGCGTCAACTGCTCCTAGAATCCTAAAAAAGTTAGGTGCGCACTGTTGGGGGCAAAGCCTATGGTTACGTAAATAGTCTCTTGTAATCCTACCCATGGGGATAGTCATTCCTCACTCTATGAAGGTTATCATTGGGATTATGACTTCTCCCACCTCTCGGTCAAATGCTAATCCTTCCGGGGAACAGTATCGCCACAATGATACCTCCTAGGGTATGTGATATTTATCTTTGAATATTTCTATCAAAGTAGGGCTCTTCACTAAACGCTCAAACCTACCCATTTCGAATAAGTAGAAAAGAAAAAACGCTAGGGGTGACAACGGGGTAATGAAGAATGACGGGCCGAGGAGGTTGTCCGAGGAAATAAAGAAAAATTTGAAGTTAAAACTTACGTGAACTAAAGCAAGAACTGATCTTCGAAATTCTTGAGAGGATCTTTGAAATTTTTTGGAAAATATGATGGATGATCTGATGTTTGGTGTGAGTTTAAATGTTCGAATGCTCTGAAGACTTTGAACTATGATGAAGAAAAGAGAAAATAATACTCTTATGAGCCTTTATATAAGAGACTGAAAACAAGAGGGATTTATCCCGCCCAAATCTAGAAGGGAAATACGGTCCGTTGGATCAAAATCCCTCCGTTGGATGCCAGAGACATAGCGCCGCCTAAAGTACTTAATGACGCTTCGCGAATTCCGAAGCGTCAGAAGCAATGGCAAAATGACTAAAATAACGTCCCTATGTATGTAAATTTGAATGTCCTTACAGTTTTAACCACGGTTACATTGGCAAGTCAAAATTCTACTTTTTCTTCTCGGGTAAAAGAAAAAAATTAAAAGTTTGAGGGGCTATTGTGTGGACAAAATCTTGAATTTGTATATTGGGCCTTAAGCCTTATTCGCTAATGGGGATGTGTCCGAGGAGGAGCAAATAACAGGGAAGGCCCCAAGATAGATAGTCGCGTAAGGAAAGAGTAGAGGGCTGAGGTTCGAGGAGGTTACCCTCCTCGGACTGGAGGAATATCAGTCGGGCAAGCATCCGGGTGACTTGGGTGACCTTCCAAGAGACTCCAACAACAAGGATAGACTTCAAGCACGTACGGAGAAGATAAGGATACAGAAATATCTTAGGGAAAAGCTACCACCACCGCATTAAATGCACTGCAGCAACTTTCTTGGCCGCATTAATGTGGAGAAGACCTCTGAACAGTGGTCTCAACCACTACCGTTCACAGAGCGCCAGAAAAGATGCTTGATAAGACACATACTTGGATGCAGAGTTGGATGATGAACAACTGTACGATGGAGATAACCTGAAAAATTCTATATAATGTGAAAGACCCTCCATAAGATGGGGATCGGAAAAACAGGAAAGAAAAATAGAAAGAGAACTACTGTAGCACAGTGTTGAACTATCTTTTAGAAATAACAATTTGATTATCAAACTATCTCCTTGGACGTACATTCCATCCATAATTACATACATTTTCCTGCTCGGTTACACTTAGAATCTGAGCTAACCGTTAATCAATCCTCCAAAAGCTCAGTTCTTTCACCCACTCTCTACAAATTTATTGTATTGGGCTCATTGGGCTTATAACCCAATTCATCTGGGTTTGGGCTACAAATTGTGACCCTACATCTTCATACTTGCAAAATTTCTAGAAAATTAAAGATTAATAATTATATTATCAATAAATTGTTCAAATTGCAAGTTTTTGTAGTTTAAAATTATACATAAAATATAAGTTTATAGATCATGTAGTAAATAATATCCAATTAACACAAAATTTGACATGTATATTAAGAGCATAAAAAACATGCAATTCAAGAATACATTTACATACGGTCTATCTCTTCTTGCTCATCTGATACTTAACTGTCTTGCTTATCTGAGATCAGTTCCTCAGCCTAGTGAACATTCAAAGCTGGAGCTGCTCATGAGTAGTTTGATTGTTTTTCAATATACAATTGACTGAAAGATCATAATATAAGGGCGACATTGCTTTTCTGTTTAAAATTCCATGGCCTGTCCCAATTCAGGTTCAATTGTTTAACAGTTTTACTAGTACTGATTCTAAGTACTGGTTCAGAGGTAACTGCAGTGCAAGACAGGAAATGGGTTCAGTCTTTCCGCAATTCATGCAAAGATAATACTTCCTGGGAGTAAGGTTATGTTTGCCTGTGCTGCTAAGGTAGACAAGGCAACAAGAAAGGATAACTGAACTGACTGCTGAAAACAATTTCTAAGTGTTCACTGAGAGTGTATCTCATGGACAAATTAAATAAATATACAATTAGGTTTGGACATTTGTTCACAGATTACTTTTGCAGCATGCACATGTAACTTTTTTTTTACATGTTGATGAATACTGAACATTCTTTTGTTGTTTACATATATGAAGATAAATCCATGGGGAAGAAAGTCATGGAAAGTCTTAAAAAATCAGGCCTGCTTCGTGCTGCTGGGATTGCAACTTCTTTGACAAATTCAGGAGAACAATGGTTAGTGACCAGTTTATATTCACCCTTTGTTGGGTTCTTTGTGCTGGACATAATTAGGATTCATTGAAAAAATGAGAGAAAAGAAGGCGGGGTGGGGGTGGGGGGGGGGGGGGGGGGGGGGGGGGGTGGTGTGAAGGAGGTTCTATGAAGGAAGGAAACATTTGCATCGTGCACTACCTTTTTCTTTAATTTAATAGTCTATGACTATATAGAATTGAACAACAGGGACTTTCCAAATGGTTGGGCACCACTTCAACACATGATAGTTGAAGGTCTGGGTAGGTCTGAATCAAAAAAAGCGAGGTCAGTGGCTGAAGACATTGCCGTGAGGTGGATTAGAACCAACTATGTCGGCTACAAGAAAACAGGCACAATGCATGAAAAATATGATGTGGAAAAGTGTGGAGAATTTGGAGGTGGTGGTGAATATGCACCCCAGGTATGTCTTTAACTTTCGTGGAAATAATACTTGTTTCGATTAATGTCTATTGTTTGCTGGTATAAATATTCCTATTACATAAGAAATGTCCCATCTGCTTTTTACTTCATATCGAAATGTTTTTTTTTTTGGTGTATGTTGCAATGCAAACTGGATTTGGCTGGTCAAATGGAGTTGTTTTAGCATTTCTGGAGGAGTTTGGATGGCCTCAAGACCGGAAGATAGGTTGCTAATAATATAGGAGTTAGGGTGTGTTTGTTTGGAGGTGAAACATGGTGGATAGAAAACTTTTGAGAGAAAATGGAAATGAAAACTTTTTTGGAGTGTGTTTGGTTAGGAAGGAATGATGAAAAATAAATGGTGGAACTAATATGTTTTCTATCCGGACCTACCAAAATATTTTCTCTCTAAAATGAAAGGAAAATTGAGTAGTGATAAAAAAATTTCTTGATTGTCAAAAATGCCCATGTGCACATGCACATGGGCTTCTTCAAGTTGCCTTTATGTTTTTTTTTTTCCTTCTCCCCTAGTCTGTAACACGATGCCTTGTTGCCTTTTTTATTTGTTTTGTTTTTCTTTTCTTTTTGTTTTTCTCTTCTTCTTTTTTTTTTTTTTTTTTTTTTCTCTTCCTCTTCTGGGCAGTGACGTTGCCTTTCATTTTCTTTTGATTTTTTTAGGTCTGGGCGACGTGATTTTTTTTTTACATGATTTTTATTTTTCTAATAAATTTGGGCGTTTGCTCCTTTTTTGTGGTTATTTGTCACGTTTTTGTTTTAATTGGGCATCATTCTTTAAAAAAGGTATATGAGTAAATTTGTTCGAACATATTTTTTTCATCCCTCTACTTTTCCACTCCCAACCAAATAAAAATAAAATAAAATAAAATCTTTTTTATCCTACTACCATTTTCTATCCTTCCACTTTTCCATTCTTCCAACCAAACGGACTCTTAGAGATACAGATTGATTGCTAATGGCCCCACTAGGAGCTTAGAGCATAACAACAATTAAACATTGATCATAATCTTGAAATGGAAGATATGTTATTGAGGAACTGAATAAATAAAGTTTCAGCATACTGGGCTAACACATTTGTGTTACAATCAAAGAATCAATCAGTGAATGTGTGCAAATCTGTCTACTGATTGATTACACTAAGTTGGTCTTGTTTTCTTTGTGTTAATTGCACAAGAAAGGCTACCACAGTACCATTTACAGTGTGAAACCTTGCAGCTTTTCATAAATAGTTGTGCTCAACAATTGTTTACCACACTCTTCATCTAATTGAAAGCAAGACACATTGGATGGGCATAAGAGAAATTTGCTATATTCAACAAAAAAAATCTGTTCTGACATGAAATGGATATATGATACGATCCAAATATCTCAAACTATAGTTATGAGACAATAAAATATGGCAAAACCTGTACCAAGAATTGGTTTGTGTAGGAAAGGGGCAAAGCCAAGGCAGCACTCTTCTTGGCAACCTCATGCACCATTAAGGAAGGTTTTCACTGTGTCACTCTTGAAGGAGTTGCATCTAATGTTCTTGGACCGCTAAACAATTTAGAGAGGACTCTCAATGGATCATTAGTTCTGTTTTAGAAGATATTTTGAACTTATTGAGCAATAGTTAATTTTGGTGCGTTTCTCATATCAATGTATTAGCCCATAATATATGTCAATGGGCTTTTGTATATGACTTTTGTTAATGGGTGACATTGTGATTCTGTTGAGGGTAAATTTATTGGATCCCATTACATTAGAAAGTAACAAAAGCAAATAAATAAATCCTACTACTTTTTTAATTAATATATGTGAGATTACACCCAAAAAGCTAATTGATTGCAATAAAAAGCTCAATCTTAACCACTGCCTTCAAGCATTCATTAACTAGACCCTTTGTATATGAATGGACTGAGCCAGTTTTCATCTCCGTCCTTCTTGAGAGTGTGTCCTTGGTTGAAATGGCTAAGTGTATGTTTGGATCCACTGAACCCACGTCTGCATTTCACAAGCTGCGTTTTTGTTCCTTTTTTTTTTTTCTTTTCACGCGTTTTGGAGTAACGCGGTTACTGTTCATGTACTGTTCATTGAACAGTAACCGTAAATGTTGACTTTTCTGCGGTAAACAGTGCATAGTGTACTGTTCATGGACCCACAAATTCTACTTTTCAGCAACTTTTTTATTAAAAATGGGTCCTACGGCACTATTCACACATTTAAAAATTATTTTGTTACAGTGTTTTCAATTTTCAATTTCAACAAAATAAATTCTATCCAAACAGACCCTAAATTCATTTCCGCCCTATTTAAAGAAGATATCTCATGCATATGATATTCGTCATTCTCACCATGTGAGGAACTTGTGGGGCCCACACACAGTTATGATACATGCATCTAATGGAAAAGCTAATTAACTTTTTAGTTTTAATAAATATTTTTTCTACTCAGCAAAAAAAAGGGGTTGGGACAAAATCTTCCGTCAATGTTGATTATTGACTAGTCAATTATGATGTGTTCATTAATTGGAAGCCCCTACGTAGTGTGGAAAAAATTAATCAATCACATATTATATTATTTTCAACAAAAATAAATATATTAATGACAAAATTTAAATAAATAAATAAATGTAAATGCAAGAAATTTTGCAGGTATGCTAATTTTGGTTGTGGGGCCAAGACGGGGACAAAATCTTCAGCCAATGTTATGTTAATTATTGACTTTTCAATTCTGATGTGTTCATTAATTGGAAACCCCTAAGTACTATGAAAAAAAAGTAACCAATCACATATTTCTATTATTTTCATAAAAAATAAATATATAAATTACAAAATAAAAAATGTAAATGCCAAAAATTTGAAGGTATGCTAATCTTGTTTGTTGGACCATGACGGGGACACAAATTTTCAGTCAATGTTAATTATCAACTTGTTAATTTGGATGAGTTCATTAATTGGAAACCCCCACGTAATTCGGAAAAAAATTTATCAATCACATATTATATTATTTTAATATTGTTTGTTGGACCAAGACGGACAAAACCTTCTACCAATGTTTGATTATTGATTTGTTAATTCTTTTAATAGGTACAATAGTCTATTCTTTTGATGATTACTCTTTAGTATGGGTCTAGATTAGGTCCAATGTACAGTGACATTAAACCTGTTGAAATTGTAATATGTGTCTATTTTTAAATACATGTCACCATCCTAACGGGTCTAGTGCACTGGAAGCACTGGATCCAAATTATCCCTCTTTAGTATTATATTAAGACATCAATTAGATTTTTTATGTAAATGAAGTTTGAATCCAAATTTCTTATTCAATAATAAGGAATTTTATGAGTTGAGCTGACAAACACCAATTATTTTTTGTATAGGTGGGGTTTGAACTCAAAAATCTCCAGTTCTTTTTTTGAGAAATAAACACACACACACACACACAAATGTTAAATTTGGATCTGGCAGTTGCGTTTTGCATTTACGTTTCTTCTTTCTCTTTCTTTTCTTTTTTTTTTTTTTTTCCTCTATTGCTGCGCACGCGTTTAGGGGGACAAATTGCTACTATTTATGAATAGTAGCTGTATATTGTTGACTTTTCAGTCCCTTTTATTAGTCCCGTGAGTCTTGTGAACCGTGCACGGGACCCACAAACTTCATTTTTCAGTAGCTTTTTCATTAAAAATGGGTCCCACGATACTATTCACACATTTAAAAATTATTTTGCTATAGTATTTTGAGTTTTTAATTTTCAATTTCAGCAAAATAAGTTCTATCCAAACGGACCTAAAAAAGAGATAATAAAGTTTAATACAAAGATACACCACAAACTTCGCTACAAAGATGAGTAATTACCCTACATTTCTTAAGAGTGTACATTATGTATAATATAATCTCTTGTTCAACTGCAAGATATTTTATTTAACTTCATTTAAGTTTAGGATAAGGTTTCTTTTCATAGTAAAATGTGCACTTCTATATTGTAGATGTAGCCCGTGAGGTGGATCCAAGTTCTTCCACCGACCATTAGTATTTATCTTTATTTCTGACAGAGACAATCCCTGAATGGCTAGACTGAACCAAAACACTTGGACTTAAGGAGGTCAAACTTTGGACAGAATTGACCTAGACATACATTTTGCTTTTACTTTTTCATCATATCCTACATATGATGTTGAAGGGTAGCTAGTTCAACAAGCTTCTCACTTAAAATTTTCTTCACCTCCAAACTCATCTTTTGGAGTCCAACCCAATACCTTTTCTGCTTTCCATAACAGCCTGTTTGGATGGTGGAGATTTAGGGGATTGAATGGAATTCAAAAGGAATGGTAGAAAACTATTTTCATTTCAGTTCATTTTATTCATTCTTGTTAAAAGTAAAAGTTATTTTCATTTCAGAGAGGGAATGAAATGAAATGAATCATAAGCGTCTTTTAATAAATAAATAAACTGAAAATGATTATATATATATATATATATATTCTCTCTCTTTCTTAGTTTAAAAGTTTAGTAGAAATGAATAGAATAACTATGAAGAAATGTTCACTCTATTTCATTCTCTCCTAAATATTGTTCCCAAAAATTGGAGGAATACTCACTTAGATGGAGGTAAAATATTAATTTTATCCTTGTTTTGAGAAAGGAAAAAAAGAAAGAAGTGAATGGTATAATATTAAAACTATATATTTATTTCCTTTTAATTTATTTTTTTTAATAAAATCTCAAGCTCACTAGAGAAAATAAATCATGCTCCATTCCATTTATTAAAAAAAAAAAAAAAAAAACTTCTGAAGCATAAATAAAATGAAGGCAACTCTTACTTAGGGGGAAAAAAGCAAATAAACTATGAATGATATAATAATAAAATTAAAAAGTTTAAATACTCAATCACACCAGAAAAAAATAAAAAAATAAAAAATAAACTTCTTTCTTTTTTTCATTTCATTTTATTCGTTCATGCTTTTATGCTATACAAGCCTATACTCCTTTCATTCCATTGGAGACAATTTTTTTTTTTTTTTAAAATTGATATCCTGGTATGTTTTAGATTTTACTTCTTGAATTTAACTCTGTACATATTGCTGTATTATTTAAAATTTTAAAAACATCCCTTATACTAATCATAAAATTAGTCATTTAAATTTGTGAGATCCTAATCGGGTTAAATGAGTTTTTTTTTTTTTTTTTAAAATGTTTTGATAATTGGGAAAGGATATATTTGAAATTTCCGTTAGAAACAACAAAAAATTCGGCAAAAAAAAAAAAACAAAACAAAATGACAAAGATTCTCAAACCTTATTCCAGACTGCCATACTCTCATGCTCTGAACTTTAAAGAACTCTCTTTACTCTCTCTTGCGCTACTTATCTCAGACTCTGTACTAACAACAATGTCTGTCTCAGAATCTTTGTCACCTTGCAGTTCTGACATAGAACGTGTGATCCCCACAACCCCTTTGGTCAGCTTCTTTGAACGTCTCCAAGAAACCGCTCTCAACACCTTTGGAGAAACAAACTTTGACCCAAAACTTTACGTTGATCTGTCACTGAAATTCGATTTGCCAACCACTGAGGACGCTTTTGTCAAGCTTCCAAAGTCCGCAAATGGGTCTTTATCAGCTGAGGATTTGAAAGGGTTTATAGAGAAGTACTTTGAGAGTGCTGGGAATGACATGGTGTACTGTGAGCCAGTGGATTTTGTCCCAGAACCTGAGGGGTTCTTGCCAAAGGTGAAGAACCCAGAAGTGAGGGCCTGGGCTTTGGAAGTGCATGCTTTATGGAAGAGTTTGAGTAGGAAAGTCTCTGAACAAGTGCAGAAGCGACCAGAGTTGCATAGTATGCTTCCTCTGCCTGAGCCAGTCATGATTCCTGGGTCAAGGTTTAGAGAGATCTATTACTGGGATTCTTACTGGGTTATTCGGTTAGTTTTTGTTTTTGTTTCTGGTTTTGCATTTTGCTTTTACTATTTTTTGGTGGTCCTTTCAGCATTTTTCTGTATAGGCTAGGTAGTTCTGGTAATTCTGACTTGGGTGATACATTTCGTTTAGTGTTCTACTTGTCCTCAACATTTGAAATGAATCAACTTCATAGTTTATGAAATGTTACAAATTTAAAGGTGAATCCAGTTTACACTCTATAAACAGTTAGATCTAAGAAATTAAATCTTTTTAATGAATTGGACTTTCTTCATTGACCAAAGTGACACAAATAGTATTATCTTTCCCGAAAATAATTAAATTCAACCTTATGGTTATTGGCAATATAATCACATGGTTGAATTTATTGGAAACTTAAGGTACAACACCAAAGGAATTGTACTAAGTTTTTCCCTCTAACTTAATTGTGAAAGTTTCTGCTTTTGAAGCTCAAGTTTTCTTGAAGCATCTATGCTGGTCAATCAGTTAAAGCAAGAGCTTTTTTCTGTGAAACTCTGTCTAATTTAGAGTTCTTATCTTACTACTTCTTTCATTTATTTGGTAATATTTACCAATTTGGATCGAATTATTTGGTTTAAAGGTAGCTATAGGAGCATCCCTTAATGGGGTTAAGATTGATATGTATTTGTAGTGCAGGGGCTTGCTAGCAAGTAAGATGTATGAGACTGCAAAAGGAATTGTGACTAATCTTATTTACTTCATAGAAGAGTATGGTTATGTTCTTAATGGTGGAAGGGCTTATTACACTAATAGAAGGTAACTCTTCTTTCATTTTCTACTTCTGTTGTTATATTGTATTTATGGTGCTACTGTGTTCCACATTGCCGATAGTGATTCTTCTCCTCATTGTAAATATAACATTTATAGTAACTCTTACTTGCATTACATATCATTATTTTTTTCTTCTGCCAGGTTTCTTTGTCATTTTCTTTCTGTGTAGCATCTTTAATAATTCTTTGTCATTCAATTTCTTGATAGGCACCAAGCTTGATGCATGGTGAACTTCATGTCACAATCATTATCATGTAAATAGTGATGCATTCATAGTATGGATAATGAGGGACTAGTGTTTAAAAGCATACAAAGCCACACATAAAATTCTTCCCAAATTTCATAGTCCATTGATACAGTATGAATCTAAAATTAAACTGTCTTTTCTTTCTCTTCATGATAAATATAATGAATACTGGAGCACTTATCTCAAATTCAAGGATATGAGGACACATATACATTCACATTATATTAGTTTGGGCATTAATGCTTTCAGCATGTGTGTAGCACTTGGTCACTTAATTATCTGATTCTAAAATTTTCCTTTTTAGTTTTTCATCCCCTTGGGATTGTGTCATATAGATCTCATTTTATAGCAAATTCTTGTGTGTTCTAATTGCTTATATAATTGGATTTAAATTACAAACTTGGGGATATCTTTGCAGCCAACCTCCCCTCCTGAGTGCTATGATTTATGAGATATACAATAAGACTGGTGATATGCAACTGGTTAAAAAATCTCTCCCTGCACTGCTCAAAGAGTATTGCTTTTGGAATTCAGGTACTATGAGATACACACTTAGATGACTCTCTACTTGCCTTTGCTTTGTAATTTGGAGGGGAATTATGTTTAGGTATCTTTCTTAGCTTCATTTTGTGGCAGAAACCCTTTTTTTATAACTTTTTTACCTGCCTTCTGTTTTAGATATACATAAGGTGATCATTCAAGATTCTCAATCTTGCAACCATACTTTAAATCGGTATTATGCAATGTGGAACAAACCCAGGCCTGAAGCTACAACCAAAGTGTGTTATCTTCTGCTTACATGTGTTAGCATAAGATATATTATATGTGAAGTATAAATGGTGGATAACATAAGAGGTATTTTCATCTCACAGGACAAGAAATTTGCTTCCAAGATCTCAAATGTTTCTGAAAAACAGCAGTTTTACCGTGAACTGGCTTCGGCTGCTGAATCTGGCTGGGACTTCAGCTCAAGGTGGATGAGGTAATAATTTTCTCTTGCGAATTAGTCTCTCTTACAAAACTACTAATCCTGATTACATCTTTAATTTTTTTCCATATCAAAGTTTATATTCAAATTTTAGTGTTGTGTATATTTTCCTATCAAAAAAGAAAAAAGAAAAGTGTTATGCATATTTTGAGAATTATATGAGATTAGTTTAGTACACATGCTCACCTTCCAGCTTCCACACAGTTGAAATTGTGGCCAATTTCAAATTAGATTAGAACCAAAACTTGATATTCTGGAACCATTAGATTTTCTGTACCATCATTTGCTGTATTTCATGAGCTTCTCACAATCCGATTCAGCATGGGTATCTGAATTAGATTGTTGGATTATTATTATTATTTTTTTTTATTTTATTTTTTTTAACTTTTGTTGTATAGTCCACTGTACAGTGGGATGCCCTTAAGTAGCTTCCTCACATCAAAATAGTCATCTTTTTGAAAGCTATGGGTAAAGAAAGTGTTGGCAGGTGAGTGCTAGCCTAGGACTAATGAGCCTGCAAAACAAAGTCACATTGGAAAATGTGTTCTTCCCCATTTTTAATTCAACTAGTAGAATTATTTGGGTCCATAGCAAAAATTTGAAATGCTTAATGCTTGTCAAAGTTGAGCTTTTGAATACTTACAAATTGATTGATGAAGTTATGATTAGTTTTCAAATTTCATGTTTCAGGAATCCCTCGGATTTTACCACATTGGCTACGACAACAATTTTACCTGTTGATTTAAATACTTTTATACTTAAGGTATGGCTCAGAACACTTTTAGATAGAATCATTGAAATTAGAAACCAATTAGCATGTGCTGTGGTACTTTGTTGATTCAGATGGAGCTAGACATTGCGTTCTTTGCAAAAGTTACTGGAGATAATAGCACTGCTACGAGCTTCATCGAAGCTTCTCAGTCCAGACTGAACGCAATCAAATCTGTTTTCTGGAATGAGGAGGTGGGACAATGGCTTGATTACTGGCTCAATGATAGCACATGCAAGGTAGTATCTTGATGCAAAAGTTTGTGGTGTCTGACAGTTATTAATTCTTCTGCAGATCTAATGATTCTTCATTTTGATACTTTTAGGGATGTCAAACATGGGAAGCTTGTAACCAGAAGCAGAGTGTATTTGCTTCAAACTTCATTCCTTTGTGGGTTGAGTCGTTCTACTCAGGTTTGTGACTCTTAGGGCATGTTTGGTAGATTGTAATAGATGCCGTAATGTGATAATTATTTCTATAATTTAGTTATTCTTTAGTTTTGTTATGTTTTTATTACAAAGAATAATCATTTCTTATGAATAGCTATTCTTCAAAATGAGGAATAATTATTCCTCTTTAAAATGTTTTATTAGCTATTCCTTAGTAACTGCAATAATTTGAAAACTTAATATATTTCCAAATAAACAAACTTTCCATATACATCTAACAATTATAAAAATAAAAAATCATGAAAAATAACACATATCTCTCTTAAATTTAAAAATAACTATTTTTAAAAAAATATAATTGTATGAGTAAGAAATTTCCTAAAATAAATGTTAAGTTTCATTCTAATGTTATAACTTACAACCAAACTAATGAATAGGTTTAATTATTACATTATAACACATTTTATTCCTAGTTATAAAAATTACAATTCTTGTCGTAATTTTCATTCAGTGTACTAAACGTACCCTTAATGTTCACCAGGACTGGGTTCAAGCATGGCTAATTAGGTTTTGGTTGAGATTGTTGAGCTTTTATAATGCAAGTTTGAACTGCAAATAAAATCAGCTGTTCTGGTCCAAAATGGCCTCATTTCAATCAGCTGTCTCTTTCTATGGAGCTAAATCTGTTTGTGTCTAATTGAGGCTGATGAGCCCATTGATTTGTTGATTTTTTTTATCAGAAAGAAAGTCAAAGAAAAGCAATATATAATAGATTTCTCATCAAATGAAAAACTAGAACTAATTCATTTTGAGTCACAGCTCTGATTTCCCGCTTCTAGGGCCTCAATAAGTGCTTCAAAAATTCACGAAACATGGACAGCTTACTTTAATCTGAATTCATACTAATATGTGAAATTAATCTGTCATGTTCTGGAAAGTTATTTAAAATTGTTCTGTTATCAGTTTAACACACCCATATCTCCTGTCCACCATATTTTAGTTACAATTGACTTAATCTTAACTCATTTGATTGTTAGAATTAGCACTTTAGTTCATGTCAGCTTACTCAGGCTAGTGAACATGCAAACATGGTGCTGTTAATTAGTAGCTTGGTTATTTTTGATTGACTGACAGATGGTAATATGAAGAGCAGCATTGTTTTTCTGTTGGGGTTTCGTTTTTTAACAGGTTACTAGCATTGATCCGAAGTTATGGTTCATGTGTAATTGCAATTAGAACAAGGAAAGAGTGCACGTATTCTTCAATTTGTGCAAAAAAAAAATACTTTCTTGGGAATGAGGTTATGTTGGCGTGAACTGCTAAGACAGTTATTGCAACATGAAAGGATAAAAAACCACTACTTTTTTTCTTTTTTTTTTGAGGAAATAAAAAACCACTACTGATTATTAGAATGTGTTCAGCATGGGTTGTTTTCTTGGATATAAAAATATGAAATATATAATTAGATTTGGACCTTTGGTTGCAGATTAGTTTTGCAACATTAACATAGTACTAAAAAATGCTCTTATTGTATGAAGATACTTCTCTGGTGGACAAAGTCATGAAAAGTTTCCAAGGTTCAGGCCTGCTTTGTGCTTATGGAATTGCAACTTCTTTGATGAATTCAGGAGAACAATGGTTAGTACCCATTTTAAAATCCCCATGATTTGATCTCTATGTCAGGATAAATTTTCGATTGATCAAGAAATGAAGAGAGACAGAAAGTGGGTGGGGTCAGAGGTTTTGTTTGAGAAGGTATCTCACGTATCAAATATATGCATTCTCCCTCTCACAACATGTGTTCCACACGACTATGAAACCTATATTATATTGTGAGGGTGAGGATGCATATATCTGATGAATGAGATAATCATTGGATTCTGTGAAGTGGAGCAAATATTTGCATGTTACAATAATTTTTTTCTTTAATTTTAATTGTCTAAGACAATATAGAACTTGTACTACAGGGACTTTCCAAATGGTTGGGCTCCACTTCAACACATGATAGTTGAAGGCCTAGCAAGATCTGGATCAAAAGAAGCAAGATCAGTAGCTGAAGACATTGCTATGAGGTGGATCAGAACCAACTATGTTGCCTACAAGAAAACAGGCAAAATGCATGAAAAATATAATGTGGAAAAGTGTGGAGAATTTGGAGGTGGTGGTAAATATGTACCCCAGGTATGTCTTAAGCTTTTGTGGAAAGAATATTTGTGTTGAAAACATTCTTGTTACACAATAAATGAGCCTATCAGTTTGTTCCTTCTGATCTAAGTCTTTTTTGGGGTATGTTGCAATGCAGACTGGTTTTGGCTGGTCAAATGGAGTTGTTTTGGCCTTCCTAGAGGAGTTTGGATGGCCTCAGGACCAGATGATAGATTGCTAATGATTTTGTAATTTGAATGGCCTCACCAGCAGCTCTTTAGAAAAGATGCTGTTCATTATGACAAGCCAACAGCAAATAAAACTGTAGCAACAAATAAGAGTTATTTGCTCCATAATCTTGAAACCAAAGATGTATTCTACTAAGAATACTGAACAATTGAGTTTTGACATGCCGGGCTAATGCATGTCTCACATTCGAAGTGAAAATTTTATATAGATCCCTATATGATATATGCAGAGGAATTATTGGATTTAATGATCAATCAAGCGCTTATCATGAGTTAATCCACATAAATAGATAATTCAACCCCAATTATGAAATACCGAATCTAGAGGCAATACAAAGAAAGCAATAAAAACAAAGATACAAGATTTGATAACGAAGTAGAAAACCAAAGAAGAACCTCTTAAATTAAAAAGCCACTCTAGGCACCCAATTCTGTAGAAAATTCAATATAGGAAAAGTAGTTACAACATTCTACTTATAAAATTTTTGTATAGCTAGACTTTCTTGTTTGACCTCTGAAAATGTTTTGCTTGCTTTCCTACCATAGTAGTCGCCTAAATCCTCTAAAATCTTCCTCGAGTGAATCTCCTCCAGGAACTCTTTATCCACACAAGCCAAAACCTCTAACACTCCAAGAAATCTCGAAGATTTGATGCAATGAACCTCACTAGATTTTTTTTTTTTTTTTTGGGTTTCAAAATAATCTCACTACCGCGCTCTTTGGAATCACAAGATGAGCAGACAAAGAACAAAGGGTTTTTTAGTTGGATTCACATCTCTAGATTTTCTAGGGTACTCTACCAATAGATTTTCTTAAATCTTAATCACTCTTTAATGATTTAATGATTTAGATTCTGTCATGTCAGCATTCTACTGACAATATTTTTAAAATAATAAAATAATGTTACAAATAAAACAATTAAAAATATTGTTAGTGGAATGCTGACATGACAGAATCTAGACCATTAAATCATTAAAGAGTGATTAAAATTTAAAAAAATCTATTTTTTTAGAGTATCTAAGAAATCTAGAGTAAAGAGAAAATGCATAAGTTTTTTTTCTTTTTTTTTTTTTTTTTTTTTCTGCACAGGGTGTAGCAATCTTTTTTCTAAAGAAAAATCATGCACAAGTAGGGTTAAAAGCAAGTACTAAGTAGCACGAAACCTATTTTGTAAGAGATTTAGAAAACATGTTCTAACATTACCACGCACCCTTAATGTGATGGTCACTCCACAAATACAAAGTTCTTATAAAGGGAGGGGGAAGTAAGGGCTGAGATTTAGATCTCCAAAAGGGAGTTTTATACACATACATACTTAGTGTGCGTTTGGGAAACGCGTTTTGCATTTCCCAAACACACGTTTTGCATTTCAGTTGCTTTTTTTTTTTTTTTTTAACTTTTTGAGCCAAAATGTTTGACTTTTCCTATGAACAGTGGTGTGCACTATTTACAGACCCACAAATTTTACTTTTCAGCCACTTTTTCATTAAAAATGGGTCCTACGGTACTATTCACACATTTAAAAATTATTTTTCTATAGTGTTTTTAGTTTTCAATTTTCAACTGTATCCAAACAGATCTTTAGATTAGGTTAGAGTAGATTTCTATCATGTATCAAAAAAAAAAAAAAACATGTTCTAGCGACCTTGCTTGAGCGAGGGAGAGGCAAACTTTCAGGTTCCATTATTGTTTTGCTCAAGTGAATCTGGATTTTGCTTCAAAGAAATTATCTTTCAATGAAATTATTTGTTGAAAAAAATAAATTGTTGAATTAATTAATGAATCTGCAATATAATTGTTGAATTAATCTTTTTCATCATTTATATTGCAGATTCATTAATTAATTCAACAATTTATTTTATACCTACATCTAAATTTGGTCCAATATGTCCATAGGCTTGGATATTACATATCTATAGGCTTGGATATTACATTTTCATTCCGCAAGAATTTTCAACAACTAAGCCCTAGTTTGGGAGGAGGGAATGGAAATGAATGAAGAGAGTAATTTTAGAATATTCATCACTT
The DNA here is from genome assembly GCA_029955455.1 of Quercus agrifolia. Lineage (NCBI taxonomy): Eukaryota > Viridiplantae > Streptophyta > Magnoliopsida > Fagales > Fagaceae > Quercus > Quercus agrifolia. Next base: position 66,607,220 of record JARQAD010000001.1, on the reverse strand, counting down.
CCCTTGTTTGGGAGTTTTAATAGAGAGAATGGAAAGTTCATTTTCTTGTTTGGGAGTTTAAGTGAGAGGGAATAAAATGGGTAGGAGGGAATACTCATTCCTCTCTATTCCCTTTAAACCTCAAATTTTCTTTCCCCCTAAATTTGAGAGAAATTGGAGGGAATGAAATTAAATTTAATAATTTTTTTACTAAAATTTCCAAAATACCCCTATATATTCAGCCATTTATTTTAAAATAGGGATCTAATAATATTGTCATAAAATGATTAAATTCCTTTCCGTCTATGTTACTCCCAAACAAAATTACTCACATTCCATTCATTTGCATTTATTTTCATTCCTTTATTTTAAAACATCCAAATAAGGTTACTTAATTCCATTCTATTCCTTTCCCTGAAATAAATACATTTCATTCTATTCCATTCCTTTATAATTATTCTATTCCATTCCATTTCTTTCCCTTGTGAACTCCCAAAAGAATGTATTTGGCGTAACTTCATATTAATATCCAACTCATTAATGAATTGAGACTAAACTTAATATCATACATCTTTAAGTTTCTTAACACTTTATAATATATATATATATATATATATATATATATATATATATAGAGAGAGAGAGAGAGAGAGAGAGAGAGAGAGAGAGAGAGAGAGAGAGAGAGAGCCGGCTTAACCATATAAGCAATGGATGCAATCACCTAAGACCCCCAAATAAAAAAAGGCCCCCACTTGAGGAACAGAAGTGGCAAGTTCACGGTTAAAAGCGCCTATGCTCTGGCACTTGAGGAACAGAGTCGTCTCGGCTTGGTGGATTGCTCCAATGGCTCGGTTCGAAGGAAGCTTTGGAAGACTATTTGGCAATTAAAACTGCCTCAGAAACTGAAACACTTTGCTTGGAAAGCGAGTCGTGACATTCTCGCCACAAAAATGAGCTTGGCAGTGAGGAAAATTGTACCGAACGGAGTTTGTGATTTTTGTGGACAAGACGAGGAGACGGTGACACACTTGCTCTGGTTTTGCAGTCATGCTACAGAGGTATGGACCACAAGCAAATTGGTTTTACCTTTTGAGATTGCTAAAAACTAGAGCTTCTTGGACGTGGTTGAACACCTGAAGCGGTGCGAAGAAACTTGGCCTAATCTTCTAGATCGCGTCATCGCAATCTGCTGGGGCATTTGGAAGAACAGGAACGAGCTTCGGACCGGGGGGAAAGGGAAGACGGGCAGGACTATTTTGAGAACGGCCATGAACTTGTTGGACGAGTTTCGCACGGCAAATGAACCAAAAGATGAACCAGTGGCTGCCATTCCACCAACGGTTTCATGGCAACCTCCAAGTGATGGATGTTATAAAGTCAACACGGATGGGGCGGTCTTCTCAAACAGAAAACAAGCAGGGGCAAGGGTCATCATCAGGGATGGAGCTGGGGAAGTTGTTGCTGCCTTAAGCAAGAAATGGAATTATCCTTTGGGTGCTATAGAAGCGGAAGCGAAAGCTATGGAAGCTGGTATCACCTTTGCTCATGACGTGGGAATCCGAGATGCTGAAGTTGAGACCGTTGGAGATATTTAATGCATTGCGAGGCCACTCAGCTCCGCCGTCATCGGTGGTGAATGTGGTAACCAGAATTCTGAAGCAAGCCTCTTTTTTCAGAAAGTGGAAGTTTACTCACACCAAAAGACAGGGAAATGTCCCTGCTCATGTCTTAGCCTAACATGCCAAGAATGTTGAGGATTATTTAGCCTGGGTGGAGGAATGCCCCAGTGTGGTTGAGCACGTGTGTGCTCAAGACGGATTGTAATTTTCTGTTTCTGTTTCCTTAATAAAGTCAGTTTATTCACATCAAAAAAAAAAAAAAAAAAAAAGGCCCCCACTTGTAAAAAAAAAAATTATATATATAATATATTTATCTATATATTTTAATTACAAAAAAAATATAATTTTAGGTACTTTTATTGGTCAATAAAATGCATTAAAAAAACCATATTATATCCTAAAATACAGAATACTACACAATAACTGCACACAACTTGATAGGATAAGACTGCACAGTGCACATAGCACTGTGCAGTCTTGTCCACAGGTCCCAACACGGCAACACATCACAAGGCCCCCACACGACCCCACACTAATTAATAAGTTATCACTTTTTTTTTTTAATGCAAACTCTTACTTTATCAATTATTATAAATTATCACACAAATTAATTATTTGATGTATATTATATCAACTAATTTGTATTATAGTGATACTAATTTATTGAACCATGTAATAAATTAATTTTTATTTGTAAAAATTTAGACTTTAAAGTTAAAAAAAGAATTCATTTAAAATTTTCGCCTAAGGCCCCAAAAATTGTTGAGCCGGCCCTGGAAAGAGAGAGAGAGAGAGAAAGGGTTCAAGTTACACTTTGTGTAATTTTAAGTAATGTTACACCACCTAATAACTTGTTATTAAATTCATATTTTAAGAGTCTTATATTACATGTTCTATATGTGCTTAAGATGCATGCAAATCTTCATGCCAATTGGATGTTATTTACCTTGTGATCCATAAACTCATCTTTTATTAATTGTTTTAAATTACAAAAACTTGAATTTAAACAATTGATTAATAACATGATTTTTGATTTTTGATTACCGTGAAATTTTGCAAGCATGAAGAGAATACGAATATAATGTAATCCAACAGTAGATTTTTCAAAATTCACATCTAATAATAAGTTATTTAGTGGTGTAATTCACTAAAAAACTAAAAAAATTAATATCAACTAAGGTGGAAAAAAAAGATAAAGAAAGATAATACCAGAAATCATTTAGTTTTAAAAAAAAAATTGGATTTAGAATAGGTATTCACAAACCCTTTTTTTTTTTCTTCCCATTCTTAAGTAAGTGCACCAAAATAGAAGGAATAAAATGAAGTGGACATAAATAGACCAAATAGATTGAAATTAGTCCGAAGTAAACCGAATGGACCAAGTGAACCAAATAGAACGAAATAGACCAAATAATCTTAAGTGAACTAAATTATCTAACCTTTTTTTTTTATATAAATATTGATTTATTCCTCTATTTTTTTTTTTTTTTAATACTAGTTCCAGCCATCACACCTCAAATCAATTATCTGGCCACAATCCCTATGATAAAAGATTAAAAAAAAAAAATAAACCATATAAATCTCGACTTATTTTGTTTCGAGATTCCAAATATCAAAGATTCAATCATTCAATTAGATAAGAAACCTTGGATTAGCTCTAGGAGAAGCACCTACTAAATTGCACAATAATGTTCTGGTGGAGCTAGCTGCCGAACACTTGACAGGTTTATGTCGACGTCTTCCCCAATGAACTGACAAAGAGTTAAACCTTAATTAATTCAAACTAAATTACACATTACCTATATCATATTCCAATCCATAGGCATCTTTCTTTTCTTTGGTAAATAAATTCATTGGCACCTTTATGGACTCATTATGTCACAAAAGATTGAAGCACTACTTAGTGGGTAGTGGTGGGTCATTGATAGATCTCTTTCTTTTTCTAAGCCATTGACACCATTCTTCTAGAAAAGCCTATTCTGCAGTGAGATTGCTTAAAACCCAACTAATAAGATATTATAATTGTGACTTGTGAGATTAGCATGCCTTATTTCATTTGTTTTCTGTGGGGGAGTACAACTTAAAACCCAACTGAAAATATAAGTAAATTTATGACACAAAAAGACAGGCGCACATTTAAGTTTGTGTATTGCTTTGAAATTCCACTTCTCTTTAATCAAATACTTGAGGAGCTTCTTCTGCTTGCTTTCTAAAATTGTCTTCTTCTTTTTATTTCTTTTCTCACAAATCACAATCTTTGTCTAGATATTAGATTGGCTTATTTATTAATTTGCTTATTTGTTGAAAGTGGGTAAAACTAAAAATGTTGCTAGAAAAAGTGAAACTTTTTAAAAATCTGTATGTAAAGAAACAAATTCTAGAAAAAAGCTAAACCAAATGCAAATGAACTAATGTGTGACAATTTCAAGACTGACTTTCTTTCTTTTGTGTGGCTAAAGTGAGGTATGTGATGCCAAGCATTTTTTTTAATAAAAGATTCAAATCAAGGAGTTTGAAAGATGTATAATCTGATTAATCCAATATTAATTTAGATTAAGAGATTGGAAACCCCTTAAAAGCCTAATTTTAGGGAAGGGTCCCCCTTCCATGATTCCAGGCTCCCACAGAAAGGAGTGGCAATCATTGAAAGAACCGTAGTATTCAAATCAAACCCTTAGTATTCATGTATGTTTGTGACATTAGACCAAATGGGTTCTAAAAATAGATCTGGAAAAATAAGTGGAAAGTATGACTAGACTTGCAAATTTGCATATATAAATACAGTCTTGTGGGATTCCCTCCTCTCTCAGTGCTTATTAGTCAAATAGAGTCGGCGAGCTAAACACCCAAATGAGAGGAAAAGAGCTTTTTCTTCATTAAGATAAAGAGGTACAAAATCCAAGGATTGATATGTTTTTGGTGTATCATATATTCGAGACAAGTTGGTCTGAAAGAACAGTGGGCTACTAGGTCTATCTGAGGACGTATTATTAGACTTATGGACCTCTGGTTTTAACTTAATAAAATCACATACTCAATCAAGTTCTTAAATAAAGTTGAAGCAAATAATGTGCTCTGCTCAAGCATATTTTCCCCTTTATGGCCAAACTTGTTACACGCATATATAGAAAGAGTGAGTGACCTAAGCTTGCTGTTGTGGAACAAAGCATGCCCCTTCTTTGTACAATGGATTGCTATCATATTTCTTATCTAAATTAACGACGATAAATGATTGTTTTTAGCTGCCAATGTTCTCATTTAAAGGCAAAACAATATATAATTGATTTCCAAAACCTTTTGGTGTAAAGGCATATCTCATGTCCAGGACAACTTCACTTTACCGAGCCATGTGTAAATATATCACATTAAAAAGATTAATGGAGAAAATGAGCCATTTTGTTTTGAACTCAAAAGGATTATAATACTATCTTTTGGCTCTATCCAAACTTCCATGTATTTTGATCTACATTGGAATATTCTATAGTATGATCTACTTTTGTTTCCAGATTTATTTTTTTGATTTTATATGAATGTGTATATATGTTGTAATTTTAGTTGGGTTATAAGAGAGAGCTTAACTTCAAAGCACATTGTTAAGTAAATTTATTGTTGCTTATAGGTCTTCTTTTTGTTGTAATTCGCATCTTCCTGGTGCAGTCCTGAATGCTTGCAGGAAGGATGCGGCTTTTGTTCCTCTTTAATAATATTCTCAAGCCTACCACACATTTTTAAATTCATTTTGTTACAACCGTTTTACGTGACAGATTGTGATTAATTGTTTATTACTATTACATAAATTTTAAATTTTTTCTTCACTTTTCACAATATATCATATAAAATAATTATAGCAAAGTGTGTGATACTAGCATTAATATATTCTTAGTTATTAACACCAAAAAAAAATACTAAAATATTAATCCAATTAATAGTAATATAACATAAACAAAGAATTATAGAAGGAATACCTCTAAAATGCTCTTGTGGTACTGGACCACTGGTTATGCGGGGCAGACTGACATGCCTTCAGTTTTTTCTTAAGTGGCTTTTTGAAATGGTAAAATAGAGTAGAATTAAAATTATCTGATGCTAATGCTCTTATCAATCTATCACATTATCTTATGCCAAATTTTTTGTGTCCATGACTTTCGCTTAAAATAATGGAAGCCATAAAGTTCTTTTTTTTTTCTTTTATATGTTGGGGATGATGAACTGGGATAGCAGAGTTAGGATCTGAGCTCCATGTACAGATGTACTTCCTCAAGTTCTATATCTTTCCCATGTGCTGCTTTAAAAATAAAATTCATGACATGCATGCATATTGTACTTTGGATTCATAGATAATTAATTGCTAATTACTAATTAGTCCAATATTTTATTAGCAAGTATTTTCATGGAGCAACCAAACACAGTGTCACAGATTTATCAAATTTTGAATGGTATAGAACTTGCATTGGACTATATATCAAATTTTGTCATGCTAGTATTTTTCATTTATAAGATTACGATAAGAACTTTTTTTATAAAACAATTTTGAAAATATGTTGACTAAAGTGAGTGTTTTAAAGTATAAAGATAATTTTGAATTGAAAAGTTATGCAGCTTAATTATGATCAAATATGCATTTTTACCTAAATAAAATAGGCTACAAAATACCAGAACCAAACAAATCTTACTGTGAAGTTTGTTAGTCTGGTACCAAAGATTTATCTCCTGCAGGTTAAGTGAATAATTTTTATCTATTTTTCCATTAGGAAAATGTTAACGACTGTTCTTAGAGTGTTGATTTATGAACTATTTTTAAAAATATTTTATAGAAAAATTATAAAATAATTAATTTTTCTATCAATTTTTTATATTTTTCATAAAAGTAATGTTAAAATTTTTAAAATATAATTTATTAACAATTGCATGTGTCCGTTAACATGACCCGGTAAATCAAAGTTTTAGATCCAAGAAATTTACCTAAATGCAATTGTTAATTTTGATATAAGCAGCACTTGCGGTCATAAAAGCATATCCGAATATCAAAACGTGGGGACATGTACTAGGCTACTAGCACAACCAGACTGTAGTGTAGCAGGGTTGTGGAGAAACCTACACAGTAATACGATGGAATATGCCTCTATAAAATATGTTTATCGAAGAAGAGGGATATGATATCATAGGGTCCCTCCATGGGGGCATGGGTTGTGGGGATTTGTGGAAGTGCTTCAAAAATAAAAAATAAAAACTCTAAATTTTCGTGACTTCTTTTCCTTTATTTCAAAACCTTTTGGCTCATAATAAAGTCTTCTCCTTCCTTTTCCCACTCTATCACAGATTTCGACAACCAACGTGCTCTAGGAAATCATATTCTCTTCCTAAATTATAATATTATATACATGCTTCTTAAACATCTTTATAATTCAATTTCAAATTATGATTATATATAGGGTTTCTTTTGTTCGGATTTTCCAAGGATATGCTAGTGTACAAAACACCCTGATCTCAGTTAACCCAATAATTAAAGGAATATTTATCATATAATCCATTTTAACAAATGATTCACAAATCCTTCTTGTTTGCTAAATTACATAAATTTGAACTGTTCAATCAAGTATTGTCTATTTAGTGAAAATACAATGGAATTACATTCAATTCTTATTTGTGAGAAAGGTACAAAGAACTAACTTCATTAAATTGTGTGTGAGGGTTTGATGTGCCCATATGGGTATGATAAGTTTGCTCATAAGCCTACATCAGAGAAATTCTATTGTTTTTTAGCCCCTTAATTATATTTTTTCCAATAATTCAACAGTTGAGGCTCTTGAAAGTGAGAGGATTTAAACCTGAATATTTTCACTAAAAACTTCAAGGTTTGCCAATAATCAATTTAAGTTATAAAACTCTTAGTTATTCTTTTCAATTTATTATTTATCAATATCACATACATATATGTGGGTGCAAGTTAACTAAATAAATAAAATCTTTTATCATCAAATAAGAAACTTTAGATCTAATTTTACTTGGACCAAAAAAAAAAAATACTTATTAATATATAGACTAAAATTATATAGTCCCTATCAAGAGTCTTGTAACCACATGTGAAGTTAGGGGGTGCCAACAGGGGGCCATGACCCCCCATTTGAAAATTTTCATTAATTTTTTTTATTTGGTAATAAATCTAAAAATTACACAAAAATGTATTTACCAGCCCTCCTGAGAAAATTTCATGACTCCACTAGTGTTTGTAACTCAATTAGTTAACATCTCCTAATATTTTTAAATAAGACATACAATGTTCAATTCTCGTCTCATTTCCATGGTATTTATATATATAAACCTATCATATTTATTATATATATATATATATGAACAACTTACTAATCATGAGATGATGAGACCAACAATCTGATGTCACCCAACATAAAAAAAAAAAATTCCACACCTTAATGGTTATCTTTTTCGTGCTCCTTGGTCCAATTTAATCTAGTCCACCCGTATTTGCTTGCACTATAAATAAAAATTGTGAACATCTTTTCCCATATGGCCCCATAAGAAAACAAACATCTTTTTCTCAACAAACAAAACTGCACCCCACAAGTTTACCCAAAAGAAAATCCCTCCATTTTCAGTCGCTTGATAAGGTTAATGCTAAAATCTTAGGCGAAAATGCAAATTACTTGAGTTAAATTTGGTCAATTGTCATTTTAGCCTTTTTATGTTTCATTTTTATCATTTTGGTTTTGTAGTTTGTATTTATTGTCTCCATTAATCCTTCAATATCTATAGCTCCCATTAACTATTAAAAAATGCTAGATTTTTAAGACTAAAAAAAAAATTTAAAATTCATGCTTTCTTTTTGGGACAAAGTTTAGCTACAAAATTAGTTGTAGATTTAGATTATAACCTTACTCAATATTTTTTTTTATTGAAAGTAAATTTTGACAAATTCACCATTAGATTACTTCTTCTTCTTATATTCTTCATGCTTGCAAAATTTCTAGAAAATTAAAGATCAATAATTATGTTATCAATAAATTGTTCAAATTACAAGTTTTTGTAGTTTAAAATTATACATAAAATATAAGTTTATAAATTATATAGTAAATAATATTCAATTAACACAAAATTTGACATGTGTATTAAGAGCATAAAAAACATGCAATTCAATGATTATATTTTCAAAATATGTAATAATGTCTATTTTACTGAGTAAGGTTGTAACCTTAAGTTACAATCAATTTTATAACTAAACTTTATCATTTAAAAAAATGCAAAAAAATAAAAAATAAATCCTTTAAGTTTGTCAATTGTCATTTTACTCATTTGGCCCAATAAATTTCAATTTTTTTTCATTTTGGTCATGTAAGTTTACATTTGTTGTCACCATTAATCATTCTTAACTATAAATTTTTTAACAAAATGGAGGAATGACTAATGGTTATTGCAATTTGCAAATGTGAACCTACAAAACTAAAATGATAAAAATAATACTTATTTGACCAAAATAACAATTTACCAAAGTTAACAATGTAATTTGCATTAAAGATCCATTAGTCATTAAAAAAAAAAAGGGGGGGGGGGGGGGCTTGCAGATGTGATAATTGGATCTACACCGCATTCTTCATGTTGTGTCAAGGCTTGGGACCACCTGGATATTAATGAAACTTAATACTATTCAAACTAAAAGCTCCTGAATTAGCAGTAAAACAGATTACAAGAACTTCTTACCATTATATTAACTCTTCAAATGGTAATTTTAGTTAAACCTTCCTCTTATATATATATATATATAGGGTCCGGTTAATGTGTGCCCTAAGGGCACACATTAAGCTTTTTATTTTTAGAAATTTTTTCTCGGGAATTGAAAAAGCTGTTATTACTTTTTCAATTCTCAAGAAAATTTTTTCCGGGTAGTTGAACAAGAATGATTGACCGGGTAAGTGTTATTCCCGAGGAAATGACAGATTCGAGGCCGTAGGATTGACCGATCTGAAAAACTCTGAAACCGTCACGTGCAATATCCTTTTGACAATTCTTACATAAAAAATCGTGCCCATCCCCATATTTTATTACTCTAAATTAATCGCCGACTCGTTTCCAACCAACCAACAAGCGCCACACACACACGCTCGCGGATCATAGCATATAAGTAATTATTCCTATGTTTAGCAACAACCAAAAAAAAAGTAATTGTTCCTACTTCCTATTAATATTTTCATCATTTGTTTTTACGTTGGTGATTAGTGATTACACGGTGTACTTTCTTTTCCATTAGAATTTAGCCATGTGTTGGCCACGTTCTGATAGGATTAGGCTGGTTTGGTTGGTTCATCATAAAAAAGAAAAAAAAAAAGGGGGATGGTTTGGTTGGTTTAATGCTCTTTAAGTAATGGAATCAAGATTTAGAGGGATTTTGGTACTATTGTTTAAATACCACAATTAATTTCACAATTCTTTTTAATTCACACACATTTTTATAATACATATTTTTTTTGTTATCATTTGTTACTATTGTTTAAACGACAGTTTTCAGTATTTAAACAATATTATACATATTTTTATATAATTTTTTACACACATATTTTTAAAAAATACAAACAATGTTACTATGACAATATTACCTAACGGGCTTTATAATATTTAAACAATGATACTATCAATTTTTTACCAAACAACTCTTATTGTGCCAAGGGTGGTGAGGTAAAAGTGTAATTACCCTATGTGTAACAGTGCAAGAGAGTAAATTCAATAACTTTCAACTTTGTTATCTCTTCAACCCATTAATGGTTGCATTAATAGTTTTCAATGTGGTCTCTTCAACCCATTAAAGAAAAAGTGTCTCTTCAGGGAGATAAATTTATGTTAGATTTAACAGCTCTCCTAATTTTACTATTATTAGGGTTGGTTTGGCCAAAAATTTTGTAGCTGAATTGGCACATTTTCATATATAAAGTGTTTAGGGGTCTAGGGGGGAAAGGGTTCGAGTTGCGGGGTTAGCAGCATATTATAATTATTTCTCAAAAAAAAAAAAAGGGTTGGTTTGGATATCGCTTATTATTGAATACTGAAAACTGAAAACTGAAAACTGAAAATACTGTAACAAAATAATTTTTAAATGTGTGAATAGTGCTGTGGAATTCAGTTTTAATGAAAATTTTGCTGAATTAAACAACTTGTGGGTCCCGTAAACAGTGCAGGAGATCCACTGACAGAGACGCTGTTAAGGACCAAAATTTCACAAGAAAACCCATTCTATAAAAAGTAAAGAATGCCTGATTCATACAGCAAGAAGAATCAATATCAAGGCCCTATGTATGTTTAGATTTCCAACAAAAAGGCCATTAAAAAATCCAGCAAAATCTAGTAAAAGAACTGGGCCGGGATACCCAGAGGCTGTTAGAGGTTTGAGATCCTTAGGATGTGCAGCACAACTAAAGTGGGATTAAGATAGTTCAAAAAGGGTACTACGAAATACAAGAAACAAAGAACAGATATGTCCTTTTTAAGCATCCAGTAGTGTATCAAAGAACCAGAAAGCTTGGAAAGTGACAATTCATGAACAAAAGGCCGGTACCTCGGGGAACCCAGAATAAAGAACTATAAGGGGAAGTGGCTGGGAAAACCTTCAACCCAGCAGGAATGGATTCCGCTCACTTGGGAAAAATGATAGCATGAATGACGACCAAAAGCTGAGTCTAAAAGGTAAGAAGCCTTGAAAGAAGAGAGATTGAAGGTCAGCTGACCGAGGACGCCCCGAAATGGAAAGTTAGCAAGTGACTTTTAAGGAAACAGCACAAAAAAAGAAAAACAATGAGAAACAGGGAAAGAATCAGCCATCAGAATGGCTGACATAACAGGGGCTCTGATACCTAAGGAGCCAAGGGGGGAGAATCAATGGTACCCCGAACCCTAGAATGACATTATGAAAGGGGGGAAGCAGCCAACATTAAGGGGCATTCAACAATAGAAAATCACAACAGAATCATTGAGAAAACTCTGTCAAAAACTCAAAGAAAGTAGGGAAATATCGCCCGATATCCCAAAAACAGCCACTATAGAACATACTTGGATTCAAAGAGATTAAAACTTTGCAAGTCTTAGATAGCCATCAAAGTCTGTAATTTTTGAGCTTATTTGGACTTTGTAACATGTCTTAGTGAGCACATTGTAATCCACAATTAAGAAAAATAATGACATATTTCATACTGATTTGAGGATCCTTAATAGTTATTTCGTGTGTTTCTTTATTACATTGTTTTCCTTTGCTGCTTTTTTGCTGTTCAAATACATCTATTCTTGCTTGCTAGTTTTTATCGGGGTCCTCACTTCAACTTGGGCCTTGGACACACTTAGCCTCCAAAGAAACATATGCCAAAATATGCACACATCAGATATCAATCCCTCCCACAAACATCCTTCTCACGTAACTATCTTAGAAGGCAATGCCCAAGCAAATCCACTTGGACTTGAGTTCCAAATCTCACAAATCTTGTGCAAAAGCACTAAGTCTATGAGAATTGGGGCCAAAATCCTTGTGGCTGAATCATTCTCATGAAATTTATTTATATATATGTATATGTATTAAAATGTATATCCTAATCTAAGAAACTAATAATTATTTGAAGATATATGTATAGTGTGTTCTTATGTAGGACCTATAAAGGTAAGGGAAAGGACAAAACTCCATTGCATAATAAGCATGAAGAAAGATCGTGCAGTTCAGAGAATCAGTATTTTAGGTTCTTACAGGCCTAGTACTTTTGGGAACCACTACAGTATGCCCGGGGTATCACGACAATACGCCTGGGGTACCAAGTGAATGAACTTTTAAAAATGTTTACACAATAAAAGATAGGCCTCAAATACTCTATTTCAATCTCTTTCTCATTGTGAATATTATGAATAATTATTTTACTTATTTTGTAAGAGTAAATGGTCATTTTATGACACTAAAACACTTATAATGATATTTTATTACTTAGGAGGAATCACATTTTGCCTTGAGGAGTTTTATGTGACTTGCGCACCACTTGGTTCGTAATCAACTCCCATTTAGCTGTGGTGAACCAAGCCCAGTCCACTAAAACAACAAGTAAAGGGCCCAAAATCCTTGTTTCTACTTGGGCCTATGTGCTAAGAAAAAAAGCACCCACATAGACGTAAATGCGCTGAAATGAATATTTCATTTCAGCGCAATCCAAACGGTCACTTAGTGTTCTTACTCTACAAACCATCTTCGTTTCTAGTTGGATGTAAAATATACCAAAAGAATTGACATGGTTTTACTTGATCAAGGATAAATCTTTTGGTTAGCTTGGCTAGGATAATAATTATTTACTCAATTTAGGCAACGTAATAGTTGTTTACTTTATCCCATGATGTTAGGTTCTAAGACTTTAAGAACTAATGTATTAGAACTTCAATTTGTATTATGTTGACAAACCATGATCAAAACATAGAGTTTAGGTTTAGGCTTGCTTAAAGTGTATTTATTTGTAAAATTAGAATCAAGTGATTGCAAAAATTATTGGACAAAATCTACAAGGCTTGATTGATTGAAAATTAGACTCAATCTATTAAACCACGTGCAGATTTATCTTTTTGCAGAATTTCCAATTCAGCCCAAGCCTGTTTGAAGTGTAGGGTTTTGTGTCTTACTTTAAGTATAAAAAGAAAAACTCTAGCTACGTTTAAGAGGTCTTGTTGATGGTTGTGTGTTGAATTTTTTGTGAGATCTAGAAGTGTTTACCTTCATACACACTTAAGGTTATCAAAATCAAGATTCATGTCAAGAGCTTGATGATCTTTTTAGTTGCTGCTTAAAGAAGTTTAAAGAAGATCTGAAACCTTTGAGTGGAGTCCCAAGTCACAAGTGGGAGAACTTGTGTCTGCAGTAAATCAAGGAAAGAAGTAGTCCATGGACTCAGAGCTGTCACGTGGTCGTGATAGTAAGTTTTCTACTCGAGGTAGCAATAGGATGTTAGTGGTCTAAGTCTTATTGTACAAACTTCAATTCTTTCATAGTGGATCTAGTTAGCTAGGTTAAATCCTCCTTAGATTTTTTACCGATTTGGTTTTCTTAGGTTATCATATCGTTGTGTTTTTTTATATTTATGCATTATTTACATGATATGATTCTATTGTATTAACTTAGATCTGAATAATTTATTTAAGTAATCACTTGGCTAAATAACTAGATTAAACAACTTATGTTAAGGGGTCTAAAAACGTACACATGAGGAGATACATACTCAACAATGTGATATATACCTAACTAAGTTAGGACAGTAATTTCCTCCTACTTAATCTTCTTAATAACATAATGGAAAAATATTAGTTAATATTGTGGTACTCAATTCACCATGGATCTTACAATCACCATGTAAGAAGCCAATTGAAGATTGAGCAACTAATACTACAAAATTAATGCCAACAATGACAAGTTGTTGCATGCCATTTATCACAACAAGAAGATTCAAAGAAACTAATTCTCATCAATAACCTTCATAATTAACCTTAAAAGGGGAGGAGGAAGCTTAGAGAACCAAGTATGCACAAGATAATCTAAAAAAGAGGCCTCCCGTTTTACTAAAAAACTGAAATTTCTAACTTAAGTATTAGAGGACTAGTGATTAACACCGTATTGGTGTCCTCTTTCTTCCATACATATGAAGGAATCTATTATCAAGTCAATTGTGCAGCCCATTCTACCATTAAGACATTAATTTATTTCAATATGCTAAGGTGTGCGCACATCTTTTTTTATTTAAAAAAAAAAAAAAACTAGAAATATGATGATAAGTTTATAATTTATGAATTTTTATAAGACTCTCATATACTTTCACACAACTTTTGAGAGAGATTTCTTCATATTAACATTTAATCATATCTTAATGACTAACTTGCCTCATTAACTTGTATATATATATATATATATATATATAGCACGCGATTAGAGAAACTTTACACATGAATTTGCTTAATTTAATTATTGAATGATTGATACTAACAAATTTCCTATATAACATAAAATTAAATGAAAGAAAGACAACTCACTATAATTTTTTTTTTTTTTTTTTTTTTCAATCTCATTATGATTGAGAGCTATACTGCCACAATCTTTTTTTTTTTTTTTTTTTTTGGTGGTAAACTTGTCACAATCATATTGTTCCATATTACGTAAAACTTACACAATTCCACAAAATCATATAGAAGACATGCAAAATGAAGAAGCATCCACCGAAACGCCAAAAGAGACAACGGCGATCATATCCGCCGATCTTTTCATCTATGCCCACGTCTTTTTGGATCTTCTCTAACTCACTCACCCCAATTACAAATAATAAACAATTGGTGAATAAAGTAACCTCCATTTTCTAATTAAACCCTCCATTTGGATTAAGTGTTGGATTCGACCCACTAACAAACAACAATAGACCCAATCATACACACATTTTATCTCAATCAATCAATGACAAATATGTAATCCTCTCTCTCTCTCTCTCTCTCTCTCTCTCTCTCTAATTGATTCTCCACCTAGCTACTACACCAATAAAATCCCATAAAAACCTTTTCTTTTTCTTTAAGCTTTCAACTAGCCCTGCAAAAGCAAAACCCTCTTTCCCTTCTCTTCTCTGTGATCATCTTAATTAGGCCCCCATCAACCTCTCTATCTTTGTAGCACACATACATAGAAACACAGTAAATGCAAAGCGGCGTAGGCTGCAAAATCTGACAAAGAAAACACCACCTTTAGCTCTCTACTCAAACACCAAAACTGACAAGTAAGTACACGTACTTTGGATTTTTGACAGTTTTGTGATACTCCAACAGTGTACGTTGTCAACTTAGTTTCACACTCACTCACACTTTAACCAAAACACACAGAACCCATTTCCCAAGTTCCCAACTGAACCAAAAAAAAAAAATCAAGAATACCCACCATAACAAAGAAACTGCTATTTACTGCTAGAGAAACCCAGTTAAAAAAAAAAAAAAAAATGCTTGAGACCGTGAAGTACCTAATCGGCTCAGCTGGTGCTAGTGGCTACGGCTCAAAGTCCACGGCCGAGCAAGTCACCGAAAGCGGTGGTGATCTGAGCTCCATCACAGCCATCATCACAGGTAATCAATCATGACCGTTCAATCAAAAACCAGTATATATAAGTATGTGTGGGAGCTAGAGTGAGAGTCTGACTTGGGTTTTTGTGATTGGCTAGGGGCTACGTCGGGGATCGGAGCCGAGACAGCTCTGGTTTTAGCCAAGCGAGGAGCCAGACTGGTTCTTCCGGTGAGGAGCCTCAAGGCCGCTGAAGAAGCTAAAGCTCGTATCGTGTCGGAGTGTCCTGAGTCCGAGATTTTTGTTATGTCGCTCGACCTTAGCTCTCTCACTTCTGTCCGAAATTTCGTCTCCGAGTTCGAGTCCCTTGATTTGCCTCTCAATCTTCTCATGTAACTCCCAAAGTCCTCCTTTATTTTTTTTGTCGTTTTTTATTTTTCATAGTACGTTTTCGACAATGTACTAGTATTGTTATTAGAATAATATATAAAACATAAACCGTAGACTATAATTTTGTTTTAATTATTTGATAATTTAGAAGAGTGAATTTGAATCATGTACGTGGTTAAAAATATTAAGAGATTTTTAGTAAGCAGATTATAATTTTGTATACTTTTTAGTTTCTTGATAACCAAAATACATATATATATATATATATATATATGCATTCGATGGCAGATTGATCTACATATATAAAAGAATATACAAAATATATTAGAATAGACTATGGTTTTGTATTCTACCATATGACCCGATTTCCATAATTTCTCGATGACCAAAAACAATTATAAGTGATCGATGAGAAGTTGGTGTTTATAAGAATATTATTGTAGACATTTTAGTATGATAAGATGTGACTTTGTCTTTGTATTTGATCTTAGAAACAACGCGGGCAAGTTTACTCACGAGCATGCAATCTCTGAAGACGGAGTAGAAATGACCTTTGCCACTAATTATTTAGGTGAGCTATATTGAAACATATTATAAAAAATGGAGGATTTGTTAATGGGGTTTTAGCAGAGCTTCAATAATGAGTTTTTCTTTTTTCTTGTTTTGTTTTCAATGAATATATGCAGGTCATTTTCTGTTGACGAAGCTGTTGCTGAATAGGCTGATCGAAACGGCAAAGAAGACCGGCGTTCAAGGCCGAATCGTGAACGTGTCTTCGAGCATTCACGGCTGGTTTTCCGGTGACTTAATCCGATATCTCGGTCTGATAACCCGAGACAAAAGGTGAATATAGAATAAGAAAAAAAAAAAAAATTTTATGTGTGTACTATATATGTATATGTATTGATTTGATTGAAATTTGTCTTGGTCCCTACAGCCATTATGATGCAACACGTGCTTATGCGCTCTCGAAGCTTGCCAACGTTTTGCACACCAAGGAACTTGCTTGGAGGCTTAAGGTTGTTTAATTATTTGATTTATTAGTTAGTTATTAGATTTGGAGACAGAAAAAGAAAAGTGAAAGTTTGTTTCTTTTGTTTTTAAATTGTTCTTGTTCAAATTGTTTTGTTCATTTAACATTTACAAAAATATTTTACAATAACTTGCAGCAAATGGAGGCCAACGTGACTGTGAATTGTGTTCATCCAGGAATAGTGAGAACCAGACTCACCAGAGAACGTGAAGGCTTTGTCACAGGTTAAATTGGAACCCCCAAACAAATAAAATAATAATATATTTTAGTAGGTTTCAATTAACTTAATTGATAAAGGTCTTTGTTGTCAAATAAGAGATATTGTGTCTTCGCTTAATATCAAAAAATAGTGATTGTGCGTCCAAATCATATGGTATTTATCAATACATAGGACTATAGTAGTATGTATATAGTTGAGACCATTATTTTAACTTTTAATTCTGAGTTTTTGGGTGTTTGATTAATATGCAGATTTGGTTTTCTTCTTGGCTTCCAAGCTCTTGAAGACAATTCCTCAGGTATGTGTAAGCTAAAAATATTGGATATACAATTCAATTTTAAATGAAACTTTCATTTGTTATCCTATGATTTCTTAGAAACTGTCAAACCATATGACTGGAATGCGATAATATATTTTATAGGCTGCTGCTACCACATGTTACGTTGCCACTCATCCAAGACTGTTAAATGTGTCCGGAAAGTACTTTGCCGATTGCAATGAAGCTACAACGTCAAAATTGGGATCCAACTCATCCGAAGCTGTACGATTATGGTCTGCTTCTGAAATCATGGTTTCCAGAGACCCAAAAGCAGTGTTTAATCCACTCAACGCCTTGTTTTGAAAAAGATATAAAAAAGTAGAAAAAGAGATATACATGAGAAACAAAAAGAAAGGAAAGAGAGAAAGAGAAAGGAAAATAGTACACACTAAATCTAGCTAGAAGAAATACGTTTGTATACTGGGGTTAGTATTATAGTAATAGATAATTAGATATGATATATATCCTTTGTATGTTATAAGATATATATATATATATATATATATATATATATATATGTGCACCTCTTAGTTGGTACAGGTTAAGCTATATGTTAAGACTTATAAAAATGAGAGTATGAAATAGAATATGGTATGGTGTTATATTAGATTGCTATTATGATACAATGATTATGGGATTACAGTTTATATATGTTGATGGGGTTTTTGATTTGGGAAATGAAAGTGCTTGGAAACCCTAAGATTGTGTTAATAATACAATTAGTACGCATGGATATTGGTTTGTTTAAAGCAAAAATATTTGTTAAAAAAAAGAGGAATGAGTGGACAATAAGAACATGGGGTCGGTTTGTACCATGTGGTGGTGGTGGTTGATTTTTGACGAGTATCTTTGAGAGTGTTGGTATGGGTCCTAGTAACATGCGTCATGGGGGGAAGATGCACGCGTTTAAGGGCATGTATGTCTCTCCTTCATCATACTCTGATATGATATCATCACAAAATCATTGTATCCATTTCTTTTTGGTGATAGGAATTGGACCTAAACTTACTTAGTAATGATCTTTTTCCTCTTGGCCATGAAAAAGGGTGATATTTTACAAGACATTTTGGATAAATCAAGCAACAAAACTCAATCCTTTAGCCAAAAACTATCCCTAGCTACCATATACCAAATGATATATATGGATATAGCAATCCAACCTAATAACTATGATAACCGGTAACAATTTAATTACACCCTCAGAATTACATCACGATACTTACAAGTGAATTATACAAATTTTTTATCCCATTTTTTGTGATTAATGTAACATAAAGCGGTACACAAAAAATAGATCAAAAGATTTGTATTCGTTATCTATTACTTGTCATTATTTGCAATAATAATATAAAAAAAGTGGCGGGAAAATACACATAAGCTAGCAAACTTTCTTAAATGAAATACTTCTCATAACTTTTGCAAAGAAAATTTAATCTTTACCTTAAACATTTGGAGCATCACTAGTCGGCACTACACTAATTCATTCTTTTTGCAAGCATCCTTTTCAAGTGAACCGTAAACCAAATGCATTAACTCCAAACAAAGCATTGAGCTCTACTCATGATGCTCGTGATACAATCAATACTCAATTGACTTTGAATGATATACATGTTTATATGCTGCAAGCATTGAAGTCCATTATAGAAACAGTTTCTAGAGTTTTGATAAGGTTTGACTAGGGGTTTAAATATATTTCCTGTTTCTCAAAAAATAAAATTGCGTGCTACAGCTACAATGGACCAAGTCAGTTATTGATGTCCCTTTTTCCAATAATATATGCTATTCTCTGCCCCTCATGGCTATTATATGCAAACTTTTGACTTCCATTATTTCCTTGGGACCAACATAAATATTATTTGGGTCAATTGTTGGATATCATTGACTGTTTATTACCCTAAACTAGTTAGCCATAATTAATAAAATATTATCAATTATCCCAATTGCGTACCTTATCGGTGAAGCGTTATCTGATACGATTAACTTAAACCAAAGTGTGAAAAAAGGTTGTGCAATAGGAGCAAGTGTGACCTAACATGAATCTTTATGAATTCTATTCCTACCTCAAACTCTATAGCCTATAGGTGATATTATTGCTAAAAGCTTGTTGCAATGGCTACAAAATTAAAATACTTAAAACCCCTCTCCCTCCCAAAATAATGAACTAAAAAAAAGCTCCAAATTAAACCACCATCCCTAAAACCAGTAAACTTTTTTTCTTTCTTTCTTAATTTTAAAATTTAGATGAGTAGATAATGGGAGATAAGGGAAAGATGAAGTTCAAATCATAGACACGTCACTCCACAAAAGATATCATTACTACTAGACTATCACAAAAAACCTTTAAAACTATTAGGACATATGTGGAACTTGTTAGAACAAATGTTATTGTAAATTGGCTAATCCTTTGACAAAACGCACTTTACTTGTAATTTGGTAGATTTAGGATGGGTTTAGTACTTCAAGGAACAAGAGTTTAAGTTTATTATTGAAGCCATGCAAGTCTGTCCAAGGAACAAGTGAAGGAGTATTGTTTATTAAAACTCGACATATAATATCTATCGAGGTTTAATGCTGATGCTCGACAGAAACAATATCTATTGAGAATTATGAAATTCAAATTTTCAGATCTGTTTTCATGCATATCCAAGTGTATTTGTGTAGTGTTTCTTTTCTCACAACTCTAGACATATATAAAGATTATTTTAAGGGTCTTCAAAGGTGATGCAAAGTGATGCAAAGGTTGTTGCAATTGTTGTTGCACGCATATTGTGATCGGAGACAAAATTGCCCTAGTTCATCATATTCTTTGTAGAAGCTGCTGTGTCTTTGTGCTAAGAGTTTTGTAACCAAGGAGCTTCTTGATCTTCATTATTGGATGAACTGAAGAATTTTGCAGCAAACATCTTTCTCAAGTTGGTGTGTTAGTCATATACTGGGATCCGTGCATCGATTGGTTAGTCATGTATTGGAAGCCGTGCATTGAAATGAGAGATTGTCATTACATTACAAGTCCAATTGGGTATTAGGGTAAGGGTTCAATTGTAGGTTAGTATTAGGTACCAAGATTCATTTTACTTGTAATTGCTTGTTTTGATAATAGTGGATTCTCGGGAATGGTGACCTTAAATTTACCTGGTGGGGTTTTGTTTCGATGGTTTTTCTCATTCGTAAACAAATCATCTGTGTCAAATTTATTTTCCGTTGCATTTAGCTTAGTTGGTGATTTGTTTGTGCTACCCGCTTATTGCATGTAATTGAATCTAATTAATTTACTTGGCTAATTAATTGATTAATTTACCAAAGTGGTCAATACATTTTTGGCCTATCAAAAACCAACAAATTAATCACTTAAACTTTTATTAAATATTTATGCTGACAATAAAAAATGTGTGTTGTATTGGAAATATGAACCTCTTTATTTTGATGAGAGTCTATTTCATGGTTAAGATTTTATGTGTGTCTAACAATATACATACTGTTAAATGTATGTAGACGACATAGGTCATGGCTGTTGACCAGGCAACTTCAAGCATTAACATGAAGGTAATCTAAGATGTTCATTCAAGAAAGATCTATCTCTAGGGAGGAAATAGAGAGAGAAAGAGAGATGTTTTTATTCAAGAAATATCTATCTATGAGAGAGAGAGAGAGAGAGAGAGAGAGAGATTTATCTATGTTGGGAGGAAATACAAAATTAGCAAGAAATAATTTTGCTTTACTAGGTACTCAACAATGGATTTGACTAATCAAAATTTAGAAAATTTACTCCTTTCAATGTGAATTCTCTAATAAGTTTTAAACCATGACCTTACTCTCCATAAGAGGAGGTCCTTATTCATTTATTTTTAAATAATTTAATAGTTCCAATAGGGGAGAGTGAAGAGGAGTTCAATGACAAAATGAATTCAGCTTTGTTATCTAAAAGCTATGTTTATTTAGACCTAGTGTCCAGACTCTAAACTGCAGACCCAACCCAAGCACTCCATATTTCACCTTCAAACTATGGGCCTAGCTAGGCCCATAAGTCCAAACCCATCTTCAAGCCCCAAACCCCTAAAACCCCCCAAAAACCCACACACCCAAACTCATTCACTCAGAGGAAAATCCAGTTCTTCCTCACAGCTCCACTAACATACTCCACAATCTCCACACAAAAATGGCGTCCCTTTTGTCGGAAACCTCTAAAATCCCCCAGCGCTGCCTCGTCCTCCTGGTCCATTCACGCCGTGCAATCAGAACATATCTCCGAGGTACCCATTTACTCATTTCCAAATACTTCTGAGAATTGTTGATATGTATTTATGTATGTGTGTTCTGCTTCTTTGTATGTATATATATTTGATATTTTGGAGGTGGGTTTGGGTTTGGGGTCACAAACATGCACGTGTGATTCTTTGTTTATATAAGCATTTCAATTTTTGGAGGTGGTTTTGGGGTTGCTGACATTGTTAGAATAATAGTTAAATGATTGAATTTATCATTTTGTAATAGCTTAAACTTTTGGAACAAATGATAGTTTAACATGGTAACAGGTGTTCTTGAGTTCTGACCCTGTCTTCATTTTATCTCCCATTTTAAAAATTAAAAATCCCGCGTGTTTGACCTCACTTATTAAGGGGAGTCTGCACTACACTTGAGGGGGAGTGTTGGAATTATGGTTGATTAAATCGACCAATTCTTAATAGTTTAAGTTTTTGGGACAAATGGTAATTTATCATATATGGTGGTATTGGGTGTACAGAAATGTATGTGTGCTTTGATTTTTGGAGGTGGGTTTGGGTTTATGGATAGATATGCATGCTTCATTGTATGTATATTGTACAAGCATTTGAATTTTGGACGTGGGTTTGGGTTTATGGATGGATATGTATGCTTCATTGTATGTGTAAGGATTTGATTTTTGGACAAGGATTTGGGGTTACAGATAGGTATGTAGTTACGATTCTTTCTATGCATAAGAATTTTAGTTTTGGAGGTGTTTTGGGGGTTACAAATATCTATGTATATATGCTTCTTTCTATTTATATGCATTTAATTTTTGGAGGTGGGGAATTGGGGATACAGAGCTTGAGGAGCCACACATGAAGAGGAAGGTGCTGAGGCTGTCACAGTCGCTGAACACAATCAAAGATGTGAATGCACAGCTAGTGACAACATCATCGAGGAAGCTGGCAGAGGACCTGTGAAGTTAGTAGAGCAGTTGAAGCAGTGGTGGAAGATCAAAAGCTCCTATGGTGATGTTGGCTTCAAGTATACGTAGGATGAGACCGTCACTTATGTTGCGTCTCGGATGCCTGCTGTGTTCTAAGCATGTTTCCAAGTGCAGTGAAAGATAGGAAATTGAATGGGTGCTTTCTGTGTGGAATTGCTGGTATTGTTTTCCGTTTGGTTTCTGAAATTTGAGACTTAGATGAAGTGCTGAGCTTAACTCAGTCAAAGAGTTGAATTAGGCTTAACTGGGTCAAGGCTTTTAGTTTCCTTGAGTTCTAATTGATTAATTCCCCCCCTTTTCGCCCTTTTTTTTTGTACCTGTTCTTAGCAAGCAAATGAAGCTTTTGGGATTTGAATATTTTTCTTATAATTTTTGTACATTTTGCATTTTTAGGTTTGTAGAAGGCTACCAGGTTTCTCTCTAGCTAGAGTGTTAGGTTTTGGTGATGGCATGGGTTCAGCTTTCTGGTGAAAAGCTCATTTCGTTATCTCACTATATGGTTACCTGCATACTGGAATGCATATTGGTTTGATGTTATCTCTTAGTAGCTGCGTTTGCGACAATTTGAACAAAATTTTGTAGGGCTCTGCAAGTAGTGTGGCCAGAGTCCTTGGAGAAAGTTAAATTAGAAGTGCCATCCCAGTCAATGCGGCATGCTGGCTGGAGCCTTATGCAAGGTAACTGACATTTTCCTGTTTCAAATAGTTGATTTTTCTGTGAGATTATTGTATGTTTAATATTTCAAAGAGCAGTTAGTAATTAGATGAAAAATTATTATTGTTTGACGGGACTGTATAGTAATTTTTCATTAGCCCATTGTATTTCATTAGGGTGCTAAATTGTATTGGTATCCATCGAGTGCTAAATGGGTTTGGAGTCTTGGATTTGGAAGTTACGCAAACTTAGTATTTATGTATAGAATAACCTTATAATACAATATCTATGATTTTTTATTCATGAATTAGCTCAGGCCAATTATATTTAGTGATTTGCATTAGGTGTGTGATATGGTGCTTATATGCATGAGCTCAATTTGAGTAAAACCTTTATGTAACCATGTTAATAGTGGACTCTTTCATAGATCCTAGTTTCGTTTAGCAACTATCGTATGTCATAATTTAATTAAAACTTAGAAAATGGAATCTAGAGTGGAACCAGAACCCATGAGTCCTCATTTTCCGTTACTGCTATATTCTTTTAGAATTATCATTTTGATGCTGCCTATTTGTATTGCCACCAATTCACCAGTTCATTATTCTAAAGTATCTCCACTAATGATTCCTTCTAAAATTAAAACATGCATTATGGCTGTGAATAAATGCTCAAGAATTCCTGTTAAGAAATGGAGGGATAGGCTTAAGATTAACATATGAAATTTTATTTTTAGGCACAATTTAGATATAAATTTCATTTGACATGCTATCATTGTGTGCCTTGAAAATTATTTTGCTTTATTAACATTGTTCCTAAGAAATGTGAAGTATGTTTGCAGTATCACTAGGCTTCTCCATATGACCATCCTTTGTTCCTCCTCTCCCTCCCCTTTACCCTTTTTCCCCTTGCAAATTCATGTGATCAAAATAATACTATGTTACAATTTTTGCTAGGTATGAAGAACCTGCCACTTAGTCATAGTTATGGTAGCATTAAGGCACTTACTAAAAGCATCAATAAGTCAAGAGAGAGGACATGAACTTGTGATTGCTGTAAGTTGCATTCTTCTAGGTCTCTTCCTAAAACATTTCCCTGAATTATTTGTATTTTGCCTAGGCATGAATGTAGGAAGTAGCATGTTTCTATATGATATATTATTTTTTAAAGTACTGCACCTAAGGAATCTTTCATCAAATATTTTTTTTTACCATATTTATTTTGTATTATAGCCCATTAATAATAATATAACATGAATGAGGATTCCATCACTCTATTTGATGTATAAGAGTGTACAAATATCATTTGAATATCTGGTACTCATTGATATTTAATGGCTGTTGGCTCTGGGGTGAAGTCCTACATGCTTGGAGAGATACCATCACTGAAGGACAGAATCACTATAGTATGCCAGCTTTGGGATCTTTCACGGGATGTTCTGGTATGATTCTTGCTTATGGAAATTTTCGTGTTTCGTCATGTTTGTACATGGCTTAGAGATAGTGATGATCTCACATTATTGATGAATTATTTCACTTGCTTTTATAGTCCTGAACTTTTCAGCGTTCAAGTTTTCTCCTTTGATGTTTATGAAATGCAAATATGGAGTAGGTTTTGGTTGAACCTGGAACACCTCATGGATTTAATGCCATATCTCAGATGTGATGTCATATATTATGGATGGAGAAAAGGGTAAGTTGTAGTAGGGTGTGTTGATAGTAGGGTGAAGAGTAAGATTTTGGGGGTTATTTGTAAGCTAGATATTGAGAAAGTCTACGATCATGTGAATTGGAAGGCTCTTCTAGATTTATTGAAGAGAATGAGATTTGGGGTGAGGTGGTGTAGGTGGATCTGCACATGCATAGCTACAGTCCAATTCTCTGTCTTAGTTAATGGGTCTTTAGCTAATTTTTTTGGGAGTTCGAGGGGATTGAGATAAGGGGACCCGCTATCTCCTATGTTGTTTCTGGTGATGATGGAGGTCTTCAGTAAGATGATGAAAATAGTTGAAGGGGCTGGTTTGCTTCGAGGTTTTAAGGCTGATGGTAGATGGGGTGGAGGGGTATGTGTCTTGCATCTTTTGTTTGCGGATGATATGATTTTGTTTTGCAATGCAGATGAGGAGCAGATTCTACATGTTCGAATGCTTCTTCTTTGTTTCCAGGCAATGACAAGTTTAAAGGTTAATGCTCTGAAGAGTGAGATGGTTTCCATTAGGGAGGTTCCTAATGTTCATGTCTTGGCAAAGATTTTGGGCTGCCGGATTGGGTCTTTGCCTATGACCTATCTTGATATGCCATTGGGGTTGTCCCACAAGTTCCTTACTATTTGGAATCTTATTTTGAAGAAAATTGAGTGTCGGTTGGCCGGATGAAAGAAGATGTATTTGTCAAAAGGTGGAAGAGTGACGTTGCTTAAGAGCACATTATCTAGTCTTCCTACTTATTATTTATCTCTTTTTACCATCCCTACGCATGTGGCCAATAAAATTGAGAGGTTGCAAAGAGATTTCTTGTGGGGGGATTCCAAGACACATTTGGTGGGATGGGACAAGGTGTGTGCCCTTTTGGAAAATGGTGGGTTAGGAGTAAGGAAATTAACTACTTTTAATAAAGCCTTACTAGGGAAATGGTTATCACGGTTTGGGATTGAGGATACAAGGCTTTGGAGAAGGGTTGTAACTCTAAAGTTTGGGTAAGAATGAGGGGGATGGACCTCTAAGCTAGATAGAGTGGTACATGAGTGTGGCTTGTGAAGAAGTATCCAAATGGGTTGGGAGATTTTTAGCAAAAATATTCAGTTTGAGGTAGGGGTGGGGGATAGAGTTAAGCTTTGGAGTTTGGACAGATCAATGGTGTAGGGATTCTCCACTTCAATTGACTTTTCAAAGTGTGTATGGGATTGCTTCCAATAAAGGGGTATCGGTGGCCTCTTCTCTTGAACGGTTGGGGATAGAGGAACGGAGAAGTTGGGATGTTTGTTTCATTTGGAGACCAAATGATTGGGAAATGGGTGGTGTGGATGAATTTCTCCATACTTTGGGTTCAAATTTACCGCCCACTGAGAATGGAAATCGTATGCAATGGAAGTTAACAAAGAATGGAGATTTTGATATCCGATCGTTTTATAATAAGTTAAGAAGTCCCTTGCCCATTATCTTTCCTTGGAAAGGTGTTTGGAAGGTTAAGGCTCCTCGGCGTGTTTCTTTCTTTGTATGGATTGTTGTATGGGATAGGATCCTTACAGGTGACAATTTGAGAGGTAGAGGGATGAATTTTGTTGATTGGTGCATTATGTGCCGTTGTAATGGGGAGACCGGTTGTGGAGTTTGGTTTTTAGATCTTTTGGGATTTCATGGGTCTTGCCAAGATCAGTTGCAGATACTTTCTTTGGTTGGTGGAATTGGCTTGGAAAGCATTCGTCTAGCATTTGAAATTTAGTTTCATTGTGCTTAATGTGGTGTCTTTGGAGAGAGCAAAATTGGATGACGCTTGAGGACATGGAAAGTTCGGATGACCAGCTATTGGCTTCTTTCAGTGGCTCTCTGTTTGACTGGTCTAGGGCTCGGGGACTCACCACTAGTGACTCCCTCCCTATGTTCCTTAGCTCTCTCCTTTGTAATTAGTATCTTTTCCTTTAATTTTTTTCTCTTTTTTTTATCTTCTCTCTTTGTATTTTTTTCTCTGCCTTATGACTTTTTGCATAAGGTAGTGTTCTTGAATATATATCTTTATTACTTATCAAAAAAGAAAGAAAGAAAAGAATAAGTTGTTCGTTCTTCAGGACAAGGTTTAGGGTAACTATTCAATATTTGTTGCAAGACTCTTGTGCTTCTGATTAACTAATGTGCTTTATTAACTCTGCTTATGTAGAGTGTCATATTCTATGAAGGACGGGTACGTTTCGGGACTCGGGTGCGGGTGAGGGTGCGGGTGCGGGACTTGGCAATTTTTGAAAAAGGTGGGTGCGGGTGCGGCAGGACTCGGCGATTAAAAAATTATTAAAAATATTTTTACAATATATGTTTAATATATTGCTAAGCATACTTTTACTTTTTCACATTATATAAACAAATACCAAATTTAAGAGCAACAGTAGATAATAACTAAAATATGATGTTCATAAATTAAATATAATCCACAAGATTGAAACTAATGTCTGAAGCAGTGCAGTGTGCACACAGCACTCACAGAGAGCTCAGAACACAGAGAAGAGAGATGAGGGACGGAGCACACAGAGAAGGGAGATGAGGGACGGAGTGAGAGAGGGTGTTTGGGAGTTTTGAACGAAGTGTGAGGGTCTGAGGGGGTCTGGGTATTTAGGTTAAGTCAAACGGTGCATTTTGCACCTTTTTTTTTTTTTTGAATTTCGGCCTGACTCGGCCATTTCGGCCGATACCGGCCGATTCGGCCGATATTGGCCGATACGGACCGAGTCGGCCCGATTTGGGCCGTGTCGGCGCCGATTTTGGCCGCGTCGGCGCCGATTTTAGCCGCGTCGGCTCGATTCGGGAATCGCCACGTGGCACGACGCGGCACGGACGCGCGGTCTGCAGCGTCCCTCCCGCGTCGCCGCGTCCCGCCACGTCGGACGCGGGTGCGCTCGCCTGGGAGCCGCGTCCGTGCATCCCAGGTCATATTCATGACTTCTTAGAAATTCCATAAATCTAAAGCTGCAATAATACAACTTCAAAGGACTTGGTGGTGGCTCAAAAAAGTGGTGCATACATGGTTGCCCCTGTGAGTACTATAGTCCTACCCTCTCTATCTCTCTCATATAGTTCTCTTTATGCAGTGTCCTCGTGATGGGAAATGTCCATTGGCAAAAACTAGTAAATACTGTCATTTTGTCCAACACTTGGAGAGGACATCATCACAACAAGCATACAAGGTTCCTCCTTTAATCCATATCCTACACTTTCAGCCCCATGTGGCTATTGTTCCTTTGCTTAGTTAACCATTCGGTTTATCATCTGTAAGTGGGCCAATCCACTACATGTTTATATGCATGCCATGGTTTTTAAACCTAGGCAGTTAGGAGAACCTGAAAACTGAAAAGAGAGAGGTTCAAGGCTCTAAAGTACGACCAGCATAAATAATAAAATAAGTTAATTAAAGAAAATGCAAATCCCACATGGAAAAAATGAATGAAATATATATATTTAAAGTCTTACAAGTCTCATATTGAAAGAATAAAGGAAGACGCTAAGATTTTTCCTCTATAAATAAGAAAGAGGTTTTATGGTATTCAATCGTAGAGTTCATTAATCTTTTCTTTTTAATAAAAGGCTCTGATGTTGCCATGTTAGCATTCCATTAAAAAGGAAAGGTCAAGATTTAAGGAACTCTTTATGGTAAAATACCCTTGGAACGCTGGAGGATCTTGATCCTGTTACAAGTCTCACATTGAAAAATAGAGGAAGATTTTATACTTTTCCTCTATTAGTTGCACAATCCTTAAATATGTGTAGTGTTCAATGCAAGAGCTAAATTTTGTTGGGCCTAGCATTCTTTAGTTAAATGAATAACTTAGTTCATTTAATTTTAATGCATGCATTTTTTTTCAATGGTCAAAATCTTTAAGAATTTGTCTGTTCTTTTTGTTTGGACCAGATCGGCCTAGACATTGGTTCCTATTTAACCCAGTCAGACCAGTCAGTCCTGTCTGGGTTGTAAAAGCATGATGCATGCAATGTCATATTTGATTGACAGATGTTCTAAGCATGTTTCAAGAGTTACTTATAAAGAGACTATTAGATCCGTGCGTTTTAATGGTTTATCATGGGTTCAATACTAGTCCTAACTTGCAGGTTGCTTAATAATGTAGTGACTTAAAAAAACTAATCATGTTGTTCTCTTCCTATTTGCAAGTTGCCTAACAGTTCTATTCCTATGATTCTTCTAGTTCGGGGAAGATTTTTATTTATTTATTTATATTTATTTATTTATTATTTAATAAAATAGGCAACTTGATGCATTAAGGAAATTACTGTCATCAATATTACCTTCCGTCTTATCAATGGACAGGGCTGCTTTCAAAGAGAAAGGGCTGTTTATGGATTTTTCCTCATAGACAGCAACAGCTCAATCCTAAAATAGTTTTAAAGCATACTCTTTAAAAAAAGGTACAAAAGCATATGATACTGTTAATTTGATGATTTTTATGAAGTTCATTCAGAACGAAAGTAATTCTTTTACATCTTAATTGTTAATTAGCTAAGTGATTTTTCATCACAGGTTCTTTCTATCAATCTCTATGATGAGTATATTTACCAAAACTGCACAAATCTGATTCCTCAAGTTATTTTTGAGCTTTTATTTTTTTCTATTTCCTCCACCTTGCAACATTGATATATTACATGACTGTTTAATTTGATCGGGGAACCTTGGCCCCTTGATGGCATGGAATTTGAGACATTGAAGGAGCAACATGCAAAAAGAAATCCAAGATCTTGAAATTAACTATGGTACATCTGAATACTCTATTTCCACTGAAAACCTCTCTGAGAGATCTTCATAATTAAAACATGTTTTTGCTATAATGTGATTACTAGTATACATATGCTAATCAACTAGCATTCTAGTGTGATCTGAGAATTTCTGAACTTCAATTTCTTTCTGATACCATCTCTAATGGACCTAATTAATTTACAACAAGAAGCTAATAATATTCCATACGAAGAAGTGGATCCAGCTACCTATGATTCTGTTGTAATGGATACTGATGCTGCTGACCAGAAGAAGAAGAAACTACCTATGCTGATCTTGGGGGGTAGTTGGAGTAGGCTTATTTTTTCACCTGTTAGTCGGGGCAGGCAGGTCACAATCGATGTTTGTCGATCAACCAAACAAGATGGCTTGGGGGATTCGTTTGAGCATGTGGTGTGATCACTCAGAGTAAGCATCTCACATGTAAATTTGTCCCTGTAATACTAACGAAAAGATCTCTCTGGGGTGACTTGTGGTGGCCCTTTTGAAGTGATATTTTCATTTTTAATTGTCATTTTGTATATGGCCTTCGGAAAAAAATGAAGAGGACAAGGTTAGATTAGATGGACCAAATGAAGAGGTTAATCTAACAAATGTACATTGCGCCAACGTGATGAGTCTATAAAAATCGGTAAGCTACGGAAGTCTCACCTTTGTTTTTTTTTCCCGTTAGTCAAAATATTTTTGCTTTTGGTTTCAATGATGAGCGGGGTTCATAACTTATTTTGAATCTTTGGATTGTTTAAGCCTGAATTCTGCTATTTTGGCTTTAAGCAGGTTTTTCACTCTTCAAAGCCGTAATTTTCTCTAAATAACAATGTTACAGTTATTATTTATAAACTAGCCGTAGACCCACGCGATGTGTGAGAATATAAATATTATGTAATGAGGTGTAATATATAAAAAGTAATTGTTACTTCAAGTATGGTCTATTTTTAAAAAAAGATTTCTACAAGTATTTTTTTTAATCTTTTTATCTCTAAAAATATATCACTATTATTATTATTATTATTATTATGTTTATGTTTGATTAATATTTTTTAAGGTGAACCATATTTATCTAACTTCTATTGTAATGTATTATATTTGCTTACTATGCAACTAAACTTTGTAAGTTTCAAATTTATTATTCAAATTTCTCATATCTTATGGAATAAAGAAATTATCATAATAATCAAAACTCATTACAAAATTACAATGTTATCTTAGCTAAAATTAAAATGAAACTAAAGGAATAAATAATAGGCCTTATAATAATTTATTACTTAAACAATTGGTAGGCATATTCAAATTCTTGATTCCAAAAAAACTAAGTATTAACCCAAACTAAAATTTAACCAAAGCTATAAAAGGGAAAGAGAAGACTTTCTGATGGGATATTAAAAAACAAAAAACACAATACCAAAACACATATTAAAAAAAAAAAAAAAATCAACCTTAATTAGAGTTATAAGAAAGAACAAAAATTCACCAAAAGAGAGAGAGAGAGAGAGAGAGAGAGAGAGAGAGAGAGTACTCACAGTTTTGTGTGGAAAAAATATGGATTAAATGGGAAAACGATATCAAATTTATACAAAATAAAATGAGTAGAAAAAGAGTCAAAATATAAAAAAGAGGAAGAAGTATAATGCTAAAGAAGTGGGGAGATAAAGAGGCAAAAAAAAAGAAAGAGAAATGTTGGAAAAAGTGTAACAGTAAGTGTGAACTAATAGAGAGAAGAAGAGTTTTTTTTTTTTGGAAAATAAGGGGAAGAAAATTTTAAATAGAGAAAAGAAAATATAAAAGATAAATGAATGATGTGGCTTGACAGGAGCGTAGTAATAATAAATGGTGCGCTTTAGCTTTTAGTAATATATAGACTAATCGCATACCCGTGTGTTGTGCGTGATAATTTTTTTAAGATGATCTCATTAAATATTTTTTTTATAAATATTATTATTTTAGTTATTAAGGTTTTTCATTATTTTTAAGTTAATAAAAACCTTAAATATATCTTTTTTTTAACCTCTATATATATATAAATAATATGTGAATCTTTACACATACCTTTAAGTAAACTCTATATATTCCACTTCTTTAGATGCATAAAATCATAGATTACCGCTCCATAATGATAGTGGCAAATTAATTTTATTATTTTTTTAATGATCTCATTTGCAACAATTCTTACTATTATCATATATTTCTGACAACCACCGCCACTACAAGTATTAGTGGCAAATTAATTTTATTATTTTTTTAATGATCTCATTTGCAACAATTCTTACTATTATCATATATTTCTGACAACCACCGCCACTACAAGTATAAGTGCTTGTGGAGTGTGGAGGGTAAAGGCAGAAGTTCAAGTTTCCTAAAGGGAGCTTCACACACATATACACTTAGATTAGGTTAGAATAGAATTTCTATCTTATATAATATATATATATATATATATATATATATATATATATATATATATACAATTTTCATGCACTATTACTTTGGAAAATCTAATGAATGATAGTACCTCTCATTTAATGTCTTTGTTTTGTTATGCAAATCATCAGTTAGTAAATATATGATAATGGTTTGCATAACAGAACAAAACAAAGACGTTAAATGAGAAGTAGCATTGTTCATTAGATTTTCAAAAGTAATAGTGTATGAAAATTTTATATATATATATATATATATATATATATATATATAAAAGGTTAAATGAAATGTCAAAAAAGAGATTTTAAAATTTTCTAACTTTACTCTCAAAAAAAAAAAAAAAATTTCTAACTTTATTTCTTATGTAATTTCTATTATTACTAAAGAACATCTCTTTTCTAGTTATGATTAGAAATATGGTTTTCATGGTCAGAATTTGATTAGTTTTAAGTTTAAATTTAGTACCATGATTGCATTTAATTGTTGATTATTGATTTAATTTTTTAAGTAAATGTAACGGTTTAT
Organism: Quercus agrifolia; assembly: GCA_029955455.1. Lineage (NCBI taxonomy): Eukaryota > Viridiplantae > Streptophyta > Magnoliopsida > Fagales > Fagaceae > Quercus > Quercus agrifolia. The sequence goes on along the minus strand of JARQAD010000001.1, from coordinate 66,574,322 downwards.
TTTACTACACTGTAAAGTTTTTAATGTTCTCCATATGATCATCTTTATTTTATTTTTTACTTCTCTTTACAACCTCTTTGTTTTCCAATTAAAAGTTACTAATTAACGTTTGATTTTTTTTTCTTTATCTACTCTTTATTACTTTGTGTTGTTTTTTTCTTTACCATCTCTCTCTCTCTCCATTGGCAACCGATTGTTTTCCTAAATTTGATGATAATTTTATGACATTAAATATGCATTATTAGCTTTTTTTTAATGTTATATTTGGTTAGATATCCCCATTATTATTATTATTATTATTATTATTATTATTTTTAATTTAGTGTTTCTAAATTGGCATTTGTTTTGTATTCCATTTTTCCTTTGATGCATTGGGTATGAGAATGAGTGTTTTCCTAGCATCACTCCACTTTATGAGGACAATTTTATTTATTGAATTTAAGTAAAATCTTATATGTTTAATTTTTTTAAAAATAAAAAATGAAAGGAAATATAAATAATTTAATAATATATATGGGAGATTTGATTGAATTTGAATGTTGAATAAAATAATAAGAGAAGAAAAAATAAAATATATAACAATAAACACTAACTTATCCAAATCATTCTATTTAATATAATAATATTACATTCTTATATACTATTGTACGACACCGAGGTACCTAGACCCATTTGGGCCTTGAACTTTAGCCTAATAGCATGGCCCATAACCCCAATCTCCTCTACCCAGAACCCCAGTCCGAGCCCACACATACTGTAGGCCCAAGTTTTGTCACCTGATCATTGTTCGGCAAACCATTCCCGAACAATAATGGAAAGGTAACGTCCAAATACACCATCCTTCGCATGCCCGGCAGCGCCCGGGGAGACATCGATGCCGGGCATGCCTGCTGAAGTAGGAACCGAGTTTCGAAGCCACTTTCATAACATTCCACTCCCACCTAACCATTCACTTACAACTGATGATATTGGACCTCCAATTGTACTAACTATGACAGTAATCATGATCTCTTCACTAATTTAAGGCTATAAATATAGGGGGTTGGAGAAGAGAAAGGGTGGTGGAGAGGTTCCCAAAGTATTAAAGAGTAGAGAGAGAGAGAGAGAGAGAGAGAGAGAGAGAGAGAGAGAGAGAGAGAGAGTGAACTGGAGAGTAAAGCTAGGGAGTGAACCAGAGAGACAAGGAAGGCAGACTCGTTAAGTCTCTGTGCCGAGAACGACCCAGAGTAGGAAATCCTAAACCCACTTTACAAATAGATTGTGAGCCCAATTGGGGTTAGGCCTATAAGCCCCATTCTAGGTGCCCACAATTGGCGCCGTTTGTGGGGATCTCCTACGAAGCCGTGGTTCGACAGAGACTCACGCACGGAAAAATGTTTGAAGGACGTTCGGGAGGCCATGCCAAGAGCGGATCTGTGGGGTCTTCTCGGGGATCCACGTGGCGGGAACGAAGACAAAAAAGACGCGAAGATAGGGAGCGTGAGAGGGAGGAGGAATAGTCTGGCTTTGGAGAGGGGTCATATCAAACACGCCGAACGATATCAAGTGCGTCGAGGCATAGACAATTTGAGGAAAGAGATCAAGAAGTAGAGTGATTGCGTAGACTGGTGAGAGATTTGGAATTGGAGGCAAGAGATAGGCGCTAGATAAGGGATCAAGATAATCGAGAAAGGAGGGATGGTAGTGTGGGAAATCGGTGTGGAGGGGAATCCAGTTAATCCGGCTCTCATCCACACTGGGATCATTCCCGTTCACAAGAATCACACCGATGCAGAAGTCACTCACATTCCTGAGAATCACGTCGACGCAGGAACCATTCTCATTCTCATTCTCGAGAGTCACGACGACGCAGAAGTCACTCTCATTCTCGAGAATCACGTCAATGTTGGAATCGTTCACATTCACGTTCACGCGGGTATGCTGATCGAGGTTTGGATTCCCCAGAGGAGCGACTTCCCCACAACGCAACTATGGACACTATGAGCCGCGCCCTACGAAGGGCCGCTCGGTTGTCGTTCTTGGACGAAATTGAATGGGCCCCAACGCCGAGCAGATTTACACAGCCACCGTTTAATTCCTATGATGGGAAGACAGACCCGGTAGAGCATGTTAGTCATTACATCCATATGATGTCTCTACACACCCACAACGACGCGCTGATGTGTAAGGTGTTTCCCTCAAGCCTCGGGCCCATGGCGTTAAGGTGGTTTAACGGGCTGCGAAAAGGTTCCATTCACAGTTTTGCCAAGCTGATTCAAGAATTTGGTGCTCAGTTCATAACATGCAGCCAGGTGCCGCAACTGGTGGATGCACTGCTCTCTATGAAAATGAAGGTCGGCGAGACCCTTCGCAGTTATGCCAGTTGGTATTGGGAGCTTTACAATGAGATTGGCGAGGGTAATGAGAAGATTGCAGCCAGCACTTTTAGGATGGGGCTCCCCAAGGATTCAGAGCTACGAGAGTCGTTGAAGAAAAGGCCTCCCGAGGATATGAGGTAACTCATGAGATGCATTGAGGAGTATAAACGCCTTGACGATGTTCGGCTATAGATTAATGGCAAAGCACCGCTACTAAATCGTTCTCGGCAGGGCATTTTTCCCCCAAGGCCACGAAAGGACTTGAGGATGCAGGAACCGGAAGCACAAATGGGGGAAGTGAATGTAGCATTCAAGGAACCAGTACACAAGATCGTAGACCGGATCAAGAATGAGCCATTCTTCAGATGGCCGAATAAGATGGGGGGCGACCCTTTCCGAAGGAACCAAAACTTGTATTGTACATACCACAGGGATAAGGGGCACACCACCGAGCAATGCTGGGTGTTAAAAGATCATCTCAGGCGACTAGTGAGGGCCGGTTATTTGAAGGAGTTTGTAGTGGATCCTAGACACCAGGGTGCCAATCAAGGTGCTCCGTGAAAGGGGAATCCTCTCCCGCCACCGTTAGGGGTGATAAAAGTCATCCATGCGGCCCCGAAGGGTTCGATAATGACCAGGAAAGGAGTGTTAACCGTAGCACTAGTAGAAGATTGTTCGGGGGAAGCCGCTCGAGAAGAAGATGAGAGTTGGCCGGGAGCCCATCACTTTCGGCAACGAGGATTTTGAGGGAACAATTCAACCGCACGATGATGTGTTAGTAGTCACGGCACGAATAAGTGGTTTTTTAGTGAAAATGGTGATGGTAGACCAGGTAAGTGGGGCTAACGTAATGTATCAGGATTTATTTAAAGGGCTTGGGTTAAAAAGACAAGATTTGATAAAGTATGATACACCGTTGGTCTCGTTTGATGGAAGGGTGGTGATCCTCGAGGGTCAAATTTCCCTTCCCGTGAATATGGAAGGAAAAGAAGTGATGGTGACCTTCATCGTGGTCAGCTCGTTTTCCCAGTACACGGCCATCCTGGGTAGGCCATGGATTCATGCAATGGGGGTTGTCCTGTCCAGGTTGCATGTGAAAGTCAAGTTTCGTACCGAACAAGGTGTTGCGGTAGTTCGGGGAAGCCAGAAAGTGGCCAGGCAATGCCTAGTTGCCGCAGTTAGTTGGAAGGACAAATAGGATGAACAAAAGCAAACCACTGAGAAGGCATCATTATAGTAATTACAGGAGCCCTAAGGAGAAATTGAGGCTGGATAAGGTAGAGACATTGTTATTACTTATACAAAACGTGGATGTTTTTGCATGAACTCTGTATGAGGTGCCAGGGGTTGACCTCGAGTTCATTCTCCATCAGCTCAACGTGGACCCATCATTCCCCCCTAAGAAGCAAAAGCTGAGAAGATCGGCCAGGGAGCATGTCGAAGCAGTGAAGTCAGAAGTTCACAGGCTGAAAGAGGCTGGAGCAATAAAGGAAATCTATTTCCCGGAATGGTTGGCAAACACCGTAGTAGTAAAGAAGAAGAACGGCAAGTGAAGGGTATGTGTAGATTTCACGGATTTGAATCGAGCGTGCCCAAAAGATCCATTCCCTATGCTGAAGATTAACCAGTTGGTGGATTCCACGTATGGGCACCCAAGGACGAGCTTTTTAGACGCCTTTCAAGGGTATCATCAAATTGCTCTGGTGCTTGAGGACCGAGAAAAGACCGCATTCATTTCCTCGGATGCTGACTATCATTATACTGTGTGATGCCCTCTGGATTAAAAAATGCCGGGGCCACGTACAAGCGGATGATGACAAGGATGTTTTGAGATAAGATAAGACGTACGGTTGAGGTGTACATTGACGACATGGTAGTAAAAAGTAAACAGGAAGAGTAGCACATAGAGGACCTCTAGGGGGTGTTTGAGGTGCTCCAGCAACGTAAGTTACGCCTTAATGCTGAAAAATGCGCTTTTGGGGTAGGGGCCAGCAAGTTCTTAGGATATTTAATCACCGGTCGAGGGATCGAGGTCAATCTCGATCAGATAGAAGTCATGAAGCGTCTAAAGCCTCCGAGCAATCCCAAGGAGGTGCAAGTGTTGACCGGAATGTTAGCTGCCCTTAATCTGTTTATTTCTAAGTTTGCCGATTGTTGTCAACCATTTTATCAACTCTTGAGGAGGTGGAAGGGGTTTTAGTGGGATGAAGAATGCGAAAAAGCTTTCCAGGACTTAAAGGAATATTTGATGCAGGCACCCATGTTGATGGCACCGAACCCCGGGGAAGACTTGTTTATGTATCTATCGATTTCCGATCACGCTGTAAGCGCCATACTCTTGAGAGACCAGGGAGTGCATCACCCTGTATATTATATCAGCAAGACCTTGGTCGATGCCGAGACCAGATACTTGCCCCTGGAAAAATTGGTGTTGGCGTTAGTTCACGCCACAAGAAAGCTCCCCCATTATTTTCAGGCTCATACCGTATATGTATTAACCGGGTATCCTTTGCAGTCGTTGTTGAAGAGGTCTGATTTCACTGGACGGATAGCTAAATGGGGGACTCGGCTTGGGGCCTTTGATATAGGGTATAGGCCAAGGAATTCAGTAAAGGGTCAGGTGTTGGCCGATTTTGTTGCAGAATTCTCCCCTAGATATGAGGGGGAGATGGTTTGTCAGATGGGGTGCTGTCCGTGGAAGGTGTTTGTGGATGGCACATCAAATGCTATGAGGGTTAATGCCGGGATTGTAATTGCTACTCCTGAAGGAATACGGTTGGAGCATTCTTTTAGGTTGGGTTTTAGGGCCTTTAATAACGAGGCCGAGTACGAGGCCTTACTTGCCGGGTTGAGGATAGTCTTAGGCATGGGTGCTCAGGATGTCGAAGCCTATTCGGACTCACGACTAGTGGTTAACCAGATGAACGACATTTTTTAAGCCTGTGATTCTAGGATGAAAGAATATCTGCAAATGGTAAAACAGGTTATGGGTAAATTCTGTACGGCAAAGGTGGTCCAAGTGGCCCGAGGGCAGAACAGACACGTCGATTCTTTAGCTATGTTGGCTTCAGCTATGACTGAAGATGTTCCCCGAATAATCAAAGTAAAGCCTATAATGGAACCAAGCATAACCGCTGTGACTGATGTTGGTGTTGCCGGGATAAGTGTCACGGCAGTTACAACAGCCGAGCCTTGTTGGATGGACCCGATCGTTGACTTCTTAGTCGAAGATCATATCTCGGATGATGAAAAAGAGGCCAGCAGGGTTCGTCGAATAGCCTCTTGGTACTGGTTATCGGCAGATAGGAAACTGTATCGGAGGTCCTTCGGAGGGCTGTACCTTTTGTGCTTACATCTAGGGAGGGTAGATGAGGTTTTGACTAAATTACATGAAAAGGTATATGGTAGTCGTGTGGGAGGGTGCTCGCTAGCTCACCGAGCAATGACTCAGGGATTTTGGTGGCCATGGATGCAGAAGGATGTTGCTGAGCACGTGCGTAGGTGTGAATAGTGTCAAAAGCATGCCCCCCTGACCCATCAATCGGCGGGATTTCTAAATCCAATCAGCAGCCCTTGGCCCTTCGCACAATAGGGGCTGGATATTCTTGGCCCATTCCCCTAAGTAACGGGTAATAGAAGATTTGTTTTGGTGGCCGTGGATTACTTTACCAAATGGGCAGAGGCAGAAGCGTTAGTTAATATTCGGGATGTGAATGTTAAGAAGTTCGTGTGGAAGAATATAGTTACTAGATTCGGGGTATCAGACTCTCTTATATCGGACAATGGACTGCAGTTTGATAGCAGGGCCTTCCGTGAATTTTATTGTGATCTCGCGGCATCAAGTACAGGTACTCTACCCCGGCATACCCTCAGAGCAATGGACAAGCTGAAGCCATTAACAAAACGATTTTGAATGAATTAAAGAAAAGGTTAGACGGTGCGAAGGGTAGGTGGGCCAAGGAGCTGCCCAACGTGTTATGGGCTTATCGAACTACACCCAGGCGCTCTACAGGAGAAACTCCGTTTTCCCTAACATATGGAGCAGAAGCTGTTATACCGACCGAGGTAAGCCTATGCAGTGCACGGGTAAGTGGGTTTAACCCCACCCAGAACGATTTGATGATGGTGGAGCGTTTGGATTTGCTGGAGGAGTACCGAGAGGTGGTGGCCATACGGTTAGCCGAGTATCAACAGGGTCTCGCTCAGCGTTACAATCGAGATATGAAGACAAGAGAGTTCAGTGCTGGGGATTTGGTGCTACGAAGAGTAGTGGGGAACATGCAAGACACGAATGTCGGGAAGCTAGCCCCTACCTGGGAAGGGCCTTACAGGATTACTGTTATAGCGAGTGCAGGGGCGTATTACCTGGAGTGTTTAGACGAAAGACCGCTTCCTCGGCCATGGAACATCTACAACTTAAAGAAGTTTTACCACTAATCAGTTGTATACTAGGGTGTAGGTCAAGTGTAATATTGTAATGTTTTATCAACTATTGTGATGTTTATCCACATTGACGCATTTAATTTCTTTAACGTTATTTCATTATCCTTGGTCGGCAGAAATAAGAATGTCAAAAAAAAAGGGGGGGGGGGGACAGAAGCTTGCTCCTCGGTTCGATTGTTATCACCGAGCATGTGAAAACCTCACATTTTTTCCTAAGGACAGAAGCCTGTTCCTCGGTTCGATTGTTATCACCGAGCAAGTGGAAGCCTCACATTTTTTCCTTAAAGACAGAAGCCTGCTCCTCGACTCAATTGTTATCATCGAGCAAGTGGAAACCTTACATTCCATCCTAAGGACAGAAGCTTGCTCCTCAGGTCGATTGTTATCACAGAGCAGGTGGAAACCTTACATTTCATCCTAAGGACATAAGCCTGCTCCTCGGTTCGATTGTTATCACCGAGCGGGTGGAAACCTCACTTTCCATCGTAAGGACAGAAGCCTGTTTCTCGGTTCGATTGTTATTACTGAGCAGGTGGTAACGATTTTTGTTTTCTATTTTCAAAAACTTGTTTTTAGGAATATAAAGAAAAAAAAAATTCTTGTATTTTTGAAATCAAAAACATGTTTGGTTAGTTGAAATTTTTTTAAAAAAAATAGTTTTTTGAAAAAAAAAAAGAAAATACTAAAATATGTTGTCATTAGGATTTGAACTTTAATGTAAACTCATTAAATGAGACAGATTCATAAAATTAAATGCATATTTTCATTGACTTTTGAAAATTAGAAACTGAAAATAACATTTTGTATGTTTTCAGTTTCCTTTACAAATTGAGTTTTGAGAACAGTTTTTGTTTTCTGTCCATTTTGAGTTGCCAAACAAGTTTTTTAGTTTCAAAAATAGAAAATTGTTTTTGAAAACAGAAAATAAGGAGAAAAAACAGTTACCAAACATACCCTTACATTTTTTCCTAAGGATAGAAGCTTGCTCCTTGGTTCGATTGTGATTCTCGGTTCAATTATTATCATCGATCAGGTGAAAACCTTACACTTTATCCTAAGGATGGGAGCCTGATTCTCGGTTATGATATTATCACCAAGCAGGTGGAGTCCTACTAAAATATCCTAAAGACAGAAATCTGTTTTCCTGGGCAAATATATGCTAAGCAGGATTCCCAATGGCCGAAGGCTTAATTTATTCTACCCTACAAAGTAGCCCCGACCATCGAGCCTTCTCGGGAACGATCTTCAAACTAGGGGTGTGCATGGGTTGGGTCGGGTTGGGTTGAGGGGATTTTTTGACCTAACCCACCATGATGGGTCAAAAAAAATTCAACCCAACCCAACCCATTACATAAGTCCAACCCAACCCACATGGGTCGGGTTGAACTCATGGGTTTGACAAATTATTATTATTATTTTTATTAAATTGAGTAGAAAAAAATATTAATATTAATATATTAAAAAAACCTAAAGATTAGTATCAATGTAACTCCTTAAAGGCAAATAACACTAATGACTAAATAACAATAGTAATTTATTAGAATTTGTGTGAATTAATTGGCTTTTATATAGAATAGGAAGAACTGGTTATTTAAAAAAATTTATTAATTATATATATATATATATATTAAATTAGTATTAGTAGGAGGAACCGAGGAAATGTTGCTCTACAACTGGTTTTTTTTTTTAAATTATTAAATATAATATATATATATATATATATATATATATATATATATATATAAAAGTGCCCTACAGCTGATTAAAAAAAAATTGATTAAATATATAATATATTTTAAATATATATTAAATATGGTGGGTCGGGTTTGACGGGCTTGTAATTTTATGACCCAAACCCAACCCGACCCACTATAAACCGATAACAATAAATACGATAAAAACTAATGTTTTGTCACCAAATCCGATGACCATATGTGAGTTGCGCCCGGTAAAGAAAATAGTTGTTCGGTCACCACAACTTGGTGACATAGGTAAATTAACTGAATAAGGTAAAATATATAAAAATAAGAAAAATATATGTAAGCGGCGAAGGTTCGGTCTAGCTATAGAGTCGTTTGGTCTACTGGATTCGTCTGGGCGACTGTTTCGGTCTACTGTTGGTTGGCTATGGGAGTAAGGCTACCCCCGCTGGGTTGATCACCAGCATGGGGAATGGTGGCTTCCATATCGTCTAACTCCACATGAGCATCTATCTGCTCCACTAGCTCCCTCATGCTTGCCGTCTCTTCTTTGTCAATGGGCGTTGGGGGGTTCTGTTCGGCTGGAGTTGGGATCGGGAATGGTATCTGATCGGGATCTCTCAAAGGAGAATCTTCAGAGACCCCAGCGGCTTACAGGGCAGCAAACCAACCAGCTTCAAAACCCAGCCTCCGAGCCTGATTCACAACTGGCTCCGCAGAATTCTCGGCATCCGTAAATCCTTCATTATACCATTTTTCTTCACAAGCCTCCAAAGCCGCTCTCAGGTCGGCAAGTTCCTCGGATTGGGCAGTGTTCAGACTTACTACCTCGGCTAACTTCACGTCCGTTTCATTTTGCTTCGCCAAGAGTTCCGCGGACCTTTTCTCCGCCAGCGCCCTAGCCTTCTCCGTGGTGGCAGCCTTCTTCTCGACAATATCAGCATCCTTTATCTTCTCCTTTGCCGTCTTGACAACCATTTCCTTAGCAGCCTTCTCCAGATCAGAATCCTCGAAAAGTTCCTTCAAACGCCCATAAAGGATGTGGGCCAGTTGAGCAGCTTAATGAAACGGTAGGAATTAGTACAGCAACAAAAAAATTAATGATAATAATAATATATATAATAAATAAATAAAAAATATTAATTGCGTGTAAGGGTTAATAAGAAACCAATAAATGAAAGATTACCGCAATAGTATACCATTGCAGCCTTCTTCCCATGAATTCCTCTGTCCCCTCCTCGGGCAAAAGGAGGCCGTGTGACAAACTTTGGGCAATACGACCCCCTTAACCTTTTTCCCACACCCGTACGCTGGCGCTCGCGAGGAGTGGATTGCCGTCGAGCTGGAACTTGGGCTGCCACACTTGCGCAGCTTGGGAGGAGGAAGCTACACCCGTCCCGACCTGAGATTGTGGCTTCTGTATGGTAATGCCCCTAGATGGTTGAAGGGTAACCTGAGTCACAACATCACTAGGACCGGTAGAAGTTTGTTCGGCGACACGTGGCCTCTTTCAGATTCGTATGGTTTAAGGAGGAGGTGGGGGGGGGGGGCATCTGACCTTGGCCCTGAGGTGGCTGCTGCTGCCCGGCTTGCCTGGCATCGTGCACGAAGCGGTTGATCATCATGGTCTTCCTGGTCACCATGTCTCCACCAAGATCGGACTCGGTGTCAGAAAGGTAGGTGATGTCAATAGTTGCTTGCTCGGTTGACTGTACGGGAACCTTGGGTTCACCAGGCTCTTCGGGTTGGGCAGGTTTCTCTTGTATGGGAGCCTCTTCCTCAACAGTTGCGTGAGCAAGTTCTCGAAGACATCGGGACACGTGCTCCGCCGATTTTTCCCGCAACGGCATGAGCTCGTCCAAACAAGTATATCACTGACCAAGTTCCTGAGCTTCTCCTGCCGTAAATTTCGGTGGAAGGAAGTTTGCATGCTGAACGTCGATGTAGGACAGGAGGGGGCTATCTACCAAGAGCGCTTGCCTGAAAGGTTGCCAGGTAGAGTAGACGGGTTCAACTCCGAGGATCAGGTGGGACGCTCGGAGCTGCCCGTCCTAGTGAATGATATCTCGGATCTGAGCACGAAGTTCAAATCCCTGATGTGGACTACCCTGACGTCCGGAACAAACACTTTTCCATCTACAAAAAAAAAAAAAAAAAAAAAAAAATATATATATATATACATATAACAAGATGAAGGACGGCGTTAGTATTTAGATAAATAAGACAACCAAAAGTAATAAGACAGTTAGGTTAGAAAGCAATACAATCCCACTTCATGCCGTGAGAGGGGGCAGGGGATTTCTCCGACAAACCAATTGCCGCGCACTCAGACGAACTCCCTAGCTGAATTCCTATTAGAGTCAGGTAGGCATGATATCAGCCGTACCCGCGTATCTCTAACCTTTAAGTAATAATTCGTACCTTTACTCCCACACAGACTGTACATGTGGTATATATCATGATGGTCTAACTGCAAACTGAACGTATGGTTTAACCTATTGACGCAACTAACTACCCGATAAAAATTTGGGGGAAGTTGGTCGGGGCACAACCCGTAATACCTAAGTGTGTTAAGTAAGAGAGGGTCCACGGGAAACCTAACCCCACCATCTAGAATAGCCATTAAGGGAAAGAAAGCAGTATGACCCCCTCCGTGGAGAACAATTTCGCTTTCATGGCAATACGCCACTTCCACATCATCAGGAATGTCAAATGTTTGCCTAAATGTGGCCAGAGATGCTGCAGTGTTCAGAAGAAAAGAAAAACCCATCTTAAACCCTAAAATTGAAGAAAGAAGCTGAAGTAAAAAGAAGAGGTAGGAAACTTACTTTAGGCTCTAGGGAAGAAGGGGGCTTTGGATTGATAGATAGGTGCACAGATGAATGCTCGGCAAAGAGAAAATTCAGAGAGTAGAGAGTGAGAAAGTGAAAAAATGATTTGTGATGCGCTATTTATAGAGGCCAAGGAGAGAGGAGTAGCGTCCAATCAACCATAATAGGGCTCAGTTAGTGAAAAGACTTTACGAATGCCTATACCAATTGACATGCGTGCCGCCTCGGTTCACAAATCGTCAGGTAATGATGATGGCTAAACCAAATGGCTCGGAACAGCGCGCCTTTTGAGAGTGCATTAATGGGTTTTTGAAACCGCCAAAACTTTCACCTGTTGACTTTCTCAAATGGGGGTGCATTTTGGATTCCTTGATTCTTCTCGGTACCCGGGCACGAATCAATGGGGGGCTAATGTACGGCACCGAGATACCCAAACCCATTTGGGCCTTGAACTTTAGCCCAGTAGCATGGCCCCTCCGAGCCCACACATATTGTAGGCCTAAGTTTTGTCACTTGATCATTGTTCGGCAAACCATTCCCGAACAATAATGGAAAGGTAACGTCTAGATACACCATCCTTCGCATGCCCGGCAGTGCCCGGGGAGATATCGATGCCGAGCATGCCTACTGAAGTGGGAACCAAGTTCCAAAGCCACTTTCACAACATTCCACTCCCACCTAACCATTCATTTACAACTGATGATATTGGACCTCCAATTGCACTAACTATGACAGTAATCATGATTTCTCCACTAATTTGAGGTTATAAATATAGGCGGTTGGAGAAAAGAAAGGGTGGTGGAGAGGTTCCCAAAGTATTAAAGAGTAGAGAGAGAGAGAGAGAGAGAGAGAGAGAGAGAGAAAGAAACAAAGAGAGAGAGTGAACTGGAGAGTAAAGACAGGGAGTGAACCAAAGAGACAAGGAAGGCAGCCTCGTTAAGTCTCTGTGCCGAGAATGACCCAGAGTAGGATATCCTAAGCCCATTTTACAAATAGGTTGTGAGCCCAATTAGGGTTAGGCCCATAAGCCCCATTCTAGGTGCCCACAACTATTTTTAGTTCTTTATAATGCAATAGAATAACATTTAATAATCAGAAGAAAAAAAAAAAAATCGCATCAACCTAAAATGGAGTTCTAAAAAACACACAATTTTATCAAGCTAAAGTAGAGAAGCAAGAAATTTTTTTTTAAAAAAATTCTGCCAAAAAATTGAGGGAGAAAGAGAGGGAAATAACCCTTTTTTGTGAGGGAAGATTATGCAAAGAATAGAAGAGTGAATTACAAATTTATACTAAGAGAATGATAATAAAAAAAAAAAAAAAAAAGAAGATAAAGGGAAAGAGGAAGAGTGATGTTAAGGTAGAAGGTTTGGGGAGATGAAAAAGGTTAGAGAAAGTGTAAATATTAAAAAAAAAAAGAGTACAATTTGATGAGGACAAATTTTTTATTTGAATTTAAGTAAAATATTATTTAAAAAAAAATTAAAACAAAAAGGGAGAGAATATAAAAAATTTAATGATAAGGAGGATGTGGTTGAATTTCAATATTGAATAAAATAAGATGAGAAGAAAAAAAAAAGTAAAACTAAAAGATATAACAATAAATACTAAATTATCCAAATCATGCTATATAATAGAATAATATTATATTTTTATATACTATCTTTAATTCTTTATAATGCAATAGGATAACATTTAACAATCAAAGAGAACAAAAAATAATAATATTAATTTAAAACAAAAAACTAAATCGTATTAACATAAATTAGAGTTCTAAAAAGCACAAAAATTTAACAACCTAAAATAGAGATGCAAGAAAAATAAAAATCCACCAAAAAATTGTGAGAGAGAGAGAGAGAGAGAGAGGGAGAGAGAAATAAACTTTTTGTGAGGGAAAATTATGCAAAGAATGGATGAGAAAATGACAAATTTATAGTAAGAGGGAGTGAATAAGAAGAGACAAAATAAAAGAAGATGAGGGAAAGATGAATAGTGATATTAAGGTAGAGGGTAGTGAGGAGATAAAAAGGTAAGGAAATGAAAAAGGTTTGAGAAAGTGTAAATATTTAAAAAAAAAAAAGTGAATGTTAGAAAATATTATAAGAAAATTGGAAAGAAAAAAGATAATGATGTGGATGCTGATATGGCTTAACTGAAGCGTAACAATAATAAATGCTACACTTAAATTTTTAAATAGATATATATATATAAATATATATATATATATATATAGAGAGAGAGAGAGAGAGAGAGAGAGAGAGATTTTAATTATCACATAAACTTTAAAAACCACTAACCACCAAGTGTGGCCCAGTGGCTTGTCCACCACTAGGTAAGGCTCTGGGGTTCGACTGGGTTTGCTCCCCAGTTCGAGTCCCACCAGCTGCAACACCTTGTGGTCAGTGGCAAGCTTCCATCGTGAGTGAAGATTAGTCGAGATACGCGTAAGCTAGCCTGAACACCCCGTGAAAAACCAAAAAATAAAAATAAAACTTTAAAAACCGCTGGCGTACCTGGATGCTGGGCTCATTGATTTGGATGAGAATGGCCTGTACAATGCCAATTTTAATGTGGGATGAGAAGAATACTGGATTGGACAACAATGAAAAAAAAATGAATAAAGGATAACAAGGTATGATAACGCCTTGTGTAAAGTGAACTTGTTTTAAAATGTAACTAAAAAACTGTCCCATTATTATTGATTGTTTTTTGTTTTTGGGACATCTCAAGATGAAATACAAGACCAACAATTTGGAGTGGAGAGAGAATCTTGTAGTTAGTATTTTTTTTTTCTTATTGCGTTGTACCAATATTAACTCAACATTTACGATGATTTAGATTAAAATCAATTTATTTCGAATGTTCAGACAAAGGTGCCTAATGTAACACCCCATAATTTTGATACCAATTTAATTACTACGCGTAAATTATAAAGGAGGCCTACAATTAAATGGATTAAATTGATTTGGGCTTAAGATATTAAAAATAAGATAAATACTATGGGATATGAAGCCCAATTGAGGTGGCATAAGTAAATATATGGGCCTTGATAACCCTAGCCTTTTACCTTTTTAGTTACACGTGTAAGTACATAAGAAAGTTCCTTTGTGTTTTCAGCCGCAACACACGATTGAGCCGTTTCCTTTCTTCTCTACGGCTGTGCACAAGTATTCAGGTATGGTTGTCTTGCTGAAATTTTAGAAAGTTGAAAGATCTAGAGAGTGGGAATTATTCTATGGCTAATAATTGTTCCCACATGGGTCCGTGCATTTGTTCTTTTGGTACCAAGTAAAACAACTGGCAATCTAAACCTATCATCTATATTGATGGGAAAGCCAACTAGGATGATTACAATATTATAATAGGAATTGCATATATATAGTCGTATGGTCCAGGCTTTGAAATTGATTATGTATGAATAGTATGTATAGCCATATGGTCCTCCATTGGCTCTAAGATTGATTTGGCAAAACTATATTATGTGGCTTCTACTTTTGACTAACAGATATAAATATTAGGTTGATAAGATATATATATATATATCATGTGGCTTCTAAGGAATAGTAGAATATATGATGGCTAGACCTATAGTGAATTGCTAGAGTTTTATAGAGTTGCAATACAATCACGCTTATTAATGGATGGTAAAAATATGTGAAATAGAACAATTAGATTAAAGCTAAAAGTGAACTGGAGAGTTACGTAAATAATAAATGTAAAATTTTGGAAATACCAGTGTTGTCTAAGTATGAAAAAATATTTTAGTAGGAAATTTGTGTATTGATGGACCTATTTTTGGTGTTGCTAGGCTCTAATTCTACTGATTCATTGTGACTCAAGGGTGGTTGATTCCTTTTATTTTGCAACTAAGAGGTAAGTGGTGTTTACTAATTTTGGGAGTTTTCCCAAAATAGTGTTAATTATTAAACTATTTTATATCAAAGAAATATGTTGATATTCTATATATAAATTGCGATTTTATAAATGTTTGATGTGCAAATTGACTATTCGTTTTATGAAAAACTTGTGGGACAACCTAAATTTATTTAAACTTGTATGTGTGAATATGTCTTTATATTTTGAGAATTATGAATGGATTATTTTGTGAGCATATTGAATATGTTTTGAAAACCTATGGCAAGTTGTGCTTAGAAGTTCAGTATGGTATTTAGTCCTTAGTAAGGGACAATCATACTGCAGCTAGTCCTTAGCAAGGGACGGTCCCAAAAAAGGGGACAGTACACATTTGATAGCTCCTTGGCAAGGGAGTATACTATTGAGGATCCAAAAAGGAAGCTCCTTAGCAAGGGAATGCACCTTTAGGTTCCAAAGGAGCCTTCCTTAAGAAAAATGGATGAAAAGGAAGTTCCAGTCCCAGAAAAGGGGGCAACACAACCCTGTCAACGGGGCATAAACGTTGACCATGAGCAAAGCCTAAGAAATTGTGTATGTGATGGTATTGATATAATATATATATATATATATATATATATATATATATATATATATATATATATATATATATATATATATATATTATGATGGCTCACAATATAAAGATATTTTTTTTCATATGAAATATTTGATGAGAAAATATTGGTGAGGTACAAGTTATGAATTTGTTGTAAGAATGATTTTTTGAAAGGTTGATCCCATGCCCCAATGTTAGTGAATTCCACTTATTGAGTTATCTCACCCCCCCTTTATTTCCCCTTACAGATACATTAGAGGGATTATTGGAGTAGAGATTCCTGGAAGTCAACAGTTACGAATTATTTGTGGGACTAAAGATTTTATTATTATTTTTATGGTATTAAACATTGTACTGAAGAATTATTTTGAGGATGTTTTATTTTTGGTGGATTAGAGCTTTGACATTTGTGATGAGATTTTAGGTTGCTGGTTTCTTTTATTTAATATTTTTATGGATTTTTCAGATTAAATAGACTTTTATTACTTATGTTTTTGGGGGGTTACAATTGTGGTATCAAAGCTTGGTTATGATTCTGTAGACACTTGAAAACTAGGTCATAACCCTGTGGACACTTGAAACTAGGTTATGATCTTGATTTTTTTGTCAGAGCATTTGGTATTTAGGTTATGTTTGATGAGATATTTTAAATAATTTTGACAATGTTACTTCTTATGTTTAGTAATAATAATTGTTGCATTGTCTATATTTCTTGATTTCTTTGTTAACTAGGTATCATGCCACCTAAAAAGAAGAGAGTAGCTAATTTCAATAGCGAGGAACCTATTGTTAATTTGCGAAGGTCAACCAAAGTAAGGGTTGATACTGGGGCTAAAGTCACTCAAAACGTGAGAGGTAATGAACGTCCTAGGGTGACACGCATTGATCCTTTGGATGAAGCTGCTGCCCAACTGTTGGACTGGTTGACCTATGTTGCTAGTAGAGGTGCAAGTAGAGTAGAGACAAAGGTTGGTTGCTCTTTTGAGACTTTTATGAAACAGAATCTCCCTTCTTTTTGATGGGAAGCCAAATCCCACAGAAGCTGAGAACTGGTTTTTGCAAATTGAGAAGTTGTTAGGAGCTTTAAATTGCACTGACTCTTAGAAGGTGCGGTTTGCAACTTTCAAGTTGATTGGGGAAGTTGAGCGTTGGTGGAGATCCACTAAGGCCATTTTGGAGGGAATGGACACTGAGAGAAACCTCTTCACTTGGGAGAAATTTAAAGGAGTTTTCTATGATAACTATTTCCTTGAGGTGGTTTGAGAACGAAAAGAGAGGGAATTATTTGGTGCAAGGAAGTATGACTGTTGAGCAATATGCAGCTAAATTCATCGAGTTATCTCGCTTTGGACGCCACTTAATCCTTACTGAAGCGAAGAAAGCAAGCAGATTTCAAAAGGGGTTGAATGAGAAACTTCGACACCATCTGATTGCATCAGGGGTTGATAATTATGCAGAGTCAGTTAAGAGAGCTATGAGACTGGAGGAAGATTTCAAGAACAATGTTAGCAAGGAGAACCCACCTAGAAACACTGGACAAACATGCTTTCGACAAGGTACTGCTCAAGGTCATTGGAACAAGAAAGGATCTTTTGGGAGGTCTGGGAGTAATTCATCATCAAATAAGCCAGAAAATAAGAATCCACCCCAGAATGCTTAAGGTAAAAGTTCGAATGCTTGCCCTACATGTGGAAGGTTTCATGGAGATAAGTCGTGTTTCTTTGAAGGAAAGGCTTGTTATAATTGTGGGAAGACAGGACACTTAGCTAGAAGCTGTACATCTCCCTAACAAAACTCAATGGCACAACCTGGAAAGAATGATTAGAGGAGGAAAGCACAAGGGAGAGTGTTTGCACTCACACCATAAGACGTTCAAGCTTCGGATACTATGGTTACAGGTATCCTCCCATTGTTTTCAAACTTAGCTAAAACTCTATTTGATTATGGATCTACACACTCTTTCATCTCCTCTTAATATGCTAAGTTATGTGATAAGAAACTTGGACTTGTCGATGGCCACACCTATGGGTGATTCTTTGGTGTGTAATTCTATGCTTAAGTCTTATGTCATCCAAATTGAGGATATGGAAATGTTAGCAGACTTGATTTTGATGGACATGTATCACTATGACGTAATTTTGGGAATGGATTGGTTGGTGGCTTATCATGCTAGTGTAGATTGTTTTAGTAAAGAAGTGGTGTTTTGGCCTCTAGAAGAACCTGAATTTCGGTTTAAGGGCTCTAGGATGCATGCTTTACCTAAGGTGATATCAGCCCTTTGAGCTAAGCGTCTATTACGGAAAGGATGGCAAGGGTACCTAGCTCATGTGGTGGACACTAGGAAATAGGTATTGAAGTGGGATGATATCCCTATTGTAAGGGAGTTTCTTGATGTCTTTCCTGAAGACCTACCAGGGATACCTTTAGATAGGGAGATTGAATTCTCCATTGATTTGCTCCCTGAAACTTCTCATATTTCGAAAACACCATATCGGATGGCACCAACTGAACTTAAGGAACTCAAGGAATAGTTACAAGAACTCCTTGATAAGGGGTTCATCAAACCAAGTGCATCTCCTTGGGGTGCACCAGTTTTATTTGTGAAAAAGAAGGATGGGGCTATGAGGTTGTGTATTGACTACCGTGAGTTAAATAGGGTTACTGTGAGAAACAAATACCCTCTCCCTCGTATTGATGACTTATTTGATCAATTGCAAGGGGCACAAGTCTTCTCTAAGATTGACCTTTGTTATGAGTATCACCAGTTGAAAATCAAGGGTGAAGACATACCCAAGACAACTTTCAGGACAAGGTATGGGCATTATGAATTCTTGGTAATGCCTTTTGGATTGACCAATGCTCCTACTGCATTTATGGACTTGATGAATAGGGTGTTTCATGAGTACTTAGACTGCTTTGTTATTGTCTTTATTGATGACATTCTAATCTTCTCCAAAAGCATGGAAGAACATAAAGAGCACTTGAGAATTGTTTTTCAAATTTTGAGGGAGAAGAAGCTATATGCAAAGTTTAAGAAGTGTGAATTTTGGCTTGATCAAGTGGTGTTCCTAGGGCATGTGATATATGAGGCAAGGATTTCTGTAGACCCTAGTAAGGTTGAAGTTGTGGTTGATTGGGCAAGACTGACAAATGTGAGTGAGAATAGAAGCTTTTTGGGCCTTGCTGGCTATTATAGGGGGTTTGTGGAGGGGTTTTCCCGTATTGCAGCCCCATTGACTCAACTAACTCGTAAGAACGCCAAGTTTGTTTGGACAGAAGAATGTGAAAAGAGTTTTCAAGAACTTAAGTAAAGGTTAGTCACTACACCAGTACTAACCATCCCTAACAACTTGGGAGGCTTTGTTATTTATAGTGATGCTTCAAAAAAAGGGCTTGGTTGTGTGTTGATGCAGTATGGTAAAGTCATAGCTTATGCTTCCCGCCAATTAAAGAGTTATGAACAGAATTATCCCACTCATGATTTGGAGTTAGCTGCAGTGGTGTTTGCATTGAAGATTTGGAGACATTATTTGTATGTTGAAAAGTGTGAGATTTATACAGATCATAAGAGCTTGAAGTACTTCTTTACTCAGAAAGAATTGAATATGAGACAACGAAGGTGGCTTGAGTTGATTAAAGATTATGATTGCTCAATCAATTACCATCTAGGCAAGGCTAATGTGGTAGCTGATGCACTTAGTCGAAAGTCTTCCGGTTTCTCAACTGCCTTGTTAACTACTCAAAAAGAGATTATTAAGGACTTGGAGAGGATGGGAAATGAAATTGTCATGGGTGATTCCTAAGTCTTTATGGCCATTTTGACAATACAACCCACTTTGATTGAGAAGATTAAGAGTTCACAGGTTGATGATGCATAAATTGTAAAGATCATAGAAGAAGTAAAAGAAAGGAAGAGACCAGGATTTAATGTGTCTAATGATGGTGTTTTAAAGTTTGGAAAAAGACTTTGTGTGCCAAATGATCTTGCATTAAAGAAGGAGATTATGGAAGAAGCCCATCGTACCCCACATTCAGTGCACCCTGGTAGCACCAAAATGTATCGTGACATTCGAGAAAATTGTTGGTGGAATAACATGAAGAGAGAGATAGCTTAGTTTGTGGAGCAATGCTTGACTTGCCAACAAATTAAGACACTACACCAGAAACCTTCAGGACTACTGCAACCACTTCCTATTCCTGAGTGGAAATGGGAGTGTATATGTATGGATTTTGTGACTGGTTTGCCAAGATCTCCTCAGGGACATGAGGCCATTTGGGTAATTGTGGATAGGATGACAAAAACAACACATTTTATTCCGGTTAAGATGACTTACTCACTTGATCAGCTACCATAGATATATATATTGATGAGATTGTAAGTCTTCACGGAGTTCCAGCATCAATTGTGTCTGATCGAGACCAAGATTCACCTCAAAGTTTTGGGAAAGCCTGCATAAAGCTTTGGGTACTAATCTTAGCTTTAGCATAGCCTTCCACCCAGATGGTCTATTAGAAAGGACTATTCGTACTTTGGAGGATATGTTAAGGGCTTGTGTATTGGATTTCAAAGGGAGTTGGGAAAAATACTTGTCTTTAGTGGAATTTGACTATAATAATAGCTACCACTCTAGTATTGAGATGGCTCCCTATGAGGCTTTGTATGGTAGAAAATGCAGGTCCCCATTGTGTTGGGAAGAGGTTGGGGAGAGGAAATTGTTGGGACTAGAAATCATTCAGATGACATCTGAGAAGATTAATATGATTTGTAAAAAATTGCAAACAGCACAGAGTCGACAAAAGAGTTATTATGACAACTTGAGAAGGAAAATAGAATTTGAAGTTGGGGATATGGTATTTTTGAAAGTTGCCCCAATGAAGGGTGTGATGAGATTCGAGAAGAAGGGGAAGTTGAGCCCCAGATTTGTTGGTCCATTTGAGATCCTAAAACGCATTGGTAAAGTTACCTACGAGTTGGCCTTACCGCCTACTCTTGTAGGAGTGCATAATGTGTTTCATGTCTCCATGTTAAGGAAGTACATCTCGGATCTTCACATGTTTTGAACTATGGGCCACTCAAGATCAAAGACAACTTGACTTATGAGGAAGTTCCAATCCAAATTCTTGACCATAAGGATCAAGTGCTACGCACCAAAACATATCATTGGTTAAGGTCCTTTGGAAGAACCACACAGTGGAGGAGGTAGCTTGGGAGTGAGAAGATGAGATGAAATCAAATTATCCAGAGTTATTCGTTAATGAAGGTATGTCAATTTCGAGGACGAAATTTTTTTTAAGGGGGGAAGGATGTAACATCCCATAATTTTGATACCAATTTAATTACTATGCGTAAATTATAAAGGAGGCCTACAATTAAATGGATTAAATTGATTTGGGCCTAAGATATTAAAAATAAGATAAATACTATGGGATATGAAACCCAAATGAGGTGGCATAAGTAAATATGTGGGCCTTGATAACCCTAGCCTTTTACCTTTTAAGTTACACGTGTAAGTACATAAGGAAGTTCCTTTTTGTTTTTAGCCACAACACATGATTGAGCTGTTTCCTTTCTTCTCTACGGCTGTGCACAAGTATTCAGGTATGGTTGTCTTGCTGAAATTTTAGAAAGTTGAAAGATCTAGAGAGTGGGAATTATTCTATGGCTAATAATTGTTCCCACATGAGTCCGTGCATTTGTTCTTTTGGTACCAAGTAAAACAACTGGAATTGGGTTCATAAAATCTAACCCTATCATCTATATTGATGGGAAAGCTGACCAGGATGATTACAATATTATAATAGGAATTGTATATATATATCCGTATGGTCCTCCATGGGTATGTGCATTTGTTCTTTTGGTACCAAGTAAAACAACTGGCAATCTAAACCTATCATCTATATCGATAAGAAAGCCGACTAGGATGATTACAATATTATAATAGGAATTGCATATATATAGCCGTATGGTCGAGGTTTTGAAATTGATTACGTATGAATAATATGTATATATGGTCCTCCATTGGCTCTAAGATTGATTTGGTAGAACTATATTATGTGGCTTCTACATTTGACCAATAGATATAAATATTAGGTTGATCAGATATATATATATATATATATATCATGTGGCTTCTAAGGAATAGTAGAATATATGATGGCTAGACCTATAGTGAATTGCTAGAGTTTTATAGAGTTTCAGTACAATCATGCTTATTAATGGATAGTAAAAATACGTGAAATAGAACGATTAGATTAAAGCTGAAAGTGAACTAGAGAGTTACGTAAATAAATGTAAAATTTTGGAAATATCAGTGTTGTCAAAGATTATATTGTCTAAGTACGAAAAAAGATTTTAGTAGGAAATTTGTGTATTGATGGACCTATTTTTGGTGTTGCTAGGCTCTAATTCTACTGATTCATTGTGACTCAAGGGTGATTGATTCCTTTTATTTTGCAACTAAGAGGTAAGTGGTGTTTACTAATTTTGGGAGTTTTCCCAAAATAGTGTTAATTATTAAACTATTTTATATCAAAGAAATATGTTGATATTCTATATATAAATTGCGATTTTATAAATGTTTGATGTGTACATTGACTATTCGTTTTATGAAAAACTTGTGGGACAACCTAAATTTATTTAAACTTGTATGTGTGAGTATGTCTTTATATTTTGAGAATTATGAATGGATTATTTTGTGAGCATATTGAATATGTTTTGAAAACCTATGGCAAGTCGTGATTAGAAGTTCAGTATGGTATTTAGTCCTTAGCAAGGGACAATCATATTGCAGCTAGTCCTTAGCAAGGGACAGTCCCAAAAAAGGGGACAGTGCACATTTGATAGCTCCTTAGCAAGGGAGTATACTATTGAGGATCCAAAAAGGAAGCTCCTTAACAGGGGAATGCACCTTTAGGTTCCAAATGAGCCTTCCTTAAGAAAAAGGGATGAAAAGCAAGTTCCAGTCCCAGAAAAGGGGGCAACACAACTCTGTCAACGGGGCATAAACGTTGACCATGAGCAAAGCCTAGGAAATTTTGTATGTGATGTTATTGATATAATATATATATATATATATATATATATATATATATATATATATATATATATATTATGATGGCTCACAATATAAAGATATTTTTTTTTCATATGAAATATTTGATGACAAAATATTGGTGAGGTACAAGTTATGAATTTGTTGTAAGAATTATTTTTTAAAAGGTTGATCCCACGTCCCAATGTTAGTGAATTCCACTTATTGAGTTATCTCACCCTCCTTTATTTCCCCTTAGAGATACATTAAAGGGATTATTGGAATAGAGATTCTTGGAAGTCAACAGTTACGAATTATTTTGTAGGACTGAAGATTTTATTATTATTATTATGGTATTAAACATTGTGCTAGAGAATTATTTTGAGGATGTTTTATTTTTGGTGGATTAAGGCTTTGACATTTGTGATGAGATTTTAGGTTGTTACTTTCTTTTATTTAATATTTTTATGAATTTTTCAGATTAAATAGACTTTTATTGCTTATGTTTTTGGGGCGTTACACCTAAGCCATTATAATTTCCGGTCAGTTGGTCCTCCTCCCATGCATAAAATTCGTCAAAAGTCCATGAGTTGTGAATCACGACCCACGATGCCACCACCACCATAAAAGATAAAACCAAAAACTAAGAAGACTGGCTTGATTCCACAGAAAGACCAAATATGAACTTATGGTGTTCATAGCCTTTCAGCTGATTAATAATGTTCTTGTGATTTCAAAACCTATCCAAATTGATTTTTGTTTTATTAATAAATTCAATAGTTACATTGGCGATAAGAGATTTGCACCTTGAATATTTGTGTTAAAAACACCAAGAAGTGCGATTTGAACTACAATACTCTTGTCCAATCCAACTTGATTTGGCACAACAACATTATAAATTAGAGTTTTAAGGTGTAATTGGAGCTTAGACATGTAAGCAGGGACGGAGCTGTGCATTGGCCGTTGGCCCCCCAAATTTTTTATTTTTATTTTTTTTTTTAAATGCTAGGTAAATGTGGGTTGAGTTTTAATTAGAAGCTGAGCTCTATAAATTTAAACTTCACCCCTCTAAACAAAATCGTTGACCCACTTAAACAAGAAAAAACCTAAATAACAAACAAATTAGCCCAAATATAAAACTAATCCAAAAACAAAGTGGCTTGTAGTGCTTGTTGGTAGTGCCGAGTGGCCCAGTGAGTGGGTGTCGTGTTAGAATAATTAAAATAGTGTTTTTTATTTTATTTTAAATAAGAATTAATATAGTGTTGTTTGTGGTGTTTGTTTAAGCATCTTCGTAACTATATCAAAGAGACAAAGGAGTATTTTTAGACATCTAGGCTATGAATACCAATTGGTTCTGAAAATTATGCAAAACATTAATTTAGCTAAACAAACTCTACGCCTACATTCACACGCAACGTCAACAAATTATAATCATACTAAATACTCTCACAAATCTCATAAACATAAATTAACCTAAATTTTTTCTATATTAGTAGGATTAGTGTACTATATATATATATATATATTTTTTTTTTTTTGAGAAGATATCAAACTGATAGTGTATTTCTATATTATTATTCCTGTTGACGTAGTATTTATATTTTAAAACTAAAAGAGAAAATCTCTGAACATTTCCCGACTAAGCATTTTACAAAACATCGCTTTTGACAAAAATATTGAAGTTTGACAAGTGAGATTAAGTAATGTTAAAAAATAAGCTGCCTTTGAAAAATTGCACTAGTTTTAAGTAAGCGTGTTGGCATCCATGTAGCGCGTTAGATTAGATTTTAAGAAGGTTGATAATTCAAATAGACACAGGAACATGCTCAAATTCGAATAGTTCTTTGACAACCCAAGTTGATTTGTTTGATTAAGCTCACATCAAGCTCGAGCTCAAAATTCAACTATAGTCTATAAGACTCGCACACAAATTACTTTTAAATCATCCTACCTACTATAACTTACACACACACACTAACACCATAGACGAGACAAAAAAAGTCCCTTTCGTTCATGCTTTGATTGCCCATGGACCATGGTCCCAGCTCGAGTTCTTGACCTTATAATTATTGTGACTATAAAGAAGAATCGGTTGCCACTCTTATCATCAAGTGTCGGTCAGTAGTGCTTTTTTAAGCTCAATAATCCATGTCAAAGATCTTATAGTTGAATTGACACCTCTCTGTACACAAAGTACTTGGAGATTTAGGAGAGGGGGAAAGAGTTCAAACTGCGAGATTAATAGCATATTATAATTATCTTTTTAAAAAAAAATACTCAATAATCCATACTTTAGTAGTCATAGTAGTCACTCAAAATGCATAGTTAGTAATTACCCATTTTCATTCCAATTGCTATCAAATTAGGAGTAAATCAACGAGCATGCTTACACTTGTACATATAGAACATTCATGTTAGGAGAGTTAGCACCATAGAAGGCTAGCTATATGGAATTTTCAAACAAAACTAAGGTATTAATTTGCTTTATTTTAAATTTTAGGGAGATATTGCAACTCGATTGATAGTTTTTAGGGTAGATAGTTTGCAATTTCTACCTTTACTTTTATCAAAACTATGTTTGATGATGCTAATTTTGTTGGTGTATTTCAATTTCATGTACATATTAGTTCATTCTTCTGTTTAGATAACTTTAAAAAAAATTTAATAATGGGCTTTTTAAAAAGGTTGTAAATTTTTTTTTTAAATAGTTTTAAAAATTGTATTATAAAAAATGTCATTTGTCACCGCCTTACCATAAAGGCAAAATCTCATCATTCATTGGAGTTACAGCTCATTGCAAGTTGTTAATCGAATTGGGCAAGGGTTATATCTACTACTCTTATGCACTTGATCCATTCAATTGTGATAAATGATCGTCATATGTCCACGTCTCAACAAGTCCCAAGCCGATTCCAAAGCTAATTATGATTAATTTTGTGACTTTTTGTGATAAGCGAAGTACATAATTGCATAAATAGTAGTTCCACTGGTACAAAGGACAAACCACTGCATAAATAGTACTAAGTGTATGTACAGTGCACGAACTTGTGTGGTCGATGGTACAACTTGAATAGTTGCCATTTATAGTAATTCCCTTTGCCTTCAAGTATACACTCAACTTTCACTGCAAAACTAAAACAACAATAAGTCTAGAGCACAAAATTTTTTACAACAGTTGAAGTGACAAGTAAAGTTGTCATTAATAGATTAAAAAAAATGATATTAATAATGACACAGGCGAGAACCATGATAAAACCACTAATAATCAACTCAATTGATGTTAATTATTTTTTAAATGATTGTCTGTAATATTAATCAAACTAAAATACTAGTATTTGGTAGAAATAGCTGGGTAGTCGGCAGTGTATTTATGTGCATGTAGATCGAGAGGGTGACGAGTAAAAGAGGAAGGTAAGCACGTGAATGATACAAAAATACAATCACTAAACATACCATATTCCACATGATCGATGAGCTAATAACTTAATAAACACATAACGTTGCCCTTATTTTTAGTACAGCCAAATCCATAATAAACCTAACTAGATAGCTACTTCCATTCATACAATGGAACTTTTTTTATTATTAATTAGTACACAATCAAATCAACAAGGATTTTACAAATGAGTCCAAAGGGAGTTCATTTTCATCCTCTAGAAGCTGCTGATATTCCTCATAAATCTTGTCAAGCATATTTTCTGTGGTCTCAGAGTAGTTTTGGCATGAAAAGTAACATGCATCATCATAATCATTCACAAAATCACTATGATTATTCTCACAAACCAGAGCCTCTCCACCATTAATATCAGCATCTTTGTGATCAGACCAAAACCAAGGACAATTCAGAGCCTCTGCATGATCGAGTCCATTATTATTATTATTGTTTCCATCTCCATTACTAGATGAATCACTTACCATGCTTTCAATACTATTATTCCTTGTAATTGAAAAAGGTGAAACCCTCACAGCCTTTGGTTGATGAACTTTTGTCTTTATTATCATTTCTCCATTAGAACTACCTTGATTATCATTCTTCTTCTTTCGCCTGTTTGGAACTTGAACACATTTTGATGCTTCTTTGTGGTCGTTTTGGACATTCTTTGCTGAGTTCTTGACCTTTTTGCTTAGATGAGAATTCCAATAATTCTTTATCTCGTTGTCAGTTCGGCCAGGCAACCTTGCAGCAATAAGAGACCAACGGTTGCCAAGAAGTGAGTGAAGCCTGATAATTAGGTCTTCTTCATCAGAAGCAATGTTTCCTCGCTTTATATCAGGTCGAAGATAGTTCAGCCATCTTAGCCTGCAGCTCTTACCGCATCTAAGTAACCCTTCAAGCACAAAAAACACCAAATCTAGAGTAAACACAAAAATTCAACTTGTTTTGCTTAATATCTCATATACTTGAATCATATTATCAAAGTTATGTTGGGTTTTTTTTAACATGTTTTTTTTATCTTTCTAATACTAACAAACAATTCATCTCTATATATTAAGAAACAGAATGCATATAGTCATACATTATTGTAGTAGTAAACGAAGTACCTGCATTTTTAGGCAAAGATCTCCAATGGCCCTCACCATGAGCCTTAATATAGTTCATGAGCAATGTGTCTTCTTTGGGAGTCCATGGACCCCTATTCATACCAATTTTTGAACAACATGGGGCTCTTCCCATTTCTCTTTTCTCTCCTAGGATATCATAGAATCATGTGCATGTACATGAATGAGAGAGAGAGCGAGAGAGAGGAAAAAGAACACAAAGATGAGAACCAGCTTTTCTACTCTTTTATAGTTGGTTTGAGCTTGAACCGTGATGAACACTCTAGAGTAAACCCGTAGAGCATCTTAAAAACACATGACTATTAGATTACTTAATTAGTATAATGTAAATAGAGTAACAAAAACAAATGAAGTATCTAACACAGTTGATATAGTGTTAGTGTGGGGTATTTCAGTTCACTACGATGTCTAAAACTAAATGGGTAGGTTATATATGTTGCCAAAATTATGACAATTAAGAAGAAAACTCAACTGCCATTCTTCCCTCTAATCTGCCCTTCCTCCAAGCATTGACCATTAACCACATCCCTTGCCTATTGTTTCTACGGCATGTGATTATACTTATGATACTAGGGTCAATATATGGGCTACATGCACACTCAATCGTTTCGATTAAAATGTACATTTGGTAACCATTGGTCAATATATGGGCTATATGTGGTAGTGATTTTGGAAATAATCATTAAATTATTTTAGAAATTATAGAAAATTGTCACGTTTGGTAGGTTGTTGTTTTCAAGAATAATCATTTTTGGGATACAATTTTTTTTTCGTAACCATTGACCTGTAATTACTAGTTAGTGCATAAAACAAGTGGTTAATGCACTAGAAATTATTGAAGACAATCAAGTTTGATAGGTGGTTGTTTTTCAAGTATAATAAATTTAGGGATACAAAATTTTTACAATTGCTAGGATAGCATCTTTTGATTAATGCATAAAGCGAGTGGTGTTAGTGATTCGGTTCATATAAAAGTGATATTGAAAACTATTAGCCCTACATGTGAATAAGTTACCAATCATAACTTGCTCTCTTAGCAAGATTTGAAAATAATTATGTTCTTAGGATTATTTTTTTGAGTTTTACTTATCTTTTTTTTTTTTTTTTGAGGGGATAAATTTGATACTTACAACAGGAGGAGGGAATTCAATCTCTCTAGAGGTCTTTGTTAGAAACACCAAAAAATATCAATTGAGTTATATGAAATTTAGAAAGCTTATTTAATTATACATTCTAAGGAATAAAGATCTATATTGTACTTTTACATAACCAAACAATAGAGTGAGAAATTCGATTGTTAAAAACCATAAATTCCTATAGAGAAGAATGTTTTTTTTTTTCATTTCTAAAAGTGATAAATTCTCATTAAATCCTAAATGTTTTTAAGAAGTGCTAGTTGAGTTACAATACTCTTAATATAAATAAATTATTATCTCTTAAAATATTCTAAGAGATAACGATTTAACTATATTGTGCTTTTACATAACCGAACTAAGTTATGAACTACATTGGTCTTAAAGTCTCCTACATAGGCTCGTTGTACCTAGAAACCAGGTCCCAGGAATTGTGAGTGTTAAATTACCAATTCTCCCAGAAGTATAAGTTATTGAAATATGATAAATTTAATCATTTAATCACGTACTTCTAACGCTTTCCCTTACGTGAGGGTCAAAACTACCTTTTCATAGGTGAGCCTAACACGTGGGAATTTAAACGAGAGGTAGAGTGGATGAGATAAGGATCGAACTCAAAATCTCATACTCTAATACTATGTTAAATAACAAATTCTCCCAAAAGTTTAAACTATCGAAATGTAGTAAATTTAATTATTTAACCACATGCACCCCTTCATTATTCAAGCATACTTCTAACAGTGAGAACCATATTCATTATTCAAGCTTTGTCCTTGGGTACATTTTAATGTACCCCTTTACTTTATTTTTCAACCTTTCATCATTTAAGTAGCACATCATAAATGTTGAAGGGCTTGATTGTTGGTGCCCACTGAACCCATATTCATGCTTGTATCAGTTTTCACAATCCGATTTGCTTCAAAGTATCCATCTTGTATACCAAATTTCTTTACGGGGTAGAGCTAGAGCATATATTCTTTCAGCCTTCTCAATCTCATGCTGGTAAGCTTCGCATTTTTTTCAAAAGCGCCAGAAGCAGCCAAAAATACTAAATAATAGGAATATAATTATGCTACGTGACAATTCAAACAATGCTCAACCAACCATTCCTTATCATATTTGGCAATTGGAATTAAACAGAATCATCCACTATAAACCTAAATTATGAAATTAGAGAAATACAAACCTAAACAATTCCCAACCAATCTTTTTTTTTTTTTTTTTTTTTTTTTTAAGAGAAGTTTTATGGTGAGGTTGACATCTTTTTGGGTGAAAGTTTGCTTGAATAATTTTGGTGGCTCTATTTCTTACTCTTTCCCCCTCTAAGTGCACCATGCTACTGTAATTGCATCTTTTATAAGAAAAAAAGAGAGACTATATTGCAACTTTTGTTGTGTTTTAAATTTCTATCTCTAATTTCATAATTTAGGTTTGTATTTTGCTAAAAAATAAATAAATAATTTTTTTAGAATTATAAATAAACAATAGTTGACATGGTACCCCAAATTCAGGTCAATTAATATAGGTATTGATTTCTTTTGAATTGGGTGTACCTAGCTGATTTTTTGTGATGGGTTACACTGAACCTAAACTTTGCCATTGAAAGAATATTTGGGGTTTAATGTAAATCAAATTTGAGAAAATTTTTAATTGAAATTTCAGACACAATAAGTTTGAAATAGATTGGAATATGCAAATATTATTAAAAATTTCAATTCACAAAATAGTACATTCTACATAAGATCAAATATTCCACATATATCAAAAGTTAGACTTTGCAATGGGTTAAAGAAATCGAAATTTTCATGGGCTTAAAATAATTCAAATATTCAACTCTTAACAATTTTTTTTATGACTATGGTCACATTATATCCCCTTAACAAATCATCCTCTCTTTCTTTCTTCGATTGTTTTTTTTTTTTAATTGTCTCTTTACCTCATTTTTTCAAGTTTAGGATTTAATCCCAATTTTTTATTTTTTATAGAATGGTTTATCAAGTCTAGAATTATTGATTTTCATTCGTTTTTATCTAATTGTAGCATTGAACACTTTTTTTTTTTTTTTTGGGTTATTGATATGTTTAACATTTGCTAACTATCTGGTGTATTACATGGGTTAGAGACTAGTCTTCTTATATTGTAGTGACTTGAGTTTGGAATCTGGTAAGCTTGGTTTTAAAAACCGGCAAATTTTAGGAATGGTGAATTTTAGGAAATTTGGATTTCAATTCTCATAGCCTCTAGAGTGAAAAATTCCCTGGGATGAAATTGTCTTTTGGTTTGGGTCAATAAAGTAGGTTGAGATGGTTTTTTTATACTTTTTTTTTTTTTTTTGTATTTTACTTTATATTCCATTAATCACAATTATTGTTCCAAACTAATTGCGAGGGCATAAAGGCCCTCACAAATATATTTTAGTTACGCCATTATTTGTCTCTAAAAAATATATCATCAATTTGAAATTCGCAAATAACTAATTGCGATGGTATGAAGGTCCTCACAAATAGTTGTTAACGATGATTGCTTCCCCTCGTTAAAAATAAGTCGTTGACTTTTCTCATTGTTTGGCAATATATTTGTGAAGGTGGATTTGTTCAATAACGATAGTGGATTGCCCTCGTAAATTATCTATTAGCGAAGGCAAAAGTATGGTCGCTAAAATCCCTTTTAGTAACAAGAGCAAATGCGACGGCATTTGAGGGTTTTATGCCCTTACTAATAACCTTTTGCGACGATATTTGACATTTTTTTAGGGCATTTTACCCTTGCTAGCAGACTCTTTTCTTGTAGTTGTGCTTTTACATAATCAAACAATAAAGTGACAAACTTAGGGGCTATTTGGATTTTGGTGTTTCCATCACCCATCACTCTGTTTTCATAACTCATTACTCAAAAATGGTAGGACCAACGCAGAGAAGGCTATTTGGATTTGTTTTCAACTCTTATTTTCATCACTCAATTATCTGATTTTTGAGTAATGAGTTAGCAAAACTGAAGACAAGTTTTGAGTGTTTTTGAGTTATGGAAACTAAGTTAGGATGACATTCTTATAAATACACACACATTGAGGGACCCACGGTCAGAGCACTTCTTAAGTCCAGTTGCAACTTTTGACTTCATACCAACGGCTCCTTCATGTGTTGAACTTACATGATCACTTCACAACACAAAAAGTGATGAGTGGGTCTCACAAAAAGTTTGGATTTTGGAGTTATCAGAAATTGGAAAAAAGTGCCAAAAGAAGTTGGGGTATTTTCAATAATGAGTGATGAGTGATAAGTTATGAGTGATGAGATTTGAGTGATGAGTGATGATTTTTTTTGAACCAAGCAGCCCCTTAATCGTTAAAAACTATAAATTCCTATTGAAAAGAATGTTATGTTTTCATTTATAAAAGTGATAAATTCTCATTAAACCTAAATGTTTTTAAAAAGTGCTAATTGAATTATAATGCTCTTAATTAATATAAATAGATTGTTATCTCTTAGAATATTCTAAGAGATAACGATCTAAATATATTGTGCTTTTACATAACCGAACTGAGTATGAACTACACTGGTCTTAAAGTCCCTTGCAGGCTCGCTGCACCTAGAAACCAGGTCCCAGGAATTGTGAGAACCATATTCATTATTCAAGCTTTTTCCTTTGGGTAATTTTAGTGCACCCCTGTACTTTATTTTTCAACCTTCATCATTTAAGTAGCACAACATAAATGTCGAAGGGCTTGATTAATTGGTGGTGCCCACTGAACCCGTATTAATTCATGCTTGTATCAGTTTTTACAATCCGATTTGCTTCAAAGTATCCATCTTGTATACCAAATTTCTTTAGGGGGTAGAGCTAGAGCATTTATTCTTTCAGCCTTCTCAATCTCACGCTGGTAAGCTTGGCATTTTTTTTCAAAAGCGCCAGAAGCAGCCAAAAATACTAAATAAAATCATGCTACGTGACAATTATGCTAAATAAATAATTATAATAGGAATATAATTGTGCTACGTGACAATTCAAACAATTCTCAACCAATCCAGTCCTTATCATATTTGGCCATTGGAATTAAACAAAATCATCCACTATGATGGACCATAAATAATTTCATAATATTTCCCCAATTTTTTTCTTTTTTTTTTAATATTTAAAATAATCGATTAGCTTGTTAGTTTTTTTTTTTTTTTTTTTTTTGGGAAAAAATATATCTTATTAGTTACTTTCTTTCCCTACTTCCAAATACAAATATTATGTCCTATTTTTTTATTCTATTTTATGTTTCATCTTCTTTTGAAGTACGTTACAAATTGTAATTGATGAAATATAAAGTGAA
The DNA here is from genome assembly GCA_029955455.1 of Quercus agrifolia. NCBI lineage: Eukaryota > Viridiplantae > Streptophyta > Magnoliopsida > Fagales > Fagaceae > Quercus > Quercus agrifolia. The sequence continues at coordinate 66,541,475 of JARQAD010000001.1, read as the reverse complement.
ACACAAAAAATGAGAAAAAAAATTTGTATTCTTTGCATTATATTTGATAAACCTCCATGTTAGACATAATGATTGAAATCTAGGGAATTGCAAAATTTTACTATGTCATCAATCTGTATCAATAATACATGAATAATACATGATTGATGTATCACAATGGAGCTAAATCATAAATGCTTTCTTCCCCCTTAATTTAAATGTCATTTTTTTCCTTCTCAATTTAAAATTTTTAAGACACTTCTTCTAAGTAGATAGGAAACCCATAATCCATTTGAAAAAATGATAGTTGGAGTGCATTTGGCAAACACAAAAAATGTCCTAAAAAAAAAAAATTCTCCTCTATCTTCTCTCTATCGTGTTTTCAATAAATAAATAATCAATAAATCACTTCTAAACACACTCTAACTTATTTTTATACTTTTTGAAAACAAATTATTTTAAAATGTTATGACTAAAAAGGTGAAATTAGGGGGAAATAAATATTTTACAGAAGTGCAGTTGCCAGTAGTTGTGCAATATTATTCACCTAGATGACAAAACCCAACTCTCCTCCTTTGGAAGGTTGTGTCCAACAAATCCAATAGATCACCACCTCCCCCTTCAACTAGTATCCATTGGGTGAAGCCTGAGAAGGATATAATTAATTAAGATCAACTGTGATGCAGCAGTAAGTTCGGAAGATTCAGTTATTGCATTGATAGCTAGGGATTGGAGAGGGAATCTGGTGTTTGCTTTTTCTTGTAAAGTGAACACCATCCCTGTCCAAGCCGGGGCAGAAGCGTTACAATGGGCAACTTCCATTGCTGTGAAATACAATCTTGTTAATGTAGTTATTGAAAATGACTACCGAACTTGTATTCAAGGCCTCTCTACCTCTTGTGCTTCTATTCCTTGGCATATTACTAATATTTTGTTAGAAAATAATGCCTTAGCGCATTCTGTTCATTCATTTTCTTTTAGTTGGGTTCCTAGGAGGGCCAACAAAACTGCTCATGAACTTGGACAATGGTCTCTTTGTAATAGAGTTTTTGGATTTTTTGGTTCTAAAGGTGAGTTTGTTTCGATGGAGAATAGAATTGGGAAATTATTTTACACCATCATGTGTGTTTGAGTGCACATGCAAATAAGGTCAAACTAAATTTCATTTTCCCTTGACTGTAAAATACCCCCAGATGACCCGTAAAACCTTTTACACAATTATTTTACCTTCACTCTATTTCTGGACTACACACACGAAGAGAGAAAGTGAGAGAGAGCTCAAGCACAGCCTTAGACACTCCACCTAAAGTCAACCCAAGCACATCGTCGCCGGTCAGAAAGTGAGTGGTATTTTCCTCTTCCTTCCTTTCTTTTCTTGCTCAAACCCATCTTGTTCAAACCCATCCTCGTCATCATCCCTTCCATCTTGCACAGTACCCAGCTCTGACAAAGCAAGACCAGATCGAGCAATGCCCAAACCCGATCTACCCACTGTAGCTACTCACACCGATTTAAGCATCCCACCACACCCATCCCTGAAAATTCCGAAAACCCATTCCTCAAACCCACCACTCCCAATCCCTGTACCAGATCCGAGATATATATATATATATATATATATATATATATATATATATATATATTCTTAGTTATCTATATATTTATTTGAATAAATAGATGTGCATAATTTAGCATTGTTCTTGTGAATCTGGCAGCTTGTGAAAGTATATGGCAGCTTGTGAAATTTTTTGGTAGTGCAAAATTTAGCATTGTTCTTGTGAATCTGGATGGTTTAACAAAACACATTGCATGGTTGCATATATTGATTATGTTAGAGATTAGGTTGTTGTGTTGGTTGATAAGGTGTGCTTGTTGTTTTGTCATTATGCTATTATATACACTGTGTAATGTCTTAATAGCATGCTTGTCTATGTACATCTTATAGCACAATGTTTGTTATTTTTTAGATGAAGAAAAAAAACCAAAGCAACAATTCTTGCCTCAGTTGCATCTGTCCTTCTTGTGGGGGTTGCATTGTTAAGGAAATTGCGGCGTAATCGATTGCGTAGGGCACCTAATGTTAATCATGTAGTCAAAAGAGAGCATTACATAAATAGTATTTTGCATGGAAGTGAGAGACATTGTGTAAGCCAAATTAAGATGAAGCTTATAGCTTTCCACCAGTTATGTGACATCCTCACTCAAAGGGAGCACATACGGCCGACTGTGAACATGTCCGTTAGGAAGCAAGTGCTAATTTTCTTACACATAATTGGTCATAATGTGAGGTTCTGTGTAGGTAGTCGGTTCCATAGATCGACTGAGATTGTTCATAGATATTTTAGGGTCGTCCTTAGGGTGATTCTAAAATTATATAGAGCTCTAATAAGATTGCCTAGCAAAGATACACCCTAGGGGGATTTTCAATTCTCAAAGGTATTATAGGATTACTTCACCTTTTAGGTTTTAGTTCTAATAAATTTTGTTTGTTTTACTAAAGAATACTAGTGATTTCGGTTTATTTTGCAATATATAAAAATGGAATTTTGTCACTTTATCGGAGTGTTCGATATCACTTGAAAGAGTTTAGCATGCATTTGGATTTGGTGTTTTGCCCAATCCACACGTTCTGCGTTTTTTAGTGGGTCCCATAGATACTGTTCATTTTTCCAAAAAACTCAACAAAATACAGATTTCTAGATAAATTTGGGTCCCGTAGCACTATTCATACCTTTAAAAATTATTTTGCTACAGTATTTTCAGCAATAAGTTTTCAGTTTTCAGTTTTCAGCAAATAACCTGTAACACCCCGACTCAACTTTATAGTTAACTATGTGTTCAAGTAATTAATTATTATTTTAATCCACTTTCTTTCTATAATTAATAGAAGAGTATTTAATCAACATTATTTTGCAATGCCATGGAATAAGAATTGTAAAGATTATAAATAATTGAATGGCTAATTGTATTATAAATATATACTAAGTATGTACAAAATTATATTAATTGGTTGAGTTATTAGATATATAGTTATTGGGGTTTAATTAAGTGTTTAAGGTAAGGGTTTATATGCTTGTTATTATCTTAATTACTTTTAAGTGCATAAAGCTTTGATATTATGATATTATAAAAGATATTATGATATTATGCTTGTCTATGTACATCTTGTATGATTTTTAGTAAATCATGGTTTTATGATTTGACTCCGAAATTGATATGATATTTACTAGACATCCAGAGGAGTTACTTTGTAAAATTGCATGAAGATTGGATGTGTTTAGATAGCCCATTTATATTTTACAAATGAAGCATGTCCTGCATAAATGAGCATGTCTAATGAGTGTATAAAAATCTCCATATGAAAATACCATCATTTGATAATTGTTTGTGAATTTACAAGAAAATATTGCAAAGCTATCACTGTGACAAATTCTGTATTTATGCATGATAAATCATGTATTAAATTGTATACAGTGAATTAGGATGCTTGGAGAATTCTTATGAATGCTAAGACATGTATGGTTGTATTGGAAGTGGTCTCACAGCATTTGGATCAATATAAAAATAATGGTTTGCGCAAGTTGTCTTGTATGATTTTTAGTAAATCATGGTTTTATGCTCTGTAAAATTGCATGAAGATTGGATGTGTTTAAATAGCCCATTTATATTTTACAAATGAGCATGTGCTGCTAAAATGAGCAATAAACAGTAAATGATAACTCTGACTTTGAGGCCTCCCCGTCGTCCGTACACATTGGGGAGAAGGCCTTGTTCAGATTAGAGTTACGGGCAGGCCCATTTCCTCTACTTTAAATGACCTAGAGTTACCTGCAGCCCCATTTCCTCTACTTTTAATGGCCAAACAGATAACATTTTCCATGGAAAGCCAGTAATTTAACCTCTATTGGCTGAGTTTAGATTACCAGAGGACATAACCTGAAAACATTTCATACTTATATATCATACTAAAATTCATAGTTTATATTACATTTCACAATAATAGCATTTCCATTGTTTTCTTTAAACATCATGTTCGTGGATTTAGTAATAGCATCAATATGCTTAAATCATATACATAAGGTTTCAAAAGTTCACGAACATATTTTTGTCTAAAACATGATTACATGTCATATCTCTAATCAAAAACCTTTTTAATGCATAATACAATTTAAAATAACCTCATGACTTACCAAATACTCATATAACTTATCCCTTACCTGAAAGCAAAGGGAGTGAGAGCCTAAAGTCGAAGGAGCTTAGGCATGAAACCCTGTTAGGACAGATTTGAGCACGTTGTCTTGTATGATTTTTAGTAAATCATGGTTTTATGATTTGACTCCGAAATTGATATGATATTTACTAGACATCTAGAGGAGTTGGTCTGTAAAATTGCATGAAGATTGGATGTGTTTAGATAGCTCATATATATTTTACAAATAAGGCATGTGCTGCTGAAATGAGCAGTAAACAGTAAATGATAACTCTGACTTTGTGGATTTAATTCTAAAGCTAGGGTGAATGTTTTGAGATATAATTTAATATGCTTGTCTTTTGGTATATCTAGATCATAGATTAATTTTGTATAACTTGGTTCAAGGTTTAGTACTCAAATGAGGGGTTCTAAACCATTCACCTGTTGTTTAAGAAGCTGTCTTGTTCAATGCATTATATGTTGCCATGTGAGTGTGTATGGTTATATGACCATGTTTAAAGGATTTTATGCGTATGCATGCATTATTGCCATAATCTCAAAGCACATCTTGAAATGAAGTTGGCTCATTTGGAGATATGATATAAATATGAGAATGATGGCTTTTCTTTAGCTTGATACATCATTTGTTGATGTATGCATAATATGTTTGTGGGAACCTCGTTGAGGTGGGATTAGGATTTCCTTGATTTTAAGATATAGGTTTCAGATTAGGGCAATAATGCATACACATAAAATTCTTTAAACATGGTCATATAACCATACACACTCACATGGCAACATACAACGCATTGAACAAGACAGCTTCATAAAAACAACAGGTGGATGGTTTAGAACCCCTCATTTGAGTACTAAACCTTGAACCAAGTTATACAAAATTAATCTACGATCTAGATATACCAAAAGATAAGCATATTAAATTATAGTTCAAAACATTTACCCTAACTTTAGAATTAAATCCTCAAAGTTAGAGTTATCATTTACTGTTTACTGCTCATTTCAACAGCTTGTAGCCAAGAAAAGATAAAGGAGAAGGATTTGTGGGGCACGTGTGTTGACCAAGAGAAAGAGGGTTGATGGGTTACCCTTTACACTTTTTAAAATTTACTTCCCCCCCTTTATAAGCTTATATTCTAGAAATGCCCAAACAACAATATAGCTCAAATTTGTCCTAACAGAGTTTCATGCAACTTAGAAATTAAACCATTATTTTTATATTGATTTAAATGTTGTGAGACCACTTCCAATACAACCATACATGTTTTAGCATTCATAAGAATTACTCCTAGCATCCCAATTCACTGTATACAATTTAATACATAATTTATCATGCATAAACATATAATCTGCCATAGTGACAGCTTTGCAATGTTTTCTTGTAAATTCACAAATAATTATCAAACGATGGTACTTTCATATGGGGATTTTCATACACTCATTAGACATGTTAGAAAACACTTATATACAGTCATTTACTCTGACTTTGAGGATTTAATTCTAAAGCTAGGGTGAATGTTTTGAGCTATAATTTAATATGCTTATCTTTTGGTATATCTAGATTATATACAATCATTAATTAATAAAAACCCTAATCTACCTTCAACAAATCACCAACACAGTTTCAAAACTTCTTAAAACAGCATATATATATATATATAACTTACAAGTTCATAATTTCCTAATTTCACAAACCACAAATTTCAGCTTCAACAATCATATTAGAGAACATAGAAGTGAAACTAAAGCAAACCATTCCACCATTTAAAATACCCATAATAAGATGAGGTTTTTATTTACTTACCCACAAACTTTGAAGTTGAAATCTTAGGGCTAATCTTTTAATTTCTTCCTTAGAGTGATATATATGGTTTCGGTGAAAAAATGAGAGCTGTTGGTGAGAAGTAGGGTGCTGCCGTGTAAGAACAAGAGAAGAAGAAAGAGATAAGAACAAAGAAAAAGGAATAGGGAAAGAAAAATAAAGGCTAAACCTTCTGGAAGAAATTAAATTCGAAAGGTTTTGGTAATATTATTTTGATAAGAAAAGGGAGAACAAATATTTGCCTATGAAGAGCATATAAGTTATTATTATAAATAGTATAAAATACTATGCATGAAAAGATGTTCTCCTATCTGAATATTTATAAAATGAAATGATTTGATTTACATGCATTCTTATTAAATTCTTATGTATCTTATCCTTAGTGAGCTGTGTAGCTCACTCTTTCCACTCTTTCAATCAACAGGTTTTAGTTTGGAGCAGAGGGAGCCTTAGTTGAGTTTTGGAAGGAACTGGTTTTAGTTTTAAAAGTATAGCTCCCAAATTAGCAATTTGATATTTTGTTTTGTGGTATTGTGTATTTTAGGATCTAATGAAAGCTGTGTACCTTAAAGTATTAAGAGATGTATTATATGAAAGTGTGGAAATTGAATGATGGGTAGATTATGTTATTCTTTGGGTACAGTGTAAATGCTCTGAATATCAAGTGAAAAGTTATATAAATAAGAAAAGAAACAAAAATGAAAGGAAGAAGGGAAGCTTTTGTAAAAGTTAAGTTGGTTCTTGTTAATACCAGGTTTAGGCTTGATATTAACATGCCGGTCATGGTCACAAATCCGAGTATCAGGTTTGGAACGTGACATAAGCGGTATCTAAACACATCCTTAGTGATCGTCCTCCTGAGAATGAATGTGAATTGTTCATCCTCTGTCACTCATCCTTAAGAACTACTATTGAGAGAGGGTTTGGAGTATTGAAGAAACATTTTCGAGTTTTGGATGTAGAACCATTTTGGTCTTTTAAAACCTAAGTGGAAGTAGTGTTAGCATGTTGTGTGATTCATAATCACATTATGGGGGTTGATCCTACTAACTATATTATGGAAGCTGTAATGAACCAAGTAGAGTCTAGCGGTGGAGAACCGGAAACACGTTCATGTCGGGACTCCATTGAAGAAAGTAGAGTGTGGAATGTTAAGAGAGATGAGATATGCCAAGTCATGTGGTTTGATTATACCAGGAGTGGAGAGTAGTACTTTATATATGTGTGATTCAGAGTTCTATGGTTGTAATATGTAATGTTTTTTCTATGATTGATGACACTGATATGAATTATAACTATCTATTGTGTAAGGACAATGTATTTACTATAGACTTGTGGTGGTGTAAGGATAATTATTTTCGGTATTACATTGTTATTTCTAATAGTTGTTTTGTTTTTTGTACACATATGTAGGTTCATTGATGTTAATGCGTGTTATTTTTGTTATTCATATGCACAGTAATCATTAAATGTTACTCTCACTGTACAATTTTTATATGTAGCAATGTCGAAAGAGAAAGAGAAGGTGGGCTCTAAGCAATTCAGGTGGTTACCTCCAATGCACACCACCATACTTACTCTACTTGTCGAAGAGTCTATGAAGAGCAATAAGCCCTCAAACACTTTTAAGGCAGGCTCCTTTCCCACTGTAGCTAAGGCCATATCTGCTCAGTTTGGGGTAGAGTTCTACCCTTCATTTGTGGAGAACCGGTTGTGCACGTTAAGGACTATGTGGAATACCATCCAGACTCTTCAGAAGAAGAGTGGATTTGGATGGGACGACAACCTAAAGATGATCACATGCGATGCCAAGACATATCAGGAGGAAGTTATGGTATGGCTTCCAACAATACTTTGTTAATATAGTCTTATTTTGATGCTCCTGCGATGTGTACTGAGTTATGTTAGTAAATATTGAGGTTATGAGTGAATATGGCATCTTAAGAGTCAATTTTGATTATTGAAGTAAATATTTAATTTTATTATACGTTCCTTTCTCTCTTACAGGCGCATCGTAAGCATGCCTAGTTTTTGAACAAGAGAATAGAGATGTACAATGAGTTGGCCATTATAGTGGGTAAGGATATGGCAACATGCAACTTTGCTAAGTCATACGTTGATCTTGACACACAGCAAGAGAATGGTGATGACACTGAGATTGTGGCTAACAATGGCGAGGAGGGTGTGGTGGATAAGGGGAAGAATGTGGTAGAATCATCCACCATCGGGTCTACAATTTCAAAGTCCCACAAGAGAGGCCGTGCACCTCCTAGTGATGATAGTGTTCTCACTGATCTGTCTGATCAACTTAAGGAAATTGTTGTGGCATTGAAAGAAATCAATCGGGGGCCTGTTGATTACACCAATCTTTACTCTGAGGTGATAGCCATTGCATTAGATGGGTATAGTGAAGATATGCTCGCAACTGCCATTGACCATCTGTGTGAAAATAAGAAGGTAGCTAGGGGATTTCTGGCCAAGAATGCTAAGTTTAGGAAGTTTTGGATGGATAGTTATTTTTTTACTCGACTTTGACTTGTCTGTTTGGTGTTGACTATGATGATAGTTTTTGGATTTGGTAATATGTCGTTGTACTAGTATTCACCTTTGATTGTACCATATATGTGACAGTATTGTATTATCTATAAGCAGACTATGTATGTATTTCTAACCTTGGACATACGATGATGGTACGTATATTTTGTGGACTGTTATGCTCCAAGGGATAACAGTTACATACCTTGACTGTAGGATGTAGTCTTTTATATGCTTGGGATGATACAATTGCTCAAGTTATGTATGTTCAATGTAAGCATGTAGGGCACATGTGTACTATTCAGATACCATGTGTAGGTATCATTTTTGTAGACCATGGAGGCGTAATGCCAATGGTGAAAGTACATTATGTGCCTTTTGATATGAATATTATGAAAATATTTATCTGATGCTCTTTGTTGATGTTGAAGTGGATGAGTACTTAATTTTTGTGTAGATTGTTACAGGAATGCAGGTGTTTCTTTGTTGTTCATTTCATATTTTCCGTGAAATTATGAAATCGTTTTTCGTGAAATTATGAAATCGTTTTCTATAGATTGTTTCAAACACTAGAAATCGTTTTCTGCCCTATTTTCCATGGCACAACCAAACACATTGAAAGCATTTTCCTTACTAAAAAATATTTTCCCTTGAAATTATTTACACTCGGAAATTCATTTACACTCCAGTACTCCTCCTGTAGTTATGATTGTTTTGTTGGAGGATTCTTTCTCTGTATATTAGTTTGCTCTTTTAATAAAAATCTTCATTTAGCAAAAAAAAAAAAAACCTTCCCTCCTTTTTTTTCCCCTCTTTTTGTTACTATTTTATGGGAGCAACTATAGATAACAATTCTCACAACAGCTTATTAGTTCTCATTTAAGTTTGCTACCAACATTATATTTTTACCTACTAATACTAACTTGTCACCTTGATAATTGTAAAAAATATTGTGTTTGTAGACTTCTTTTTTTAATAATTATTTTATGGTGTTCTTACTTCTTAGTCCAAACTCCAAAGATTTTTTTTTTTTTTCCCTGATGGAATCAGACTCCAAATCTACCCTTTTGGTAACAATTTAAAAAAAAAAAATTTGGGAAATTCTTAGGTGATCCGGGACATGAAGGTCAGTAGTTAACATAAAACATAGTTGCTATTTCTCTATGATAGGCTCTATAATAGACACATGAAGCCCATTGATGCAAAGCATTTCGGAAGGTCCTTGGTGCATCTCTATGGGCCACAACCCACAAGTCTGACGCATGTTAAGTCCTTATTATCCCTATGGTACAATTTGCCATTTGAAAGTAAAGGTGACACCCTTTATTAGACTGTTTCACATAATCGCTAGGCTAGAAACTAGACCCTTTATTTTTATTTTTACTTTTGGGTATATTATGTAACTATTATGCTGCGATTAGTACAATTCCTAGATCAAAAGCAGTTTTGCCTTTTAATAGTAGGCAAATATTTCATTCCGTAGGCTTCATTATCACTGCATTTTCTCATCTATCTAAGACCACTTCGAACCCAGCTTATCTTCATTATTTTTATTAATTAATTCAACCATATTAGCTACAAAAGGTTTTTATTTTTATTTTGTGAGACAGGAACATTGACACTTATAGAGGGAACATCAAATTCAAATGAGCGAACGATATTAATGTGTCAATGTGAATTATGCTTACTTGCAAAATTAGGCAAGTTTAATAATAACAGTTTGCAAAGATGTTGACCATTCTGCCATTTAATATTCACAAAAATAGTTAATAACATAACGAGTAATGCTACAGACACAAACTATTTTACAATATTTTTACAAACAGCTAATGTGGTTTTAGTATTTTCTAAATAATTATTATAAGCAAAAATGTGATATTAATGATGAACCCATATTAGAACTAGTAAGAATTTGTCACATCAATAATTTATAAAAATGTTGTAAAATAGCTTGTGTCTGTAGCATTACTCATAACAATATATTTTGTTGTTACATCTACTAACAAGATGGTCCCTGTGATTTGGTTTCCAAAAATAATGACTTTGGGAAAATTACAATTTCTCCATTGAGATTTAGCATTGTTATAATTTATTCCACAAACTTTCAATCACTACATTTGACACCTTAAAGTTTGGATTAAAATGTAACTTAAGAATCAGTCCAAATTAACAGATTTTGCTTTTTTTTTAAGACAAAACAAATTACTCATTTGTAATTTGACCAATAATAATTTAGTCCCACATTTTTTTTCAATTGTTACGTTTTGATTTCCAACATTTGGATTAAAATAAAATCGTTTACTTTGAATTGAATCCTAAAAATTTCCTTTTAGTCCAAACTTTAAGGATAAAAGATAACAACTAAAATTTTGTAAATTGAATTGTGATAAGATAAAACCACCAAGGATAAATTATAATTGTCCTAAAGATTGAAATTATTTGTTAGAAGTTTCTCCTGTTTTGGTGTTGATAATAGAGCTAACATTCTTATAGTGCATGAATCTTTCCAATATATTTAATCCTTTACATACATTATTGTTGCCATTACCACTTGGACATAGAAAAAAGCATATGCAATTGTTTGTTGTTAAATAGGGATAGTCACATGTCATAAGCGTTTGCCAAATTGTATAGCAACTCACATTGGGTTCATTGGCCTGACCTCAGACATCCACTCTGCTTCTTAAGAAGGAAGCTGATGGCTCTCACCAGCACCAAACCCCAACTCCCTACTCCCCACATAATTGGTGAACCGTTCAATCTTGGTTATCCTTTTAGAAATTCTGAAACTTTATACTAAAGACACCTCGACACAAGCAATATGCTACTTTAGTCCCACTAAGTAAGAAGTGGCATTAAATTCAAAAGAGATTTCAGCTACACAGAAAGGCCATTATCTATGCACTGGCATTGGCATTGGCATTGGCACCTATCATACAACAAATAAAATTGAACTAGCTGAGAGTGGTACTCCCCATCTCACACAAAGCTTACTTTTCATAAATAAAATTTCAGCCAAGCTCTCTAACAGGCCCAAAAAAGAAAAGCCCATAGATGTTGGCTCTAATACTAGCAATTTAAACACACATCAAGGGAGACCATAAGCAGATGAAACACCATATCTTTGAGCTGACAGTCCTCAAGTCTTAAACAAATAAAAGAATCATATAATTAAACCTGTATTATGAGAATCCAATACAAGAGCAATCCAAAGGCTCCTTTTGAGACCTGGTTGGACTGCAGTAAAAAAAAAAAAAAAAAGACTTTGCCAATTGGCATGCCCAGACTGAAGTATGATACACTTTGTAATCTATAAAGGATCCACACTAGATCCCCCCCTGCCCCCAACCCTTTTTTTTTCTCACAACCAACAGAACTGTCATGTATATGGTATAACATACTGCACATGCAGAGAGAATCATTTGAATCTAAACCCCTTGCATCCTGCTACAACGAGAATCAATGTCTTTAAAGTTCCATACAACTGAAACTAAGGTCCGATGATCTTCCCAGACACAGGATTTCAAAGAGGAATAGGTAATCTATAATTGCGGTACATTCTAATCTGTCCATCCCAGCCTGCTGTCATGACCACAAGGATGTGAGAATTGAGCTGTGGCAAGGACTCTTCAAAATCTTGTACTCAGATCTGCAATAACATATTGCAAATCCAAAAAAAAAAAAAAAAAAAAAGACCTATATTTTCAAATATGAACGGGTAACCCATAGTTGTGGTACGTTCTAATCCGCCCATCCCAGCCTGCAGTCACAACCACAAGACCCCACATGTGAGGAGAACTGAACAAGCTCTGACAAGCATTCTTCAAAAATTTGTACTCAGATTTACACATTAAAGGTGGAATAGCTATTGGGCTTGAATCAGAAAGTTTCTCCTCAGGCCAGGTTGCAGATCCCTTTGGCAAAGACTCCAACATAAATCCGCGGCTTAGAGAGAAACAATCAGGTGAAGATAGAGGCATTTTTTGGTCAGAATTCTCATCAAAATTGCGATGCTTCGATCCAGTTTTGACACTACTACCCCGTACATCTGTGCTCAATGTTGGGGAGAGAAGTGTTTCTGACAATGCTTGCATGCCACACCAAGGTATGGCAATTGATGCATTGTGGGACAGGAAACTCTCACTAGACCAAATAGTCTTTGCCCGAGAAGAAACCTTGTCCTGGCTTGCATAGTTCCAGATGTGGACATTTGAATCGTCACTTGCAGAGACAATATGTTTCCCATCTAAGGTAAAAGACGCAGACGTCTGGCTTCCCGCATTTTTAAGACCTGAAAATGGAAGACGCAGAGAGTTAACAATTAACAATAAAATGAACATAAACTTCATAAAATTTGGGGAGAATTACATTTTTTTTTTTTTTTTTTGGATAGATACGATAGGATTTGAATCTATAATGTCCGCTCCAAGATAATTGCTCTTTATTATCAGAGTAAAACACTAATTGGTTTTGGTGTAAGCAAGATTCGAACCCAAGTCCCTTATTTGATAACAAAGGACTACCAGTTGAATTAACTAGAACCCACCAGGGGAATTTACAATTTAGCCTCCTATGATTTGGTCCTATCGCATCTTAGTCCACAAATTTTCAATTGCTATATTTGACCCCTAACAGTTTGGAATTATACGATATCATTAGGGTTCCATCCAAATACCCATTAAAGACTTCATTTTAAACTAAACTTTAAGGGGCCAAAATGTCACAATTGAATAGTTGGGGACTAAATTGTGATAGGGTTAAACCACAAGGGGGTAGGTTGTAATTGAAAAAGTTTGTCCAGAAGATGAAAAATCTGTTAATTTAGACGGAACCCTATGATTTCATTTTAATCCAAACTTTAGAAGGTCAAATGTAACAATTGAAAGTATATAGATTAAATTGTGATAGGAACCAACCCTGGGGGGTAAAATTGTTATTTTACCTAAAATTTATTAACAGTTCCGGTAGATTTTAACAAATGGAGACTGCATGTGCAAAATTATTAAAAATAGTTGTTCTCCATGCATCTAAAAGAACCTTTTTAAATTGCAGAACAGAAAAATGAGAATTATGATTCACAAATACATACCCTTGAATTTGCAAATGACGTCAAACCCCATAAGAATACGGACTACTGAATCAGCAGAAGTGACCATTACTTTGCTCGCGTCACTTTGGGAAAACTAAAGAGTGAAGCCATATTAAGTTAGTCTTTTCCACTAAATTAGTTAGTAAAAACTAAAAAGAGCACGAATTATAGAACAAAATAGTGGATATAATTTAACAACCTGAAAGCCAGTTATCCTCTTGCCTGGTGACTTCTTTTTTCCCTGTAAGCATATTTGAGCATCCAGTTGCAGATGATTATCTGAAACAAACAAAACACTATAAGTTAGCAATAAACCATGTAAGCATATTTGTATTAAATCAGAATTAGAAAATCTAATGTGCAAAGAATTTATAAAATAAAAAAGTTGATCCATAATAATTTATTTAACCCTTCAATAAAGTTTTGAGGTTTTGAATTTTCATGAATAGAACATGTAAGAATAAAATAGAGCATCAGATACTATGATATCATAAACTCAACATGAGGCATTTTCTGTCTTCAACACTTGTCAAACAAGTTATTCTATCTCTACAGAATAAATGGGCAATAAAAGACAAAATCTAAAACCATATATAGATTAATCAATATGACAGCCTCTTATGGCTGTACCCAGTGCATAAAGCTTCCACTTTTTGTGGGGTCTGGGTGAGGTCATGGTAAGCAGCCTTGCCCCAATTTATTAGAGGTTGATACCTGGAATTTGACAGCCTCTTATAAAATTTCAAAAACCATGTTAAACAAATGTATCTAAAATCATCACAACAGCCAGTTATATTATCCATTTGTTTCCGCATAAACATGTGAACATGTTTCCATCAATGCAACTCCATAATGCACCTATTCAAATTAACATCAACTCTGCCATTCCTGTTGTTCAGCAATTCTATAATGGATCACTAAGACCACTTAAGCCCCACACAACACACCAAAAAAAACCTAGAGAAATCAGTACAGATACGAACATATCCTCAAGCCAATATGCAGACAAGAATTCCATACTGACTACAACAGTTTTTATTTGTAAGTCACATGCACACACCCAGTGGATCTTGAACCCATGACCTCACCCTCCATCCCATTATTATAGGAGAATGAAGTGCCAGTTTAGCTATAGCTCATTAGCTAGTTAAAACAGGTTCTCTCTCTCTCTCTCTCTCTCTCTCTCTAGAATTGTAAAGATTAACATGCTGCAGAGATTAACCAAAAACATAAATTCGTTTGGTTGTTCCAGGAAGACATTCATACCTATGATATCATAAAATCGGCAGTTCCCGGTCATGGTACCAACAATTCCTCCCTGCAAAAGTTGATCAATTCAGTATATCATGCTAAATGTTTCATGGCAGAAGCTAAACCCATAAAAGTTGCCATACCTTTCCATTAGGCCGATAACACACAGCAGTGACTATCTCTCGGGTATCAATATAATCAACAACCTTACAACCAACAATTTCCCAGATTCGAACTTTTCCATCAATTGAACCGCTGATGAAGTAATTTGCATCCACAGGGTTAAAATTAACACACGTCACTGCATAAATAATAGCAGTATAAAAATCAGTGTGAAATGACTTGAAACAAAATGGGAGAACAGAGTTAGAAATAAACCAACATATATCAACTAACATTAAACAAAGCATTGAACAAGTAGATGTTAGAGTTTAATATGAACAATCAGCAGGCTCACCATAATTATTATGGGAGAAAACTCTTAGGCATCTGTCACATCCCACTTGCCATAGACGAACCGTCTTATCAACAGAGGATGACAGCAGAAACTGAGGCAAGTACCCAAAAAACGAAAATGGCATCAATACTCATCAAATTCCAGAAGCAATAAAATAAAAAGTAAAAATAAAAACCTTGCTTGATTCCAAATACTAACCCCCTTCATGGACCATGAGAGATCCAAGATGTCGCCGCTATGTCCCCGAAACTCATGTAGAGGCTTCTCCCATATCCGGAAAACCTTTGTAGGGAGAATGGCACAAACTGAGTCTGAAGATTTCCTCAATTTCTCCATCTTACCAAGTTTCCCTTTGTCAACATCAAGAGGAGACAATTTGGAAAGATGATTCCCTGTGAAGTATACACATGAAGGATCAATTTCTAGATTTTCGAAAGTGTCTGAGCTCTCTTCCTCAATCACCTTCCACACACGCACAATTCCATCTTTGCCAGCACTTGCCAAGTATCTTCCATCAAGACTAAACTTCATTGTCAATATTGGCCCCTCATGTGCTACAAATTCCTGGCAAACATAAAGGGAGGACAGTTCTTTGGACCTCTTACTATAGGGATGAACCCGAACTCTTCGCATCCCCGTCCCTAATGCTGATTCAAGATCACTGGTCTGTAGAGCAGCAGTATCGACAATACATGCTGCAGCACCTAATGACCTTAGCCAACCCCTCCTCACTTTCTTTTTTGCATCTACCAAATACCTTGCCTCATCAATTTCTCTCCGCAAGTGATGATGAACCAAAGGAGAAGGCCCAAAATTTCTATGAAACTCTTGAAAACTAATGGATTGATTGGAACCCACTTCACGTAGTCTACTAAGCTTTCCATCCTGCCTCAATTCATCCACAGCAAACTCAGTTCCATCCTCCAAATTCTTGATTTTACACACAAAATTATCCTCTGAAACACCATTTTCTAAGGATTCTGGCACTTCATCTGACATGGTACTAAGAGAAAATCCCTCTTCAAAACCCTGAGTTCTCAGCACTGCCCCACTACTTTCCATGATTCTGTCAATAGCCATTTCAATTTTGTCGCACGATCCATCCTCCTCTCTCATAATCAAATTCAAATCCAAACTTAAGCCCATCCATTTTAGAAACCTACTGCGGCGCTCATGTACACTTTCTGGGTTCTTAGTCCAAATTTCATTGCAAAATCTATTCAAAACACTGTCAAAGTGGCCATTACTAGAACTACAGTCCGCAGAGCAATCCGAACCCAAATCAGACACAGAAGATATCTCCTCTCGTGAATCAAAAAATTGATCCTCTTCCTCTTCACTATAACTCCCCATCAAATTTTTTTTTTTGTTGCTTTCAACCCATTAGTTACATCCTAATCCCTACCAAAAACAAACAAATAAATAAATCATATCCTCAATCGCGTTCTAAATTCTCATTTATATGGTAAAAATATTTGAAGGATTAAACCCCCCCCAAAAAAAAAAAAGACTAAAACCTAAAATCTAATACCACTCAGACCATCAAATCCAGCAGAAAAACCCCAACAAAGATCTTGCACCAACCAAATCTATACACACCAAAAAAAAGATGACAAATACCATGTACAGTAACAGCTACCATTTACTCTGTTATAAAGTCATTAACTTCAAGAACATACCATTTTAATAAAACCCAAATAGATTTGCTTCCATAAAACACAGAAATCAAGCTAAAAATCACAACTGCAACCAAAAAGGAAGAGTTTTGCTCACCTGGGTCACGATGAAATCTTGGTCAAACCCCAAAAATCCACTCCAACCATAGGGATTTTCACTTTTGCTCTGCACTATCTATATATATCTCTCTCTCTCTCATCCACAAGAGTTCCCACTTGGAGAGGCAAAGAATAATAGAAAGCACTAAAAGAAACTAAAAACTAAATAAGAATATAGATTACAAATAATAAAATAAAAGTGAAAAAATAGAGGCAAAAATTGCCTCGGTATGAGAGTTAGTACGAAGAAGAGGCACGGTCCTAGAGTGGAAGGTGCTTCGAGTTTGTGTTTTGTTGTCTCTCTATCTATGACTCCCTCTCTCTTTACGTTATTTATTTATTTTTATTTTTTTTGGGAAATAGGTCTTTGTTTCCTAATTGTTTTTTTGGAATAATTGTTTCCTCATTGGATTGGATGGCTATGATTTTTTTGATTTATTTTTTTTATGGGAATGATTTTGCTTTTCTGGTTTTAATTAGATATTGCCACTTACTTGGGTTGGACCAACTGGGTCCAACCAATCTTTCAAACTTTGTAATAATAATTATAAAATAAAATAAAAAAACCTATCCAACCAAGGTTGTTTCTTTTACTTGGATGTGTAGGTGGTTTTAATCTTTTAGATAATCTTTAAATTTTTTTCTCAAAAAAAGAGGTAATCTTTAAAATTACAATTATTTTTTATTATATATTTTTATTGGAAGTTGATTTTTTTTTTAAATCAATAATTATGATAAGAGAAGAAAATTTGAACTTTAAACTTCTCAGTTAAAAATAGCAAAAAATTATCAATAAAGTTTCAACTTTCAAATCGCTTATCTTTGGATGTTGATTTAGTTAACATTTGGATTATTCTATTTTCATAAGTTATATTGTATTCATTAGGTAAAAAGTATAGACTTATATTTAGAGAAACTCATCCATCTCATGAATATAAGTCTCTTCCTTTTGATACCTTTTAGTAAGTAAGAAACTTTGTGATTTCGTTCTTTTGAGTTTTCTTTCAAATTCTTTTTTCTTCTTTGTCTTGGTTAACATCTTTTCTGTTTTATTTTTCCAATGTCATCTTATACAAAATAGTTTATTTATATATGCAAGATTCGTTAATGTGAGTTTCTCTTCCAATCAATTTATTGAAGGGATGAGTTTTTCACGTTTGTTTTTCCATTTATTAAAAATCAAGTTGTTTTTGACATACATTATTCCTAAGAGTTTGTTTTTTATATATAATTGATAATAAAGTGGATTTTAGTTAACTTAATTGGTAAAGTTTCTTGTCTTTGAATAAAATATATGAGTTCAATCCTTGTTTTTACTGTAAACTAATTGATATTTTTATTTGATGATAAAGATCAATCAAATTATCTTCTTCTTTTTTTTATGAGAATAAAGTAATTAGGTGATGGCTTCACATGGCAAGTGTTGTTGTAATGTAATATTTGATTAGAAGACACACCCTCTTGTTTTGTTGTTTTAACCAATAATGTAAAATCCTTTTAAGTTTATATATAAAATTTTTAACCATTTCTAAATAATAATAAAAAGATATAGTTATAGTATAAAGCATTGTAGCCAAAAATTTTTTGCAATGCTTTAAAGAGCTCAACATTATCTTTTGAAATGTGAAACTAACCACCGTGCATCCTTAGTGAGATGGTCACACCATAAGTATAAGTGATTGTAAGATGCAGGAGGCAATGATCGAGATTCAAATCTTTATGAGGGAGCTTTATACACATATACATTTAGATTATTCTTGAGTGGAATTTCTATCTTGTATAAAAAAAATTAAAATTAAAAAAAAAAAAAAAAAAAAAAAAAAGAAAGAAGAAGAAGGTGAAACTAAACTTATCCAAACAAAGCCACGTTGCAGAAGAGAGTTCAATTAAAATGAAAATAAACTTATCCAAACAAAGACAAGTTGCAGAAGAAAATTCATTTAGCCTGGGCTTACGTTTACAAAAGTTTCTGTGGTTTTATCACCCTATCTTGTTTGACCAACAATGCAACTAATGATATTTTGTCATTTACTTGCCCATTGGCTGTTTTGATTTCACCTTTCAGTTTCAGCTACTATCTTTTATTTTTAGCCGTTAAGGCTTAAGACACTACCATTTTTTTTTGTATTTTTTTTCTTTCATGAATTAATTGGGAAGAAAATTCATTCCATCTTGTTAGGGAATATGTGTTTCACATGTAAGGATCATATGTCACTATTTTATATAATTAGCTAATCTTTTGACAAAACATACGTTACTTGTAATTGAGTAATTCTATGATGTTTTTAATACTTCAAGAAACAATGTTTCAAAATCAAGTGTTGAAGTCATCAAGTCTGTTCAAGAAAACAAGCTGAAAGTGTAAATTCATTAAAACTCGATAGCTGGCTTGATAGCTGCTCGACAGCTTATCTTTCGAGATTTAAGAAATTCATAATTCTAATATGATTTCTTGGAATCCGTGATTATGTGTTTAGGTCTTCTTTTCTCCTAACTCTAAACATATAAAATGATTATTTTAAGGGCTATCAATAGGTTCGCAAGTTGCACAAGCATTGAGAAAACTCTGTTCAAGCAAATTGTGACCGAAAACGAAGTTCTTGCCCTAGTTCATCTCTTTTTCTTGAAGAAGTTGTTGTATATGTGCATCATTGGGTTTTGTGACCAAGCATCTTTTTGATTTTCATCGTTGGAATGAACTGAAAAACTTTGCAGCCAACAACCTTTTTAGTTGGTAATTGAAGTCGCGTATTGGGATCCGCGCAATTGGTTAGTCACGTAATTGGGAGCCGCGCATCAAAAGAAGAACTGTTACTACAAAACAAGTCCAATTGGGTATTAAGGTAAGGGTTCAATTGTAAGTTGATAAGGTACTTAGGATTCCTTTACTTGTAACCGCTTGTTGTGATAATAATGGAGTTTCGAGAGTGGTGACCTGAAAATCACCCGGTGGGGTTTTTGCCGTCAGGTTTTCCCAATTTATAAACAAATCACTATGTCATTTATTTTCCACTGCATACTTTAATTGTTTGGTGATTTGTTTGTGCTACCACGAGCTTTGCATGTTAATTTGATTAATTAATAAATTTGGTTAATTAATTAATTAATTTGTCATAAGGCGTCAATTCGTTTTTGGCCTATCACATTCTTACTTCCTTTTTTTTTTTTTTTCTAATAAGCAAAAAAATTCTCTACTGTTTACATGGTTGAGACCTTTTTTTTTTTTTTTTTTTTTTTTGGGTGAAATGGAACTTTGATTAAAGGAAATTAATATGTATAAAGTCTAGGCTCCAGTGCTCCAACTCCACCACTTGTACAAGGTACGTTGTTGAGACATAGTCATTGGTAAGTTAGGCTCCACCATTTGGTTTTTTATTGAATTTTTTTCTAAATCAATTTGAGAGAAAATTCTTTCAATTAAATCAATCATTCACGTGCTTTATATCAATTAACGCGTAATTTTTTTTTAGAATACTTAAGTATTTTAACACACACATGTGAAAAATTGGGAATATTTTTAACTCACCTCTTTAACACTTGGATTCATTATACTACAAAACAAGCTAAAATTCCTTACTACAATCCATTATCATTAATTTGATTACTAAAATCAATCTCCAAGTGTCTGGATTACAATTTAGGATTACAAATATACAATTGTTCCCAAATTTTTTAAGAGTGAAACAATGGATTCTGTTAGGACATATGTGTTTCTCATGTTATAGAACATATGTCATGATTTTATGTAATTGGCTTATCCTTTGACAAAACGCACGTTACTTGTAATTGGGTAGACTTAGGATGTGTTTAACTACTTCAAGAAACCACGTTTCAAGATCTAGTGTTGAAGCCTTCAAGTCTGTTCAAGAAATCAAGCAAGAGAGTGCAAATTCATTAAAGCTCGACAACTGGTCGATACCTGCTCGACGCCTCCTATCTGTCGAGGTTTAAGAATTTCAGATTTCAACTCTGATTTTCTTGGGATCTGTGAATCTGTTTATGGGCCTTCTTTTCTTCTAACCCTAGACATATAAAATGATTGTTTTAAGAGCCGTCAAATGGTACACAACTTGCACAAGCATTGAGCAAACTCTATTCAAACAAATTGTGACCGGAGACAAAGTTCTTGACCTAGTTCATATCTTTCTTGGAGAAGTTGCTGTGTATTTGCACCTTAGAGTTTTGTGACCAAGCATCTTCCTAATCTTTATCGTGTGGATGAACTGAAGAACTTTGCAGCCAACAATCTTTTCAGATTGGTGATTGAAGTCGCGTACTGGGATCTGTGCAATTGGTTAGTCACGTACTTGGGAGCCGTGCATCAGAAAGGAGAACTGTCACTACAGAACAAGTCCGATTGGGTATTGGGGTAAGGGATCAACTGTAAGTTGGTAAGGTACTTGAGATTCCTTGCTTATAACCACTTGTTGTGATTGAAGTCGTGTACTGGGATCTGTGCAATTGGTTAGTCACGTACTTGGGAGCCGTGCATCAAAAAGGAGAACTGTCACTATAGAACAAGTCCGATTGGATATTGGGGTAAGGGTTCAACTGTAAGTTGGTAAGGTACTTGAGATTCCTTGCTTGTAACCGCTTGTTGTGATAATAGTGGAGTTTCGGGAGTGGTGACCTAAAAATCACTCTGTGGGGTTTTTGCAGTTAGGTTTTTCCCCATTCGTAAACAAATCACCGTATCATTTATTTTTCGCTGCATTTTTAGTTTATTGGTGATTTGTTTGTGCTACCACGCTTTGCATGATAAATTGATTAATTAACAACTTGGCTAATTAATTAATTAATTCTTATCACAAGGGGTCATTCAGTTTGTGGCCTATCAGATTCAATTGGGAAAACAATGGGCTGGTTATATATTTCAGCATTGTGCTTTCCATAAACGGTAAACCTACCTCATCCTACGGTTTTGTTCCACCTACCCCTTCCATATCTCTATTTATTTTCTATACACGACTCGAAAGCAATGGAGGAGAATAAATTCTTAGATATTTCTATTGAAAATATCCATAGGTACCAATCAGTTGAGCTTAAAAGGCCGTTGGTTCATTTTCTCTATTTATAAATATGGTAATTTGAATTGTAGTCACCATAAAAAATTTACTACTAAATCCAATGACGATCATACATCCATGTTTGTTGAGGGACCATTGTTCATCCTAATTTCACTTGCAATGCCTCTAATAAGTAATAACTATGAAACTGCTGCTGTCTAAATTTAATTTTTCCTATAACCATATGATATTTAGTTAAAAATAAATATGTTCATACTTCATAGTTTATACCAAGAATTTGTATAATAACAATATAGATCTTGGAAATTGTTAGTAAAAAAATAATAATTCTGAAAATTGCAAAATCTCTCTCTCTCTCACATTAAACCACACTTCTCATTCATAAACTTCCAAATGTTAAAAGACTTTATTAATTAAGTTTAGCATTTCCAATAGAATTTTTAAAGCACTAACACCATTACATTTCATGATTAAATGTAATTGTTCTTTTTAATGTGACCATATGATTTGAATTCAAGGTTTCAGTTATTTCAACTAGTAAAATCTTTTATCATCAAGTAAGAGATATGAGGTTGGATTCCCCGCCTACACCAAAAATCAATTGATATCTTAGTTTGATGATAAAGAGCTATCATCAGAAGCAAACGCAATAGGTTGAAACTTAAAAAAAAAAAAAAAACGCCATAAGTTAAAACTTTTTAAAAAATGATTTGGATTTAACTTGTGAACCCTTTATTAAACATATATATGATTCAATTGTTAGGAAAGAAAGAATTGAAGATTTAGATCTCCATTAAAAACACTAAAAAATATCAATTAAGTTTCAAGCCCTTTGGCTTCTTTATTTGTGTGGGCCAGTTTTGCCCTGCGTTCTAACTGTGTGAGAGGAAGGGCCCGGCCCAATATCCCGTGTGAGAGGAGACGACCATCCGAGGACATTCAGCCGAGGAATGGACAAAACTACCATCCGAGGAGAGGTGGATCATGGTTGTAAGGAATTGGTCGTGTCCGAGGATGATGGTCATCTCGGTACCTTTGTCCGAGGAGCCTGGTGAACTTGTTAATCACTCAGAACAACGCCTAGGACAAATCTTATAATGGAGCAAAAGGGAAAATATCAAACAAAAAGTAATGGTAGGAAATGACAAATATCTGGGGGTGCTGTCACCTCCGCATTAAATGTCTCCCAGCTAACCTTCTGGCCGCATTAATGTGGAGGTGATACCTGAACAGTGAACGAGCAGCTTTCCAGCTAAGAATGGAAGATTCAAGAGAGGGCGAGTGGGATGACGAAAAAAGGACATTGAATGCCAAGCCCACACGTGGATGATGAAAAAGGCAAAAAAGTTAGGGTATATAAGGCGAGGAAGGATAGAAGGAGGAGGATCAAAAAACAAAGAAAGAAAGAAAGAAAGAAAGGAAAAAGAAGAAGGAAAATCAGATATTTAGGGCATGTCCGAAGAGGATCTATTGCTACATACCACGCTCGTATCCTGGATCTCTTTTACACTAAAATCCAATATTTTGGCCCAAGATCAGACTAGCTTTCTTTCCTGCACTCTATAAATTCATTGTTTGGGCTACGCGGGCCTGGATCCATTCCTGTTCTGGATTCGAGTCAGATCTGGTCCTTACAATTGGCGCCGTCTGTGGGGAACTGCTTGATCTGATCAGAAAGAGATTTGGGTTTAGTGCGCAAGATGGAGGAATCAGGTTCGCATCAACCAACGGTAGAGCCACATCAGGGTAATGACAGTCCGCACCAAGCGGCATCAGGAGATTCGCAGCATAATTGCTCGGGAGTCCATCCTCAACAGAGGGGAGGTCATGAGCAAAGTGGGCAAACAGTGCACATTAATAGGAGCCAATCGCGTGAGAGAAGTCACGCATCCCATGCAGAGAATGACAGGGACATGCAACATGAGATAGATGAGTTGAAAAAGAAGCTAAGCCGCGCGCGGCGTAAACGAGCATCAGTTGAGTCTGAGTCCTCTTCTGGGGATACAGAAGATGATACATATAGGCAGAGATCTAGGACTCCACCTAGTGAAACCTTCTCTGGTAGCCAAGAGTACAGTAATTATAGGAGGAAGGGCAAAAGTACCTCGCATAAGGGCCTGGGAAACAAAGCTATGAACGAGGCCTTGAGTCAAGTAGCCAAATCGCCTTTCACGCGATGGATTGAGGGTGCTAGCCTTCCTCGACGATTTAACCAACCAACTTTCTCTCTTTATAATGGCCGGACGGATCCAGTGGAGCATGTAAGTCACTTTAATAAAAAAATGGCTGTCCATTCAAAGAACGAGGCCTTAATGTGTAAGATCTTTCCGTCCAGCTTGGGTCCAATGGCAATGAGATGGTTTAACGGCCTTAGGGCAAATTCTATTGACTCTTTTAAGAAACTTACCCAGTCCTTTGGCGCCCGCTTCATCACGTGCAGTAGGGTACCTTTACCTTTAGGATCCCTGCTATCGATGTCCATGCGTGATGGAGAGACTTTGAAAGCCTACTCGGATAGGTATTGGGAGATGTTTAACGAGATAGATGGGGACTATGATGACGTGGCTATTAGCACGTTTAAGGCAGGGTTGCCGGCGGAGCACGATTTGAGAAAGTCTCTCACTGGTAAGCCTGTCACCAGTAAGCTTGTCACCAGTGTACGCTTGCTGATGGATAGAATTGATAAGTACAGGAGAATTGAGGAAGATCAATCCCAGGGTAAAGGGAAAGCGAAGGTGATCCCCCAGGAGAGGAGGGATCCCAGGTCGGATCGACCGCAAAACAATCGTCCTCGGAGAGAATTTTTGGGGCAGCATGCATCTGCCAATACTCAAGCGGTCAATGTGGTGTTTCGAGAGCCAGTGCAGAAAGTATTGGAGAAGGTAAGGAATGAACCGTTTTTCAAGTGGCCGAATAAGATGGCTGGAGATCCAAACAATCGTAACCAAAATCTGTATTGCCAATACCATCAAGATCATGGTCATGCTACTGAAGATTGTAGGAACTTGTGGGATCATTTAGAGCAACTGGTCCGAGAGGGAAAGTTAAAGCATTTACTGCACCACTCCAGTGGCCGAGGAGGCCAGACCGGCGCAGCATTCCAGGGAAACCCTGCGTCCAAGCCTCCTCTGGGGACCATCAATGTCATATTCGCCGCTCCAGGGAGAACTGGATCCTGCCCAACCAGGGTAATGTCAGTATCACATTTCACCGACGATGAGCCTAACTCAACGCCGAAGAGAGCCAGGGCGAATGTCCCTTTAGTGCTGAGTTTTTCAGAGGCGGACAAACAAGGAACCATACAGCCGCACGACGATGCTCTGGTGGTTACCCTTAGAATCGGTGGATACGATGTGAGGAGAGTCATGGTTGACCAGGGAAGTGCAGCGGAGATCATGTATCCTGACCTCTTTAAGGGTCTGGGTTTGAAACCTAAGGATTTATCTGCCTACAGCTCGCCTTTGGTGAGTTTTGAAGGTAGGACGGTGGTCCCTAGGGGCCAGATCAGATTGCATGTGCAAACTGGATTGGATGTGGTTGAGGTGGATTTTATCGTGGTGGATGCCTTCTCTCCGTACACGGCAATTATGGGTAGGCCATGGCTGCATTCCTTGGGCGCCGTTTCCTCCACCCTTCATCAAAAAGTTAAATACCCCTCTGGGGGTCAAGTGCTGGAGATAGTGGGAAGCCAGTCTATGGCTAGGCAGTGCCTAATTGCGGCGATTCAGCACAAACCACAGACTGGTGCCTCGGTCAGTGAAGGGAATGTCTTATAGCAGTTGGGGGCCTCGTCGTCGCTGCAGGGGGGGTCGGATGACGAGACGAGTTGCGAAGGTTTGGAAAGGGTGACGGTAGGAGACGACCGTGAAAGGTTCTTCCTGGTTGGGGCTCGGTTGCCCCCGCAGGAGAGGGAAGAGTTGGTTGAGCTTTTAAGAGGAAACGCAGACGTTTTTGCGTGGGATGCCTACGAAGCCCCTGGTCTGAATCCAGATTTTATTTGTCATCGCTTGAACGTAGATCCATCGGTGACTCCGAAAAAGCAGGCTCCTCGGCGACCCTCGAGTGAGCATGTGGAGGCAATAAAATCTGAGGTGGTTAAACTCAAACGGGCAGGGGCTATTAAAGAGATTTTCTACCCCCAGTGGTTGGCTAACACCGTAGTGGTGAAGAAGAAGACGGGAAAATGGCGCGTCTGTGTAGACTTTACAGACCTTAACAAGGCCTGTCCCAAGGATCCTTTCCCTATGCCGAGGATCGATCAGTTAGTAGATGCGACAGTAGGCCATCCCCGGATGAGTTTCCTGGACGCCTTCCAAGGTTATCATCAAATACCATTAGCAGTGGAAGACCAGGAGAAAACGGCTTTCGTCACTCCTGTGGGGAACTATCACTACAAAGTAATGCCCTTTGGTCTGAAAAATGCAGGCTCGACTTATCAACGGATGATGACGAAAATGTTTGAATCGCGGTTGGGAAAAACTATTGAGGTCTACATCGATGATATGGTGGTGAAGAGCAAATTGGCATCTGAGCACTTAGCAGATCTTACCAATGTTTTTGAGATTCTGAGGTGGCATAAGCTGCGTTTGAACGCCTCTAAGTGCTCCTTTGGAGTGGGGTCAGGGAAGTTCCTAGGATACATGGTGACTCATAGGGGAATTGAGGTAAACCCAGATCAAATCAAAGCAATCAATAGCTTGCAGCCACCTCGGAATCCAAAAGAGGTCCAGAAGCTTACAGGGATGATGGCAGCTTTAAATCGGTTCATATCCAGATCAGCAGAAAGGTGTAGACCTTTCTTTCTTTTGTTACATAAATGGAAAGAGTTTCAATGGTCCGAGGAGTGTGCCAGAGCCTTCCAAGAGCTTAAGCATTACCTATCCCATCCGCCTATAATGTCCAGCCCGCTAGTGGATGAGGTCCTTTTCTCTTACCTTGCTGTCGCCTCACATGCCATAAGCCTTGTGCTCATACGGGTGGACGGCGATGTACAACGACCAGTCTATTATGTAAGCAAGTCGCTTAATGAAGCCGAGGTGCGTTATCTACCACTGGAGAAAGCGATATTGGCTGTGGTGCATGCCACGAGAAAACTCCCCCATTACTTCCAGGCACATACTGTGGTCGTTCTGACTCAGCTCCCCCTTAAGTCGGTGCTCAGGAGCGCAGATTATACAGGGAGGATAGCCAAATGGGGTACAATTCTAGGGCTTTTGATATAAAGTACATGCCCCGTACCTCAATCAAGGGACAGGTGCTAGCTGATTTGGTGGCCGAGTTTGCCGAATCTCCGGAGAAGGTGGAAAGGGAAGACGAACCGGTGAAGGAAAAATTGGTAGGCATGGCCTCTATTCAAGGCCTACGATACTGGGAATTGTACGTTGATGGAGCAGCCAATCAGCGGGGATCAGGAGTGGGGCTAGTACTGGTGTCCCCTGAAAGGATTACCATAGAAAAATCCTTTAGACTGAATTTTTCCGCTACAAATAACGAGGCCGAGTATGAAGCTTTACTGCAGGGGATGCAGATGGTGCAAAAACTGGGGGGAAAGGCAGTAAGAGCTTTTTCGGACTCAAGATTGGTTGTGGGACAAGTAGGAGGTGATTTAGAGGCGCGAGATTCGAGGATGCTAGAATATTTGAATCTGGTCAGGAATATACAGGAAAAATTCGAAGCTTTTGACTTGTCTCACGTGTCCAGAAGTGGGAACACCCATGTAGATTCGCTGGCCACTCTTGCCACGTCCTCGGCTCAGGATCTACCTCGGGTAATCCTGGTAGAAGACCTGTATGTGCGAGCTCTGGCGCATCAAGGTGCACCACGGGTACACTAGGTTGCACTGGGTCCCAGTTGGATGGATGCCATATCACTGTTCCTGGAAAAAGATGTGCTACATGTGGAAAAATCTGAGGCTGACAAAGTGCGGAGGAAAGCTCCTCGGTTTTGGTTGTCCGAGGACAAAAAATTGTACAAGCGTTCGTTCTCTGGACCCTACTTATTATGTGTGCACCCAAAGGCATCAGAGACACTTTTGGAGGAATTGCATGAGGGGGTTTGTGGAAGTCATACTGGGGGAAGATCACTGTCTCACAGGGCTCTTACCCAAGGATATTGGTGGCCGAACATGCAGAAGGAGGCGCAAGAATATGTCAAGAAGTGTGATCAGTGCCAAAGATTTGCACCGAATATCCACCAGCCTGGAGGAACACTCAATCCGTTTTCCAGCCCATGGCCTTTTGCTCAGTGGGGCCTAGACATCGTGGGTCCGTTTCCCAAGGCTGCAGGGAACAGAAAATACCTCCTGGTAGCCACAGACTATTTTACCAAATGGGTTGAAGCTGAACCTTTAGCCAATATCAGGGATGTGGATGTCAAAAGATTCATCTGGAAGAATATAATTACGCGGTTCGGTGTTCCCAACGCCCTCATCTCGGATAACGGTCTCCAATTTGACAGTAAAGCCTTCAGGAAGTACTGTTCTGACTTGGGAATAAAAAACAGGTATTCCACCCCAGCCTACCCGCAAGGAAATGGGCAAGCTGAGGCCGTTAATAAAGTCATCCTAAACGGATTAAAGAAGAGGTTGGACGACGCTAAGGGAAGATGGGTCGAGGAGCTACCTCACGTACTGTGGACCTATAGGACAACACCTCGGAAGTCCACTGGTGAAACACCCTTCTCAATGACGTATGGGGCTGAAGCCGTAATACCACTAGAGAGTGGCTTTCCAACAATGAAATCCGGTGGGTTCACTCCGGATGGAAACGAAGAATTATTAAAAAGGAACCTGGATCTAATTGAAGAACGGCGAGAAAACGCTAGGGTACAGTTAGCCTACTATTAACATAAGCTAAAGCAAGGTTACGATCTTAGCGTAAAGTTGAGACCATTGGCCCCAGGGGACTTAGTTTTGAGGAGAGTTATAGGAAACGCTAAAAACCCTTCTTGGGGGAAATTGGGTCCTAATTGGGAGGGGCCGTATCGCATCACGGCGGTGGCAGGAATAGGAGCTTACTACTTAGAAGATTTAGACGAGAGAGCTGTACTTCACCCCTGGAATGTAAATAATCTGAAAAGGTATTACTATTGATAATAAAAGTTATCTTGTTTTCTTCTCGCTTATTAATATACTTTGGCCTCTGTTGAAATATTAAACAGAAACTAAGTCATGTCAGGTCCTCGGACCACATACTTAATGAAAATTAATATACTTAGACATCTTTTGAAATATTAAACAGAAACTAAGTCATGTCAGGTCCTCGGACCACAGACTTAGTGAAAATTAATATACTTTGACATCTTTTGAAATATAAAACAGAAACTAAGTCATGTCAGGTCCTCGGACCACATACTTAGTGAAAATTAATATACTTAGACATCTTTTGAAATATTAAACAGAAACTAAGTCATGTCAGGTCCTCGGACCACAGACTTAGTGAAAATTAATATACTTTAACATCTTTTGAAATATTAAACAGAAACTAAGTCATGTCAGGTCCTCGGACCACATACTTAGTGAAAATTAATATACTTAGACATCTTTTGAAATATTAAACAGAAACTAAGTCATGTCAGGTCCTCGGACCACAGACTTAGTGAAAATTAATATACTTTGACATCTTTTGAAATATTAAACAGAAACTAAGTCATGTCAGGTCCTCGGACCACATACTTAGTGAAAATTAATATACTTAGACATCTTTTGAAATATTAAACAGAAATTAAGTCATGTCAGGTCCTCGGACCACAGACTTAGTGAAAATTAATATACTTAGACATCTTTTGAAATATTAAACAGAAACTAAGTCATGTCAGGTCCTCAGACCACAGACTTGGTGAAAGTTAATATACTTTGACATCTTTTGAAATATTAAACAGAAACTAAGTCATGTCAGGTCCTCGGACCACATACTTAGTGAAAATTAATATACTTAGACATCTTTTGAAATATTAAACAGAAACTAAGTCATGTCAGGTCCTCGGACCACAGACTTAGTGAAAATTAATATACTTTGACATTTTTTGAAATATTAAACAGAAACTAAGTCATGTTAGGTCCTCGGACCACATACTTAGTGAAAATTAATATACTTAGACATCTTTTGAAATATTAAACAGAAACTAAGTCATGTCAGGTCCTCGGACCACAGACTTAGTGAAAATTAATATACTTTGACATCTTTTGAAATATTAAACAGAAACTAAGTCATGTCAGGTCCTCGGACCACATACTTAGTGAAAATTAATATACTTAGACATCTTTTGAAATATTAAACAGAAATTAAGTCATGTCAGGTCCTCGGACCACAGACTTAGTGAAAATTAATATACTTAGACATCTTTTGAAATATTAAACAGAAACTAAGTCATGTCAGGTCCTCGGACCACAGACTTGGTGAAAGTTAATATACTTTGACATCTTTTGAAATATTAAACAGAAACTAAGTCATGTCAGGTCCTCGGACCACATACTTAGTGAAAATTAATATACTTAGACATCTTTTGAAATATTAAACAGAAACTAAGTCATGTCAGGTCCTCGGACCACAGACTTAGTGAAAATTAATATACTTTGACATTTTTTGAAATATTAAACAGAAACTAAGTCATGTCAGGTCCTCGGACCACATACTTAGTGAAAATTAATATACTTAGACATCTTTTGAAATATTAAACAGAAACTAAGTCATGTCAGGTCCTCGGACCACAGACTTAGTGAAAATTAATATACTTTGACATCTTTTGAAATATTAAACAGAAACTAAGTCATGTCAGGTCCTCGGACCACATACTTAGTGAAAATTAATATACTTAGACATCTTTTGAAATATTAAACAGAAACTAAGTCATGTCAGGTCCTCGGACCACAGACTTAGTGAAAATTAATATACTTTAACATCTTTTGAAATATTAAACAGAAACTAAGTCATGTCAGGTCCTCGGACCACATACTTAGTGAAAATTAATATACTTAGACATCTTTTGAAATATTAAATAGAAACTAAGTCATGTCAGGTCCTCGGACCACAGACTTAGTGAAAATTAATATACTTTGACATCTTTTGAAATATTAAACAGAAACTAAGTCATGTCAGGTCCTCGGACCACATACTTAGTGAAAATTAATATACTTAGACATCTTTTGAAATATTAAACAGAAATTAAGTCATGTCAGGTCCTCGGACCACATACTTAGTGAAAATTAATATACTTTGACATCTTTTGAAATATTAAACAGAAACTAAGTCATGTCAGGTCCTCGGACCACAGACTTGGTGAAAGTTAATATACTTTAACATCTTTTGAAATATTAAACAGAAACTAAGTCATGTCAGGTCCTCGGACCACAGACTTAGTGAAAGTTAATATACTTTGACATCTTTTGAAATATTAAACAGAAACTAAGTCATGTCAGGTCCTCGGACCACATACTTAGTGAAAATTAATATACTTAGACATCTTTTGAAATATTAAACAGAAACTAAGTCATGTCAGGTCCTCGGACCACATACTTAGTGAAAATTAATATACTTTGACATCTTTTGAAATATTAAACAGAAACTAAGTCATGTCAGGTCCTCGGACCACATACTTAGTGAAAATTAATATACTTAGACATCTTTTGAAATATTAAACAGAAACTAAGTCATGTCAGGTCCTCGGACCACAGACTTTGTGAAAATTAATATACTTTGACATCTTTTGAAATATTAAACAGAAACTAAGTCATGTCAGGTCCTCGGACCACATACTTAGTGAAAATTAATATACTTAGACATCTTTTGAAATATTAAACAGAAACTAAGTCATGTCAGGTCCTCGGACCACAGACTTGGTGAAAGTTAATATACTTTGACATCTTTTGAAATATTAAACAGAAACTAAGTCATGTCAGGTCCTCGGACCACAAACTTAGTGAAAATTAATATACTTTGACATCTTTTGAAATATTAAACAGAAACTAAGTCATGTCAGGTCCTCGGACCACAGACTTAGTGAAAATTAATATACTTTGACATCTTTTGAAATTTTAAACTGAAACTAAGTCATGTCAGGTCCTCGGACCGCAGACTTAGTACATATTAATATATTATGATATCTGTGAAAGACTTGGTGGAAGCAAATATTGCAGAACATCTCCTAAAAATATAAAACAACAAGTCATTCTTGTTAGATCCTTATACCATAAACCTGGAAAATATAATTGCCCGTGTAGTGTTAAGGAATATATTCCATGGAATATATGCTGTGGTAAATTCTTTAAGACATGATCTTGAATATAATTTATTGTCTCCTTAGTTAGGTCTTAACCTACTTTATAGGCCATGATTGACTTCGTGGTGGTCAAATAAGTGTAAGTATAATCTAATATGCTCACAATCCACTTATTGTTTAGGTGAAGTAATATTGCTTGCAAATCTTGGAACTTATTAGGAAACTAAATAAAAGGGTGATACGTTTTCGTGAAAGATCAACGTCATGCTTTATTAATTCATTTTTATTCCTCATTAAGGCATGTTGGTTCTTTGGTAATGGATCACGTTATGAAAGAAAGTAAAGAACTGAGCAAAATAAGTATGGTACAGTTGAGTAAGATGATGAGGCAGACTAATATTACTTAAAATAAAGAAAAGAATTCCTTATATTATCAAAATTGGCTTTTCAGCACAGAAAAAGGAATTACAATCACTATTAAAATAAAACAAAACTAAGGTTTTAATTTGATCTGGAGCTTTGGCTTGGACGTCTGGTCAGCTGCCTCGGAGATGGTCTCTTTCTCTTTGTCCTTAAGGGACTCCTGAGCAGGTAAAGTGACTAAAGCTAACTGCTTCTCAAAATCTTGAGAAGCTGCCTCTGGTTGGGGAGCTTCAGACACTTCACCTGGAAGGGGCCCCTTTTGGATCTCTTTCTCTTTCTCCTGG
Source organism: Quercus agrifolia (assembly GCA_029955455.1). NCBI lineage: Eukaryota > Viridiplantae > Streptophyta > Magnoliopsida > Fagales > Fagaceae > Quercus > Quercus agrifolia. The sequence continues at coordinate 66,508,411 of JARQAD010000001.1, read as the reverse complement.
TCTGTCTGGGCAGCAGAAGGGAAGGGCTGAGGGGGGGCCTTGGCAGTTGGCTGAGGCACGAGAGGGGCTGTCTCAGCCTGCTTGGGAATTTGCAGGGCTGGGGGGAAGATGATGCTTTCTGGCTTCCTCAGCCCTGATGAGGCCTCAACCCCAGCTTGGTTGAGAGCCTCTTCCCAAGTTTGGGCGCAGTAGGCGCGGCAGACTGCAGGGACCTCGGCACGAAGAGTGTCTTCGGTCTCAGCCACGCCGACGTCATATCCGTGCTGCTCAGCCTCGTCTCTCTCCTTCTCGGCCTTGAGCTTATCCTCCTCCGCTTGTGCTCTTGCTTTTTCGGCCAAGGCTTTAAGCTGGTCAGCCTCTTCCAGTTTTTGCCTTAGAGTTGCAATTTGCTCCTTGGCCGTGACCAACTGTCCTTTGACTTCAACCACCAGCTTCCTCTGGCTCTCGGCCTGAGTCTCAGCCCCCTTCAAGGCGGCCTCAGCACTTTTCCTTGACAGCTCATCAGCCTTCACCCTCTCTTTAAGTTCAGTGTTGCTCTTCTCGGCAACTGACATCGTCTGCACCGCAGCGATCCTTCTTCTTCTTTCGTCCTCCAGCTGTTGAGCAACGGAGTGGTAAATTTCTTCCATCCTAAACGTGCTCTAGACAGCCTGTTTACCAAAAAGAAGGGGAAATTTAAAATAAAAATAAAATGAATGATAAGTAACACTAATAAAAAATAATAACATTATTAGTGGCAAATGAGCGGTACATACCATCCCTAGACACCTTTTGGCTTGGAGGAAGACCTCGTTTCTCCTCAATCCTCGCAGCTCCACCATATCCTTTGGGAGCAAGAGGGTCTCTTCCAAGGCCGAGGCTACCTGGCAGCCAATGCCCCCGTTGTAGTCCCTGATCGACGCATCATCGGTCAGGGGCTCGCCCCCAAGCATGGGGGCTGGAAGCCATGCTCGGGGCTCAGTTTGTTGAATCTCCCCCATTTCTGGTCCTCAGCTGGGGGCAGGGCCAAGTTTCAGTTGCTTCGTCGGCCTGTGGGCGTCCTCATCTTGGGAAGATTGAGTCCTCCCGGCCTCCACGACTTCCTTGCCTTTGGGCTCCCTTCTCCTCTTTGGTTCAGGCTGTTCGACCCTGAAAGGAGGGGCTGGCTGAGGGGCAGGTAGGGGAGATTTAGGAGGAGGGGGAGGAAGTCTTTGTTGGGCTGACCTTCCAACCTCTCCCCTCCCAGGTTGGTTCTCCAGCAACTCCTGTAGACTCCGTTGGGGTTTCCTCTGGATGTTCATGTCTTCGGAGGTGTTGGGTGATGGGGTGAGTAAATCAAAAATCTCGTAGTCGTCAGTGGCCGAGGATAGATCTACGAAGTCTTCCTCCTCTCGTTCAGCCTCTTCCTCCTCTTTTATTTGAGGAACGTAGGGGGAAGGTGAAGCAACTTCTGCGAGGCTGGCAACAGGCAGTGCCTCAGTATGCGGGGTGTCTTCTGGAAGAGGAACACCTTGGGGGATTAGGAATCCTTCGTAAGCAACGCTAATCCTGCGAAGCCGAGGATCCTTTGCCTTTATTACGCACGAAGGAGCTTGGAACGCCCGAGAAATGGGAGTGTAGCCGAGGATGAGATGGGCCGCCCTCAGTTGACCGTCTGAAGGATTGACGTAGATTTCTACTCGGAGAACTTTGTCCAAGCCGGCCTTGTTAACTAAGCGCAATGATGGCGAAGTCGCACGTGGATCTGCATTGTCAAGGGAAACGATATAGAGTCGCTTTAGTGTAAGCCGACGACAATAGGAAAACCAGAATCTGAACAGTTAAACGTAAAGATTAAATAAGTTGGACCCCCACCTGGTTTACCCTCTTTAACTGGGCATGGTAAACCGTCATGCCACTGCCCAGAGAAGATTAAGAAATCTTCTTTTAATCCCTTATTGGATTGGGGGAGACACTGAATCAGCCTGACCTCTGCATGCCTGGATTTCAGGTAGTACCCCTGATTTTTTAGGTGCTGAAGGTTGTAAACCCAGTTTATGTCATGGTGGGTCAGATTCAGATTCATTCTTTCGTTCAGGACTTTTATACTCCCTAGTACCCTAAACATATTCGGTGCACATTGGGTGGGGGATAGCCTAAAGTACCTAAGATAGTTTCTAGTGAGGGTACCCATGGGAATGGTCATCCCACCTTCTATGAAAGCGATCATAGGAATGACAACCTCATTCGTTTTTCTTTCGTCGTACCATTCGCCCTGGGCCGCGTATCTAACGCCCACATGGGGAGGGATGTTGTACTTAGTCCTAAAGTTTCTCATTCCCTCATCGGTATCTACTAACTCCTTAAATCTACCCATTTTTTAGGACGCCCTAGAGGAGGGATTCTACAATAAAAGGAATAAAAGTTAAAGAAAGTTTAGGAGGACTTACAGGTGTGAGAAATGGTCATCGGACAGGATTTATGTGTTTGTAGACGCACAAAGGAACAAGAGAAAGAAATAAAATCTCAGGTTCTAGAATAACGCGATCGTTCAAAAGTGACAAGAAATTGATTTGAAAGACTACTTATAGTTGCGCACAAATTAAAAGCGGGAGTTCACCCGCCCAAATTCCCAAAAGGTCCAACCACCGTTGGATTGGCATCTCACCGTTGAACGTGGGAGACAGAAGGGTTGCCAAAATTAAATGAAGGCGCTCCCTGGACACTGAAGAGTCAGGAACGGGTCGCGAGAAGAAAAACACGTGCAGCTATGATTTGACTCAACAGAATCAGATCATAAGGGAGATCTGAAGAGAGAATCAAAATCCTTCTTTTCTCCCGGGGAGCCGAAAAGCAAGATTTTGAGGGGCTATTGTGTGGGCCAGTTTTGCCCTGCGTTCTAACTGTGTGAGAGGAAGGGCCCGGCCCAATATCCCGTGTGAGAGGAGACGACCATCCGAGGACATTCAGCCGAGGAATGGACAAAACTACCATCCGAGGAGAGGTGGATCATGGTTGTAAGGAATTGGTCGTGTCCGAGGATGATGGTCATCTCGGTACCTTTGTCCGAGGAGCCTGGTGAACTTGTTAATCACTCAGAACAACGCCTAGGACAAATCTTATAATGGAGCAAAAGGGAAAATATCAAACAAAAAGTAATGGTAGGAAATGACAAATATCTGGGGGTGCTGTCACCTCCGCATTAAATGTCTCCCAGCTAACCTTCTGGCCGCATTAATGTGGAGGTGATACCTGAACAGTGAACGAGCAGCTTTCCAGCTAAGAATGGAAGATTCAAGAGAGGGCGAGTGGGATGACGAAAAAAGGACATTGAATGCCAAGCCCACACGTGGATGATGAAAAAGGCAAAAAAGTTAGGGTATATAAGGCGAGGAAGGATAGAAGGAGGAGGATCAAAAAACAAAGAAAGAAAGAAAGAAAGAAAGGAAAAAGAAGAAGGAAAATCAGATATTTAGGGCATGTCCAAAGAGGATCTATTGCTACATACCACGCTCGTATCTTGGATCTCTTTTACACTAAAATCCAATATTTTGGCCCAAGATCAGACTAGCTTTCTTTCCTGCACTCTATAAATTCATTGTTTGGGCTACGCGGGCCTGGATCCATTCCTGTTCTGGATTCGAGTCAGATCTGGTCCTTACATTATTCATTTTTATATAAAACTATAAAATAAAAAAAATAAAAAAATTAGAAACATCAAGATTGGTACTAAAACTAAACTAAACTAAAAGTTAAGACCTTAGTAAGTTATTCCATAAATTTTATGAATTTTGCCTAAATAGTTTTTATGAGAATATTGCAATTTTATTAAGAAGAAGATAAATTCAATATATCTTGAGTCAATATAGACTTAATCATATTAGGATTTTCCTATGACTATGTGAGATTTGCACAAATTTGAAATCTTATAATTTCTACACATTCCTGAGATAATGTTGTAAATAGAGACTGGTGGACTGTTTGTTGTTTATGCCTAACTTTGCGCCATCCAAAACTAATTGTGAGTCACACTCAAAGATCACAATGTGTATGCCAACATCCCAAGCAAAGTTTACTGATTCTCCAAAGCCTTAGCTTCAACTTCCAAAGGCCCTAATGGTATATACAACTTCTTGGTCAAAGTCACTTCTACTCTTCCTTCATGGTCTTAGATTACAATACCTACACTTGAAGCATGTAGCTAGGCAAAGATAGCTTCATCAACATTGATTTTGTACTAAGGGAATATTAGAGCCCGTTTGGATTGCTAGTTTTGATAACTCAATTCTCTGTTTCCATAACTCATAACTCAAAAATTGTGGAACCCATAGCAAAAAGTTTGTTTGGCAAACAATAACTTTGTTTCCATAACTCTGTTTCTATCACTCAATTCTCTGATTTTTGAGTTATAAATTATGGAAATTGAAAACAATTTTTAGTTGTTTTCAGTTTCCATAACTCATAACTCAATGGCAATATTATAATTAAACACACATAGAGGACCCACAGCCGCAACTTTTGATCACCTTTTGACTTTTTTTTTTTTTTTTTGGGTTGGCGTTGGCTTTTTTTTTTTTTTTTTTTTTTCCTAAGCTGGCGTTGGCTTTCATTCTTTTTTTTCTTTTTTTTTTCTTTTCCTGGGTTAGCTGTGCGGTTCTTTTTTTCTTTTCTTTTTTTTTTTTTTTTCACTAGTTCGGTCTTTTTTTTTCCACTGGATTCAGTGAGTTTGGGTACTTAAAAAAAAAAAAAAAAAAACTACACCGATGACAGGTATGGGGCCCACAAATAATGTGAAAAATATTAAGTGATGGGAAGTAAGTGATGGTGCCAAACAAATATGGTATTTTAAGTGATGAGTGATGAGTTATGAGTGATGAGTGATGAAAATTGAGTGACAAAAAAATGAATCCAAATAGGCTCTTAGAGTTCATTGTATGTCATTAGATACCATGGGCTTGGTATGCTTGAGATTAGCAAATTCGTCTAGCAACAATCTTGCTCATATACTTAAGACTAATGCTATAGTCATAAATTATTTTACAATATTTTTACAAAACGTTGATATGACTAATCTCTTATTGATTTTTATTCAGGCTCACCATTAATATCATTTTTTTATTTACTAATAATCACTTACCACATTAACAATTTATAAAATTTTCTGTAAAATAGTTTGCATTCTAATATTATTCCGATATGACTAGCCTCTTATTGATTTTTATTTAGGCCCACCATTAATATCATTTTTTTATTTACTAATAATCACTTATCACATTAATAATTTATAAAATTTTCTATAAAATAGTTTGCATCTCTAATATTATTCCATATTCAATAGTTACAGTAACTAAAAGAAATTTAAACTCTCGATAGCTTAATTGGAAATATAATTAGGTGTTGTTTGAACTTTGGTAGAACAATACCAACTATGAGTCATGTATCAATAATCTAGTAATTTAAGGGTATTCTTCTTATTTATAAAATAGATGACATGTTCTATAAAATAATTTAATTAAAGAAAAAAAGATCTGAAGGTGAATCCATTATTAAATATGAAATTTGAGACAATTAAAAAAAAAAAAAAAAAAACTTTTATCGTTTGTATGTATCATGCCGTCCAAAGAAAAGAATAATAATCAATCAAAGAATTTAACTTTGTGGCTCAGCTTGAAACAGGAGTGCTATAGTAGCGTATTTCCATTTTATATTTCCCGTGAATCGCGTTCGCGTCCTTTCGATTCTTCTGTTGACCTCATCAAAGTTGGAAATTTCCGAGTTGACCCGAAAAGTAGTACTCCTATATATTCCAACGCGTGGACTGGGCGTTTGACTTTGAAGTTTTTAAGTTTGAACTTTGAAGTTCTCGTCCTCGTTTATGAATTCTTTAACTCTAATCAAGGGACCCGGTTTGAAGTTCAGTATATAATGCCCTGAAACTTCTCGCTAATGATGCTCCCTTTTTTTTTTAAAGAGTCTTAAAAGTTAAAAGCATTTATGGATGCTTAATGATCAAGACAAAATATTTCAATACACTGATTGAGATGTCTGATAGGTTAACTTATGATTGATTATTTTGGTATGTATATCAATAATAATAAAAAGTAAGACTATAGTCATTAGTCACAAATTATTTTACAATATTTTTATAAATTATTGTTGTGGTCAACTTTTTATTAGTTTTTATTTGGACGCATCAATAACATCGCTTTTTTATTTATCAATAATCACTTTGTAAAATTTTTTGTAAATTTTTTTTTTTTTTTAGCAATTTTCATAATAAAATGAATAAAAATAATCTATTTATAAGTTATATATAAATGGTAAGTGGGTTTTAATTAGCTGTAAAGTTCTTTGTAAGAACAATTATCATGAAATGAATGTCATAGGATTAAATTTTATTATGATTACTTTATCAAAAAAAAAATTTATTATGATTAATGTCATAGATACAAATTATTTTATAACATTTTTACTAATTATTGTGTAACAAATTTTTACTAATTCTAATCTGGGACACCACTAACATCACATTTTTACTTACCAATAATTATTTAGAAAATACTTAAGCCACATCAGTAATTTGTAAAAATGTTATAAAATAGTTTGTGTCTGTAGCATTATTTTTTTATTATATTACCATTGCGCATCATTGGTGTGTTGGTTACTCTACAAGTACAAGTGTTTGTGGGATATGGGAGGAAGAACCAGTGTTCAAGTTTTCAGAAGGGAACTTCATATACATATACTTAGATAAAACTAGAGTAGAGTAAAATTCTATCTTGGATAAAATATACATATCACATTAAAAAAAAACCCTTATAAATGGTAAAATGAGCATATTGATCATGAATGATAGTGATCCCATAGAACATCAATGGTATTTATCATTGTTTCAGCTGGCTAGTCTCAAATGGAGGTTGGCTTGGATTTGGACAAAGGCTTAACTACTTCTATTCTGGTGAACCTAGGGGGGTTGTTAGCTACTTGAATTTCTTTTTTGGGTCTTAACTCTTAACTACTCTACTTCACAGTTTTTGTAATGATAGTTTAGTTTAGCCGAATCCAGTGTTGTTGCAATCAATAAAATTCAAAGTAACTCGGGCATAGTCAGTGTTGGTTGAATACAATTTGGGGTCTAATGTAATAAATTTAGATGATTTGTTTATATATATATAAATTTAAATTCCAATTAAATAATATATTTAACTTTTAACTTTTTAATTTTTCAATTTTTTAATTAAAAGTATTCTTCTTACTTTTTGAAATGCAAATGATTAAGTTTTTGTATTAAGATTTTACTAACATCTTTTTTATAATTTTTAATAGCTAGTCCACTATCTCTTCTTGTAATATAATCAATTCTAAAAAAGATTTTATAAATTTTAATTTTAAAAAACTTATTTGTACAAAAGCAACTGTAACAAGTGTTGGGAGAAATTCTCTAAGCAATGCATGCATTTGAAAAAAAAGCTCATCTTTTTTTGTATAATCAAGTTTTTTCATATTACATGTTTGATCATTATTATTATGATAATTTTCATATAATTTTTATTATTTTATTATCTTCTAGCTCTTTTTTTTTTTTTATTTAGTATTTTGTTCATTTGGAGATTTTCATTTGAAAGGTATATTATATTGCAAGTAACAAATTTATCAAGAGATTCCTCTCTCTCTCTCTAATTTTTTTCATATACAAATTAATATTTTCTAGTCATATATATTATATTAAAGTGGAAGCCAATAGAAACTTTAATCAGAAATCCAAATTAGATTCTAACTGAACTCCAATTTTTTGTAAAAGTGTCTCTATATTTTAAATGAGCTTTAGTTTGTGCCAAATTTCATCTAATCTCTCGTTTTGTGTCAAATGTCTTTACTTGTAGATTCATGAATCTAAACTTAAAACATGTAAAAAAAAAACTCAATTAAAATTTTATTATACTTCAATGTAAAACTTTGAATGTGTAATACTTCCAACCTATTGAAAACTATTTTAAGTCTCTAATACTATTTCTACCTCATTCTATTTAGATCCTATTTCAAATCACTTTTAATCTATTTAAAACTTATACAAATTTTCATGAAAAAACTTATTATTAGTTCAAATATAAATTTCATGAAAAAGTATACAATGTTTTAAAAAAATTGTTCATATCTTATTTGAAAAATGCATACATGAAATAAATTTATTATTATTTTTTCCTAATATAGAATAATCAAGAATGGATAATTTGCATGTTGTACCTAATAATATTCTTAGATGGCTTTTTCAAGAGTCGACAAAATATAAGAATGACTATCGATAATATTTAACTTATGCAGGAATTTTAATATGCATTTAATTATTATTATTTTTTTTAAACGTATCTATGCATAAGCATGGGATACAAGTTAGTAAATATTTATAATTAAAAGCAACTTCAAATAAAAAAGAAATACTATCTACATTCTACAATATAGCATTATAACATGACAAGAATAAAATAAAATTTAAATAACAATCTATCTATTTTATTAAAGACATTATTGCAACCTCACTAAATAATATAATCTATCACGTGAGAGATTGAATTACAAAAACTAAAGTCTTAAATTGTTATAAAAATTGATCGTCAATGATTATTTGTCACATTCACAACATTGTATATATATATATATATATATATATATATATATATATATATATATATATATTGTAAGGACACAAATTGATCCACGGCCCAAGAATGACTCTGACAGTGACCCAATAAGTCCACTATAATAGATTTGTTAGAGAATGGGTTGGATTGATCACTTAACAAGTATAAGTTAATCACAATGAGATAAGACGGCAATAAGATGATCAAGATTACAAATTATGAAGAGAAAATGATCCTCGGTCAGGTTTGAGGATGGTCTGTTGTATATATGTGTGTTACTTTCTCCCTTGAACAAATATGTTGCTCCTGGTTACAAAGTCCTTTTCCCTCTTTTTCCTAGATCCCCTCACATAGGGATCTTTATTTTCCCTTTATATTTACACATAATATGGCCAGAGGAGTAGTTGTCTTGTATTTAATGCAGAGATGATGACTTCTACACCACCCTTCTCCTTTCATCCTCCTTGTAACCTGTGCCAAGTCTGCTTTCTTCCCTCCGTGATATTTTAACTTCATGCACCTCCCATGGTTGATGCTCGTCCCAAAGGTTAGCCGGTGCTCGTCCTCCTGGTTAACCAAGGCTTGTCCTTGAGATCTGAGGTGCATTTTCGAAAATAATCTTGGCAATCCCTTTAAATGGGATTAGGGATCCTCGTCCTCACATACACATACACACACACATATATATATTCTGGGTGAAATAGTTAAGGGTTACAATTAAGTTTGATTTCTATTAATCCAATATTTTGGAAGCCTTCTTGGAGATAGGGGAAAGAGTGCCTATGTTAAAAAGAAAATAAATAATTTTCATCACTCAATTAGGCCTAAGCCTAGAGCAGGCCCTTAACTTGAGTAACTACCTTGGTTTCTTCCTCACTTAAATATATTGGATATTGTTGCATAAGTGAAATGAAAGCAAGGTTCAAGTTTTTTAAGAGATAGGGTTATATCATTATGTGCTGAAGGTTATATTTCATATGACCTTTGTTTCAAAATCATTCTTAGACCTTAATAATTAAATAATATATTTCAAAAAGGTTTTTATATGCATCTAAGAGCATTCACACCCCAAATGCCAAGTGTTAAATATAAGCATTTTTTAGTATTTAAGCCCAAAAATCTCCACTCCATCAGAAACTGTAAAAGCCAAGCAATATAAGCATTATAGCTGAATAGTAAACTCTCATATTATTATTTAATTCTCTTTCTCTCTCTTACTTTTTATTAAATGCACTGTAACTAATGCATTGTACTGCAGATGATGATGATTTTAAAATATATTATTTAATTGTATAGAAATATTATTTTAATGTGTTGTATTATAAAATAAAAGTTGAGATACTGGAGTATTGTAAAATGATATTATATAATTGATAAAGTAATTTTTTGAAATGATAAAATAAAATAGGATGACATTTTAGGGTGTAAATGCTCTCATTAATGAAAAATGCTGGCAAACAAAATAAATAAAATTTAGATTATTTTGATGATGTGAAATCTATGACATAACATCTTTTTCATTTGTCATTTCAACGTTTTCGTTCATCAAAGAAAAATAAGCTTTTGATTACCTATCACGATACAAAGTACAAACAATCATTCGAATTTGTCGTTTTTGCCCACATGTATTCTCTTTCGTCTTTCTTTCTTTCTATTCATTATGACTGTTTGAGTTGAGATCCTTTCAATCTCTATTATGTGGAAGTATATGCATGTGGTTGAAAGGATCACAACACTGCGAGAGGCTTATTTGGATGACCTTATTTTAATTTCAAAAGGAAGTGTACAATTTTTAAAATTGGTTCCGGTTAACAAATGTCAAAATGCATAGATTAATATTGAGTTTTTTTTATTACAATTAATCATTTTTTTTGTGTGTGGATTCACACAACATTCAATTGAAAGGGTATTTATTTATTAAGCTTGTGTTACTTTCTATGGCAATAAAATTTACTGTATTATTCTTTAACGAATACAATCTAGCAACCGTTAACATATTCCTTTTAGAATATCACAATTTTCAAGTTAGAAAAGGCTTATTCATACCGACACTAACCCATCCATTTTGTCTCATAGCTTTTGTTTAGGTACATAAGGTGTTAGATGCTGGCAGCCTTGGGATCAATACGGCATTCTGGCCTCATGATGAACAACTGCATAGCCACATGGTTCCATTGAAGGGTCTAATTTGGTGGTTAAATGGTCCCCTTTAAAAGTAATAGATAAGTGAAAACCTGATGTCTTTGTCTTCTTGATCAGAATCTGCCTGTTAATTGCTTAACATTGTACTGAAAATTATTTATCAGGAAACTAACACGTGAAAGAGCAATTCGCTAAACTTATTTGCTCAGTCACTGTCTTTTGAGTTGAAAGATCAATTCATCTTCTTTTTAGAGGAAAATAAGAGTGAAGAATTTCAGCAATAATGATTCTTAATTACTACTACTACTACTACTCCAACTCAGAACAGTCCTTGTTTGTTTTGGTTCATCATAACAATCCTATTTGATTTGTGACTCGTAACGTACACAAAAAACATTATCACGTTAAGTCATTTCTTGTTGGCTACCGACCTCGCTTTCTTTCTCCAAAACAATGCTAGGGTATACAACATTTTAAACCATTTTTGGATGAGTCAAGTTGTGAGTGTGCATTACTTTCATTTTGCCTCACCATTTGATATTATTTTTACTATACATTAATCTTAACATATCATATCCTACCAACAATTAGGATAACAATTTTTTTTTTTGAATATTATATGACAACATTGGGGTTCACGCAATAAAACTAAATACTAATATATTCATATTGGGCTACGAGTACAACTTATTTTTCCTTATCAGCAAGGCATGCAACATGTGCTGCTAGAAAAGGTTTATTTTGAACAACTATAATTGACCAATGATAAGCTCAAAATCCGTGATCATGGTACCAACTTTTTGGAGACCTTCGCCAAAGAATAGTATAGAAGATAGAGAATGGAGAGGAACATTAATATTTTTGTTCATATCTTTATGAGTATTAATATTTTTCAAAGTTGACTATTGACTTGGGTGTATATATATGAAGCTATAGAAATTCAAAGACCAGAAATCATTTAAAATGTAAGGTAGCCAAAGAAGGAAATTGTAATAAAGTTTGTGACAGAGTCATGCAATTCAATTATTATCTTAATGAAATGACTTTTCTATTCTTTTTTTTTTTTTTTTTTAATTTTATTTTTTGTGGTTATTGAGATTTGAAAGAGATTGATTTTAAGCATTATGTAATTGGGTGGATGAGAATGATATGGTGGGGTTGGAGGTGGAATAGGCTCATTCAAAAATCAAAATAGCACGGCTGGATTTTTGAATATTTCTCAGTGGAATTTAGGTTGTGTGCTGTGTTGGGTGTTGACAACTTCAAAGGCAACCAATAAGGTGTGCTGGTTGCTCCTCTCTCTCTCTCAAGAGTGCTTAATCAGTAGGGGGCTATGGACCATACATACAAGCATTTACTAAGTGTCGGTTTAGGAATTAATTATCTCTGCTCCGTAGCTTATTTACATAGTATTTATCAAAAAATATATATAGTTTTTAGTAGCTTTTATATATATATATATATATATATATTTTTTTTTTTTTTTTTTTGAGAAACAGTAGCTTTTATATTAAATGTGTTACAAAAAGTAAAAACCTATATTATTTAAATATATAAAAACTGAGACAAAAAGTAATAAACATTTTTTTTTTCTTAACAATTTCTCAAATGCACGCTAGAGGCAACAATATAACAAAAAATGAGATACTACCGTCACTATAAATTTTTAAACCTTATACAAATTGATGTGCCAATTTGTAACAAAAAAAATTTTCATTCAAAAATTTATTTATTATTTTATTATTTTGACACTAATCAAATTATTACATCAATTTATAATTTTTTTAAATAAAAATATATAGAATTTTTAACATTTTCCTTTATAAAAAGAAAAGGAAAAAATAAACCCATATCAAATTGAGGAGGGCTGAAAATCAAAATGTTGTTGACATGTTGTGCTTGTGGCCTAGGCCTTGCAAGTTCATTACCAGCCTGTAAAGTTTAATTATTTCATCACACAATTAAATCTTCTAATTATTCTTTTTTTTTTTTGCCAAAAAATCTTCTAATTATTCTGTAAATTGAAGTCCAGTTCATTAAATTATTTAGCCCATCAATTAAAGTGCAAAGAAATAATAGTTACAGCTTTTTACTATATAAGCCAAAAGTACTTATATGTAGCCATTATGAGTGACAAACAGCTAGCCCAAATAAAATCTTCGTACTACGGATAATCCCCATGAATAATAGAACACCATGTGAGTCGGTTCTATAATTGCTTGCTAGGCCTGTAGGCCATTATGCATGGTCGAAATGTTGGTGGAACCTATAATTTTGGTCCAGTTTCTAAGCACAGTGGCATTCTGGCACTTGATCTGTATAGTGGTCCATTAAAAAGCAATAATATATATATAAAAAAGACCCTAGCAAATCACACAACAAATTTAGGTCATTATGCTCAACTGGTAAAAATTTTTGTCGTGAATAAGAGATGAGAATTTTTTTGTTTTTGTTTTGAGAATGATGAAGATTTAATCTCCTATACCATAAACTAATTAATATTTTAACTTAAAAAATGCGAAGCAACTAGCAAAACGCCATAGGTTTGAAATACAATACTAATAATCCATCCAAAAAAAAAAAAAAAAAAAAAGGCCATTAACACTGAGACGCAAAAGCCTGAGCCAAGCAGGCTTGTAATACACTTTTTAAAGCAGGTCACACTCACGGCTCACAGCCTTTCTCTAACCAAGCAAAGCATGCGTTGTAGGCCATCGGCACAGTCTTTACCAGGCCTGACATGAGGCCCAACTAAGTCCTCATGAAAATTTAGGTATGGACCTTCTCAGTCTGACCCCATAATTACATACGTAGGTACCAATGAGTACAAAGTGTAATTGGTACGAGTTGCTATGGTCACGTTCAGAATCCGCTGTATGTAGGGCCCATGTTACATACAGCGAGTGCACCATATACCTTCTCGACGTTTAGGCAGGGTTCTTAATGAAAAATGATCATTTTTTAAAAGAATACATCAATTTTATGATTCTTGTTAAATATTACAAATTTAAAGGCGTATTGTCATTTAAAATGATAATGTGAAATTTTCTCTCCTATTCTGTGTGATTCATGAAACTTTCTAAATGATGAAGATCAACTTCAAGTATTTCGATAAAATCTAACCAAATAAAAAACAAATGAAATACCAAATCGTGGTTCCTTCTAAATGGATAAACAAATACAAAATGCAAATTAAAAGGGTCATAAGTCATAACACTGGCCTTGTAGTCGAAAAGTGTTTGTCCTGACTCCAATCTAGGGAACTTTGGGGCTTCAATTCTTTGAGTGCTTTTGATTCTAGTGCGTTAGAGAGGCCCTCTTGGGTACCAATCAAGTAGGTGCAATTTAAGCTCGGGCTAGCTCTAATTTCTATCATACAGTTGCAACGTCTACATCACCATTAATGAGCTAAATAAGGGAGTATTCAAGTATAATTTATAGGCCGCTCAAATTCATATTGCAAAACCAAGTAATAAATCTTTCAAATATGTGATTCCCACTGCTCAAAACCTCTCGTCATGAAGAAACTATACCTGAATTATTAAGTATCTTATTGTTACTCTGATATGTCACATGTAGTACTGTATCAAGATAATTGCAGAATCATAAATGCTGCATTTGATTCTCAGAATATCTTACTACAAAGTTTAGAAGAGACACGCATTTTAGCAAATGAGAAACAGCTACTAGAAGATGAATCATAAATGTTGGTGCAGGCAAGAGTCATAAGTGATAAGACAAGAAAAGATAGGCAAATAAAGGAGTTTTATTCCTTGACACAATTGGAAGTTCTCTTTTGGGTATAGGGGTTACATATATAAATCCCATGAAATTGAAACATAATATGAGGTAGATTTGGATTATATATGCTTTTAAAAATTAGTTAATTTGCATTTCGCAGCCCTAAATTACAGTGTCAAGTTCAATCCCTCATTAAATTATAAAATTGAGCAATAATAGGTAAAATGCTCCATGTCTTTCGCTACGTTAACATTGTTCGATGTCATAATTTTTAATTAAAATTTTGAAGTTAGTGAAAATTGTTAATAGCATGTGTATATTTTTTCTATTACCAATCAATCATGCTCTATTTCATGGTTAAGTAGAGGGATTAAATTTGAGAGTAAATATATTTTTGAGGGAAAAATTGCAAATTACTCATAAAATATTTACATAAAAATGAATACTTATTAATAAATGGCGAGGGGCACATAATGGTGAAGTGCAACTACTCCAAAATTCGGAGGTGTCATGCCGCATTTTGTCTCTAAAATTTCGCCTTTTAAAACTTTTTTGACCAAGTGAAAGACAAATGCCAAGTCTATTGTTTAAACACTCCTAAGTCCTAACTAGTTAACTACAAAATTAACTTATCCAAAATGTTTCTACTTTTCCAATGAATACAACTAATTGAAAACCAAATAATGTTCCAAAGTGTCAAACATGTGAATGACTTTCAAATCTTACCAAAAGAAACCATTCTTAAAAATAATTCTTTTACTTTCTCCTGTGAACTACGCTCCTTTGGATGAAGAAGTGGTCCCTTTTGATTGTGTGCGGCGCCGGCCTGCCCTATTGCAATCATGGCCCCCTCTCCACTCTCCATCGCAATGTCGTGCTTTAGCTAATAATTCTGTTTTTTTGGTTTGGGCTAGAGGAAAGCAATTTTCGGCTATGACATTTCAAATTTCAAAATGCTAAATTTTAGCCATGTGTTGCACACAAGTCCACCGTCTCTCCTGCTCAACCACTTGTACTAATTTATCTTAATCCTTTGGCCGAGGATCATTATCTTTTGATGGCCTACACAGCCCATATTACCAACTAATATATACATATTAACTATTCTCTAAAAGCATTCACATCAGCTCTTGTATAAATGTGTAAAATACACATTTTGGTCACTCTTACACATTTTGAACCAAAAAACTCTTCCCATCAGTTCGTTTAAAAAGGTGTAAAATCTTGGAAATTTTTCAACGAGTTACAGTCCCCGTGTAAATTTACACGGGTACTGTAGCATGTGTATTTAGTTTTTTATTAACTTCCATTTGCACCAATTTTTCTCTCTCTTCTCCGTGCACAACAACCTCAGCTCCTCATCTTCTTTTTCTCAAATGCACACAAACACAAACACAAACACACCCATACACATACACATCCACACAGATAAATCAACACACAAACAAACCCACACAGACAAACCAACAGAGAAATAGATTGGTGCTCGGAGATCGGTGCTTGCTTGTAGATCGGTGCTTGCTAGAGATCGGTGCTTGTAGTATGGTTCTTGCTGGAGATCGGTGTGCAATGGTGTGTGGTGGCTGTTGAGATCGGTGTGCATCAGCTTTTGGGTTTCAGCGTTTGAGATTGGTGGCTGTTGAGATTGGCGTTTGGGTTTCGGTGTTCGGCGTTTGGGTTTCGATGTTTGGCGTTTGGTGGGTTTCAGCTATTAAGATCGAAGATTTTTGGTGGGTTTTGGGGATGTGGGTTACTGGATTTCAGGGGTCGGTGGCTGTTGATGGTGGTGGTGGTGGTGGTGGTGGGTCGTTTTGCTAGTGGTGGGTTGTGGGAGTGGGTGACGGTTGCAGTGGGTAGTGGCTGTGCAACTGAGATTTGGTGGTGGATCGGATTTGGTGGGTTAAGGTGAGTGTGTGGTTGAGATTTGGTGGTGGCTGAGATTTTGTGATGGTGGTGGAAGAGGAAGGTGGATGGGTTTTGTGATTTGGAAGAGGAAGGCCAGAGGTGATCTGGTGGAGCAGTGGCCAGAGAGATGGGTGTAGAGAGAGAGAGCAACAAAGCAGAAAAATGGGTAGAAAGAGAGAGAGCGCGTGTATAAAGAGAGGTGGTTGAGAGAAATAATAAAAAAATTGAGAAGAGTGAATATTTTATTGAAATATCTTGTAAAATAGAAGAACTGATGTGGTTGTTTTGTAAAAGTGATAGTGTAAAATAGAAAGAGTAGGTTTTTTCGTGTAAAATAAACAGAAAATTTGCAAGAACTGATGTGAATGCTCTAATGGAGGTCTTTTAAGTTTATATATATATATATATATATATAAATTTAGAATAATATGTGTCGAAAAACTTAACTAAAAAATTAATCCAAATCAATTAACTAAAAAATTATGCCTTTGAATTCATATTTGATCAACTAGGCATAAATCTCAAGTAGAACTTACTGTCATGACCCGACGCAACTCTAATTTGGCTAGACTATGTTTCACTATGGAATCTCTTCAACAATTTAGTTTGCAACTTGAAGGTTATCACAGTACCAACCATGTTGATGTTGCAGAAACTTCAAACTTGGTCACCAATCATTCAAAATTCTTTGGTGACACTATAGCTTGTTTAGACCCCCAATTTTAAACTTACGGCTAAATTGCTTTTACTCTAGTTAACTAAGTGCGGAATAAAAATAAATGAAATGCAATAAACCGGAACTACTCTCTAGTGCATAAACATAAAAAATAGGAAATAAATGTAAAGCATAAAGAGTAAGAGAAGAGAGATGTAAACACAATATAACACCGAGACGTGTTATTGAAGAGAAAACCGAAGTACTTGACAAAAAACCTCTATGCAGCCCTCCAAGCCGAAATAATCCACTAGTGAATAAAGTTGGAGTACAAGGATATCAAAAAGATCTTCCAAGCCTAATCTATCCAATGTACTTGAACCCTCCGAGTTCCAGCTCTCAATGAACTTCACTGAGTCTTGTCTTCACTAGTTATTCGGATCCCACAATTAGCTTCAAATTGCATCCACCAATGAATGGCTTCTTCCAATACTTCCCACATGCACCAAAACTTCTCTTAACACTCAGATTGGGTGAGGTAAGTGTTTGGGCTAAGAACCTCTCAAGGATTTGTAATTGGAGAGATTGTGGGTTTACAATCTCTAACTCTCAAGTGTATTACTAGGGTTTTCTCTCTGAAAGTCTCCTTACAATTTTGTGGGTAATGTGGGCTTATATAATATGAGTAAAGAAATGAGAAAAGCACTCTTTAAAATCATCCAGGCAGAGAGTTTTGCAGGTCACTCACGAGTGGCAAGTTGCGAAGTGACTTGCGAAATATAGCCTGGCAAAAGACTGTTCAGTTTCCAACATGTGCTTTTCACGTGACCTTTCGCGGGTTGTCCACTTGCGAGTTAGTCGCAAGCAAGTTGTGAATTTCATTGTTTTCACAATTCTTCACCAAACTCTCACACTTAACCCTTATATTAAATCCCACTAACATACAGGGAAAATATTGACAGAATACAATCAAATTTGACACGGAATTAAAGCCAACAAAATATAGTTGAAAATCACATCTTTACAGAGAGAAATTGGCATAGAAGTCTAAGCGAATAAATGCAACACTCTCTAATTATTTCTCTCAACTATAGGTAGAATTTTATGAGCCTTTAACTACTTTGGAAGAGCAAGGAACAAAATCCAACTCAAAAAGTTGATCACAGGCTTGACTTGAAAATTAGAATTCCCGCAATTTCAATCGATCAAGACTCAACCAACAAATTAGCTTCGATCAATCAATCAAAGTTGATTGGTGACTTGATCGACAAGGCATAAAAATTCGTTTTCTTAAGCAATTTTCAATTCTTCAAAACTGTCTTCAAGAATACTTAAATAAAACTCAAGATGTAGTAAAATAAGTACAATTGACATGGTTTGCCAACACATCAAAATCCTAGACCTAACAATATTTATCATCTTAAAGCATTCATTCAAAGCGTAATAGCCTATAAAAAAACATAAAAATGAAATTAATTTATACCATCCATACATGCACATAAGTCATTCATACACATTACTTTGAATTTTATTGGTAAGGTACACGAGTATTACTCTGTCTTACTCTTACACACTTGATAAATTTTATGCTTTTTGTGTGTGTTTGTCTTTTGTTTATGTTTTGGCATTTCCTTGTACTTTGATGGATGCCATTATATTATAAAGTCTACTATTTATATTGCTTAATTTTAGGTATATATTTGAATATTGAAGGTGTTGCGTGGATGTATACAAAATTTCACATTAGGTATGTATTACAAAAATCCTAATTATAATTTATACCTTGACTATCTTGTCTGATGTATAGTGCATTTATAAGCAGCACTTTCCTAATATGTTTGACAAATACGGAGTAGTATCATAACCAACCCAATAACATCCCTTTCATATAAATATATAAATTTTTATCAACCAATCAGAACTTGGCCTTCCATAAATTGTGAGAAAAAAAACAGTGTCTAGAAACTTATCTACATATAAAAGATTCCAAGTGGGTCTCTTAATTAGACAAAGGACAATCTTTAATATGTGCAAATGAAATGATCCTAATTCATTTCACACTCAAACAGGACAAAGGCCAACCCCTTCTTCCTTGGGTGGACATGTAATCTAACTGAGATTTAGTGGACCCTATAAGGCCATTTCTCTCACACGCGTTTCAAAAAAACCGGTGCACTCATCAGACGGCTGTAATTGTCTAATCAATTCACACTAATTTTGGAATTACTACTTTGACTATTCATACAATTCTTTGTTTTTTTTCTAGAATTCAATATAGTCTTATATTATTATCTCCCTCTTAAGAGGGGAATATATGTGTATTGACAAAGTCATCCAAGTTGCTAAGTAGTAATTTTTTTTTGTGCTGACGTGTCATGCACTAGCACATGTGGTCCACGTCAAGAGGAGGAGGAGAGGAGAGAACCTCCCAAGTGATCACATCATCTTGATTTTGATTTGGATTATTTAGAACGTGTAGAGACAAAAGAAAAAAAAATTGTATTATCCAAAATCATCTCTATTTCGACTAAAATGAACACTTTTGACCTATCAAGATTTTACTTCTTATATCTTAACGTTATATATGCTATCAAATTTTAAATAATAAAACATAGATATGCATTTAGTTTATAATATTTAATCCCAGTCATTAAATGGATTTACTTTAAGATTTGAAAATGCTTTTTTTTTTTTTTTTAATTTAGAATACTAAGTATTTTAACACACACGGGAAGAGGGGAATTGAAAATGCTTTGATTTTATTACTTAAGTTACATAGAAATTCTTGAACCTAAGAGTCATTTTTTCATAATTTGTTGGAACAAGATAGATATAATCCATGGTCAAGATTTCTTGGATTTGACAGTTTAGTGGTATTTTAAATTTTAAATTATATAGTACTAGATAATAAATACACCATTAGATTTAATCTAAACCATGAAATGATTCATTTCAATAGAGAGAATCTTTAATATTAATATGTTAAGATGTTAAGTTATATTTAGAGTAACATCATTTTTACATGTCAATTTTGTTAAAAAAATGTTCTAAGGATACAAGTTAATATACATTTAATTCTCTATCAACTAATATTTTTATATGCTTCAAAAAAAAATAAAGCTAAATTGTGTCCTAATATATACTCCTTCTGTCCCACTTTTTTTCTCCTATTTGAAAAGTCAAACTTTTTAAAGGAACATCATTTATTGTTTTGTCTACCTTTTAAAAATGTATAAGTTTCCAAAATTACCCTTAAAAAAATTTATCAAAGAATTGAATTAGTAAATTAATAGGGGTATAATACGTATTAGTAAATTAATGACTTTTATTTTTAGAAACAGAACAATATTTTGGGACATTTCAAAATGGAATAGAGGACAAAAAAGTGGGACGGAAAGAGTATATATATATATATATGCGTGCGCACAACTAAAATAAACTTGTATTTGTCATGCAAGCAAGAGAATTATTAAAAAAAAATTGTTAGAAAATATATATATTAACATTTATTATTCCATAACTTGTTTCCTTATAACACTTGTTAACAAAACCTTTGATCAATGTCTCAAGAGTGCGGTTTAGTGGTAAGAAATCTTTATAACTCATCATACCTAGGAGTTCAGGAGTTGTGGATTCAAATAGTAGCAAGTCTCATTATTTCTTAGATAATCCCACACCATACAAGAGTAGAGTTTAAGTGAGTAGAGAACAGGAATCACACGCGAGAGCCCCTTTTTCTCTTGATTTTTTTTATTAAATTTAAAAAAAAAAAAAAAAAAAAAAAAAAAAAAAAAAAAAAAACCCAAAACCTTTAATGGGGGATTCCTTACTTGTTTGGGTTAGAGAATAAGTTGGCAAGGCGCATGTTCAATTGTGGGGGGTCCACTCCACACACACACACCTTGACCCCACACTTCCCACCTCCTCCACCGCCCACCCCAATATTCATTCTAAAATCGCATGCCTTTCTTGAAGAATTCAATATACATTACATAGGTATGTATGTCCGTTCTTGTTGTGTTGTGTGTGCTCTTCTGTAGCGTCAACATCGTGGGACACGTTTCCTTCCCAAACCATTAATTTGTGCTTCTTTTTTTGCATGGTTGGGTCCCACAATGAAAGATGCCCCCACATCTGACGGCTTCTATTCGCCGCCATTTTTTTAATTTTTTTTCAGTTCCGCTACGTAGGACGTACTATGCTTCTCTACGTACATGATGAACAATATATGTATCTATACGAATTGTTTCAGAGACTGTTTGTCTACAGAATCTAAGGAATGGTTGGAATAGTGTCAGTACAGTTCAGTGTTTTTCCCAGTTCTTTCTATGTAGTTGGATAGCATTTATATATAGCTGCAGTATTTTATTGACTTTCATCCTCATCCACATGCTTGTTATTTCAATGATTGTCAAAATTTTGTGGGTAGATTGATTTTGAATTGGGTGATAATACTGTTTAGATGTAGATGGATATAGCATTTATGTTATTGAGTATTGTTACAGTACTTTGTAGTCATTGCAATGATTGTGAAAATTTTATGAAAAATATTGTGTAGGTGTTATGTTATTGTTTACGAACAGAAGAGGAAGTGTGGGACTGTGGGAGTCACTTTTGAGAGTGTATATATATACTGACATGTTTTCATCTTAAAAGTGTTATAATAATTTTATAATCATATTGATTGAGACATAATGTTTAATTATACGTATCAAACTCTCTTTTAAGAGTAACTCAACTGGTGGTTTTGGAGAAAATGATAACAATCATGTACCTGGTGTTTAGTGTCTATATATGCTTCTTGAATTTTCTTAAACACAATGGAGTACATCAAAATAGAATAAACTCCATTGTCTGAAAAGTCAACTAAAGAATATCACTAATCCAAATCTGATTTGCTTACTTCAATGAATTACGAAGCTTGAGTACGTACCTCATTGTGTCACACACTCACACTGCACTTGACTCATTTTAAATGCATGAAAAGATATAGAATCTCATGCCAATTTTCCATGCTTGAGGTTTGCCAACAGGGGATGTAATGTACAGGGGCGGCTTGATGCATTGAGGGACCTAAGGCAAAAAATGAATTAAGGCCTTTTATATATTTAAAAATGACTTTTTTTTAAAACAAATCTAAATGTTGCTTAAACTTTATTCTCTTATTAGATACAAAATTACTAATTAATATGAACCACCTAGAATATTTTTTTTTAGAATTTTTGTAGATGCAAAAAATTTGACAAAATATTTCACATCTGTTGATGTGGCAGAATAATAATGGTAAGTAAAAAAGTGACTTAACGGTGGACGTAGATGAGAATTAGTAAAAATTTGCCAACTCAATTGTTGTGAAAAATCTTGTGAAATTTTTTGTGTATTGCTCTTTTTTTTTAGAAGTGTTAAATTCATAACATTTTCACAATAAATTCTAGGTATTAAGTTGTTACTAGTTTTAATTTGAACCCACCATTGAAATTATTTTTTTAACCACCAATAACAGCAATAACATCCTATTATTTAGAATTTATTGTGAAAGTATTGTGAAAAATATTGTGAATGTAGAATTTCTTTTTCATAAAAAAATACTATTTTATTTATTGGCTAATATTTGGGTTTAATTAAAAATATTAAAATGAAAAAAATAACTCTATTGGTTAAAATTAGAGGGCCGTTTTTTTTTACGTGGGGCCTTAGGCGACTGCCTCTCTTGCTTATATGCTAGAGCTTGCTGTGGTAATGTAGTCGGTCTGTGGTGCTTGTCCAAACACTGTCGTGAAAAATTTCGGACCATACGTTTTTTATTTTTTATAATTCAATAATTGAAGGTGGGAAATTTAAACCGTAAATATTTTCATTAATTAAAAATACTAAAAATATCAATTAGTTGAACTACAAAATTTTTGACTTCGGATAAGACATTAAATATTAATTACGGTATAGTTACATTCTTTTAATATAAAAATAATATTATAAATACAACATTCTCCATAATTGTTGAGCTAGCAAGTAATTATCGACTCTTATATAAACTCAATACTGGTACAATTTTATATCTACCATTAACAACTTATTAATATTGAGAAAACTGTAGAAAATATTGTAAAAAAATTTATGACCTAGACATGCATGTTGTAAAAATATGGTCCAATTAATGGATACTCTTAGAAAATTTGTCAATGGGTCATTTGAAGAAAGTTTTAATATTATTTTTATGGAAAATATAAAAAACTACAAAAAAAATCAGTTACTTTTTTTTCCTATAAAAAGTTTCTAAAAATATTTTCTAGCCAATGCTCTTAGTACACTTGTTAATTTTTCCAGTAAAAAAAAAAAAAAAAATTAATGTATCATTTTAAGACAATTTTAATGCTGCTTTCATTGAAAATATAAAAATTTGCAAAAAAATAATTTTCCATAAAAATTTTGTAAAAATATTTTCTACACCAATGCGGTACATGTATTAACTTCATCCTTTTTAGTTTTAACTATAAAAGACTGTGAGTTCCAGTTAACTTAACTAGTAAAGTTTCTGATGGTTGAATAAGAGATTAATGGTTCAATTCCTGTTTGTACAAAAAACTGATTGGTGTCTTGGTCTGATGAAAAAGAACTATCATCAAGAAAGAATGTCATAGGTTGAAACTTTCTTAAAAAATATTATAAAAGGTTTTTATATATGTGTGTGGGGGGCGCATGTGTTTTTTGCTAAATGAAGTTAAAAGGAGATCGAAATCAAAGATCTAAAAATCTAATCCACCATTAGGACAAATTCAGATCTTCTAAAGTTTCTAGGGTACTCTACCGGGTAGAGTTTTTTAAATCTTCTCCATTCTTTTAAAAATAAATTGCTAAGATGTCACCACATCATGAATCCATTAATAAATCCCTAAATTTATCTTTCAAGAAGGAAAAAAAAATTAACTCCTATTAACGTGTGGCAAAAACTCAAAATTCATCAACGCTTAAGCACTCCCATTTGAATCTTGATTCATCAAAGTTCATCTATTCAAAATTAAATCGTACGTGGACAGTTGTAAAGCAGTTGTTGCTTTGATCAACTTGGCTCTCAAGAATCAACCTTAAAAAGAAAAAAAAAGAAAAAAATTATGGTTACAGTTCCATCTCTTGATTTCAAGAGAAGGGAAAATGAATCAAAAGCCCCCACATATGGGTTTCTTTGCTCTTTTGACAAACAGCCATGGATGATTTAATATGGTTTATTTGCTCTTCCAATAAACATACATGGATGATTTGATTTTGCCCTTGATTCAGGTAGGACTGTAGGAGGGCTTTTGTGTTGATGATTTAAATAAATAATTAAAAAAAAAAAAGAAAAAGGAAGAAGGAGATTTGATTAGACTCCTTTAGTAATCCTACATTGATAGTAGTGTTTTTTTTTTTTTTAAGACAAATTTAAGAATGTATTAATGAATTGATGATGTGATATAATCTCAATTATTTATTTTTTTAAAAATGGTGAAGATTTAAAAAATTCTACCTCATAAAATACTTTAAGAACTCTAAAAGATCTGAATCCTATTAAGACCATTGCGATAAAATACTTTAAGAACTCTAAAAGATCTGTATCCTATTAAGACCATTGCAAGAAGGACTTTTATATTTTTGTAAAGTACTTTGGAACTTAAAAAAGAAACTTCACCACCATCTTTCTCCCACGTTTAACAATAAATTCTTTTTCTTTGTGTCAATCCTACCTAATAAAAACTAGTTCTACCCGTCAACAAATGGCTCCTCAAGTAGCTAGGACAACCCAAACTAGTATATCGATAATCTTAGTTCATGATACGTATTACAAGAACCCATCAACCAAACACACCTACTG
The DNA here is from genome assembly GCA_029955455.1 of Quercus agrifolia. NCBI lineage: Eukaryota > Viridiplantae > Streptophyta > Magnoliopsida > Fagales > Fagaceae > Quercus > Quercus agrifolia. Next base: position 66,483,525 of record JARQAD010000001.1, on the reverse strand, counting down.
GATAACAACATTCCATTCTTATCACTTATGGTGCTTTTACTCTCTCTTTTGTCAAGTTTGGTACATGAATGATTGATTGATTCAGTCATGCCCTTGGATGCCCGCCACGTCCTTGTGGAAATTAGAATTGACTCTGCCATCGTACACAGTCAATCGTGTATTTTATTTCACTATTTTTTTAATTTGTGCCATTATTAGTGGTCAATATTTTTTTTATCTTATATAACCTTTTATTTGGTAAATATCTTATGTAACCTACTACTGGACAGATCCAGGTGGGGCCTGGCCCCCTGATCCAATTTTTTTTTAGTTGTTATATGTTTAATTATTGTACTCTTCTTCCAAAATTTTAGATCTCAATTCCCTTCAATAAGCCTAGTTAGCCTCATCTAAATAGTAATTATTCAATTCAAAAATTTAACAAAAATAATAAAAACATTCACAATGGTGACTAAATTTTGCAACTATAGTAAATTGGTATAAATACTAGTTGATTGTAACAAGTTGTTAAAAATAAAATAAAATATTTTATTAAGATTATATTTCTTCCTTCAATTAAGATTTCATTAAAAAAAAGATTATATTTTTTCATTCAATTAAAAAACTCAAATTCTCTCTCTTTATTATTTTAATGAGTTATTTATATTATTTTAGATGAAATGATAAAAAAAATAGAACATTTGATATTAGATGTATTGTAAAGTAAGGTGATAAAATATATAAAATAGTTTTTTAAAGTGCTAAAAGCTAAAATTTTTAGCACCATCACTATGAATGCTCTAACTTCAACAAAAAAAAAAAAAATATATATATATATATATCCTAACCAACTTAGTATTTAAAAAAAAACATTATTTATTTTTATTTTTATCTTTGCTAGTAAATGATTGCATCTTAATGTATTTATAAACAACAATTTTGAATATTTATAATTTTTAATACTATATAAATTAGATGCCTATTTGGAGGTTTTTTTATTTATACTCTGACCTTCACTGACTTAAAAGTTAAAATCCTAAGATCATCCCTCCTTTGAATTGATCACTGTATTGATCACTGCATATATTTTGAAATTAAGTGTGCAATTAGTTTTGTCCAGTCTCTACAATTACTCTATCAGAACTACAGAGCCAAGCAAAATTTGAGGAGCATTTGGTGGCCCAAGGGGGAGAGCATGATTAGGTATGCTAATGATTTCAGAGCAGTTTGTCCAGAAAGATAGCCAGGTGGGTCCTATATGTTCGATGGATGGGTGGCCCATTTCATCAATCAAGGCCATGATTACAAAGAGAAAAGCAAATCAGGACCGTTCATTATATATTCTCCTTAAAGATGTGTGACCGCATGGTGCCAAGTGCGTAGTGCTCAGACCACGGCCCACGCGCGGGCCAGTACTCAGTAGCCATACCAGCACACACATCACATCCATGGATCGAGCTAGCAATGTACAGTGTACACTATTATATTATATCTAAGGGAGAAGTGACAAAAATTACAATGCATGTACAATTGTCTTTTTTTTTTTTTTTTTTTTGGTAAACATGTACAATTGTCATTGTTATGCAAGTCATATTTTCTGGGAGAAAAAAGGCATTCCTTCAAAATCATTTTGAATAATAAGGTAATAAAAGTTTTTTTTTTCCCCAAAGCCTTCAATGGAATATGCTTCTTTACCATAAAAGAGTATATGCTTTGTTGGACCTTAGCAATGCCGACTAATGTCCTAAGATAGTTATCAAAACTTAAAGAGTCGGCATTCATCACTGGTTTCAGGTATTAAGGGATGAATTTCACGTGCCATTGAATTGGTATATATTTTGAGTAGAAAGCTTTCTGTTTTTATAGAAGGGTTCGATTAATTTATGTCTTTAGAGCATGCATTAACAAATCCGTTTTTAGAAAAAAATTATCGAAAATTGAAAAAAATGTCAAAACTTTTTCAATTTCTGATAAAATTTTTTTTTTTCAAAAATGGTATACTATTATGTGCCCTTAAAGCACACGTTAGTCAAATCCTTTATAGAATTGATTCTTCAAAATTCTGACAATTATGTACATGCATGTCTTGGAGTTCTTGGTACCCTCAAAACTGTGGTCCACGCACACTCTAAGCATGATAACATGTTAATAATTGTAACCACATTATTAAAGTAAATCACTTTAATTTACATACTCATCAATTTTCAATAGTAGGTCAAAATTAATCACCTATTTCCCCTAGATTTATGCAATAATTATAATAAGTTAATTATAAAATCACTCTACCTACAAAGGGCTTTAATTTGTCGATCGAGTCTAGTTGTACCCTTCATACAATTGGCATTTCATATTTGTAGCCCAGTGGCAGTGAGGGTCTTCTACTATGATCCTTTTCTTTTTTCTATTTTGGTGTTTCCCCTAGATGTGACTGGGAAATTAAGACACTCACTCCTTTAATTTATTGTCCTCATTAATTAGGATAAACACCCGTGAATTATTGATAACAAAAGGTATATTTTACAATTAATTAACTGGATAAACCTTCATGTCAGTGATAATAACATTAACCTTCCCGTATGATTATTCAAAGAAGCAAGACCCACCTCTTATTATAGAATGTTTGGCCACATCATTGTGATAGTTAATTACTTGGCTGCCACCATACTTTCCAAGCCAATGTTAAAGGGTCACTTTCCATGATGAAAGAATACGTTTTGTCAATTCACCTGGGGGATGTAAAATTTTACGTGTACGATTTTGGTTTTGAATTTATTCTTTTTTTTTTTTTTTTGGTTAATTAGACTTTACTTTTGGGTACTTATGGCTTTGCATTCATTATTTGAATTAAAAAAGAATAACAACAATTGAGTAGCCCAATTGGGATGCTATCAATGGAATAGAAGGAACATTGGTCTGTTGCATACTTGCATGGTTCAAAGCTATGGGAAAGCAACCCAAACCCAAATACCCAATATGTCCTTTATTTTATGCAGTTCAATTTAGGCATGCAATGAAGCCATGAAAGTTTCCATTAGTCACTCCCTATAGTTATACTGGTTTATGTTTTAATGTCCATGTCATATAGAGTGTTATTTCATTGAAAATTTTAAATGTGACAGTTAATATAACTTTAGATTTATAATATTTAATATAAATTATAGAAAAAATCCATTCCATTCCAATCCAAGAGTATTCTCAATTCTTTATGCATCTCATATATATTTATGCAAGAGATTAAAGGAGTTCCTTTATATATAATCTGTCACATTATAACAAATAGTCACTATGGCCAAATAGTGAATAATTATTTCCCCCATTAGTCATACCCTAGCTTCTGTCACAGTCTACAAGACTACTAGCTAATATTATGAATGAGGAACACATGCATTTGTGGATCCTGAGTCACACTTTAGCCACACTTTTATATGCTCCATGCAAAAAGGGTTTGTATTGATAGGAGAATTATTGGAGTCTGGTTTCTGTCTCAACAAAAGCTATGTCAGTTTGTTTTAGCAGCTAATCCAATCTTTTCATCAGCTTTTAAATGGTCGGTAACATATAGTCAGCTTAGGTTTGCCTACCTAATTCTCTTAGATGTCAAATCCTTTTAAGTTCTTGGTCGTAGGAGTTTGTTTTCATTGGTATAATATATTGAACTTAAAAATAAGTTGAACAAACATACAATTTAATCTAAATGAAAAGTAATATTAATTTTTAAAAGTTACATATAAACCAACCAAATAAGTATAACAACCTGAAAAAGGATTATAGGCGACATGTCAAAGATTTGAAATTAAGAGAAGTGAAGAAAAAATTGTTAATATATATAAATTGTTAGATATATATTTTTTAATATATATATATATATATATATATGAGTTTTAAGGAATTTATTCCATCAAAATCATACTAGTATAATTGAAATTTACTCATGAATTTCTTCAATTGGAGACAGTTATGTTTTCATACTTTGTTCAAAATCATAGTGGTCGTTAATTAAGAAAACACATGCAAATCAAATTACAATAATTCTTGGCAAAATATTCAATGTTTGACCCCTTTATATAGTGTACTAATTGTAACCCACAAAAGAACAGTAAATGCTTTTTTTTTTTTTTTAAATGTAAATATCAATGTAGCTAATATTAAAATACACGACATGCAACTATGCAAGTTACTGCCAAAAAAAAAAAAAAACCCTTGTACTTCGTTATGATAACTGAAAAGCCAATTCTTTGCAAGTTCCTTTCTTCTTTTTGATTTTATTAGTAACAATTTCAATTGCAGAAACCAACGAACCAAATTAACTTTTTTTTTTTTTTTGGGTTGAATGAATAAACAGGTTCAATTAATTAGTCCACTCCACGGTTGCATGACTCAACCAAATTGAGCAAAAGCCTTACAAAGATGAAAGAAATGTGGCTGACCCAAAAATATGGACAAAATCTGACATGTCCTACTTTTCTGGTCAGAAAGTAGAAAGCCACCACCAGAAGATGTCTGCACAAACCCACCCACAAAGTTCTACATAATAACTTCAAAAAATCCATACACAACATTCTATAGAGTAACAAAACTTTTTTTTAAAGACTAAAACAACACTTTTTGTTCTTAAAGTTTAGACTAATTTTATTTTGATTCTTTATGTTTTAAAATTTTTATTTTAGTTTTTTTTTTTTGGCACATTATGTTTTAAAATTCATTTTGACCCTCCACATTTCAGTCCATAAAATTGAAATGTAAATGATCGAATAGAAAATTGAATTAGACATGATGGATTAAAATGAAAATTTTGAAGACTAAAGAGTTAATATAAAAATGAATCAAACATAAATTGCTAAAATGAAAATTTTTAAACTTAAATAGTCAAAATAAGAATAACTTTAATTTTGAAAGTCAAATATATATTTTAGTCATTTTAAAATTGATAAAAAAATCTTTCTTATTTGAGAATAAACAACTTTATTAGTTGAGTTAACGAAACATTGGCCGTAAGTCAAAAAGAGTGAATACATGTGTGCCTTAAATTAATTATTATTTAATCTACAAATAGGTATTACCACTCAAAATTGTGAGTGAAAATACACTCAAATAATTAGAATATAATAGTATTTTATCCTCTCTCTCACATTCTCATATACAGGACAAACAGCACATAAAGCAAGGAAGAGACAAGGGTGATACATACATAAGACGTCCACCCAAACCGTCTTAAACATTCCTTTTCCTGCTCTTGTAACCAGTTTCAAGGAAAGGAGCTCATTTTTACTCTCTTTGAACACATCATTTCCTTATTTCCCTTATCTTCTTTCAGTTGCAACATCCATGGACACTGCTCAATGGCCACAGGTAGATAGATCTATATCACTTGGTCTTTTGGTTTTCGATTCTGTACACAAGGCTGTAATTTTCTTTCTTTGTCTTGCTAGCTAGCTTTTCTAGATGTTTATTGGGTACTTTTTTTGGTAAAAAAGGATGATGGTGTTCATGGCTAGTGTGTCTAAGTCCCCACCTATTTGGATTTAGTTCTTATCAGTTCTTCAACATGTATTTCACTTTATCTTTCTCTTTTGTGTATATGATAAAGGAAAAGAAACCCTTTTTTCTTTTTTAAGTGTAAAAGCAGCTAACTTGTTTTGCTTTGCTTGTTTTGTTTGTTTGTTTAGTTTCTGATCTTTCCTTGATCTTGAAGTTCTGGTTTTTTTTCTTTATGTCTGTTTTCATTTTTTTCCTTTTGTTTGTTACTGTCTTTCAATAGGAGATTGTGGTGAAACCAATAGAAGAGATAGTCTCCAACACATGTCCAAAGCCAGCAAGTTTAGAAAGGAAAGCAAGGCCTCAGAAAGAACAAGCCCTAAACTGTCCAAGGTGCAATTCAACTAACACCAAGTTCTGCTACTACAACAACTACAGCCTCACACAGCCTAGATACTTTTGCAAGACTTGTAGAAGGTATTGGACTGAAGGTGGTTCTCTGAGAAACATTCCTGTTGGTGGGGGTTCAAGAAAGAACAAGAGGTCAGCCTCTTCTTCTTCTAATTCTTCCTCCTCTAATACTTCATCAAAAAATAAGCTTCCTGATTTGGTCACACCCCAAAGCCTGTCACAATCTTCCACTCAAAACCCTAAGATCCATGAAGGTCATGATCTAAACTTGGGTTTCCCAACCACACAAGATTTCAGAACTATCACAGAATTGGTTCAAGTACCTAGCATTAATAATGATAACAGCAACAAGAACCAAATTTCTGGTACTTCTTCTACTACTACCAATACCACTACTGCATCTCATCAACTTTCTGCTTTGGAGCTTCTTACTGGAATTACTTCAAGGGGTTTCAATTCCTTCATGCCCATGCCAGTTCAGGATCCAAACTCAGTTTATACATCTGGGTTTCCTCTAGTACATGATTTCAAGCCAACTCTGAATTTCTCTCTGGATGGGCTTGGAGTTGGAAGTGGGTATGGGAGTTTCCAAGGTGTTCAAGAGAACAGTGGCAGACTTTTGTTTCCATTTGAAGATTTGAAACAAGTCTCAAGCGCCACAAATGGTATTGAACAAAACAAAGAGCAAGGAGATTCAACTGGGTATTGGACTGGGATGCTAGGTGGTGGATCATGGTAAAGAAAGATAAAAGATAGCCTGGGTTATTTTTGGTTTTTTTTTTCTTCTTCTTCTTTTAATTATGGGTCTTAATTAACCTTCTATTATTTGGTGGGTTACTTGTCCGGATTTTTCATAGCTAACAGATAGGATACATGGGTTTTTTTTCTCCTTTTGTTAATTTCTCTATTTACTATTAATAATTAATCTTATTTACTCTTTGATGAGCATGGTGGGATTTTGAAGCTTATTTTAGATTGGCTTCAGAGAAGGGTGAGATGGGATATTCAGTAAAGGTAGAAGATCAACATATGCCCATATTTTTTAGGGTTAAGAAGTAGAGAAGGCATGCAACATGCCCTTCATTTGATGTAATTTCTTCTATCACAAATCAAGATAGAAGAAGGGAAACCCACCATATTCTGTGTCACATTGGCTTGGTACAAAAAAGATTGTATAATGTGCAAGTTATTCTTCATCCAAATAATTATGTAAATGTGCAAGTTTGTAAGGAGTTTCATGCATGAAAAAAAAAATGCTTTTATTTATAGTATTTTTTCAATATGGAAAACAAGTAGTTGTTGTTGTCAATTGTTCTAGGGACTTGTATGGGTTGTAATGGTGGATTTGAGTTACTTCCATCCCTCTCTCTCTCCCTATTTTGTTTTCTTGCTGTTTGTAAACAGGTTTTTTTTTAAGCTTTTATATAGCACGCACATAGATTCTTCTACCCATCAAAGCAAATCTCTAAGAAGAAAGTTGGAGCTAGAGGGAAAAAAAGAGCTAGATAGTCAGGTGAGAAATCTGATCCCTCCACATGACATTGTTATAAATGAGTCTTCAGAAAAGTAACTCAACACAATGTTAGAACCACTAAACCTGCCTCAACCAAAAAGTTCACCTACTGACTTCTATGTCCAAATAGTTTTGAAGACTCCCTCACATTGCCACCATTACAACAAATGATCATTGCTTCCATGCCCACCCTTTCATTCTTTCTTTCTTTTTTTCTAATCGAAAGATTGTCAAAGTTCTGACAAACCCTCCCTTCTTTGGTCCTGGTAAGGGACCCACAAACATTCCCCTAGGCAAGTGTGCTGAAGAATAATACACCCCACTAAGTTGATCGATCTAGATCTATACCCTCCATTTATAAATTACTTTATTTTGGTTCTTTGCTGTAAGCCACTTGGTGTGTGCATAATAACTAGCAAATGTTATATAGATCTACCACCTTCTATCATGGAGGTCTTTTTCTCTTGCCAAATTAAGGCATTTAGTTTATGTATAATCTGTTAATTCTATTCTCTCCTTTGTCTATGTACTGTTTGGAAACTAGAATATCCAGCCACCCCAACATCACTTTGGTCCAAGTTGACAAACCATATATTCCTTGAGCACCAAGGGTGGTGGATAGGTTCAAAGTTTTTGTGACCACGCATAGCTATTAATGGAAAAGATTAATTCAAAAGGAAGACCAAAATGATAACATAACTTACTTGTTTGGTGCCTGGACGGATCATCTAAACAAGAATTTAATTAGACTACCTTCCAAGTTTTGCTATTATAGTATATCTTTTGAAGAGTTTAAGGAAATTCTCATATTATATGTTCTCATTCTTTTCCATAGAGTAAAATATATGCAAACATATATACCATGGAAAACCTCAAATAGCTAAATGTTTTTTTTTATGAATATTCTATAGATTTTGCTCATAAATTCAACTGTCGGCAAGTTTCTATTTTCACTAAATGAAAATGACCGTTTTCTTTAATTAATGCATGCAATGTGTTGCTTTTCTTACTCGTGGATGGTTTTGCTTTTCCAAATTATTCTAACACTGGCTGAATGATTCCCCAAATTCAAATTTGATATCTATAATTTTATAAGCGCGGCACCTTTTTCTTGATGCACATGCACTCCACATTTGAAATGAATCTTGCATGTATCATTATCAATACACTTCTTTGGGGAGAGAGAGAGAGAGAGAGAGGCAGAAATCTGATGCATTGCCCTATGTAGAGTACCGAGTTCTTAATATTTGAATGCTAACAACGACATTTAAAATGAAGTCTATGGAGATTTACAATTGTTTGGATACCAAATTGGTGATATGCAATTGCATAATGCAAAATTAACAACCTAGGGCCTCAGATTATTGTGTTGTCTGGGGCCAATATTGTTCTATATGTTTGTATCCGAATGAAGGAAAAATTTACAATATAATATCTTTTTAATTAAGATGTTAATTATTTAACTTGACATGATTTTAAAGTTACTTTGTCATTTAACCTTTTTCTTTTTAAATTAAAATCACATTTTTAAAACAGAATTTCAACTAATTTCACTCAATTTTAAGTGAAATCATATTTTTAAAGTCATATTTCTAAAACACAATTAAAAAAAATGTTAGATTTCTAAATAGTTTTAAAATAGTGCCAAATTTAAATAATTATTATTAAAATAATATTATTTTGCAAATTTTGCCTTGAAATGCACCTTCACTTCATTACATTTTACCAAGCAAGAAAGTATGAACAACTTTTGTATCACATATTTTGCCACAATTCTAAAGTTTTAGAGGAAAAATTATGAATCTAAATGAAAGTAATTGTCTACAATTCATAGTCGACCATTTCATCAAATTATGGTAAATGTTGCGGTTATATTCATAGACTGTTACCGGATTATGTTCTTACTATCTTGCGTAAAAGTACTGTTGGTAGTTGGCATGTGGAAGTATCGGTGGAAACTGAGCTTTGGCATTTTCCTTGAAAGGAAACAAAACTCTGCAGTCAATTGCAGTGTCACTAATCTAAAAGCTTGTGAAATGAATACGATGCTGCACTCACTGTTTTACTACCTAACAATAGGAAATCATAGTAGGTTGCTTATCAACCAAAAAAAAACAAACACGTAGTTGGTAGGACTAGGATGACTAGGTCAGCCATGGTGTAAGGTTTCCACTGCCCACAGATTATTAGCAGTGGATTCCACAGCATTGTCATGTTATCAAATCGTATCTCAGAAAGATATATGAGCTCCTGCATGGATTTGTATTTTTAACTACCACGAATTCGTTGATACACTCCATTCACGTACAACTATGGGACTAAACGTTGCAAGATTTTACAAAATTTGGTCATTTGAACAGTTCAAACATTCATGTGCTAGGAGCACCTGAGATGGCAGTTGGGTTCATCATGACTTCACCCATCTCAGCAATAACAATAACCTCATAACCCGTAGGTCGAGAATTCATAAGAGCCTGCTTATTTGGAACAAAGAAAATTTTAACACAAGCCCAATGATATAGTTTTAAGCTGCACCCGTAGAATGAGACTGGATCCGGCACCTCACTTTTATTCACCTATCTAGGAGCCGTAAATGAACCAAACTGTTCATAAACAGCTCAAGCTTGGTTCGATAAAAAATTCGTTCATGTTGATTTGTTTATAAACAAGTCAAGCTTAAGATTTCGTTTTAGGCTTGTTTAATAAACGAGCCGAGACTGAGTAAAAAATATTATTCATGAACAAATTTATGAATACCAAGACTCGATACAAAGTAACAAAACAAATTGAGTCTAGGCTTATTTATGAGTTTAGTAATAAAATTGATATGAACTTGACAAGTAAACTTATATCTTTCTAAGACTTTAATTAATTATAAGTTGAGATCACTCATCCAAACTAAATAGGTTAGATAATAAACTTGATAATATACTTGTGTTGGATCTCAAGTTCAAAAAAATAATATTGAGCTTGAGTTTGGGCTTGATATAGAGCTCGAGCTTGGCTTGACTAATGAATCAAGTTAAGCCAAGCCGAACTCAAGTTTTTATACTTTATAACAAGCTCAAACTTAAACATTATTTGTAAGCTCATATCAAACTCAAGCCAAGCTTGATCATTCTACTCTTGTTGTCGAGCTGAGCTTAAATATTCACTACTCAACAAAGCTCAGTTCATTTACAGCCCTATTAGCATTATCATTGAGGGACAATGAGTCTAGGAAGCAAAAGCAATCTTTACAATTTTTTTTTCTTTTCATTTTACATGAAATAAACTAAAATCCATTTGCGCCAGGTGACAATGGACTAGAATAGCATAGCACGAGAGTTCACCAATATTAGCAGGTACATAGAGAAAATACAACGAAAGTATTTCTCTTGAAAATATAATGAAAAGCAATATATGTAAAATTTTCACTAACGGGAAAAATATTACACCCTTTCCAGTTTTAACGTCTGTACAGGGATATCAATTGGAATATCAAAATGATCAGCCTAGGAACTGGGATAAACCAAACTTGAATTTCTTCACAGTTCATTGATCAGCATTGATTCCAAATATACGGACCTTGTGCATGTGCGGGAACTTTGCAACCACCAGCACAAAAACTGCTAACGTGTTGAAGAAGAGCATAGGGTGCTGATAGTCCGTCGTGTGTGAGGCTATCAAATACCTGCCAAATGAAACATATGATTATCAAAGAATGGTTCTTATAAGAGTACTCCTAATTTGAACAAATCTTTATTGTCTTGAGTACCTGGACCTGGCAAATATTTCATGAAACCCCTAGCAATTTAGTCTTAAGAGTTTGATATCTATGTTCAAGAAACAAGCAAAGACTTTCTTACAAGAGAGAGACTCTTCTACAATCAAGAAAAGCAATAAATCATGAGTAAGCAAAGGACTGGCCAGAGTCAGATAGAGGAACTATTCCAATCAATAATGACATAAATTGTGGCATTAACATTCCTTGGGTGGGATTTTGTGGCTTGGGGGGGGAAGCTTTGTGGTGTAAGTAAAAAAAAACAGAGTTCAACTGCACGGCAAAAGAAAGTTTTCAAATCCAACTTAACTCAACAGTGCCTTACGGAGTCCCCACAGAAGACATCAACCCACAAAAATGATAGTTTTGAGAGAGCACTTAAGATAATATTCAGAGGCTTACTCCTCGTATAGAAATTCCTATATTGTGAGGTACAATCATCGGTGATGCCAACAACCACCTTCTCAACCCCCCCCCCCCCCCCTCTCTCCCAGCAGTTTCTACCTCATGTGCCAGTTATATTTTTTCAACTAAAAGGAAATTGAGGCAGTGATGCTATAACTACAACATACATCTCATATATTCATGTAGGAAATGAAATGTGAAATACTTACAGCACAACAGGCACCACAGTCAAAAACTTTCTGTTGCGAGTGAGCTGCTTGCCACTGTCTATCTGCTCCCACCAGGTCAACCTGTTGTAGATACCTTGGTCATCGGCAAATGGTGTTCCTTTCTTCCAATGAAAGAAGTGATAAGTAACCTGAATGAAGAAAAAATAAAATCATGATGTGAAAACAATAAGAAACTTATGCTGATAGCTGGAAGTTATAACTTTGCAAAGGGAAGATAAATACATTAATTTATTTTCTAGATAATGGATTCTTATTTTAGTAATGGCCTTTTTCTCATCAAGCAGATACTTGACTTGCAAACATGCATACTCTGAAGGAAAGCAAACGTTGCAACAATGCCAAAACAAGGATGCTAAAAAACCAAGGACAGACCATTTATCTTCACTCCTCTAGATGATTTTCCAAGTGAAAACGAAATGCAATTACCAAACTCAAGTAGAAGGGGGAAAAGGCTAAACAACAAGAGATAATTCAGGAATAATGCTAAAACAATAACATTTAGTGGCTACTCATTAGGTTGCTGATTGCAGTTTCACCATATTTGATATGAAACATTTACTTCCAGGGTTTTCAAGTGTGATAATTCATTCCCATGATAGTGAATTTCTTATCAAATTAACATGTTACAATAATTCAGAATAGATTTACCACAAAAGCTGGATAAAGCTGAACCAAGATATAGGGAAAAGATCTCCATAGGGGGATTTTTTTTTTTGGATAAGTAATCAAATTCAGAAGTAGCTCATCAACAATGATTATGAAGACACACTTCAGACCAAGAGATACAAGGAAATGTAAAAGTGACATGATGAAATACTCAAGAAATATAATACATCTTTTATCAGGCATACTTTCCACAAGTCTTTATGGAGTAGTTATCCTTTATTCCTTTATATTAAACTCTCTCTGCCTGTTTCACAGCTGCACCTAGCATCTTCAGCAATAAGAAACTATGCGTCTCATTAGTTGAACCATGAAGAGAATGCTCAAGGCCCACCTCAGAAAGAGGCTAACTCAAAGCATACAAGCTATTAATGCTCTTAATACTGAAAGAATCTTATTAAATCTCCTAAGTCCTAACCCTTTAGTCACTTTCTGTACTGCATACCATTACCTTCCACCGTCCTCAGCTACAAATTCAGTTACTTTTATCACAAAATAGTCAAAAATATTTCCATTTCAGAATCCAAAACTTCACAATATACCATGTCCAACCATAAATTTGCCACCTTTTCCCAATTCAACTATAAGCTTACTATATCCAAAATTCAGCTCAGTAAAGAGCTAAGCTCTAAGCCTCCAACCAGTATTTCTGCTTAGCAAAAATTATTTTTTTTAAAAAAAAAAAAGCCTCCAAAAGAAAGTGTGCCCTAACCTCTAAACAAATTCAGTTACTTTTATCACAAAATTTTCTATTTCCATTCTAGTATCTAAAAGATTAACAATGCTAGCCTGAACCATGTCCAACCAATAATTTTCTATCCTTCCCCAATCCAATAGAAACTTACATATCCAAAATTCAGCTCAACACAGAGCTAAGCTCCAACACAGAACTTGCCCTAACCTCTATTCAAAATTCAGTTATGTTTTTTCTCGGGATAAGCTACAGATTTCAGTTATTTTTATCATAAAATTGTCAAAAAGTCTCCATTTTAGTATCTAAAAATTAACAACAGTATCCTAAACCATCCTCCTAGTAAATTTTCGTTCTTTCCCAATCAAACTAAACACTTATATTGAATATTCAGCTAACCGCATAGCTAAGGTCCAATACAAAGCGTGCCTTAACCTCTATACAAATTCAGTTACTTTAATCAAAACTTACCAGGAATATTCCCATTTCACGCATCCAAAAACTAACCAGACTATCATGAACCATTTCCAACCACTGATTTCCCAGTTTCCCAATTCCACTAAAAGCTTACTAAATCCAAAATTCAGCTCAACACAAATCTCCATCCAAAATGGATTCATTCGATAGTTCAGATTATATATTACAAATCTAATATGTATTTCAAACACACAACACCATGTAAACCGTTAAATACAAGAAAATAAAAATCTTAACCGTGAAATGAATCGACGATCCGATACAAATTCGATCACAAAATCATCATAAACCTAGTGCCAGTACTAATTTTTCACCTTTTCCCCAATTTTACTAAAAGCTTTCACTATACATGTCAAGAATTTCAGCTCCACACATACCTAAGCTCCTAACCAATACAAAAGTTAACCCAAAAAAAAAATCCCCAAATTAACAGACCAAAAAACTATTTCCAAATTAAGCTGAAAACGATAAAATCAAATCCATGATTCAACTAATTAGCTCATCTAATCCCCCTAAATCACAAAACTAGCATAAATTAACAGATTCAGAGCAAAAAGTCAACCAGTTTGAAAATTTGAAAACCCTAAATTGAGAGAGAGAAAGAAAGTACGAGAAAATGAGAGAGGTGGACTATGGTCCAAGCCAAGCCAGGCGAGCAATTGAGAACGGAGAGAACGATGAGCCACGAGAAGAAGAGGATGAGAATGTAGGTGGTCCACACGCCCGGGTACGTGAACCATTCTGTGTTCCGGTTCAGATCCGTGGGTCGCACCGCCTTCACATACATCTTTCTTTTGATTTTTCTTCTCTCTCTTTCGCTCGTTTCCTTTCTTTCTCTTTTCCTTTCCTTTGTATATTTGGTCCTTTCCCTTCTTCTTCTTTTTTTTCAAAATGACGAATTTGTCCCTTTGTATTTGGGATGAAGGGAAAGATTGATGATGGGTTTGGTTTTATATTAGGAAGGGGAGGGGTGTAGAGTAGGGGGTATGATTTTGGGTTGATGATAGGGGTATGGTAGGAAGTTTAAAGGTTTGAGGTGGTGGGAGAAGAGATCAAAATATCATCCAGGAGAGTCAACAACTTTGAATGCGTTTAGTTGTGGTGGTTCAAAAAAACATTGGTTTATTGTAAAACAAGTTTTGGAAAAGTGCTTAATGGAATCAAAATTAGGTCAAGAACTTTGTGATTTAATTACATAAATTTTTTTTCTTTTCTGATGGAGAGAATTTGGAGTCGACTCCTCCTTCTTGATCAATTGTTAGTTGGATAAAAAGAGTTTGAGTAAATTGCAAAGTATACATTTAAAGTTTGAAGTTGTTTAAGAGCCCGTTTATTTCAACTTTTAGAAGCTGAAACGCACGTTTTGAAACCCCCAGCCCAAAAAGCCCGTTTGGTTAGGTTCAAAAAGCAACTTTTTGTTAAAAGTTGTGTTTTGAGTTTGTGATGAAAACGTGCATTTGCAAAATGGAGCTCAGGAGGTCCATAATCAGAAAGTCTGTGCGTGTTTCATCAATATTACCGTTGAGGCAGTGTTAAATTACCAAATTGCCCACTGTGCTGCTACAAAGGTCCTCTCCGTGCTGCTCTGCTACAGGGCATAAATTTTGGTAATTTATGCCTTGGATTTTTCTTTTGCCAAACTAGCCTCTCAAAATGTTGTCATTTCACTTAAAACAAAGAAATGAGTTTGCGTGTGGACTAAAGTACGATTTTTAGTAGTTTTGGGATGCTAATTTGGCAAAACACACACACACACACACACACATATATTTATTTATCAACACGCTAGCATGTCACTTAACAGTTAAAACTAATAAAATTAGAATTTTGCTAACGAAACCAAACTTTAAGGTGTAAAATCCAAATATCAACACGTCAGCGTGTTACTTAACAGCGAAAACTAATGAAAGTAGAATTTTGCTAACGAAACCAAACTTTAAGATGTAAAATCCAAATAACCCGAAACTTTAAGGGTGTATTTTGAAATGTAACCAAAAGAGTTTTAAGTCAATCATGAATGGTATAAGAGGCTTTATATTTGTTCATTTCAAAGAATTCAAAAGAATATAGAATTGGTTCTTGATATATATTTTGAGGATAGTTCATTAAGAAACGGATTAATATTGATTAACAAATTAGTTATATAGAAAGTTTAGGCTACTTAGGAATCAGATTAATATTGATTAACAAACCGGTTAAATGAAATGTTTATGCTAATCGAAAAGTTTGTAATATATGGTGATTGTGGTTTAAACATTTCTCTTCAAACATGGCTATAGACTCTAGTTCAATGGGTGAAACCAAATATTGGTACAAGGGCAACTTATTACTTATCCTAAAAGTGTAAACTTATAAAGAGAAGTAAATTTTGTTTTTAAGCAAATTGAAATATGTGAAGTAGATTTCACCTGCAAAATTATGCATCTCTTGTAACTTATCAAAAAATATAGGGTAAATTGCAAATTACACTCCTAAAGTTTGGAGGTGATTGGATTTTACACCCTGAAGTTTTAGAATTTGGATTTTACCCCTTAAAATTTGGTGATGTTTGAATTTTACACTCTAACGTTTCAAAAATTGGATTTTACTCCCTAAAATTTTGGGGTGTTAGATTTTACATCCTAAAATTTTAGAATTTGGGGGTGTAAAATTCAAACAACCCGAAACTTTAGAGGGTAAAATTCAAGTTTTGAAACGTTAGGGTGTAAAATCCAAACACCCCAAACTTCAGGAGGTAAAATCTAAATTCTGAAATTTCAGAGTGTAAAATTCAATCACTCCCAAACCTTAGGGGTATAATTTGCAATTTATCCAAAAATATATTACGCGTCTCTTGTTTAAAAATTTTATTTAACATTCCTGAGGTACAACAATATAGTATTTTTTTCCTCTCGCGTCAATTGTGGAACTCACGATCAATTTAATTAATAAAACTTACCAACCAATCATGTAAGAGGATTGAGTACTACAACTACGTCACTGTATTTATGGTACCCCCAAAAAATAGTTCTTTACTCAGATATGCTAATTAATGTTCCTACTATTTTCATTAATATGACAATAAATAGTAGAAGAGTCTGATTAATGTATGCCCTTAGGGTACATATTAATCGTCCATTTAAAAAAAAATTATGAGAAATTGAAAAAGTCATAAAAAATTTTAATTGTTTTTTCGTTTTTTCATTTTTTAAAAAAAATCCTAAAATGGTTTACTAACATATACCTTAAGGGCATACGTTAGTAAAACCCATAGTAGAAAACTTTGTTCATTTTCAAAAAAAAAAAAAAAAAGATTTGACACGTCATTGTCAACTGAATTTTTTTTATTTTTTATTTTTTATTTTTTAGAGATAGATAGAATTCTACTCTAGTATAATCTAAATGTATATATGTATGAAACTTCCTCCTGGAAACTTGAATCCGGGCTTTTACCCCCCCACACCCCCACAAGCACTTATACTTGTGGAGTGACAATCGCACCAAGGATGTAAATGAGGTTGGAATTGGTTAACAATCAATATGATGGAGTAAGAAACTAGAAATAGAAAGAAAAAAGTGTATATAATTTGTTTCTAATAAGACTAGGAGTGAGTGATTTCTTCTTTAGCAAGATGAAACAAAAATTGGTCAACTTGACACCCGGAGGAAGATTTTTCATTTTGCAGAAAGTATGATGAATTTTCACACCAATCACCCAGTGCATTTGTCGATGGAAAACTATAAGTAGGGCTGCACCGACCAAATTTGAAGAAGAAAACAAATGGGGGTAGTTGCTACCAAACTTAAAACATGTGGAATATTATAACATGTGGAATATTATTCTGGGGACATGAAGCATTGACTTCAATGACATATATATCATGTCATATCATACTATATAATAAAAGCGCGTCTTAGAAGTCGTAATTATACCAAGTGGCTTTATTAAACTACAACAATTTTTTGCAATGGTTATATTAAGTGGTTACACCAAATTACAGCAATATTTTGGATAAAAACATGTTTTAGAAAAGACAATAACTTATTTGTTTTTATTAATTTATTTAGATAAAATAACAATAATTGTTTTAACAAAACATGCAACATGCATTTAAGTTTTAGTTGATATAGATAACAACTTATTTATTTTTATCAGTTTCTTTAGATAAAGTAACAATATATGTTTTTAAAAAAAATGTAACATGCTTTTTAGATAAAATAACAATAAATATTTTAACAAAACATACAACGTGCATTTTAGATAAAATAACAATAAATGTTTTTATAATAAAAAGTTTTGAAGTCATAGTTGCACCAAGTGACTTCACCAAACTATAGCAATATTTTGAATAAAAACATTTTTTTAGATAGAGACAACAAATTTTTTTTTCTTATCAACTTCTTTAAAGAAAAATAACAATAAATGTTTTAACTATCTATTTCTTTAATAAAATAACAATAAGTGTTTTAACAAAACATACAACATGCATCTAAGTTTCAGTTGATAGAGACAACTTATTTGTTCTTATCTAATAAGGGTAATTTTGAGAAAAACATCAGTCTTGTTCACATAAGGTAAAACTGTCGAGCTTAGAGAACCCGTCAACTTTATTGTGCAAAAGACGACAACTCCACCCCCAAGCCGATGGCTTTCAGTTGGACGACCAAATCGCCTAAACGTGATAGGAAACCAACGGAAGGAAGCTGACAGGGGTGAAGGAGCTCTTGTCGAATCCAATGTGGCTTTTTGCTTGAGCTCCACGAATAAATATATAAGGAAACATCTTATGCCCCACAATTAATCCTAATCAAGAGAGTCCCTATAAGGAAATGATCCCACAAAATACACGCATTAACAAGGATCTTCCCCACAAGGAAAGACCCTCTTCGCCAATAAACAAATGTCAACTCTACACTACTATAAAACCCCAAAGCCCTCACAAACCAAGGTACGCATAATTTTCCCCAGCTCTGGCACTCTAGAGTGGTAAAAGTTCTCTAACTTAACCTTCGGAGAGTATTCAGCCGGTACCACATCGATAATTTCTTAAGGTCTTTTTTTTTCTGTGTTGCGCAGGTGTTATCTCAAGTATGTGGGGACTGTGTGACTTATTGACGATTTTTGGCATCATTAGTTGGTGCCATCTGTAGGGAATATTCGTTTGTAAGCCATACTGCCACTTCTTGGATGAAGAGTTGCATGGTACTTACTCGCTTGATGGCGACCACCAACAATAATCAAGGGGTCGAACCACGTACCATCGCCCTCGAAAGACAGGTTCAGACTCTCGTCGTGGCCGTAAAACGTCTCACCAAGCAAAACCATGACCTAGAAGAGCAACTGGCCAAAAGAACGCAGGGTCTAACACTTAGAAGGAGGACCAAGAAAAAACAAGCGCTGAAAGAAGGGACCCAGAAAGGCTGGAGGGTAGTAACGCCCTAAGAAAACAAGAGCGACGAGACATGAGCCGTCCATCCACCGTGGATACGGCCCCACCTCACATGGTCATGGAAATGCAGATGATGAAGGAATGGATAGACTTCATGATGAATGCCTTAAGAGGACAGGTGTCTAGTGACCTCGATGACTTGGTCCATTGAATTGATTCACCATTCACTGCATCTGTCACTTCGTTCCCCCTTCCACTAAAGTTCCGTATGCCACAGATGGAGACCTACAATGGATCTAAAGACCCCCTAGATCATCTGGAGTCTTTTAAGACCCTAATGCACCTACAAGGAATGGCTGACGAGATCATGTGCAAGGCCTTCCTCACTACGTTGAAAGGCCCTGCAAGGATTTGGTTCAGCATGTTGACGCCTAACTCCATTAGTACCTCTAAAGAGTTAAGCGCCCAATTTGCCTCACACTTTATTAGGGGACATAGGTATAAGAAGTCCACTGCATACCTAATGAACATTAAGTAATGGGAAGATGAGACACTAAGATTTTACATAACTTGCTTTAACAAAGAGGCCCTCTCAATTGATGAAGCCGACGGCAAGATACTCATGGCTGCATTCACAAATGGGCTACAGAAGGGTAAGTTTCTATTCTCTTTATACAAGAACGACCCAAAAACCCTGTCGGGTGTGCTTTACAAGGCTACTAAGTACATGAACGTGGAAGACGCATTGCTGGTTTAAGAAGAGAAGCCCAAGAAGAGGGAAAGATAAGGGGACGTATGACAAGACAAAAGGTAGAAGATGGCTAGGATCGAAGAACAGTGGGAAGACAGGGGCTTCAATCTACCCACAGAGAGGTTCACAAGCTTCACCTCGCTGACTGCCATGATCAACCAAGTCTTGATGCAGATAAAAAAT
Organism: Quercus agrifolia; assembly: GCA_029955455.1. NCBI lineage: Eukaryota > Viridiplantae > Streptophyta > Magnoliopsida > Fagales > Fagaceae > Quercus > Quercus agrifolia. The sequence continues at coordinate 66,463,615 of JARQAD010000001.1, read as the reverse complement.
GAAGGAGTCCTGACATTCCTCAGCAAGTTGAAGGGGGATCCCAATAAGAGGTTCAGAGACAAGTATAGTTGTTTTCACCGTGACCACGATCATGACATGTCTAACTACTATGACTTGAAGTAACAAATAGAAGCTCTTATCAGACAAGGAAGGTTGCAAAGGTTCATCAGTAAGGAAAGAGCAAACCTATCACAAGAGTCGGTTCCCCGACAGGAGAACGAGCGTCCTAGGCCGCCCATAGGAGATATAAGAATGATTGTGGAAGGCACTGTGGCTTCTGGTTCGTCCAAAAAGGTCTGTAAGAATTACCTCAGGATGGTTCAGAACGTCCAGTTGACGAGCCTTGTCCGAAAGATGGCGTGGATCGACAACCCCAACATTGAATTCTTAGAAGAAGATGCTCGACGTCTCCACCACCTGCATGACGATGCACTCGTTGTTAGCATATAGGTAGGAGACTATAACACATACTAGGTTTTGGTTGACAACGGAAGCTCTGTTGACATCCTCTACTACCCGAAGTTCTAGCAAATGAAGATTGATAGACAATGGCTAGTCCCGACCAACGCCCTACTTGTAGGGTTCAAAGGGACAAAAGTATACCCCCTCGGTGCAATCACGTTGCCTGTAACGGTTAGTGATTATCCTCGATAAATCACTAAGGATGTTACATTCCTTGTTGTTGACTGCTCGTCTGCCTACAATGCCATCCTCGGATGACTTACCCTTTACTCATGGAAGGCCGTAACTTCGACCTACCATCTGATGATCAAATTCTCTACCAAGTATGGAGTAGGAGGAGAAGTACATGGAGACCAAGTGGCCACACGCGAATGCTACATAGTAATGTTGAAGATGGACAATCATCTACAAGCTATGAACATAGAAGAATAGCGAACGATGGCAGAACCCGTTGAAGGACTTGAAGAGATACCCCTCGATAACTCCAAACCAGATCGAACAACTAGGATTGACACCCTCACCAGTTCGTCGATTTACCGGGCATTCACAACTTTTCTCAAAGAGAACCAGGACGTCTTTGCCTAGAGCCATAAAGACATGCCCGGGATCAACCCTTTAGTCATGGTCCATAGGTTGAATGTGTCACCCACTTTTTCACCTATCCGTCAGAAGAAGTGGGTGTTCACCTAAGAACAAGACCGAGCTATAACGGAAGAAGTCCACAAGTTACAAGAGGCAAACTTCATCAGAGAAGTTTACTACCCCGACTGGTTGGCAAATGTGGTAATGGTGAAGAAGGCCAACGGGAAGTGGAGAATGTGTGTAGATTTTATAGACCTGAACAAAGCATGCCCCGAGGATAGCTACCCCCTCCCACGGGTTGATGTCCTAGTAGACTCTACGGCTTAACACCAGTTACTGAGCTTTATGGATGCTTTTCTGGGTTACAACAAAATCAAAATAGACGAAGCAAATCAGGATAAGACTTCGTTCGTCACCAGCCCAAGCATCTTCTGCTAAAAAGTGATGTCCTTAACCTCAAAAATGCAGGTGTAACATATTAGAGGCTCATAAACAAGATGCTCGCACATCAGATTAGAAGAAATGTCCAAGTTTATGTTGACAACATGCTGGTAACAAATTCAAAGGGAGGACGATCATTTGGATGATCTTAGGGAAACCTTCAACACCTTTCACTTTTACAACATGAAGCTTAATCCGAGCAACTATGCGTTCAGGGTGACAACTGAAAAGTTCTTAGGGTTCACGGTGTCTTAGAGAGGTATCGAAGTCAACCTAGACAAGATCCAGGCCATAATAGAGATGACACCACCAAAGAATGTGAAAGAAGTACAAAGTCTCAACGGCAAGGTAGCCGCGCTAAATAGGTTCATATTAAGGGCAACGCACAAGTGCCTCCCTTTCTTCCCCACGCTGAAGAAGTCTTTTGAGTGGATGGTCGAGTGTCAACAAGCGTTCGAGGATTTGAAGGCCTACCTCTCTTCCCCACCATTGCTAAGTCTCTCTAAACTAGAGGAAGAATTGTTCCTCTATTTGGTTGTATCCCCAACTGCTGTTAGTGCGGCCTTGGTCAGAGAAAAAGACAAGGTACAGAAGCCCGTGTACTACACCAGTCGGGCACTCCTTGGAGCAGAGGAGAGGTACCCACTGATGGAGAAGCTCGCATTCGCTTTGGTTATGGCGGCCCGCAAGCTCAAGCCATACTTCCAGGCCCACATGGTGATCGTCCTGATTGACAAGCCCTTATAGTGAGCAATGAGCAATCCTGAAGCCGCCGGGCAAATGGCACTATGGGTAATAGAGTTGAGCGAATTCGATGTATAGTACTGCCCATATACTGCCATTAAGGGGCAGGTGGTCGCTGACTTCATTGCAAAATTCACTAACATAGAGGGTTAGGGGGCAAAAGAGCATCCTCATTGGAGTATCCACATGGACGGATCATCCAACAAATAGGCAGAGGGAGCGGGTATTGTACTCCGTTCTCCAGAAGGGGACGAGATTGAATGCATGGTTTGTCTTGACTTCCCTACGACCAACAATGAAGCGGAGTATGAAGCTCTAATAGCAGGACTAGATCTCACTAAAGCAGTAGGGGCTGCGAGTGTGGTTATTCATTGTAACTCCCAGGTCGTCACAAACCAAGTAAAGGGTGATTACGAATGTAAGGGCGAAAGGATGAAGGAGTACCTGGAGCAAGTAAAGAAAAGAGTGGACGACCTACAGGCCAAGATTGTTCAAATCCCCAAAGGAGAGAATGAGCAAGCCAACCGTCTTGCCAAGGCTGCAATAGCAGAACACATGATCATCCCTAACAAGGTACTTTCCTTTGTTTAGTTTTCACCATTAGTAGATCCCATGGATGTGTAGGAGATAGGTTTCGGAAGCAACTGGACCACACCATTAGTCTACTACTTAAAAAACGGCGCATTACCAGACGGTAAGGAAGTCGCAAGGAAATTGAAGGTCTAAGCAACACAATTTGTTCTGATAAAGGACGTCCTGTACAAGAAAGGCTTCTCCCGCTCATAACTAAGGTTCTTAAGCCCCAAAGAAGTAGACTATGTCATGAGAAAAGTCCATGAAGGGATCTGTAGGAACCACTTAAGGTCACGGTCGTTGGTATATAAACTGATTTAAGCTGGATACTACTGGCCTACTATGTAGAAGGATGCCCAAACTTATGTCAAAGACTATGACAAATGTCAAAGGTTCAGCAACGTCATCAGACAGCCAACGGAAGAACTCACCCCAATGACAGCCTGTGGCCATTCGCTCAATGGGGACTGGACATCATAGGCCAATTCCCAATAGCAATACGATAGCTGAAGTTCCTTATAGTCGACATAGACTATTTCACTAAATAGGTAGAAGTTGAAGCCTTGGCAGCCATCACAGAGAAGGACATTAGAAATTTCATTTGGAGGAACATTGTCTGCGGGTATGGGATCCCTAGAGTCTTAGTCTCAGATAACAGGAAACAGTTTGACAATGACTCCTTCAGGGATTTTTGCTTACAGTCGGGAATCAAGAACCACTACTCCTCCCTTGTCCACCCTCAAGCCAACGGACAAGTTGAGGTCACGAACTGATCCTTGCTTAAAATCATCAAGACTCGGCTCGAGAGGGCAAAGAGCATATGGCCAGAAGAGTTGCCAAGCGTACTATGGGCATATAGAACGACAACCAGAATGCTTACGGGGGAGACACCGTTTCGACTAGCATACGGAAGTGAGGCAGTTACCTTAGCTGAGGTCAGACTCACAAGCTATAGGGTGGACAATCATGATGAAAGGAAGAATGACGAGGCCATGCGTCTACAGCTCGATCTAGTGGATGAAGTCAGGGCAACAGCTGAACAAAGACTCACACGATACCAGGATCTCATGGCCAAGCACTACAACTTCATAGTTAGATACAGAGACTTCAAGGTTGAAGACCTCGTTTTGAGGAAGGTGACGGGTGCCACTAGAGATCCCACCCAACGAAAGTTTGATCCTAACTGGGAGGGACCCTACAGAATCAGTTCATGGTAGAGGAAAGACGCTTACCACCTAGAGACGCTAGATGGATAGAAGTTACACCATCCATAGAACACCAAGCATCTCAGGAAATACTACCAATAGATGACAGCAAGAAAAGTGACATTCCTCATTTTTAGTTTATTTTTTGTAGTTTAATTTTGCTTACAGTACTTTCTAAGCCTAAAGGGTAGGTTTTCTTTTTTTCTTTTTCTTTTTTTTTTACTTATGCATGCATTTATCATAATAAGATGAGTTATTTAGATATGACCCGTGTATATATTTGTCTCTACAAAACTACTTTTGCAAGTCCACAAGTAGACGAGTTCATCCCTTTGCGACGCCTTGAAATTACTTGTCCACAAGTGGACAAGTTCATTATTAAATCCTTAAGTGGACGAATTCATTATTAAGTCCTTAAGTGGATGAGTTCATTATTAAAGTCCACAAGTGGACAGGTTCATCCCATTGGGATGCCTTGAAATTAATAAGCCCACAAGGGGACGAGTTCATTATTAAGTCCTTAAGTGGACAAGTTCATTATTAAGTCCTTAAGTGAACAAGTTCATTATTAAAGTCCACAAGTGGACGAGTTCATTGTTTAAGCTTACAAGTGGACAAGTTCATTCCATTGGGATGCCTTGAAATCATTAAGTCCATAAGTAGACGAGTTCATTATTAAAGTCCACAAATGGACAGGTTCACCCCACAAGGATGCTTTGAAATTACTTAAGTTCACAAGTGGACAAGTTTATTACAAAGTCCACAAGTGGATGGGCTTATCCCATGAGGATGCCTTAAAGTTGTCAAGTCCACAAGTGGATGAGTTTATTATTAAGTCCACAAGTGGACGAATTTATTATTAGGTCCTCAAATAAAACTGGTTCATTGTTATACGTAAAGGAGGACGAGTCCACCAGAGCAGACGGGTTCATCCTAGTTATTTACCAAGTCCTTTAAAGGACAAATACATCTTAACATATAGGCACAAGAATGGATGGACATACACATATCAACAAATAAAGATCAACACACATGCTCAAAGCGACAAATATAAAATAATAAAAAATACCATAAATAGAGTAAAATCTTTACAAACAAGGCCCAAAAAGTAGAAGGGCACTTAATATTGTCTGGAAATTTGACCAAATACATAGCAAAATTATCATTAAAAATAAAAAAGCTAAACTAAGGGGTCCCGGACATCCTAAGCTTGAGGGTTCTCGTCATCTTTGGAAGGAGGATCCTGGGCATCCTGAGTAGAGAGATTTTCAGCATCTTGAGCTTTAGTGGACGGGATCAAAGGAGTGATGGGTTTCTCCATTGCAGGTCGAGCAAGAATGACACCATCATTTTTTGAATCCCATTCCAATTGGGTGGAGTCGTCGGTCTCCTCAAAGATGGTGTCACTAGCAAGGGTTGACGGCAGGGGGTCGTCCATGGTGACCTTGGATAAATCCAAGTGTGGGTAGACGGACTTGACTTGCTTCAGGCAATCCTCAAATCCGTCACCATAGTAGATGGCGCAGGCATTAATGAAAGGACAGCATTAGCCATCGTCGTCTCTACCTGCTTAAGAAGAGCCGTCAGCTCCTTCTCCAAGGTCGCCTTGGCCTCTTGCTCCTCCCTCTGACGGGTCTCCTCCTTCAATTTCTCGTTCAACTCTGTCACCTCCTTGTTGAGAGTACAAAGGGCATCCCTCTACTGGTCTTGCTCATTGGTCAGGGTCTCGTTGCGCTTGTGCAGTCGGTTAGTCACCCCTTCCTGAGAGACGCTTCTATCCTAAAGCCCCTTCAAGCGAACCAACGCCTACAAACAGAACAATTGTCAACTACTAAATAGTGAAGAAGGAAAAAAAAAAAAGACGTACCTTTGACAGGTCAAAAAGACCCGATGCCCTCAACTCCTCTATCATTTACTCAGCACAAGGATCCATGTCCATGTCCTTGATGATTGACTTAATCACCTCAACGACATGTTCCTTGTGAGTAAGAAGATGACAGACGAATCCCTAAGTGACGAGATTAGTTGACGTCATCAAACCTTTGCCAACACCATGGCTAGGTTTGAGAGGCGACGACTTCTTTGGCTTGTTGCCTGCAAGAACGACCGATCCTTTCTTCAACAGACGGTCATCCTTCCCGTCGTTCTTCTGTTTGGACGTCCCCTTAGTGACGTCCTTGGGAGCTAATAAGGAGGCCCCATCCTTCTCCTTCTTCTTCTTGCTCACGACAACTGCCCTTACCAGAGCTCTTTGCCTCACTGCTTTGATTTCTATGAAGGACAACAGACGAATGTTAGATAAGCAGACACGAATAAAGACAACGGGAAAAAGAAAAGAATATAACTTATGTCAACGGGAGTATGCGTTAGTCTGTGAGCTGTTGGCGTCAACTCAAGACCTCCGCAAGAAGCGTGCAAAGAATCAAGGGTAATTAGGTCCCTACACCTTCGTTCGTCAAAAGGGATCTTTAGAACCCGATGGATGAAGGCTTCTTGCTCTTCTGAAATACGTGGATGAACGCTAGTTGAAAATAAGGAAAAGTGGATGACATTAAAAAACTTGAGACAAATAAATAAAGAAAAAAGTAAACATGTAGATGGTATGAAACCTGAATCTTTGACAATGCCCTAAGTATTGTCAAAACCATGAGGCATCGTCACCCACTCTTCCTGATGGCACACCTAATCCATTTCTTGAACAAAAAAATATTTGCCCTTCCAATTCCTATTGGAGTCGAGCATGTCTGACACCAGCCTAAACTTTTTCTTTCGTGTGGCAAAATGGTATATCCCTAGAGACGAGATGATGTGTTGAGGCCTACAGCACCAAAAGAACTCATCCAGCAAAAGTTGACGGTTCCCGTCGCTGAGATGATCCCATAAGATCTCAGCCCTAATGAATATCCTCTAAGCATTAGGAGCAATTTGGGTGACGGATAATCCTAGGAAATTGGCCAGCTGACGATGTAGTGACATCAGTGGCAACCTCAGTCCTGCCGCGAACATGGCGTCATACATGTTGACGTCCATGGTCTTCCTCAAATAACACTTTTCAAACTTCCCTGGTAGACGGATTGGGATATGGTCGGGAATTTGGTAACGGTCCCGTAAATTCTTAAAAACGTTGGTTGTCATCGTCGGCTTAAAGTCATTAACAGTCCACATTTTGGGGAGAATAAATGGACGAGTGTGGCCATCCCTGGGACTTCTTGAATTTCCGTCTTTAGAGGCTCTCCCTTCAACTCAACCCTCGTCCTTGTCATCCTCTTCATCCTCTCCTCCATCGTCACCCTCATCCTCACCATCTTCTCTCTCTTCTTCCTTAACTTCCCCTCCATCATAACTTTCAACTTCGTTGTTAGGAGAATGGGCGGACATTTCCCTCTTTGACAACCAGGAAAAGCCCTCCTCGGGCTCATAACCTAATTGGAAGACTTCGTCGTAACCCGCTCCCTCACGGATTGACGACTATTCACTCGTCGCTTCTCCAGACATCTATTCACCTACAAGCAACGGAGGTATTCTAAGAACCTAAGTTGACGACCTCTCTCCAGAATTAACGACTAACTAGAAAAATGAAAATAAAAGATGGCATGAAAGGAGAAAATGACTTACAGAATTAGTAGACGGTTCCTTGAAAAATGATGGCCTCCGCAAGATAATGGCAACAAAGTCAACGAGATCAGCGAGATGATAGAAGCAAAGTTTTCAAAGTGACGAGCTCTCTCTCTTAAGATCAGCAATGATGAAATAAGAGAAATGAGGGAGGAGGTGAGATATATATAGGAAGAAAAAGGCACGGGAGACGAAGCAACGCCCTTATTTAGAAACGAGGCCAACCGACTTGTGCCACGTGTTCTGGCATTTAATAATGTCTGCTCCAGGAATCATCAATAAATACCCCTTTCCTTTTTCCTAAATATATATATATATATATATATATATATATATATATATATATATATATATATATATATATAAGCTACAAATCAAACTCCATAACCCGTCAGCTAAAGCCGACGAGGTCATGGAGTAGGGGGTAGCTAATAAGGGTAATTTTGAGAAAAATATTAGTCTTGTTCACATAAGGTAAAGTTGTCAAGCTCAGAGATCCCATTAGCTTTACTGTGCAGAAGACGACAACTCTGCCCCTAAGCTGACGGCTTTCAGTTGGACGACTAGATCGCCTAGACGTGATAGGAAATCGACGGAAGGAAGCTAACGGGGGTGAAGGAGCTCTTGCCGGATCTAGTGTGGCTTTTGCCATAGTTCCATGAATAAGTATATAAGGAAACATCTTATGCCCCATGGTTAACCCTAATCAAGAGAGTCCCTATAAGGAAAGGATCCCGCAAAATACGCACATTGACAAGGATCTTCCCCACAAGGAAAGACCCTCTCCGCCAAGAAACGAATGTCAACTTTACACTACTATAAAAACCCCAAAGCCCTCACAAACCAAGGTACGCATAATTTCCCCTACCTTTGGCACTCTAGAATGGTGAAAGTTCTCTAACTTAACTTTCAGAGGATATTCGGCCGGTACCACATCAATATTCTCTTAAGGTCTTCTTTTTCTGTGTTGCACAGGTGTTATCTCAAGCACGTGAGGACTGTGTGACTTACTAACAATTTTTGGCATCATCATTATCAATTTCTTTAGATAAAGTAAAGATAGATATTTTAACAAAACATGCATTTTAAACAAAATAACAATAAGTGTTTTAACAAAACATGCAACATGCATTTTAGATAAAATAATAATAAGTGTTTTAATAAAACATGCAACTGCATCTAAGTTTTAGTTGATAGAGACAACAATTTATTTATTCTTATCAAAGTAACAATAAGTGTTTTAACAAAACATGCAACATGCATCTAAGTTTCTGAAATTTAAATCCTACTCCAACTAAAAATCTATTGTCAAAATTTCAAAACTTATATATATTTACCAATATTTCTCTTTCCATAGAATCCCCCTTCCTTTTTTTTTTTTTTTTTTTTCATGTTGCAACTTAAGCATATGTATTTGTATATGATAGTTTTGATTAAATAAATTCATTTTACTTATTGTCATTTGTTTCTAAATTTGTATGTGTGGATATTATTTTAAAGGAAGTCTACTATAAAGAAGCAAAACAAGGGACACCCATTTGAGTTATTGGTTTATCTTAGTTGTTGTTGTTGTTATTGTTTTTTTTTTTTAATTTTTTATTCAATTCTCAACTTTTGAACTATTTTGTATGTTTTAGGTTTTTGTTATTTTATGTATTTATTTTTTAAAGTGTTTTGATTTTTTCTACATACTAGATTATGGGCTCGAAGTTTAGGTATGGCTTGAGAAGGTATTAGGCACTCAAGACCGCTCGGCTTGTGGGCCGGTCTCCATTATGTGTTGTTAGGCCGTATTTAATTAAATAGTTTATTAAGAGAGCCATAATCCTTAACCTAACCAACATCATGCACTTAATTAAAAGGATACACACAACATGTTAAAGATCACACAATAACTGAAAATGAAACATATTAAAACCACAATCAAACATATACTAAAAAAGAAAATATAACAATCTAATAAACACAAGAGGAAAAATATCACAAATAAATTAAAAATGGCAAAAACACTATAATAAACATGAAAAACAAATAAACACAATTAAATAACTTAAAACAAAGAATTCAAAGTCAACATATCATAAGCATATATGAAAAATAATTAATTGAATAAATAAATAAATTCTGCCTAAATTTGGGTTCGGGCTGCGTACGCATACTTAACCATATATATGCATGTTCGAAAACATGCATGCTCATACTCAAGTATGCATACACATCCTCAACACATAAACTATAAAAATCAAATTTTAGATTGAATCAATTGCATACTTGAGTTTAAATCAAAGAGATTAACAAGATAAACAGTAGAATAAATAAATAATTACATCATGGTTAGGTTAATATGTATCAAATAAATATAACAACCATCAAATAAAACATATGTAAATAATCAAACTAACATCAAAACAAAGAACATGTTAATATAACATAAAAACTAAATAAAACCACAAAAGCACTAGGAACAGACTATATCAACCCAAAACTAGAACGAAACAAATATAACAATTATAAAGAAACTATATCAAGAACTCACAAATCATATTAAGCAAAAGAGGAGTTCATGGAAAGAACATTCACCTTGCTTAGGATCATAAGTTTGAGGTTTTTAACTGACCCTTTAGTGCCTACAATACTGAAATTAGAATGAGATAACAAGAAAATTAAAAACACAATAGTTTTTAGGAATCACAACTCAAGAACAACTTTAATTGAAAAGGGTTTTGAAAATAAATAAGAAAAACTAGTTTCTGCCTTAGTTCAATGCTAGAAAGAGGTTTTGAAAAACTGTAAAAAAAAATAAAAATAAAAATAAAAATAAATAAATAAAAGTGCTAGCTGATGTGTGTGAGTTTGGAAAAGAGAGAATAGGGTTTAGAAAATATGGAAGCAAAAAAATAAACTGTCTCTAGCCAGCGTTTGGATTGGAGACATAAGGTGGGTGTTCATACGTTAAAACTAGGTTTTTCAGAGCTTTTAAGAGGCATTTGGATGTTTGCAAAGGTCTAGGGTCTGGTTCCCATCAAAGAATGATGTTTTAGAGCCCAAAACTCAAGTTTTGAAGGTCTAGGAACGAGCTTGCACACGCAGGTTTGAGGCATGCATACACATGCTTAACCCCATGCATACCAAAAACCCTAATTTCAACTACATTTTTTGTCCAATTTCAAATGGTCATAACCCACTAAATATAAATTCAAATTATGCAAAATTTATGTTTAAATTGAAGCCCATGATTTCTACTTTCCAATGAAACAAATCTTACTCAAATATTCTTTGTGGATCAAAAGTTATGGTCATAATAGTGAGAAATTGTCATTTTTCAACATCATTTTCAAGGAGCGATTTGAGCACTTTTGAATTATAATTATTTCCGAACTAATGTGAACTCTTTAATTACCTTTGGTTGATGTATGTCAAGCTCATCATTGGGGCTGGGGACCAAAGGTTAATAATGGGTACAAAATGAGATATCTACACTGTCACTATGAAAAATATGGTTCAAAACATGTCTTCCATGTGTTGTGATGCAATCTAATTCCAGGTTACTTTTACTTATTGATTGTTAAAACTTTATCAATATTTATCTATTTTTATATTTTAAAATTTATGTTTGTGTTTTGTGCTAATTTCTTAGTATGCAGAATTCCTCCCATATGCTTTTAGATAATATAATTTAAGGTTCCTGTGAACTTAAATTTTTTTTCATTTTTTTTAAAACATTGAAATTTTGATTGATTTTCATTAATGATTTGGGAGTTTGGCTTGTCAAATGTTTTAATTACTAAATTTATTATTTTTTCATGTGTAATATTAATATATGTGTTCTTAAAGGTTAAAGCATAATATAATTAGAGACATTACTCAAGTTGTATAAGTTAGGGTGTTTACCATTTAAATAAAATCAATATTGAAACAAATGATTTAAATATAAAATAAGGCTTAAAAGTGAAAATTCTTTTAGGTGTACAAATACAATTGATTTTTTAATTTTAAGTTTGGGACTAATTATTTTAATATAACCTTATTTATGCAAGTATTAGAAAAGATTTAATTGCTTGAGTTCAAATAACCCTCCTCATTAATAAATAAGGAATTATAATAAAAAAAAACAATTAGAAAAGTTTTTATTGATCATTTTAATTAGAGATATTATATATAAGGAAAAATATACAAAATTATGCATTTTATATGATAATAATCATTCATTTAGTTAGAAACCAGTTCTAAAGTTATGTAATAATAACTCATTTAGTTATTATTTCTCAAAAAAGAAATATACAAAGAGAATTCATGACTAAAACCATGTAATGCACAAGACTTTCGCTCTTAAAGCTGGTTAGTGTGCTCACATACACTTTAGTCTTTAGGATTAAACATTCAATTAGAATTCCAATCCCAAACAATATATGTTCTAGTTGTTTAAATGCTAATAGACCATTTTGCAAGTTCAGATCGATTTTCTTATTGGTTTGGTATGATCCACCAAAATGAACCTACCTGGGCAATGATCATCTATTAATTATGTCCACTATTTAATAATATGTTGGGAGTATTGAGTATGTTAGCCCTGTTAGGTGAATGGAAACTACAAGGAAATGAAACTTAAAGCAACACCAACAACAATTAGAGCTTAATTCCATCAAAATACATGACCGAAATCGTCACAGAACATCCCAGCTGAGAAAATAATTATAATACAAAATGCAGAGAGAGAACTCAGAGGCTGACAGTGGCATTGTTAACACTGTCTAAGCCCTGCACTAATCTTCTCTTTGCAGACTTGGTTCTGTAACACCAGACCTCAAATGCCTCAGTCAAATCAGGAAACCGAAGTTGCTCGGTTTTCATCCAGTCTGCCAGAATATCAGCCTGATCATTTGATGGCAATGACAGTATCAATGAGACTATTGCCCCCTCAATGCTCTGGCAAAGGTCTTCAGTCATCATGTAAGGAAATTCTGTATCCTCATTACCCTTTGAATCCAAGATGGGTTTTATCTTTCTTATATAAGGGAGCCATGTCTTTAGCAACTGCACCCGACATGGTGCTGGAAGAATCACATTGCCATAGCCAACTGCTTCCAATACTTTTCCGGTCACTTGTATCAACTTTACTTTCAAACCCCACATAACACAAGCAAGTTTCTCATCTTCAATGATCCCTAAAACACTCACAGAGATTTCAGCCCACTTGAACACAAAGTCCTTCATTAAATCCATCTTGGGAAGTATGTTACACATCCATTCAATATCAGATAAGGTCTGCAAAATTTTATCCTCTGCCGTATCACATACAAGGTTGGACTCCAAAAGGAGTGACGATAACTCGTTCTCAAATGATGAACAAATGTTGGAAAGACCAATTCTTACCACCGATTTTACTTCATCATCAGCTGTAATTAATGGCATATCTTCATCTTCCCCCAGCATGAATTCAACTTGTTCTTGAGCAGAAGTCTTGAGCTCATCTCCAAATGGAGGACATGGTCTGCCAATGGACATGGCAAAGCGAACTGCAGAAACAAAAACATTTTTTGTGGCACTTGCATCTACAGGTTGGATCCTGGCTAATATGGGCGTGGCCATTGGACCCAGTTTAGCAACTGCTTTTAAAATTAGTTCCTCTTCCTTGTCGTCCCAAGGAACAGCCTCCAAGTACTGGGTACAGCTCTGTGTGATATCTTCACAATGTATAGCAATGGCTGTTTGAAGAATACCAACAGCAGATTTAACAGAACCCAATGACTCCAGAATCGAATCTACAGGGAGATACAGCAACCTCAAAAGTTCAACATAATCATCATAGTCAAACTCTGAGCAGTGAATCTCAATGCAAGTACTAGAGTTTGGAAGGGAGACCCGACTGGCAAAGAACTTGCTTCTATTTATGAGAATGGCAGAGTGGGAGTAGAACCATTCCGGTCTTCCTTCTCTATTTTTCAACCGTACAATAATGTCACTAGTGTTCCGATCACCAAGTATGCAAGTCTTGGCTACTTTGGCTGTGTCCATGTGTGAAGAAGATGACAGCCAAATTCATACTTCATGAAATCTGAAGAACAAATCTTGCATTGAAGTGCAACTGTACATTGTAAAAAGATAGTAGTCAATCCACACAATTCCATATCTTTGAAAAATATGATTATCCTCCATAGAAGTATGACAAGTTTGATTCTTTAAACAATAATTTTGTTCTGATATATATTTAGTAATGTGAAGAATAGAATAAAATTACATCCAATGGCAAATTCATACACATAAAGACTGCAACACTAGAACAAACATAGCTCTCATTGTGCATATCTCCATGGGCATGACAACAAGTCTCTCTACTAAATGTCAATCATGAAAGGTCCTGCATCTGGGATAATGTACCTATGTTCCCTGCATGTATAAGTATGTTTTGAAACACATAAACTCAGGGCTACCTCAAGCCAGCTAACAATTAATCTTGGTAGATAGAAAACTATCATAAATTTTTCTTATTGCATTCCTTTGGTGTTATGCCTCCATACTAAAATGCTACTTAGCTGAATCATTTCCACATCCACAAAGGCAGAAATACAACCCTTGCAATTTCAAAGGAAAGCTGGTGATTTGCCAATAAATTAATCATATTGCAACCACCACAGTGCAATCCTAAAGGGTTGTAAATTGCATAACTTACAAGAACATCTGGATGTGTGATGTGCTTGCTAAAGATAACCAACTTCCCTAAGTTACTGACACAAACGCTAACATTATCATTTTAAAATTTCACTTTGCACGCCACTCTGGTGTTAACCAAATGGAACCCATGTATTGAAGCTATATTTCTAACAACACTGTCAATCTGATTGAAGTTAAAAAAAAAAAAAAAAAAAAAAAAATGATACAAGAATTGAACCTATGACGTCTGTTTCATAATAATTGCTCTTTATCATTAGCCCAAGACAACAATGGATTCCTTTTTGGTTTAGGCAGGATTCAACCACAAGAGACTTTCCAAGGTAAGCTATTTCCAACCCACAACTGAAGTTAATACCCTACAAGGTGTACTCTATGGAGTAACCAATATTTGAAATTCTCGCATGGTGCATCTATATTATAGCGAGCTCACGCATCAATATTTTTATATTTAAAGCATCTTGCATACACCAAAAACCAATCCATGTCTTGGCACGATGGTAAAGAACATAGAGCACCCCATAAGTCCAAATCCTATCATACCAATCCAAAAAATAATAATTCATTCTTCAAAGGTAAAATTTTTGAAATTGATTACTTGTTAAATGAGCAGTGAAGAAATCAATCCATGATTTCTTTATTAAAAAAAAAAACTATTCTCAATCTGCTAATGAATATGAAATTATGTGATTGGGTATATGCCAATGTCATTATAGAATAGTTATCCTTTATATTATACTCTCTATCTGTCTCACAGGAGCACCTAGTATCATCAGCAATTAGAAACTACTCATATAATTAGTTGAACCTTGAAGAGAATGCTCAAGGCCTACCTCAGAAAGAATCTAACTCATAGCATATAATCTATTAATGCTCTTAATACTGAATGAACCTTATTATATCTCCTAAGTCCTGATCCTTTAGTCACTTTCTGCGCAGCATACCATTCAGCCATCCCTAGCAAATTCAGTTACTTTTATCAGAAAATTGTCAGAAATATTTCCATTTTGGAATCCAAAACTTAACAAAATCATCCTAAACCATATCCAACCACTAATTTACCACCCTTTCCCAATTCAACTACAAGTTTACTATATCCAAAATTCAGCTCAACAAAGAGCAAATCTCTAAGCCTCCAACCCGTATTTCTGCTTATCAAAAAACTATAAAAATAAAAATAAAAAAGTTCCAAAAGAAAGTGTGCCCTAACCCCTAAACAAGTTTAGTTACTTTTATCACAAAATTGCTGGAATTATTTCCATTTTATCACAAGTGTGCTAGTCTGAACCATGTCCAACCACTAATTTTTAATCCTTCCCCAGTTTGATAGAAACTTACATATCCTAAATTCAGCTCAACACAGAGTTAAGCTCTAACACAGAGCGTGCCCTAACCTCTATTCAAAATTCAGTTATGTTTTTTTTCTTCAGAATAAGTTACAAATATCAGTTATTTTTATCACAAACTTGTCAAAAAGTTCCCATTTTAGTATCTAAAAATTAACAACAGTATCCTGAACCATACCCACCTACTAAATTTTCATTCTTTCCCAGTTAAACTAAACACTTATATAAAAAATTCAGCTTAACGCATTGCTAAGGTCCAATACAAAGCATGCCTTAACCTCTATACAAATTCAGTTACTTTAATCACAAAATTATCAGGAATATTCCCATTTCATCCATCCAAAAACTAACGAGATTACCATGAACCATGTGCAACCACTAAATTTTGCTGTTTCCCAATGCCACTAAAAGCTTACTAAATCCAAAATTCAGCTCAATACAAATCTCCATCCGAAATGGATTCAATCAATACTTCAGATTAAATATTACAAATCTAATATGTATTTCAAATCACGAGGCACCGTGTAAACCGTTAAATACAAGAAAATAGAATCTTAACCGTGAAATGAATTGACAATCCTATACAAATTCGGTTACTTTCATCACAAAATCATTATAAACCAAGTGCAAGTACTAATTTTTCAAACTTTCCCCAATTTTACTAAAAGCTTTCACTATACATGTCAAAATTTTCAGCTCTACACAGACCTAAGCTCCTAACCTATACAAAAATTAACAAAAAAATCCCCAAATTAACGAACCAAAAAAACAATTTCCAATTTAAGCTGAAAACGATAAAATCAAATCCATGATTCAACTAATTAGCTCATCTAATCCCCCAAACCACAAAACTAATACAAAAAACAATAATCCAATAAGAGAATGAGAATGTAGGCGGTCCACACCAAGAGATGCAAACCCCATAATTCCAAATCCTTTCATACCAATCTAAAAAACAATAATCTTATTCTTTAAAAGTAATTTAAAAAAAAATAGATTACTTGTTAAATGAGCAGTGAAGAAATCAACCCATGATTTTTTTTTTTTATTAATAAAAAAATTATTCTCAATCTGCTAATGAATATGAAATTTATCTGTGTGATTGGGTATATGCCAAAAATTCAAAATTTGTACGAAAAAAAAAACACAAACCCATTTTTACAATATTCCTGGAGTGCAAAAATTAATACAATTTGTGGGCATTCATGAAGAGAAAATTTTTCCAAATGGGCAATCTGTGAAAGAGCTACTAACCTTGTAAAAGCACAGAACGAATAGGTCTAACCGTAGAGGATAATTCTACCACTTATTAGAAGTGATTTTAGAACAGGAATGAAAAAAAAATAAAGTACACATTCGAAACCCAGAGATGTTTGGGACTCTTTGAGTTCAACTTGCCTTTCTGAGAAACATGAAAAGCCTTTGCTAAAAAAGAAAAAACAGAAACATGAAAAGCCAAAAGTTCCAAATGACAGATATGACCTTCTGCCACATGCAAAATTATGGTTATTTTTTGCATTACCATGTGGATTATGACTAAGTTCTAAGGGCATTTTTATGCAACAAGACAGTGATTGGTTGAGACATTACCCTAAAATGGGTGACAAATGATTGGTTGAGACAACTGTTATTGTGTTTTACTAGATACTCATACTTGCTTTTTTTTTTTATCTTAACTAGGCAAGGTTAATAGTTAACACCTGGATCCTAATAGGGGTGAGTGGACAAATTTTAGGAAAATACTAAATTTATTATAAATTAAGGTGGTAATAAATATGGTTAGTATCAAATCAAAAACACAATAACTAAAGAGCAAATTTGAATACAGTTCATTAATTACAACACCTTAAATTCAAACATATGATTTTATTGATCATTAAAGCACATATAATGTTTTCTTTTTCAATGACAATTAAATTCAATGCAATTGTGCGTTTCCATTTAATTGGGGAACTTAACTTTTTGCACATAAAATTATATCTAAGTCTTACCCAAAAATAAGTGGTTAAATTTCAACTTATTCCTTTCACTTTTATTTCAATTGTCAAATTAACTCTGAAAGTTTAATTTTTGTCAATTTAGTCTCCTATTTTATGAAAACGGATTAAGTTTTTCCTTCTATTTAAATTATTAGAAAATAAAACTGTTTAATCAATTTAAAAAAAAAAAAAAACTTTTGTCAAACAATAAAATATATTAAATGATAAATTTCATGAATGCTTTTAGTTAAAGTTTCAATTAAAAAGTAAGAATGTTTAAATGATGTTTGCTAATAGATTTTGGATGGAATGAGAAAATTCACTCCTTCTACCAAGTAAGGGTCTAAATTGACAAAAATTAAATTTAAGACACTAACTTAATAATTAAAGTAAAAGTGAAGGGACTAAATTAAATTTTAGACAAAATAATTCCACAAGTTATCTCTTTTTTACTTATTTAAAAGTTAATGTATTAGTTTGCCGGGCTTATCTAGGAAAATTTATAACAATTGTATCGTTTTAAAATTTACAAACATCCTCATTTTAATATCAAATTATATGATAATGAATATGATTGGTGTCACATTAATAACATAATATATATATTTAAAAAATAAAATTAGCACATCAATTTGTGGGGTTTATATAATAAAATTTATAATAATGATAATTCAGTTCTAAATTTTATAAAAACCATCATCCTTCGTGTCATAAACTTGTATTGACTTTCTCCTATTTACATACATGGAAAAAAAAAAATCCCCTTTTGTGATGTTATTTATTTTATTTTATTTATGTAATATTATGTTATTGAGTTTATATAGAAAAATATGTTCCTTAACCCAAAGGGAAAGATATTGTGAATAAAGTGAATCAAAAGTTGGATTGGATAGGCAACTTTTATTGCTTTTGTGGGAAATTCATTTCGATTTGCTAACAATAGGGATGAAGAAAGTACAAAATGGTTGCAACTTTTCTTTCTTTTTTAATGCAAGTTGCACAAGTTGTGTGTATTTGCAGTTTTTTTAATATAAATTGAAGGAGATATCAAGATGCGTGGCGACAATTAATAGAATACTTTTTTTTTTTTTGAACATACAATTAATATAATACTAATCCAAGTTGTGTCAAATGATCAATCTGTGTGCTTACTTTACAGGGATTCCGTACATACAAATTGAAATTTGTGGGCATCAGCAAATAATAATTATATCCTCAGCTGCTCTAGATTCGATTGCCAAGATATTTACTTTGCTGCCAATAGTACCCTCTTTTGCTGCGATTTTGTCTTTTCTCCAAGATATGTGAATTTATTTTGCCTATAATTTGGCTCGTTGGATTGCCTTTTGTTACTGAGATGATCTCATCTGAATCGCATATATCATCTATTTATTTCCTTCTCTCTTGGTTTTTTGTCACAGAGGTTAGAGATGGATCAAAGCTCTCTTCTTCTTCCAATTATATCCTATACCTATAGCATATGCTTGGAATTTCTCCCAAATAAGAGAAACAAAATGAAAATGAAAGGCAAAAAATGTCAAAAGGGGGCAATTGAAGAGTGTTAGGCTCTTCACACAGGCACATTTCATGACATTTATGAATTTTAAGTTTATTGATGTAATTAATGATTGGAAATTTTAGTTAAAGTTTGTATTTCAAGTTGCTGCTCAAAGTGCTGATTTTAGAATCTCACTTGACGTTCGTCAAGCAAAGATGAAGCCGCACTCAAGCAAGAAAAAAGTCCGTTCAAACGTGTAAAGATAGCAGCAAATCAAGACCAGTTACAGAGTGTCAAGATGCTACAAAGAAGAATAAAAAGAAGAAACGACAGTGAGCATACTACATGTAGTTTTGTATTACTGTGTATAGCTCTAGTACCTGGCATGTGGACAACACGTGACAGGTTACCTCTGTTAATTGTGTAATTCTGTTAGTTAGTTTTGGAGGGTGATTAGTTAGTTAGTTAGTTCCTCTAATCCCCTATATATATAAATCACTGTAACCATTATTCAATTTAATGAAAAGATACAGAATTTTATCAATTCCACATTCGTCTCTCTCTCTCTTTTCTGATATGGTATCAGAGTAGCTAGCATAGTTTCATTGATTTCCTAGCTTTCTCTTTTCCTTTTCTCTTAAAATCGGAAAATTTTCTCGAGAAAATTTTCCTCTTTTCTCTTCAATTCTGAGAAATTTTCTTGAGAGATTGTTTTGATTTTGAGACGTTTTCGTATTTTCTTCGATTCCGAGCAATCTTTTCTTGCTTCCGCCTAATTTCTTCGTCTCAATTTCTTTTCTTCAAAAGTTAGGGTTTGTTCATCAGAGTCTTGAAGCTTTATCAATGGCTTCCTCTGGTTCTACAAGCATCACCATTGATGAATTGCATCCTTTCTTTCTCCATCACGTTGAGAATCCTTGTGTGATATTGGTTTTACAACTGTTGACTGGAGGTGAGAACTATCCTACATGGGCACGATGTATGGAGAGAGCTCTCAGAATCAAGAGCAAATTCTGGCTGATTGATGGATCAGTTTCTCTGACTTCAGCTATGGAGAAAGTCCCTATCTTGGTTCAAAGCTGGGCACGATGCAATGATATTATGGTTTCTTGGATCATTAATTGTGTTTCTCCTAGGATTGCCACAAGCATGGTGTATCGTAAAACTGCTAAGGAAGTTTGGAATAAGCTTTAGAACATGTTTTCCCAGGGTAATGGACCTAAGGTCTATCAATTGCAGAAGGATTTAGCAAGTTTTTCTCAAGGTGAGCTCTCTGTGACTGAGTATTTCACCAATCTTTCAATTCTGTGGGATGAATTACAGAATTATGAACCAAATCCTACCTGTTCTTGTGAGAAGTGTGTGTGTAATGTGAATGAGAAGATTTCTAAGATTCATCATAGAGAAGCTGTTATGCAATTTTTGATGGGTCTCAATGATTCTTTCTCTCACATTCGAGGGCAAATCTTGTTGATGGACCCTATTCCATCTGTTGAGAAAGTGTTCTCTTTATTGATTCAAGATGAGAAGCAAAGATCAGTTGGACAGAGCAACAATGGTGGTCCTTCTGTGGAGTCCACTGCTCTTGCAGTTAAGGGTACTAGTTTTGGTCCTAAGAACAACAAGGGTAAAGGCAAGGAAAGGCCTACCTGTAGTCACTGTGGTTTGCAAGGTCATACTATGGAGAAATGTTACAAACTCCACGGATATCCTCCTGGTTACAAAGCTAAAGGCAAAGCTTCTTTGGTTAATCAAGTGTCTGCTCACCTTGATTCTCAAGATTCATTTCTTCATGCACAACCATAGACTCAATTTCCTTTCACTTCAGATCAATATCAGAAAATTCTTGCTATGATTGGAGCTTCATCTCAAGATTCTCAGAATTCTGTTACTATGGCTAATAGTGTTTCCTTTGCTTCTCATGCCACCACACCTTTGTCAGGTATTGACATTTTGCCTCATGATGTGTTTGATTCCATACATTCAATTTTTTCTACAAAAGTCATAAATAGGACAGCTTTTGAGAATCATGTTTGGGTCATTGACACTGGGGCCTTTGATCATATAGTTTATTCAGTTTCCATGTTGACCACATTTACCTCTATATCTCATTGTGTTAAATTGCCAAATAATGAGTCTGCTACTGTCACCTTTTGCCCAATTTACTCTTCACAATGTTCTTTGTGTTCCTAGTTTTACCTTTAACCTTTTGTCTATCAGCCGACTCACAAAACAACTTCCCTTTTGTCTTGTTTTTCTGTCTCAATTCTGTTTCATTCAAGACCTTACCTGCTGGAGGACGATTGGAGTGGGTGAGATGCATCATGGTCTGTACTTGTTGCAGAGAAAGCTGAGTTTTTCTTCATCCAAGCACCCTTTATTGTCTCAGTGTTTGTCTCACATCAAATCTATTCCTATTGCCAATTCTGTTGTTGATATGTCAAAGTTATGGCATTCTAGACTAGGTCATCCCTCTTTTAATAAAATGTCAGCCATTAAAGATGTTTTACCTTCTTTTTCACAATCTTGTGATGATATTTGTACTGTTTGCCCTTTGGCTAAACAGAAAAGATTACCATTCCCTACTCATAATGAAATTTCCAAGTTTCCTTTTGATCTTATTCATATTGATGTATGGGGTCCCTATTTTGTTGCTACTCATGATGGTTATAGATATTTTTTAACCACTGTTGATGATGCCACTCGTTCTACTTGGGTATTTCTTTTAAAATCCAAATTTGATGTCAGATCAATTCTTCTTTCTTTTCATGCAATGGTTAAGACTCAGTTTAATGCTTGTATCAAGGTCATTAGATCAGACAATGCCCCTGAATTTAATATGCTTGATTTCTTTTCTACTCATGGCATTTTGCATCAAAAGAGTTGTGCTTATGCTCCACAACAAAATTCTGTTGTGGAGAGAAAGCATCAACATATACTTTCAATTGCTAGAGTTTTAAAGATTCATTCTAATTTACCTATATCATATTGGGGTGAATGCATTTTAACTGCAGTTTTCTTAATCAATAGGCTTCCCTCTTCTGTTTTACATAATAAAACTCCCTTTGAGCTTCTCTATCACAAACCTCCATCTTACTCTTTCCTTAGGAATTTTGGTTGTCTGTGCTTTGCTTCAACCATTGCTGCTCATAGACACAAATTTGATCCTAGAGCTAGAGAATGTGTCTTTCCTGGTTACCTTTATAACATCAAAGGGTATAAACTTCTAGACTTAAAGTCTAGATGCATTTTTATCTCTAGGGATGTCATTTTTCATGAGTTTACTTTTCCTTTCCTTTCTAAACCTTCTTCTCCTCCTGTTTCATCTCAGCCTCATCCTACCACTAACCCTTTTCTTTTTTAGCCTTGTTCGTTTCTTGGTTCTGGTCATCCTGTCCTACCTACATCAGTTTTAGCTTCTGATGATCCTTCAGTACCTATGTCTGTTGAGCCAGCTATTGTATCTCCTATTGAGTCCATTTCTGAGCCTATTGTTGAGCCAGCAATTGTGCCTGCTGCTATGTCTAATGCTGAGCCAGTTGTGCTTGCTCCTCCTATTAGGAAATCCACTAGGCCTTCTTCTAAACCAACCTATTTACAAGCTTATAATTGCAATCAGGTTTCTACCATAGCTCCACCTGCTTCTTCTTCTTCCTCAGGTACTCCTTATCCTCTTTCTTCCTATTTGTCCTATGCTAACCTTTCTTCCAACCATAGACATCTTTGCAATGCCATCTCTTCTATAGTTGAACCGAAACATTATGATCAGGCTGTCCTTGATCCTCACTGGAGGGAGGCTATGTCTAATGAAATTAAGGCATTAGAGGTTAATCATACTTGGTCCCTTCAGCCTTTACCCCTTGGTAAAAAGGCCATAGGCTGTAAATGGGTGTATAAGGTAAAGTATAAGGCTGATGGTACTGTGGAAAAGTTCAAGGCTAGGTTGGTTGCCAAGGGGTATACTCAAAAGGAGGGCCTTGATTATATTGAAACATTTTCACTTGTTGCAAAGCTTGTCTCTATGAAATGTTTGTTGGCTGTTGCTGCTGTGAAAGGGTGGTCTCTTTCCCAACTTGATGTCAACAATGCTTTCCTGCATGGTGACTTGCATGAGGAAGTGTTTATGGCTTTACCACCTGGCTTCCACAGCAAAGGGGAGGTAGTTTGCAAATTACAAAAGTCTCTCTATGGTCTTAAGCAAGCTTCACGACAAGGGTTTGCAAAGTTTTCCGCTGCTCTATTAAGGTTGGGATTCAGACAATCTAAGGCAGATTATTCTTTGTTCACCAAGAAAACACCAGGATCTTTCATCGCTTTATTGGTGTATGTAGATGATATTTTAATTGCAAGTGATAATCCAAAATTTGTGACAGAACTGAAGATTCTTCTAGACCAGCAGTTTAAACTAAAAGACCTTCGAGATTTGAAGTTTTTCCTTGGGCTTTAGATAGCTAGATCACAAAAGGGCATTCATTTGTGTCAAAGAAAATATACTTTGGAGTTGATAAATGATGTAGGTCTACTAGGTTGTAAACCAGCCAAAACCCCCATGGAACACAACTTGAAGTTAAGTAAGAACCAAGGTGAATTGTTGACAAATCCAAGCTCTTATAGAAGATTGGTGGGTAGGCTCTTGTATCTTACAATCACAAGACCTGACATAACCTTTGTTGTTCATAAATTGAGTCAATTTATGTCAAAGCCTCGGAAACCACATCAGGCTGCAGCAAATAGGGTCTTACAATATCTCAAAGGTAGTCCAGGATAAGGGTTATTATTCTCAAGTACATCTGAACTACATCTTAAAGGCTTTGCTGATTCAGATTGGGCTGCTTGCCTTGATACAAGGAGGTCAGTCACTGGTTACTGCATGTTCTTAGGAGATTCATTAGTTTCTTGGAAGTCTAAGAAACAGAACACAGTGAGCAGGTCATCTGCAAAGGCTGAGTATCGTTCTATGGCAGTTGCAGTGTGTGAGATTGTGTGGATTCTTAGTTTACTAAGAGATATACAAGTTGATCATTCTAAGGCTGCATTATTATTCAGTGATAGTCAGTCTGCTCTCCACATTGCAGCCAATCCAGTGTTTCACGAGCGCACAAAACACATAGAGATTGATTGTCATGTTATGAGAGACAAACTGGTTCAAGGAGTAATAAGGTTGCTGCACATTAGGACTCAATCACAGCTTGCTGATTTGCTGACAAAGGCACTTAGTACACATCAATTTCACAATCTGCTATCCAAGATGAATGTGTTGAATGTGCATTCCCCACTTCCTCTTGAGGGGGAGTGTAAAGATAGCAGCAAATCAAGACCAGTTATAGAGTGTCAAGATGCTACAAAGAAGAATAGAAAGAAGAAACGACAATGAGCATACTACATGTAGTTTTGTATTACTGTGTATAGCTCTAGTACCTAGCATGTGGACAACACGTGACAGGTTACCTCTGTTAGTTGTGTAATTTTGTTAGTTAGTTTTGGAGGGTGATTAGTTAGTTAGTTAGTTCCTCTAGTCCCCTATATATATAAATCACTGTAACCATTATTCAATTTAATGAAAAGATACAGAATTTTATCAGTTTCACATTCGTCTCTCTCTCTCTCTCTTTTGATAGAACGAATCATTAAAATTTGAGAAGCTCACTTGACCCTTACTTGAGGGAGATTGTGGAAATTTTAATTACGAATCTATTTTTGAATCCTTTTTTATTAGGTTTTGTGTTGTCACTTAACCTTATGTGTGCAGCTATGTAAACCGTATTTTGCATGGTTTTTAAATAGAGAAAAGGAGGTCTCAACCTATGCTATTCAAAGAGAGAATCTTATACATTTTCTCCTTGCACTTCATAGAAAAATTCTTGACTTTTGTCCACTCATCTTGTGAATCCAAAGAAAGTGTTTGATTGTGTAATACCACAGAGCTTAACTCTAGTGAGGTTCATTGTAGAAGAAATCTTCAAAGAGATGCCTTGGAGTGCGTCATAGATTCTAGTTCGTGTGGAGGAAATCTTTATAGAAGGATTGGGATTACAATAGTGGGGAAACAATTGGATTTTTTGCGAAGGTTGCATAGAGGAACTAGGCCAAGAGTTTGTGAGTCTTGACTATTCCATTATAGTGGATTTTCTACGGACTTGTTTGTGTCCCCGGAGTGGTTTTTTCTTTGAAGAGATTCTTCACCAATGTTCCACTTCATCTTCAAATCATGTATTTATTGTTTTTATATGTTTTATTATTTGGTGCATGTTGTACAATGGTCAAATATAATCATATTATGAATCACTTAATTGAAATAAATCAATAATTAATAAATAATTTAACCATGTATTTAACAAAGGGATCTATTTTTTTTTTTAAATTAATTGTTGTCAGATTATTTATAACATGGCAGTTGATACACAGTGGCAAAAGAGAACCACAATGTCCAATTTTTCAATGCTATAAATCATGTTGTTGGAGTTATATATTTCGAAGACAATGAGTTTGAGCTAGTCATGGCTCTTTTTAGGTCAAGAAAAAAATTGTCAAATGAGGCCACCAATTTAGTTTTCTTAGTTGGACACTTGAGCGTGATTATAATAACACCTTAACTACTCTTTGGTTAAGATCTCACACCACATTGTTGATGAGATAGGTGAACAGTCTACAGTTTGGGTTTGAGGTGCCACAAGGCCTACAACACACTATTAGTGGAAGAACTCGAATCTATGCCCTGGAGCATGTTGGCTCAAGCCCTTACCCTTAGTTTGAAGTGTATTTTGTCTTTCATTTTTTTTCTTTTTTTCTTTTTTTGAATTCATTTTACTTTTTTATATATCCATACAATGATAATCAAAAACTTATCTCCTTTGTTATGTTGAAATTTTATTGAAAAACATATGAAGTTTATGGTTTAAGAGTATGCACCATAAAGGTTATGTAATTACTAATTATGCACCATAAAGGCTATAGGAAGTTTATGGGCCCATTTAGACGATAAAATGTTTGAAGGTATATGATTATAGAAAGTTTATGAGCATCTTAAAGTCTTCTAGTCTAGTAAAAAATGTTACCAAATTGTTAAGATGATATTTTCGGCAAGATGTACTCCATTCTAGTAATAAAAATCCAACTGTTTTTACCAGAGTTTTGTTGCCAGAGGCCCAGAGGAAGCCCATGAAAAAAAAAACACCCAACGCGAAGAATCTATCAAGTATTCAAATTAGTTCACGCGACCCACCAGTAGAAGCGTTCACCTCCCTAAGCCCAATAGCTTATAAATATCTAAATTGTCAAAAGCCCATATACCACCTAATTAAAAGTTATAGCTCAGCATATGCTTAGCCTCCCTGCTTGGTCTTGATTTCATTTGCAAATAGCGTCACCAACTGCATTAACAAGAGTTTAGCTTTTAATATTAATCCATTAATTTGAATGTTTTCCTTACTAATATATCTTGAATTTTGATAATCTGATTTCAGGAATTATGGAACTTCTGCAATTTTTCCATCGAGTCGAAGTAAGACACATGTGAAGAGAAGGAAATAAGGCAGCACATGGTCTTGCAAAACATGCCCAGTTTATTGATGATTTTGTTACCAGGATGGAGAAAACTCCACCCATTATAGATTCTACAATTTGTTCATATGTAATTCAGTTTTTTTCACTCATGAAATAAATTAAAATGTCTGATATATCTTGAATATACCTACAATATACCTTGAATTTTGATTAAGTTATGGTTTGGGAGATATACATATAGTATTGGTGACTGGTGATTTCACTTTCACAATGCACATGATAAGAAATGCAATACAAACATCAAGTCATTTCCTTAATTTCCCTCTTGTTTCTAAGTGGCCACAAGGTATTTCTGATTGGATATCAAGGATGTTGAGATTAGCAATAGTTTTTAATCTAGGGATTTGTCTATATGCATGCATAACTCTATATTATAAACTAAATCTACAAGGCAAATCATACCTGTGGCTGTTAGGACTAAGAATATTATCTGCATTATGTGTCTCCACTAGAAAATCCAAAATTAGGGAGGATCCAAAATTAGATAGGATTTTGGAAAATTTTATGGGCCACTTGCCCTAATTGAAGGTACATCTACCAAGTACAGAGTATACCTTTGTTTACTCATATTTTTTAATGTTTGTAAGCTACATATAATATATATATATATATATATATATATATATATACTTTTTAATATATTCAATAAGAGTTGAACATATGATATCCGTTTTATTATAATTATTCTCTATTATTAAATCAAGACATCAATGGTTTTATTTTTAGTGTAAACATAAAATTCAATCCTAATTCCTTTATTCAACAACAACAAAAAATTATTTTATTAATTGAGTTAATTAGGAATAATAATACACTTGAGTTTCAATTATGAACCAAAAAATTATTGAAGTGTGCGTAAGGTTTTGGAATAGAAACATAAAACATATTATCAATTATTTTAATCTTATATTAGATTATATAAGTGGCTTATGGTATTTGCGCATGTAACTTGTTGTCAGTGCTTAGTTTGACTATTATTTCAATGTATATATGGTAAAAAGAAGCAAAAAATTATAAACCCCAAAAAATGCCAACACTAACAACAATTAAGTTTTAGTTCCAAAACTCTTGAGTTGATTATGGATTATCAATAAACTAATCAAGATCAGCCACCTGTGTTTTTATTTATTTATTTTTTTATGTCATTCTATATCATGTTCAAATTATATTATATGTTCACTTCCTTAGTTGATATGTCCCCCTTTTTTTCTTAACTTGAATAAACTAATTCTTTTTTATTAGTGTATCAATCACTCTTTTAAGCACATGACCAAACTATTCAAACACTCTCACTTATATTTTCATCAATAAGACCATCTTAATTTAAAAAAATACATATAAAAGATGTAAAAAAAATATTATTTGTTAAAAAAATAATAATAAAAATGTTAATGCCTGGGATACTTATCAAGCCACCAATGAATTAATAATTGTTCAGATCCAACCTAATTTTATCGATCCACTTGATTTCAGCTGGATACAAATCACAGATCAAGGCATCTTCATGCCCCATGCCTCACTATAGTGCTTGTAGTCTATAATTGTCCAAGTTTCCAAGATTAAGATATTAAAAAGATAGATGAAAAAAGAGAAAGAAAGAAAGAAATTTGGACCGTAGAATGAAGATGGCATCATGAATTAGGATAATACTAATTAGCGGTGTGCAAAAACAATTCTATCATATTAGAATGAGATTATTTTTATTGACTTATTAGGTTAAAAAAATATAAAAATACAACTTTATAAGAAGAATGAAAAAAAAAAAGTGAACCTTTGAAAGGTTATATATGACTAAAAAAAAATAAATGTTAAGCATAAGCTAATGGTGCAAATAAGTTAAGATTTTAAACTAAAACGAATACTCTTAAGTCTTAATCTAATCTAATTTTGTTAATACCAACTAATTTAATTTGTAAAAGCTTTAAAATCCTTTAAAGTAGTACCAATTAATAGGGTTTTTGAACGTTGTACAAAAAATTTGGAAATTCCAATCCAGAAATTGGACTAAGGAAAAATCTAATCCAATTTTTGTAAAAGATTTAGAAAGTTACTTGTCAGCGAGTATTACTTTTTAGTCCATGGGCTTGGAGATTTGAATTCAAGCAATGTGAAGAGAAGCATATCTACGAGACTAAGAGCAATCGCATTACTTTGTTTAAATTTTTTTTTTTTTTTTTGTCTATTTTAGTATAAGGACCTACTTTTTCTATTTTAGCATAAGAACCTACTTTTTTTTTTTTTTTTAATTTTATACAATAACTTTTCTAAAACACTCATATCAGATTGCCTATTTTACACACTATTCTATTTAAATAATAATTTTTCTTTAAAATTTTATTATTATTTTATCTTTTTATTTTTGTCCTTATCTCTCTCTCTCTCTCTCTCTCAGATTTCCTCCCTTATCACAAGCCTGATCTCCTCCACAAGCACTGATCTATCGATCTAGTTTCGTCGACCCAGAAACGCTGATCTCCACCACCAATCCACAAGCCACCAGCGCCAATCTGCATGTGTTGGTGTGTCAAGTTCACAACAATGTTATCTATTTGTTGGTTTGTCCGTGTGGGTGTGTTTGTGTATCTTTGTGTTTGTTTGTCTTTGTGGAAGAAGAGAAGAAGTTTGAGTTCATTTTAGAGGGAGAAGAGAGAGAGGAAAAAAAAAGTAGCGAAATTGGGAAATTAATAAAATAATAGAGTACAAAGCTACAATAACCGTGTATATATACACAGTTACTGTAGCAAGTTTGGATACTTACAAAGTTATACAAGGTTTGATGTGTGTGTTTTTTATACTATATTGTGTAAATTTTTACACTTTTTGTATTTTTAGACCCACTAATGCAATTGCTCTAAGGTAGATTCATCAACATGACGTTAAAAAACAGCCCATATTACCCAATAATTACTTCATATGAGTTCAGACAACATAGAAATTGTAGAAAAATACAAGTGAAAATTATATTTTAAACCCTATAGTTTAAGAGTGTTACAAATTAAACTCTATAGTCTCAAAAGTAACATACTAAATAATGAGATTTTAAAATATAATCAATTTAAACCTCAACTTATTAAATGTAACGCCATTGTATTTGAGATCTAATATAAGTTAAGGGTTTAATTTGTTACTTTTTGAAACTTCAAGATTCAATGTGATACTTTTGACATATAGGATTTAATTTAATTTTTATTTTGAAGCAATAAGTTTTAATTTGTTAATTTTTTGAAAATTTTGGTTTAATTTATTCTTTTGTAAACTATAATTAATTTGCTACCCACCTAAACTATAATGTTTAAAATGTGATTTTCCCAAATTAGAATGTCATTTACTAGTGCAAAACAGCAAGTACATATAGATTAGGATCCACCATCGTTGTTAGAGTAACCCCATCTTGTTAAAATTCTAACAATTCACGGTTAATGAATGATTAAGATTTTGTGACATATTCAACGTCTTAATGGGTACAATTTCTTAAATACCATATCTTAGATTTCCCAATAAAATTCAAGCATGTATCTTATTGATTAATGTCATTTAACTATGTGATAAGATTAAAATCAATTGTATGTACTCCATAAATATTACTCATTATCATTAAGCCAATATATTAATTGGTTTTTGATGCAACAAGATCTTTAATTTTTAAGTGTATATGTATGTAAAACTTCCTCTTATGAACTTAAAGTCTGGTCCTTCCATCCTATTTTACATGAAACTTTGTACTTGTGAAATGATCATCACAATAAAATTCAAGCATGTATCTTATTGATTAATGTCGTTTAACTATGTGATAAGATTAAAATCAATTGTATGTACTCCATAATTATTGCTCATTATCATTAATCTAATATATTAATTGGTTTTTGATATAACAAGATCTTTAACTTTTAAAACTCCCTCTTAGAAACTATGTGTGTAAAACTCCCTCCTAAAAACTTAGGGTGTGTTTGTTTAGAGGTGAAATTGGATGAATGAAAAACTTTAAAGAGAAAATGAGAAGGAAAACTTTTTTTGAGTGTGTTTGGTAGGGTGGGGAGGAAGGAAAATAAATAGTAGGATCCAAGTTTTTTCTCCCCGGACTTACCAAAAAGTTTTCTCTCCAAAATGGAGAAAAAACTGAAGGGAGAAATTGGACATCATTTTTGGACAAAAATGCTCATGCGCAATTGCACATGGGCTTCATCCACGTTCCTTTTCTTCACACTTTTTTTTTTTTTTTCCCTCATGGGTGTTGCCTTCTTCTTCTTTTTGGGTAGGCTTGTCTGGTATCTTTTTTTTTTTGTTTAGATGTGATTTTTTTATGGACGTGATTTTATTTTTTAATAAATTTAGGTGATTGATTTTTTTTGTTCTTTATCACTTTTTTGGTTTTTAATTGGGCATAATTTTTTAATAAATGTATATTTGTAAATTTATATAAACTCATTTTTTTCATCATTTCATTTTTTCACTCTCAACCAAACAAAATTGAGAGAAATTAAATTTTTTTCTATTCTCTCATTTTTTCATCATCTCACCATTTTTTATCTTTCCATTTTTCTACCATTCCAACCAAATAGAGTCCAGTCATTCTCTCTTATTTTATAATAAATTTTGTACTTGTGAAATAACTGTCACATACAAAATGTGCAATAGTAATAAAAACTAAAATATTGCTAATACGTACAAACCAAAATAATGCTAGTAGTAAATGATTATCCATTAATTATATTTGATTATTACTTCTATAATATCTTAGAAAGACTTGGCTCGATCCAAAGGTGACTGCACTGAATCCATTAAAAATGACCCATATCACCATCGTCATTACGGGACCAAAGCTTTTGCCCTTGCTAGAATTTTAAAGAACCAGAATTGTAGAGTGTACAAGTAATAATAAGTGTATGCAGCTGTAAAATACACGCAAAGTAGAACAACGGAAAAGGACAAAAACAGAGACACAGACAGAAAACCAAAAGGACAGCTGCTTACGTCGTATCCCATCATCGTGCCTGACACAGTCATCATTCCACCGAAACTTAATGGCTGACGTGTCTGTTCGAGACCCCAGAGGGGGACCACAATCATCTACGGTGGTCCCCACTACAGTCGAGCCCCTCACCCAATCACACAAAATAAGAAGTAAAAAAAAAAAAAGGCTTCTGAAGTGTTCGGCTAATTGCCCCCTCTATCACCGACATTGGTCTCTCAAAATTACCGCCGTTCGATTCACACGTCAATCAATGTCAGTGAATGCCACGTGGACGTCCCTAATTGGGAAGATCAACTCTCTCGATTCTCCCGCACCAAATGTACTGGTCCACAGGTTTTGTGCCTGATAGCAACCCCCAATGACCAGGGGTAGGGGAATCCTCTGTGACTCGCTCTTATATACACCACATACAAGAATGATACCTACTAGTCTAGCAACAAATCAGAAGAAGAAGAGAATGATACCTACTACCTAGAGTAAAGTTATCCTGTTAATTTGACATGATTTACTACTGAATTTGACAAAAATATTACTATAACGTACGAACAAATTATTGCATATTTAAAATCAACTTGCATATTTAAAATGAGGATTTTATTAATACGTGTCTAAAGGTATATAATAATATATCATTTTTTAAATAAGTTTTATTGAGAATTGAAAAAAATTTTGACAGCTTTTTAATTCCGGGCATACATTATTCGGACCCTTAAGATGAACTTGCAAATCTAAATTATAACTTTGTGTCATATTTAATATTGCGAATCTACTGGGATCAACATAGTACTTAAATTGGGTAATGATAGAATATTTTTGGAGTATCATAAATTCATACTCTTCTCTTTTACATAATTATGGGTCTCACTAATTAAATTTATGATAAAACCTACAATTAATGTGAAAATAGGGAGTACACTTTTATAGTACTCTTAGAATATTCAATAATTTTCCATTTAAATTACACTTTTGATGACTATATATCTATTTATTGTGGAATTAATTATTGTTAAATCTTTTTATTGTCACACGAAATAATTTGTTAATTAACTTACCAAGTAGTAATGACAAACCTTTTAAAAAAAAAAATACAAGTTGACTCGACCTGACCTGTTTGCCACGTCATACCAATTATCTAATTAAAAACAAATGAAAACAGAATATAAAATCAAGGTTGTCAATTCTTACTCAATTTAAATTCTAACGCTGTTGGACTCTTGTTCTAGCATTTTCTCATGAAGTGATTGTTTACTTACCATTTTATGCTTAATCATGGAAGAGATACATTGAATATTGAAAATAATTTCTATGATCTCTTTCCCATCAGAATATATCAATATATTCAAAGATGGGATGTAAAGCTTGAAAGGTAAATGTAGTCTTGAATTCATCCCTAGTCTCTCACTTTCCCCCTGATTAAAAATAAAATCAAATGAATATTCTAATGTTGATCAATGGGTGCTCCAACAAAGTATTTCACAACTCTTTTTTTGGGGGGGGGGGGGGGGGTGTTAGAATGGGTTCTTTTGTCTTCAAGAGCTTAATCCCAACTACACAGCAAAACGAAGAGTTGAACTTCACGTTTTACATACTTGAATGCATTGTCAATCTATAGAATGAAACTAAATCATAGGTTCAAATTAGGTTTTTTTGTTTCAATTTTCAATCATGTTGTGTCATTTTCAAAGTGGGATTTGCTCATAAATGGCAAACTCCTTTACAAATCGACTTATCTAACAATACAAAATTGTACATAATTTTGTTTATAACTTTTTTCACAACTATTAATGTAACTTATTGTTATTGAGGTATAAGTGCATCCACATCGATGGTGCTAAAAATTTAGCTATTTGGTACTTACAAAAGTTATTTTATCTATTTTACCTCTTCACTTTACAATACACCCAACATCAATAGATCTATATTTTTAGTTATTTGATTAAAATAATACAAATAACTCATTAGAATAATAATAAAAACATCTACCACAAACTTCAATAAACCAAGTAGCCCAATCTACCCAGACAACCATAACCACTACCACCACCACCACAACAGCCCACAATAGAAAAAAAAGAAAAAAAAGAAAAAAAAAAGGGTCGGTGGCATGGGTCGGCAATGTAGGGTTGGGCTGGTGGCAGTGAGAGGAAGGTGAGAGAGAGTTGAGAGTTCTGAACGATAAAGAAATAGAAAAAAAAAATTAGTAGGAGGTAGAATAAAAAATTAATTAATTTTTTTTTTTAGCTTTTAACTACGGTACATAGCCATATATAGCTGAATTATAGCAATGTAAGTAAAAAATTTATTTATACCACCACCATTGTAGCACTCTTTTTGTATATGGTGATGCTAAAAATAGTTTTTTAGCACCACCATTATGAATGCTCTAATCAAGGTGATAGTGTTAACCATGTATTTATATGAATATGATGTTATCACCTTAATAAGCCCTTAATCAATCGACACAAATATTGCGAAAAGCTATGTCCCTAAGTTTGCTTTTTAATGGATCAATTTAAATCTATGCAATCCCTCAACTCAATCGCAAGGGATACACATCAAAATGATCCTACATGTGTAGAGTTGCATGTAGAAATGCAATTTATTTATTAAATTGCACACCACTAAGTTGAGAAGGGAATAAAAAAGCATATCATAGGTTATAGAATAGTAAGTAAGTAAGTTGGAGAGAGTGATAGCAGAGAATACTGGCTCGAGTAAACAGGTAATGTTGTATGACAGAGAGTAGACATTCTCTGATGATAGTCTTGCCGAGGAGGGAAAATGATTGTTGAAAGTGTAGTGTAGGGTAAGGTCTGGGTATCGTTTGTTTCCGAGGTGGGGACCACGTACTATTGGAATGGACCTGTGGGCTGTGGGTGGACCTGCCTGCAGAGGAGACCACCTTCTCGTCGAATACACCACTTTCATGATTAGATCATTAGTGGGTTTATTTATTTATTTATTTTTATTTTTATTTATTAACTCTAATTTGCTTTTGCTAATTAATGCTCCTTGGCCTTTTTGGCGTTTTAGTGTAAATGTTAATTTACTTAATAATCTCCCTAAAACATTGAAATAACATTGACTGATTTAAAAAGTTATTTAATCGGACTCTTGATTTAGAAGTATTGTTTGTGGCATAATTCACTATATTATCTCCTAAAAGTTACTATTATTATTTTTTTAATACAGATTGTGGTGTGTCATTATATTAGAACTTGGAACTTTTTTGTATGCATGTGAATGTCTCTTAAAAAAGTGTCATTTAATTACTTTTTAAATTATCGCTTCATAATCTTATAAAAAAGACTACATAAAATTTTTAAGTTGACTATATAATTAGTTTATATCTTTTAATATTCATTATTCAAGTTTCAAGTTTAAAGAAAATTATGTGTGGAAAACATCCTTTACTAATGCATATTTTAAAAGAAAATGGTAGCTAAGAGCCTTATAATTTAAATGGTTGAAATTTCTGGGTTTTTCTAACCAATCCAATATTCAAATCTTATCTCCCTATTGTAGCTATTGAAATATAAATAAATAAAAATAGAGTTTAAGATCTACAATTTATTGTCCAATTATTTAGAGTCGAAATTTGATCATGCCACCAAAAAAAAAAAAAAAGACCCTACTGTCGCTATCGCCATCAGTTGTCGATATTCAACCACTTTTGCGCATTGTTTTTCTCTAGACAAGGCACGTTTCCTCTTTGTTTTTCATGTAAATTTTCATTTTAGGATTTGTTTCCCTTTCAAGCCTCCTGAGTCACACAATTTGGGCCATCACTTATTCATTTGAGCTCAAATTATGTTAAATTCACCAACTTGATCACGTGTTTCATCATGACATTATACTCTACTAATATTCCTCAGGCCACCAATGTAGTCGTCCTTTGGCCATAGTAGCCACTCTTTGGTCATCGGTGTAGTCATTCTTAGGCCCTTGTAACTATATTCTGACATTCATTTGTTGTATAGCCACTGTCAACATTTTGCTTGATTCATTTTACATTGTGTCTGACCCATTTTACATCTGATACGTCACATATGATAATCTTTAAGGCATCTTCACAAGCTTGCATTTCAAACTCAAGTTGTCTTCAATATTCCACCTTGAGTTTGAAGAGGGATGTAAAAGATATCAAGACCCAATCCTAGTCATGCCCAAGTCTAATCCTACTTGGACTTTCCTCCTACAAATAACTTGTTATAGATTCATAATAATACATAATGCTAAACAGTGTTTAGTTATCAAGGTGTTTCTTCTTTGGATGCAATTCATTAGGTTTAATCACATAAATTCTGCCTCTTTCTTTCTCTCTAAATCTTTTATTTTCTTCATTTTATTCTAACACTGCTAATGTGATCCTAGATTGAGACCAAAAAAACGTAGAGCATAAATATATATTTTTTTAAAGTTAATTTATGAAAATAAATTACTATTTTCTTTGAGCTATAGGAAGATTATATATATATTTGTTATATTTAGCTTGAACCCTCAAAAAAATCTCTGACTTTGTTGCTGTGTTGCTTTACACCATGGAGGTAAATATCATGAGTTTTAGGCAACAAGATGACAATTGTGCACATTTAGCCTAGCTTAAAATTAGTTTATAAATCCATTAATAAAAGTTCAAGGATTTTGGCAAGTGCTTCATAATTATTAATAAAAGTTCATTGTTTTTCTACTTTATTTTTTGAAGTTTCCTTATATATGTTTGGACTTTGGATGAATTGGAAATTCCAAGCTCCCATTTAAATTCCAATGTTTGAATGAGTATTTTTTTATTAAAAAAAAGAGTAAACTATAATAATGATAATAAAGAGCAGTAATAATTTGGTAGTAATGTGGTGACGGTGTTAACAGGTGATGGTGGTGGTGATGTTGACTACAATGGTAGAGATGGTGTTGTTGATGACGTGTAGTGGGCATGGTGACAGTGACAATGGTGATGTTGACAATACTGATGGTGGCAATAATAAAGTATAATGATAAATTATATGAAAATGGTAATTTGATACTTACAGAATTACTAAATTGAATTTAGGATTTCCAAAATTGAAAATCCCATGTTCAAAATTACTTGCAATTTTGTAAATAATTTTGACTTCTCAAATTACAAAATTGAGTGAAACCACATTTTAAACTTCCTTATTTAAACACTGAATAAGTGTTTGGAAACTCAATTTATATACTGCTTATTGAACTGGACAAATTTGCATTGTAAGTGATGCCTAATTCCTAAATGTAATATTATAATAAAAAACAAATGAGGAAGTTGTCCACCTCCATATTCATTTCTTTCATTATTATATCTTGCACAAACTTTTTTTTTTTTTTTTCTTTTCACAAATGAGAGTATTCAAATTTTTTCGAATATCTAACTATTCTCTTGAGTGTATGTAGTCTCTCTGTCTCATACGCACCAAGTTATTACAGGATGAAATCACATGAAGATGGTCCTAAGATGTTAGCAAGAAATTTCAAACTCTTATGAGGCCTTAGATAACCACTATTTGTGATTTTTGCATTAACTAAATATTAATTAGATTTACCAAAGAGGAATACATTTGGTCAAATTAAATCGTGGAGACCAGACCAGACCAGATGGTTGTTATTTTGGGCAAAAATAGTGTCTAGTACTTGTTATGAATGAATCTTTACCATCCACATTATATGTATTTCCGGTTGTTGGAGTGAGGTTGTATCAATATATAATCAAGATGTTGTAATCATATTGCATACTTCCAACCAAAAATAGAAAATCATGTTGCAATTTTTGGTTCCTCAACGGCTAGCTAGTTCCCAAAATTTCGCATGCAATATTCACTTGCGAACTAACAAACAAAGCCATAAAATACCAATCCTCTTGAGTTCATTTCTGTGCGGAACTTATATAGACCTTCAAATCAACAATCTTCTTTAGGATTTGAAAGGCTAAAACCTGCCTCGCATAGCATAGAATTCTCCTTTGAGGTAACATGGTAAAGATCCGTGAGATTAGCATTTATGCTACACTTTTGTTGGACAGTAGAAAGCTTATGTGGCAGCTCAATTACATTGTCAGCTTTCGCTTCCAATAAAGGTGTGAGATTCCTTGCAATCTTTGCTTTTTACAAGAGAAGTCCAAGACATAATTCTAGCTAGTAGCCGAAACCCATTTGCTTTTCCTTGGACCAAATGATATGGAGAGAGTCTAATATAGAGGTTGAAGTAAAGCTAAGGATCCTTTTGTTTCAAACGGATCTAAGTCTTTGGTTACGTACTTAAAAATATTTTTTTAATATAGAGGTTGAGGTAAAGTTAAGGCTTGTTTGTTTCGACGGATCAAGTGTTTAGTTATGTCTTTAAAATTATTTTGGAAAATACTTTTAACTATTTGGTCTCATTTTTGAAAATTCTATGAAATATATATATATATATATATATATATATATATATTACTGTTTTCTCGTCTCTAAGGTGCTTAGAAAATAGTGTAAAAAAGAAGAGAAGTTTAGATAATAAAAAAAAAAAAAATTGTGATCGGCAACCGGTGGAGGCTACTGATAACTAGTGAACGACATTGGTGAGAGGTGATGGCATGCTTGGGTTGTTGACAGTGGAGTTAAGGTGGAGGTGGAGGTTGGGCTAATAAGTTTTGAGCAAGACGTAAAATGTTATGACAAAAAATAAGAGTAAAACATTTTACACCCAAAGTGCTTCTATATATTTTACAGTCAACTGGAAATTATTTTCAGATTAACTAGCAATTTCAGTAAACACCCACAATTAATGTAAAAAGCATTTTTCAAAAATTTAATTTTGTTTGAAACAAACGAGGCCTAAGTCATTCAAGAAAATTTATTTGCAAGTGCCAATGAAACCTTTTTACAATAATTTGTTCGTTTGGTCATTCTTTCAAGGGGAATCCAATAATTCGTAATCAAGTCAAATATTTTTGACAGATACGTGTTTTTCGCAAGACTAAGATGATACTATCTGGAATGATAGCTTAGGTTTTATAAACATTCATTGACTTGACGCCAAAGAGTCAAACCGAACGTAATTACTAATTACAATCTTTTTTTTTTTTTTTTTGATAACCTAATTACAATCATATTTATGTCTTATATACGATCCATCCATTATAAGATTAATTTGTTTCTTTCTAAGCATCAAAAACGTCAATCTTTCAGGACGTTGTGCGAAATTATTAATACAACAAAATTTTAGTCTCAGGATTTTGGGGTTGGTTATGAATCTTTAAGAAACTAATTAAAGTCAAACTTCAAACTAATTTATTGCTTTCTAAGCGCTACACTGCAGGAAATAAGTGATCTACATTTTAAATTGACGATTTTACAATTAATTAAAAAGTTATACATGAAGTTTACAATGACCATTTACTCAACATTTGTTAGATAAAAACCAAAGAAGCACAGAGAATCCAAAATCTTCAACGTGTCCAAGTCAGCCATGGTTGTGAACACATTGAGAATACTCCTATATGTATATCAATACAGGGGAGAAAATATAAAATTTTAGACAAAATTTAGCAATAAAATTGGTTGTAGCATAAATCTACAATTTTACTCATTAAAATAAACAATATTACATATTTTGAAAATCTAACTGTTGAATTGTATGTTCTTTACGCTCTTAGTACATATGTCAAATTTTTGTGTCAATCAGATATTATTTATTATATGATCTATAAACTTATATTTTATCTATAATTTTAAACTACAAAAACTTGCAATTTAAATAATTTATTGATAACATAATTATTGATTTTTAATTTTTTAGAAATTTTACAAACATAGAGGATATAAAAAGAAGAAGTAATCTAATGGTGAATTTGTTAAAATTTATCTCCAATAAAAAGATTTTGTAGTCCAAAGCTACAATCAATTTTGTAGCTAAACTTTGTCATAATTTTTTTATCTGAAATTTTTCCTCGCTTTTAGATATGTTTTAAAATAATTTGATAGTTGTTATTTATCTTGAAAATTTAAAATAAACATAAAGTACGTCTAAAATAATAACACACACATATATATATATATATATATATATATATATATATAATTTTTTGTATCCCTACCGCATATTAAATTTTTAAGAATTGGCATGTATTTTTAAGAATTGGTATGTTATTGTGATTGTATCCATGCTTTCTAGATTCAAATAATAATAGTAATAATAATAGATCAAGAAAAAGCACTTAAATAAGAGTAGATGAATAATTGACTTTATGTTACTCGTATAAGACGCGTTGCTCATGCCAGCTTGGGTTGCAACTTGCAAGAAAGCTTGCTCCTGGTATGAAAAGAGAAAAAGGGATGACTTTGCTGAATTATTATTATTGTTATTATTATTATTATATATCTACATTATTATTATTATTCCCGAGGTGCAAAAAGAGAAGTAAAAATTTCCTTTATGATATTGATCAAATATTCATTCAATAGTCAAAACTTACAAAGTCGAAATGCATACACATGTGCCACTGTTAGTCGAGAGAGAACATATCATTATAGCTCTCATTAATAGTTTTTGTCCGATATCCATTAAATTGGCCCCGTTGCCCCTTTTTTCATAAGGCAAAGCATGTTTTGTGCTAGAGCATAAAGCTTATTTTAGGTGCCATTTCAATATGACACTATAATTAACATGTTGAAGCAAATCTTACTTGTTTCATTCAATCATCATAGAAGTAGGACCTCTCACTCGATTCACATTGTCACCAATTCAACAGTTCGATTCTCATTTAAGCAGGCCTCCCTTTAAAATACGAAAAAGCGTATGAAAAAAGATGGACAATGAGCAAGCTAAATCTTTCCCTTGGATTTAATTCCTCCACTTTTAACTTAAAGAGATGAGAAATAAAGTGTAGGCAAAGCTTTTTGATACGGTTGACTTCATTCTCAACGGGTATGATGAAGCGTGTGTTGCCTCTAGGGGACAAAATTATAAGCTTTTGCTAGCTAAAAAATGAAGGGTTTGTGAACCTAAGGATAATGGGGTATTGTAACTTTGCGTCTGCAATCACTTGTGGGTCTTTCTCTCCCCCTTTCCTCTGACACACCCACAAAACAGAATGGGCTGCTAAGCTGTTTTAAAGCTCCAGAGAGACCTTATAATTTTCAATGTTGACTAACCAATGTACATATAAATGAATGTGTTTAAAAAGGAACATTTATTGGATAACTTTTAATCATTATTTTACACATTAGTCTGATTTGTTTAAGAAAATTAATCATAAGCTAAAGAAAAAAAGGTGGACCTTGCTGGTTTTACGATTTCATTTATGGAGAGTTGGTATTGGCTGAGGGGATAAAGGATTGGAGTTCGTGTAATGTCATGCAAACTTGGAGTATCAATGTGGAAAATCCAAAAGAGGGAAGTGAATTGAAGTTTGGCATGAGGTACTGTTAGTCAAGATTCTCAGACTTGGAGGAGATTTTGTGGTTTATATGGGGACCCCATTTATGTAACTTATTAGCAGCGCATCAACATTGCTTTTTTTTTTCTTTTTTTTTTGGGTAATAAACAACATTGCTTTGGTTCTATTATGAAGAATAATGGATGTCCCTAAGAGCTTTTAAATTTTCGACCTTGGATACCCTACACATGAAAGAGAATTGCACATAGATAGATAGCTGGTGAGCTTTATTAGCTAGAGCCTCTGTCAATGTGAAACAAGCTGTGCAGGTTGGTATAACAAATCACTTGCTAGCTAGAGGTGAGTGATGAATCAATTTTCAGCAATAAAAAGGCTATGAAGAGGTTAATTTTGTTAGGATTATAATTAAAAACTAGAAGTGAGGGCCTCGTCATAGTAATAATAGAATTGTAGTCAGGCTTTTACGTATTGCATGGTAGAATTACTTTCTCTTTGGTGCCTTTGTTAAAATAAATAGAAGAAAGTAAAATGAGGGTTTAGAAAGAAAGTGAAAATAAGAGACTGGGTCCGTTTGGTAATGTTGTTCTAATAATGTCGTTTATATTTTTTGAAAATACGTATGGGTGAAAAAGTATGTGAAAATATGTTTAATATTGTTTAAAAACTAAAAACATGTGTTTAAACACATGTACCAAACAGATCCTTAAAACTTCTAAAATATATGTTATAATATGATGACCCTAAAATTACGATAGTCTATGATATTATAAAACTATAATAATTTATGATATTCTATAAGACTATGACCTACACATATTTATGATAATATCTTAATATCTTCTAACTCTAAAAACTAAATGATAAGTAGTGTGCAATTTACTTTATTTTAAGTGTTTTAACCCACAAGCCCTTTTTGAATTGAAGGACTAGGGTAAATCCCAGATGCAAGATTCTACCCGCAGATTAATCATGCATCAACTAGGCCAGAGTTTCAACCTCGAACCTCTTTGTTACAAAAAGTTTTACCTTTTTGGAAAATTAATTACATATTTTTGATTAATTATCTGAATTAAGTACATATATAATGTTTTGATTTGACTGACTGAGAGACTGCAAGACTATAATTACGTGTATAATAAAAA
The DNA here is from genome assembly GCA_029955455.1 of Quercus agrifolia. Lineage (NCBI taxonomy): Eukaryota > Viridiplantae > Streptophyta > Magnoliopsida > Fagales > Fagaceae > Quercus > Quercus agrifolia. Next base: position 66,421,433 of record JARQAD010000001.1, on the reverse strand, counting down.
TAGATATTGTGAGATGTTTGTGAATAAAATACATTAAAAAAACCCCTCTTTAATGTGGGGGGTATGAGAAGCAAGGTTGTCCACTAAGGTGCGATAACTTGCAAAGTTCTCTTTTTGTTGTATGTAAAGGCACTAATATTTGGGATTATGTTACTTTCCATTCACTTCTCTTTACTTTGTTTAATATTTACTCCAAATCTTACCGCATCATCCACAGGGTAATAACATTAAAAAAATAATATATATTTGATAGTTACCACTCATTTCCCAAATCTCTGTCTCAGACAAATATTCTACAGTAACTTTATACCGTTGTGAGATTCTATTTAGTTGATAAGTAGATTAACATATACATTTAGCCAAGATAATCCTATACACATGATTGATTAATCTAGCCTGATTGATCAGATGAAGGGTTTCAATTATATATATAGAAGCTCAAGATCAAGGTGTTACTTTTTATCAATGTTTATACCATTTAATAACAATTTATATATTGGATTTATATTTTAAAAATTATATAATTTGATTCCACATTGTTTCTTAATTAAACACACACAGTCACACACCAAATTTGGTATTAATTGGATATTATTTACTATCTAATCCATTAAATCATGATTATTATCTTGATAAAATTTTCAATTACAGAAGATTAAGAAAGATAATGTAATCCAATAATAAATTTATAAAAAATAAATGCATATATTGCATAACATGACTCTTAAAAAACTCAAAATGCATGTTATATTATATATGTTAACATGTGTGATGCTAGTAGATGAAATGAGTAAGGTTTTAACTTGTGCCCCAAATTATATCACACAGGAACCTGACCTAGTTAGGATATACTATCAACAATGAGTTTTGCTTTACACACTTAATACTAATAGAACAGGAGTGGCCTGCAAAACCCTAAGGAGCATTATATATATATATTCTTTTTGCTGAACCCTAAGGAGCAATATCAGTGTCATCTTCAATGATAATAGATGATGGATACTGACATATCCAAACCGAATAAATTAAGAGGTTAATTCAAATTAATAAGAATATCTCTTACTTACGCAAACAAATATATGAATAAATCTCGTTAGGAACAATTGTGGGGGGAGGCATTGGCAGAAGGTTGCATCAGAAAATGATCCCTACAAACCCCACACCGCTCAAGTATGGACCATCCCACTAACAACCCATTTCTTTTTTTTAATTTTGATAGTAATAACATTACAGTTCCCAAGAATTTTTGGAGACCCCCAACCGGAATATTCTCTGAGTGAAAATCTTGGGTTCCCGGTGACGGTTTTCTCAGCCGCCACCACTTTCTTCCCCATGGTTCTATTATATTACCCACACTTTATTGAAGAGAATGATAAACCTGAATTAGTTATGCTAAGTTTAAAACACAACAATTTTCACTTTTTTTTGGGGGGGGGGGGGGGGGGGGATATGTTAATATATGTTGTTTTGTGTTTATTGTATAATAAAAATAGTATTAATGGTGAATTCGGGTGAAATTAGAGTTATTCTAATTATCATTGTGAAAAATGTTATGTTTCTAACATTACTCAATTAGTTAATAATATTTCTTAGGAAACCTTAAAAGTAGTTAAAATTTGCTCAACTAATTAACAAAGTCTATAATCTAGAAACAAAACACAATACTGTAAATTGAGAGAGAGAGAGAGAGAGAGTATTAGCTCATGTTGTATGTCATAAGTCTAATCTAATGAAAAAATAAACCATCATTGATTTGATTTTCTATTTTAAGAACATAATATATATATATATATATATATATATATATATATATATATATATATATTGATAGGTTTTAAGAACATAATCTTTTTTTTTATATAGGTTTTAAGAACACAATCTTTTTTAGATAAGTTTTAAGAACATAATCCTGTGTAAGATTATAATTAATTCTTATAAAAGGCTCGTGTACGTATGATTTAATTTAATTATGATGTTTTGAAGCTTCCTTACTGCCTGAAAAAAAATAATTTCTACATCTTTTTTTTTATACCATAAAATCAGATCCTTAATTATCTTGATGATATAGACTATTGTTAAGTTTTTCGCTCGAGAAAATATTTCCTACATTGGACATATGCAATATGCTTACTACAACATGGACAAAGTTTGGTTGGAGATATCTTTTCTAACTCATTATGTGACAAATTATAAAATTAAAAAAATTCTAAGACCACATAAAATGGCACAACTCATACAATAATTATTCACGTGACAGACTGTGAGTGATGGATAAAAAGGTGTGGGTTCATGTGAAAGTGACAGATAGCCAGTTACAATATAACACATAAGATAGTTGTCGAAAAAGTTGTGATAATTTATGTGGTACTAAAATTACTCATAAAATTATCACGTGTGTTATTTAAACAAGTCACACGATTCATTAAAAAAGTTATGTGACTAAAACTACAAATGAATTGTCCCTTTAATTGACACATAAAATATTGGAGCAACATAGTTCCAACATGTTTGAAATAAAACTTTTTCTTTATAATATATGAGTCTCACACGTATATAACATCAATATGTTGTGGAGTTTTTCTATGAACACAACCAAGTCCCATAATATTTTCACAACAAATTAAAATATTAAATTATCAACTCACCATACGTAAGAATAATATGAAATAAAAAAATATATACCCAAAATCATCACAACTCAAAATAAGTGTTTTGAAAATATTGTGAGATTTTATTATATCCATAAACTTTCTCTATATTGTAAAAGAAATACTACATATTTTTGGGAAAATTATTAGGTACTTTCGGAATACCATAAATGCATACTCCCTCATATCACATAAATGGTGGGTCCCACCATGAATTTAATTAGTGGAATCCATCATTTCATGTGAGAGAATGAAGTACGTATTTATAGTACTTTGAAAGTACACAATAATTTTTCATATTTTTGATGTACAGGATAAGCAGTACCAGTCCATGCTCTCCAATTTGGGAGGACATGCATTTAATTTGTAATAGATAAAATTAAAAAAAAATGGTAATATTTCAAATTTCCATTTCAAGATGATAGCGACTTAATGAAGTCCCACTTACTTGTAATGAGAAAAAGAAAAGGAAAAGCATGATGTAGACCAAACTCACTTTTTTTATATAAAAAAAATATAGTTATAAATTTGTTGGTCTCATTTTACCGCCCAAAAAAAAAAGAAGAAGTTAAAATTGGCTGGCCTCAATCATCAATAAAATAAGCAAAATAAGAGAATTGTTAATAGTAGTTTGAAAGTAAAGTACCTTTTTTTTAGTACACTCTTCGCATAAAATAATTGGAGACAGAATAGTGAAGAATTATATTAAAATAAAACAATTTTGCTCTAAATAGAATTATATTCAGATAAATAAATATCTTTTTTATATTTTGTTTTCCAGTTCACTTTTTCTCTGTACGTACTTACTTTTTTTACCTTTTCCGTGATAATGTGTTTACACTTAACATTACATCAGAGTCCGATCAGACTGAGTTAATTTGTCCTCTAAGTCTCACCGCCCATGCCTTTTTGGTAATCGAAGTTGCTAACCTGCGCTTAGCCATGTGGCCCGCGAGGACCCGTTGGGGCCGAGCCAGGGTTGGTGGCGCAAGTTAGAAAGAGCCTTTCTGCATTCAATGTATGCTTTGTAAGGGAGAGTAGTACTAATTATGATTGAAAGAGAGAGATCTGCTAGCATCACTGCATCGCATATTTTGGCAATATAAAAAATTTTGGCCACCTTGGACTTGTGAGAGAGCTACTAAAGAGTAAAGACAGGGACATGGGAACTTTTCTGTTTTTTTGGGCCATTGATGGTGACCTTCTCGTGTGCTTTTGCTTTTCAAATCTCTATAGATTAGTATTATTGCCTATTTGTCTATGGTTGAGTGAATTATAATTTTCATACCTTTTATATTCTATGTACATGATAATTTTATTTTATATTCTATGTACGTGATAATTTTATATATATATATATATTTATTGAGAAAAAGATCATCAAGAAAATTATTAAGGTCGGCATGAACAAAATTATTTATATTTAGCGGAATAAACTCTATTTAGACTAAAAGCAGGAAATATAATAAGGCTTACTCTCTGGACTAAGACATGAGTAGTTGCATTACCTTGTTTAATAGAGTGAGAGACGGAAAAGCTCTGTAAAGAGCTTGCATAACAGTGTGTCTTTAATCAAATGATTAGAAGAAGACATGAACATATTATTGCCTCGCAAAACATTGATAACTATCTCAGAGTCACCTTCAAAACAAGATTGACTGAATCCCATTTCTTGGACAAACTAGATTGCTTTTCTAGCTACTAAGTAATGCCTTGATGCCACCCTTAACGAGTTCTTCTTTGTAATTGTCATGTGTGTGTGGAATGGAAAGATTACACTCACCCAGTAATTAGCCAAGCTCTTTAAGAGCCGTGGACCCTAAATTAGACACACAAAAAAAGAAAAAAGAAAAAAAGAAAAATGACCTATATAAATAACTATAAAAATTGTGATTAGTATTAAATTGATGTGGTTGACACTTTTTTTGATCATTACGAAAATGTTTCCATTTTCTAAGTAACTCGTAATCTTATAAATAATGGAATTTGTCCATTCAAATTATATGCTACTAGATACAATATTAGCATCAATTTTTAGTTTTTGTAAGAGCACCATTAAGAAGATCTAAGATCACACACACATATATATCTAATATAAGGTATAACAAATACTATATGACGAACTGGCGTGACTACTTAAGAGACTCAATAGCATGCAGAAGTCATTGTTTAAGATGCCAGTGATTAGGTGCTAAGGTTATTTAACAATTTTGTGGTTTTTTCCTAATATTTTTAGGTGGTTGGTGTTTGAAAAGCTTAAATATCATAAAGTGCTTAAGATAAGATTTAATTAATTAGAGATAGGATTTGTGTAAGGACCACGGATGAAAAAGTTAACACTTTTCTACTGCCTTATCAAAGAGAAATTTATAGTATTCAATGTAAAAATTTAAAGTATTTAGTGAAAAATAGTACTCCATTGAAGTAGTATCCAAGTATTATTACCATGTTTAAAAATTATTTATACAAATGATTATTTCTCAATTTTTCCGAAAAAACTATAGTATTTATATCATTTCATTGGAGCATGGAAGTTTTGACTACATTTTAGATGGTCCCAAATAGTAGTGAGTAGTGACATCAAGTTTTCAGTTAGGTCATCATCATGGGGTTGAACAAACGATGCCAATAGCTAGTTTAGACAACGGAAAAATCACTTAAAATAGGGAAAGTGTTGTTATAGTTGCTAGTATTATTTTATAAATTCACTGCATCATGGGTAGTGTGGGTCATAATTGGGGTGAGGGTATCATAAGTTTAAAACAACATATCACTAGACAAAACCAAAAATTGAGGAAAGACAAATTTGCAGGTTTTGCCTCTAAACATAAGGTTTTTTTTTTTTTTTTTGGGTGTCATTGTTAACTTGAAGCTTCTGATCATTACTTTGTGTATTTGTAACTTCTTCTTATTACATGTTAGCGTAACTTTTTTCTTTGGTAAAATCAAAACTTCAATTGCTTACATTCTAAATAAATTACCCCTACTAGCATCTTTATTTATTTATTTATTTTTAATACAACCCATTGGACATGTTTTGGTATTGTTATTGTTACTAGCTAGGCACCTCGTCTGTACCTTGTCAAAGAGTTATTTTGCCCTATTCTCACCTCGTCCTTAATTACTCTACAAGACTTTGTCCTGTCCCGTGTTACACTTAATTTAGAACATACAATAATACAAACCAAATATTTACCAACTATTTTTTTTTTTTTTTGAGAAACTACCAACTAATTAATTATACTGAAATTTATAAAGCGAATCTTTTAACACCAATACAAACCACGAAAAAAATCATACCAAAATGTTTAATTAGACAATAATACAAAGTTTCAATATATCCAACATATAATAACACAAGTCAAAGTACTTAACACTAACACAAATCACAAATTTTATATCAAATTGTTTAACAAAATAATAATACAAAGTCTCAATGTATTGAACTTTCCATTAAAAAAAGTGTAAAAGAAAACTCCTTAAATGTTATAATGGAAATTTTGTAATTATAAAAAGTAAATGGCATTTTAGTAAATATACTTGAGGTGGAATGACCAAAACCTATCTCTATCCAACATCAGTGGTTGGGGTAAAATTTTTGTCTTGTCCTTCTCCCGTCACCTCTTCGATGCTAGAAATACCTGAATGGGGTAAGACAAGTCAGAGTGATCACAATATTTCCTTACATTGCTTTGAGGCCGAGGCAAAGATTACACCTCATACTTAGTTTATCATCTTTTTTAGACTAAAAAACCCGCATGGGTCAATTGAGGTTTAAATTGCTTATTAACTGTTACGCAAAGTTTAGAATTCCCCAAAAAAAGAAAGAAAGAAAGCAAGTAAGGTTTGGAATTCCTAATAAGTTTGTCACATCAAACTCATTTTTTTAGGAAGAGCATTACCAAGCAAACTAAAGTTCAGATTTTTTTGTCTTAAAAAAAATTATAAGGGCACGTTTGGTACACTGTAGTAGACATTGTAATGTAATAGATTTTCTTATAGCATAACTATTCGGTTGTTTGGTTATGTTTTTATTACAATGAATAGTTATTCCTTATGAATAGTTATTCTTCAAAATGAGGAATAACGGTTCCTTATCAAAAGTACTGAATATCTATTCTTCACCTTATGTAATAACTTTTTTTTAAAAAATTTCCTAAAAAGCCATTAGTTACTACATCTTCAAAAGGAAAGGAAAGAAAATTTTCTTGTTATTAATTATTAGATCTATTTTGAACACCCTTAAATAAAGTGTATTTTAAGAAATTTGACTTAAAAAATGATTTAATTACACATTTTTTTTATACTCTACTAAATTGTGGATGCACATTCAAAATTCTATACCTAAAAGGTTACTAAACTAATGAATAGTAATACTTATTATATTCCAACTTAATGTATTCATTGTAATATTTATTTCTATTTCCATGTAATAATCATTACAGTTTATCAAATGTGCTCGTTTTATTTTGTTGTTATGCTGTTTTTAGCTTTGGTTTTTATCTTCAGAATAAAACTAAAACAGTAATTAATATTAATACTATTATTAGCAAAATATATCTAAGGCAATTGTTCCAATAATGGTCATTATTATGATAGTTATAAACAATAATACCTGAAAATCCTATTGTCTAAAAGAAAGTATTTTACTACAAGGGCCGCCATTCATTTTGTTTTTATTGGTTAATTAAACTCATAATATACTCAATAATCTACTATATAAATTCTAATGATTCAGAATTCAGATACTACTCTCCCATATACACTGCAATCTTTCTACAATAACCATCATTATACAATATAATACAGAATTAATTTCCAAATCAAAAACTATAATCACAGATATTATCTTTGCATTTAACACGATAAATTCTCTCTTTGTCACGATATTTTGAAAGTTGGTCACGAGAAATTCAACTAGAATGACCGGTTGTACCCGGTTTACAAAGAGATATTTAGAATTTGAGACAGTAAAATGCTCTGCATATCTCACTGTTTGCCCTTCAAAGCTCGGAGTGTATCTGATTTCATTTTCGTCCATAAAAGCATAAAGACAATACTATAACACATAGTACTACTGTGCTAGTGTTAGAGACACAGAGAGAGAGAGAGACTGAAAGAGAGACAAAACAGAAAACACGAACAAAAGCTATGTTCTTTCATATGTACCACTACATCCTTTGCTATATATAAATAAACACCAGCTTTTAATCCTCTTACTCACTCTCTCACCGACCATTTTGCTGTTTCTCTCTCTCTCTCTCTGAAAAATACTAGTTTTGTTTGATAACTCTTCAGCACTTCACTTTCAGGCTCTTCTAAACGCTCTCTTTGTTTCTGAAAAACACAAAACTGGTGCTGGTTCTTGGCATTTGGTGGCAACTCAGAACTGGGTTTAGCTGGTTTGACTCGGACCCACATGCCTGAGTTCAAGTTATGAGCTTTGGATCGTGAAAGTTTGGATTCTTATTTGTTTTTCTTGGAGATTTTGTGAAATGGGTTCAGTGGTGAAGCAAACACTCAAGAGTTTGTGTTGCAGTGAAGGGTGGTCTTATGGGATTTTCTGGCGTTTTGTTCAGAATGATTCTTTGTAAGCTAAGCGTTTCTTTCTGTGTTTTATTTATTTATTGTACTTTAGTTTCTTACTTCCGTTTTTGGAAGGAAATTTTTTTTTTTTTTTTTTTTTCTGACTGTGTTTTATTTTTTTGGTATTATTTTGATGGCAGTCTTGGTATGTTTTTGATCGTTGGTTTATTGTTTCTCTCAGTTTGGTTGGTGTTTTTGGCTTTTAGTTTTCCCCTTAATTATTTTTCTTACAATTTTAGTTTATTGTTTTTCAAATCCATACTGTTTTGTTTTCTTCTGGAGGGGGTTGTGATTATGCGCATACAAGTGAGTTTTTTGGTTCAGCATTTTTTAAGTACTAATGCTTGATAATGTGATTAGATTCAGTATATTTCTCTTTTTTTATATTTATTATAATCCTAATAATAAATGACTGCCTAATTAATTAAAATTTTTCTATATGAGATCAAGCTTGTTTTGATGTTATAAACGATGAATTCTTAGCTTTGGGCTTTTTGATCAGTCTTGAAACTCTTAAAGTGATTAAGGGTTTCATAGTTTGAGATTAGCTTGGTTGTCTAATTTGTGCCTGTGATATGTACCAGATTATTGACTTTTGAAGATGCCTATTATGAAAAGCAAGTTCAGGCAGTGATTGACATGCTTCCCCAGGTCCAGATGATGGGTGAAGGGTAAGCCTAGCATATTACAGTTTTTTGTTCTGTCACAAATTCTGTTTAAGTTTTAACATTAATGGTATTTTCTCTTTTAGAGTAATTGGCCAAGCTGCTTTCACTGGGAAACATAGATGGATGTTCTCAGATGCTCATGGTGCAAAATGGGATTCCATTGATTCTTTTGAATGTCAAGATATATTCCAGGTATTTCTTCTTTTTCAGTTGTTGACTACTTAATTACAGTGTCCATGCAGACGCTTGTTTTCATCTGCTTATGTGAAAATTTCCTTTCACTCTGCAGGATGATTCTGGTTTTCGTCGCCAATTTTCCTCTGGAATTAAGGTACTAGTTTTATTCAAGAAGCATTTGTAGTTGTAGTACGAAGCGAATAGTTTGTAAAATATTCTCCTGTCTGTCAATAATCTTTTGGGTAGTTTGTTTTTCATGGCCTTTTGATGCTAACATGGTTATGAAAATTCAATCCAATATGCAGACAATTGCTGTGATCTCTGTGGCACCACAAGGAGTAGTACAGTTTGGATCCACCCAGAAGGTTAGTAGAAGGACAGTGGGTGAAATAGTTTTCACCTTCATGCGTATGTAAACTTGGAAAATGCTATTTTGTGATGTTCAAATGAGTCAAATCACTTATTAGCCATGGGATTTGTGAAATTATTCCCTTGATCATTCAATTTAAATAAATTTCTGAGATTATTTAAAATATTAATAATCTAACACAGTTGAAAATTTTTATTAAAAAGTAATTGATCCTGTTACCTTAAAACCATTAGCTAGTGATCTTAAGAGTTAAATTATATTTTATCTTAAAAGCACAAAATTGTAAAGGATAAATCAAGATATATGTGGTTTCTTCTAGGGATGACGTTGTATTTTAGTTAATATTTCCTTTGATTGAAGTTAAAATTTAAGTTTAAGAATTGATGTGTAAGTTAATTATTATCATGTACTGAGGCATGGGTGAATACTTATCGACTGTGATGCTATTGCTGTTGCAGGTATCGGAGAGGATGGAATTTTTGGATCAAACAAAAAGATTGTTTCAGGAGATGGAGAACATTGATGAGCTTATCCCATTGGAGAATTCATTCTCCTCGTTGAACAATGATATTTATGATCTGAATGGGTTATTTGGTACCTTGATTCCATCTGGAAATTCACACAATGGAGATCTCAATGCCATGCACGGCGATGGCAGTAAGGAGTTAGTGGGAGAAGCTTGTTCAGCAACATTTGTGAATGGGTCCTGCCATTCCATATCTGGGATTCATGATGAGGAAAGGATGACTCCATTGCTCCGAGATTTGGGTCATCCTAATAATCAATTACCAAAAGTTGGTACAGAAGCTCAAATCTTGCTATCTGATACATTTAATTCTCAGTTCCAGAAAGCATTTTTACAGGCTACTTCTTCTGTTAGTACAAGGAGTAGTGCAGATTCTATCTTGACTTCATTTGAACCACTGTTGGTATCTGAAACAAGGATTCAGGATTCTCCAAATATGATTACTTCAAAGGCAAATGCTCTTGAATCTTGCAAAAATACAGCTAGCAACGTTCAGGAAGAGTCAACATTCACCTCAACGTTCAGTGGAGGAGGGTTGATTGACCAAGGGAGAACAATTCCAGACAGGTCCAGAAATCTGATGGATGGCCAGCATTTCTGTCCATCAATTCTTGAAACTCAAGGTGAACTTCAAGAAACAGCAACTAGCACACATAGATTTGCTGAGGAGTTTAAGCCAGATGATTTTATATCCGAAATCTCCAAGTTCTGTCTGTTGGATGATCTTGCTCAATGGTTTTCTCCCTCACCAGAGCATAGGATCAATGAAATGGCATCTGCATCAAGTAATGACCTTCAACAATCAATGGGAGTTACTTCAGCATCATCTTGCCTGATTGGAGATGATGTTTTTAGTGATTTTCCAATCAAACATCTGGGTAATTCTGTACAAAGTTGCATCACTACTACATTAAACTCTGATGGACAAGAGAATTCCACAATCATGCCTGGGGCTGAAAATGATCTTTTTGATGGGTTGGGAATGGATTTTGGATGTGGCCAGTCTATGGAGTGTTGGGAAGATTTTATAATGCCAGTAGTGAGTGCTGCTACTGATACTCGTATGTCAGAATGTGTCTCAGAGTTGGATGTTGGTTCCATGGCTGGTCCTAGGAAGGGGTTATTCTCAGAATTAGGACTCCAAGAACTTCTAGACGGTATAAGTAGTTCTAATTCTTTTACCAAATCTAGTTTTGAGGATCAATTATCTGGCGCCAAAAGAAGCAGAATGGATACTTCGTCTGTGAATAGTAATCAATTACAGTTGGCAAGTCTTGCTTGCTCTAGTGGGAGCATGAACATAATGCAACCTGTATACAACCTGGAGAAGAAAAACAATGTACCCAAGAAAGAGTTTCTCCCAAAATCACAGGTAGGTTTGTGGATTGATGATAGCTATAGTATCAATGTGGGAAATACTGGTCTGGCACGACCTCAGAAGCCTGAGGAACCTACAAAAGCTTCTAAAAAAAGGGCTAGGCCTGGGGAGAGTACTCGACCAAGGCCCAAAGACAGGCAACAGATCCAAGACCGTATCAAAGAGTTGAGAGGAATCATCCCTCATGGTGGAAAGGTACTTACACATTTTAGTCTATGCTTTAATAGACACATTGGGAACAAAGTGTTCTGAGTATTTAGAAGAAGTTTTGTTTTACACCGTTAGAGAATTGCACTATTTTTTCTTATAATAGGGACTTTTGGAACCATTTTCCATTTTAAATTTTATGCAATCTTGTGATATTTATATTCCTGCATTTGATGCTGATGATTAATAGGGCATAAGATACTTACAAGTTTCATGATGTTACAGTGTAGCATTGATTCTCTGTTGGATCGAACCATCAAATACATGCTTTTCTTGCAAAGCGTGACAAAATATGCAGACAAGCTTAAACAATCTGATGAGCCAAAGGTAACCAGTTCATTTTATATTCTGATTTTCTTGGACAAGATTTAACAAGCTCAGGCTTGAGCCTTGGTGTTTATCATTTGCTAATATGCAGACTTTATTGTTTGGATTTTGTAGCTTGTAGGCCAAGAGACGGGAGTGGTTCTTAAAGACAACAGCATGGGTGATGGCGGCGGTGGTGTTACATGGGCATTTGAAGTTGGGGGTCAAACAATGGTTTGCCCAATTATAATTGAGGACCATAATCCACCTGGCCAAATGCTTATAGAGGTATAGGAAGGCAAATAAAAAAGCTCATTCAACTCTGCTATCAGCCTTGACAATTTAAAATTTTAAACCCACCTCAATGTATTTTCATTTCTCTCTTGCAGATGCTTTGTGAGGAACAAGGATTCTTTCTTGAAATAGCAGATGTAATCCGGAGCTTTGGGCTGAATATTTTGAAAGGAGTAATGGAAGCTAGAGATAGCAAAATTTGGGCACGCTTTGTTGTTGAGGTAAATTGGATATTAAGAGATTTGAAGCGATAGAAGTAGATTTACTTAGTATTCTCCTAAAAAATCTGGTTTTATCCTCTATTAGTTTCTTATTAGTACATTGTTCTCAAATTGTGTTACAGGCAAACAGTCAAGTAACAAGGATGGATATATTTTGGTCCCTTGTCCATCTTCTAAAGCAAACAACCACTACTGGGAATGATACAACAGATCAACCTGGTGACGCCATTAATGGTGGTGTTCCTCAACTGGACAGTTATCAAAAACCAACCTTGCCGCCTCCCATAAGCATGGCTGAGACACTTGGGTGATGATTTGAGTGCATATGTTAAGAGTTTTAGAAATACCTTGAGCATTCACATGCTGACAGCTTGCCATGATGGGTGTTGTGAAAATTAAAGAGCCACAACTGAGCAAGGAAAAAGAGTTACTGGTCCATCCCATTTCCATTATCTTTGAAATGGGAATGTCATGTGCATAGAGTTGATAGACTAGGATATACAACTTTCAAAGAAAAATGCAAGTGTTCTTTTTGCTCTTGATAATGTAGTTCCCAATTAGAGAGCTGTGAGAGTCTTGGAGAAGCAATATCATGTTACAAATTTGTCACATAATTGTTGAGTTAGGTAGGCTTTCATACGAGAGAGCTGAGGGATGATGCATTGTTTTTTTTGGGGGGGAGGTCTTTTGCTTTGGGTTGCTTTAACCATAATCTGTTTATAGTGTGAAGCTGATAAATCAATTAATGATAGGCTAACTACTGATTGTTTCTAGATCTTTCTGTTGTGGATTTACTAATATAATAGCGAAATTGTTCTCTCTCTCTGTCTCTCTCTCTGGTGTTATACGTTTCATATTACTGACTAAATTTGTCTTATTTGTGGGGTTATTCAGTATTACCTCCAATATTTTTGTTTTTTGTTGGGTGGGGGGAGATCACTATTCACGAGTTTCTAGTGAAAGTAAAGTTACAACGATTAGAAAAGAGGAATGTTTTCATTAAGAAGTGTTAGTTATGTTACAATTTAGATCAGAAAGTATTTCCGTCTCACTGACATGTGGGTCTCACATATTAGTGAGACATGAGTCTCATGAGCTTGTTTCATACAAGATTTTTCTCTCTTGGACGACGAAATTATTGTTACTTATCTCTTTCATTCTATTATTAAGGAAGGTACAATCCCACAAATAATATGAATATTGTAGAATCCTTTTTGGTGCTCTCGTTGATGTGAAAGGCTTAGAGGGATAAGGCTTAAGGCCAATGGCAGGGACAAAAGGTGCACAAGATTTAGACAAGGTGAAGTTTCATTCTAAACCGCTGATGTGAAAGGCTTGGAGGATAAGGCATAAGGCTAATGGCAGGGACAAAAGATGCATAAGATTAAGACCGCAAGCATCCTAACCAATTTTAGCCCAGGCCCTACAGGTTAAAAGTATCGTCTTCTATGTCAGGTCCATAATATAGAGGACCGCATGTGCTCTTTACAACTATCATCATTTGGTTTCTATACATGTTTGCCCTGGTCACCCCAAAACTTCAGGGTACCATGGATATAGTCCCATATTGCTTTTTATTTATTTATATTTATTAATATTACAAATAGGATATAATTTCAACTTATAAAATCGTTTTTTTTTTAAATTATAAATAGGGTATTATTTCAACCGTCTTTTGAGTCCTAGGTCTATTATAAATCACAAAAAAATTATAAGATATTAAGAATATTCATTTTGAGGTGAGTGTATGTTTATGGGTCTCATCAACTTCAATTTCCTGACCATATTTTTGTTGACCAATTAATGCTCAAGTTGACAAGTTGTGATAGACAACTTTGAAATAATCTAGTAAAAAATGCTACGCTGTTTATAACATCATGATCCTTATTTAAGATCAACTTAAAAAGTATATGATGCTCACCAGTCACCACCCATGAAAAAATGGACAGTTTGAACATATATAATTGAGCATCATTGAAAATTTCCCTCCTATCAATTGGGTTGCTCTATAAAAACGATGGAGAGGTTAGATTTGTGAAGAAGACCACTGGATCTACGAATACGACAGGCCGTTTGCTGTGGAGTTCTTAACGCTATGCATTGTTTAAAGTCTAATGCCTAACTACAAGTCGTTCAAGAACTCATTTTGTTATTCATTCTCTACTGTCTGTCGCATAACTTCAAATTGCGTGTCATTTAGAAACTGTTTTAAAAGTAAGTTTTGTAGCCCGTTGAGTTTGTTATACTTCTATTTCTGTTTCTTGTTAGAGCATTCACATCATGTTCACATTTTTTATTTCAACAAAAATATATTTACATTAATTTCAATATTTATTTTTTTACTTTATTTAAATTTTAAAGTAAATTATAACTTACTCACTTGTAATTTGACCGAAATTTAAGTTGCCTACCTGTGTTTTAAAATTTAACACTTTACCCACCTGAGGTTAGCTCAGTTAAAATTTCGTAACCCACCTCAGTTAAAAACATGACTAAATATGTCATTTTGCTTCAATTTTATGTCTCTATCCTAAAAAAAAAACAAAAAACATAAAAATACAAGATCAAATAAGATAAAAGAATCTAACGGAACACTTGCATCATGGGTTTTCAAACCACAGGTAGGCAATTTAAATTTCGGTCAAACTTCAGGTGGGTAAAATGTCAAATTTCAAACCACAGCCACAGGCAGACAACTTAAATTTCGGCCAAACTATAGGTGGGTAAGTTGTAATTTGCCTTATTTTCTCTCTCCCATCATTACTCTATTTTTCTACCCTTTTCCAACCAAAATGACAAAGCCACTGCTGCTTGCACAAACACCCTAAATTGTCACTCACACCATATCACTTGATTCCATTGGAGGAATCTAGAAGTTACTGTTGCTCACAATTGCCAAACCCATAAGCAAACGAACAACATAAATCAAACCAAACCTCCTAAACATAGGTCAAACCATAAACCAACACAAACTCAAAACAAACACAACCCAACCACTGACCATTGACCTAGATTTGACCAAAACAAACCTAAATCAAACACAACCTAGCCATTGACTAGAATTTGAAAATGGAACTGTGTAAAATTGTGATTTACAACTATATTTTTGTTGGCTTTAATTCCGTGTCAAATTTGATTATATTTTTGTTCAATCATTTCCCAGAATGTTTGTGGGATTTAATGTAGAGGTTGAGTGTGAGAGTTTGGTGAAGAATTGTGAAGACGGTGAAGTTCGCGACTGGCTTGTGAGTGGACAACCCGCGAAAGGCCAAATGGGAAGCACATGCTTGGAAACTGAATAGTCTTATGCTAGGCTGGTTTTCGCGAGTCACTTCGCGACTTGGCCAAGTCGTGAGTGACCCGCGAAGCTCTTTGCCTGGAACTTTTAAGGAGTGTTTTTCTCATTTCTTTACCAACACAATATATGCCCACATTGTTAGGATTAGTGCCTTTAAATCCTATTGTATAATGCTATGTATGACTTAATGTTGTAGTTAATAAAGTTGTTTTATTATTATCTAAAATAATGGTAACATGAATATTTGGACATTATCATATAGTCAATGAGATGCATATTATGTAATTTAGTCACAGAAGATATAAATCACAAGTTCTTTGTAAATTCAGAATTTTAGTTTGTAGTCGGTGATGAAATTGGGCATTTCATCTGCGAAGACTATAACATATCAACTAAGATGATTTGTCTTGATCATGGAAGTGGAGACTTCTAGTTGATATGTTTTAAGAGTTAAGACATATTGAACTAGACCACTGTGAGATTTATTATTTTCCTAATGACTGTCAAATGAATAATAAATTTCACGACTTCTATTTATATCAACTCTTAATCCTGAGAGAATAATGAACCTAATCATGAGGTGTAGATTGCTTTGATATATCAGGAGTGAGATCAAAAGTAATGATCAAAATCTCAGTATGTTGGGCAGCCACATTTAGTGTTGATGGAACATATATTCTCAAGATGGAATTCATAATCTCTTAACGAAGATATAAAATATTTCCTTGAGATAAGTTTAATGGGTTTGGTTATTCTGAATGTTAGGCCTAACTACTTTAGTAAGGAGTTACTAAAGTATATATTTATGAATTTGGATTTCATAAATATATGATGAATAACTTAAAGGATTAAATCGGGTACTCAAGGATTAAGATGTAGTAATCTTCAAAGTTGTAGTCAACCTACGTGACTTTGAATTATTACGAATATTTTATGAAGAGGTTGCATGTATAATAAAGTATTGGGATATAATTTATTAATAAGGTCTAGAGTGCAATTATATTTATATAGTGATATTAAATTTAATTAATGGTAATTTTGGACTTGTCAAGAGTTGACATAAAAGCCCAAGGCCCATTGGAGTTAGAGTCTTATTTGTTTCCTTTTGGTCCCACTCCAAGCCACATACTAAAGCCTAATTGGAATGGCCTAAAAGGCTGGCCCAATTAGATAATTAGTTATAAAGAGAGAAACATACAGAATTTTGCAAGAGAATGAAATGATTTGTATGTAAGTGTATGACACTCTCTTTTTCTCCTTTGAACATACACATATAAATTGATTGAGAGATCACATTTCTTGAGCACAAGTGGAATTGGAGTGAAGATTAAAAGTGTTCCCAAGTATTTCTAATCTTTGGTTTTGAAATTCACTGAACCAATGTACATTATCTTATTCTTATATTTTGAAATTTACATAGTATATGTTATCAATTGTGAATGAAGTAGATCCATTAATTTTTCACTGCGTATGTTTTGTATGCGATACAAACATGTGTTTTTCCAACACACATTACCCACAAAATTGTAAAGAGACTTTTAGAAAGAAAACCCTAACAAAACACTTGAGAGTTATAGATTGTAAACCCACAATCATTTACACAATTTCTCTTAGTTTTTCTCTACTCCTACCTCTCCAATTACAAATCCTTGAGAGGTTCTTAGCTCAAACACTTACCTTACCCAATCTGAGTGTTGAGAGAAGTTTTAGTGCATGTGGGAAGCATTGGAAGAAGCCATTGATTAGCGAATGCAATTTGGAGCTAATTGCGGGATTTGGATAATCAGTGAAACATGGCTTGGTAAAGTCCGTTGCTAGTTGGAACTTGGAGGGTTCAAGTACTTTAGATAGATTAGGCTTGGAGGGTCTTTTTGATATCCTTGTACTCCAACTTTATTCACTAGTGGATCGATTCAACTTAGAGAGCTACAGAGACGTTTTTCGCCAAGTACTTTGGTTTCCTCTTCGATAACATATCTCGGTCTTATCTTGTGTTTGCATCTCTCTTCCTTTACTCTTTAAGCTTTACATTTATTGTTTATTGTATATGCTTATGCCTTAGAGAGTTTTTTTGGTTTCATTGCGTTACACTTACTCTTATTCTGCACTTTGTTAAGTAGGGTAAAAGCAATTTAGCCGTAAGTTTTTATTTGAGGGTCTAAACAAGCAATAGTATTTTCACACTATTAAAGCTTTCAAATTGTCACTAGATCATGTAGCCACTGGGTGATTTGAGGATAGAGATAGTGGTGGTCCCTGATGCATAGCCGTCACACAACCACTAATGATGGTGATGGCGAAAGGTCGATATTTGTTCAAGGAGAAGCCCGATTGACAAGGGAGGTTTAAAATTGGATGAAATTGGTTTATTGATGATTTTTAGAGGGGTTTATTTTATTTATTTATTATTATTAAATCTGGTTTTAACTATCCTATTGCAAAGTGAATGCTCTTATTCTTTCTTGCCAAAATGCATTGCATAATATCCTTTTATAAACACTTCGAAAAAGTTTAATTTCAAATTAATTTGAAACTATCTCCGCCAATCCACTACATGAAGATCTATAAGATCCAAGCATATCATTAAAACAAGTTGCATAACTCATTTTAAAAAGTTATCTAACTAAAACTACACATAAATAGTGTCTTCAATCCTTATGTAGTAGGTTGGAGGAAAATAGTTTGAAACCAGTTTGGAGCTAAACTTTTTCTTTTAAATAAGACACATGAATAATCTTATGAAATCTCTATGTTGTGGGTTGGAAGAGACTTCTCTAAACTGGCTTAGAGGTAAATTTTGTCCTCTTTGTTACAAAGAACATTATATATATATACAACAATACTTACAGTAGTAGTAGTTATAGGATTTCAATAGTTCAACAATACAAGGCTTGAAATTAGTTCTAGTTACAATATTTGTAGTAGAAAAATCCTAATGGGAAATCAAAGGAACTCTCTCTAAGGAAGATTCTAAAGAAAGTTCTGAAAACCAACTCTAAGTCCTAACATAAGGGACATCCCCCCTTAAATAGGTAGAAAAAACGTAATGAACAGTACCAGTGAACAATAAAAGTGAATAGTAACTTTTCACTTTTCAACTAAAGTCAGCAAGAGTGAAAGCAGAGTGGAACTTCAGTTCAGTCTTCACCATTTGGCATTTTATGCCGAAAGTAACCAAGTGACATAATCATGAGGAATCCATTTTATCAAAAGCAGCATCATTTGTATGGGGCAAGCAGTACAATAATTGGGACTTCACCAGTGGTAAGCATTGTAGCAATTTGGCCGTTGTGCAGGCTAGACAAATAGGAGAATCAATCTTCCATTAAATCAAGAATATCTTCTTTATCCTGACCAAACAGTTCCTGATTGTAGGGGTAATATGGGTTTTTTTGTAACAGATGCTTTAGAGGACAATTCATCTTCTGAATCATGAGGCTTAAAAGGATTGACGGATGTGGTAACAGGTGCATTAGCAATGACTTAATCAGTATCATGAGCATCAGATGGGTAGCTATCATAAGGATCCCATGGAGGATCATCATTATATTCATGCTCATGATAAATAGCATACTGGTTGCAGACTCCACAATATAGAAGCGGCTTATACTCCAGAATTTTTCCTGGGATGATAAAGCTTCTTGGGTTACTATGATTTGCAAACTGTATTCGAGAAATGGCAGTAGCATAAGGCCTGGGACCGAAAACAAATATTCTTTCTGTGCTTCCTATGAAACGATAATCTTTCTATAGATTTTGAATGACATCAAGAATTTGATTATTGAAATAGTTTCTCCAGCATTCTGCAAGAGCAAAAGGATTTCTGAAAGATAAATGAGAATCTCCTTCATACCATTGTCCTTGATAAGTGTATAATGAGAATGAGATGTTTTGAGGGCTGGATATTCATCCAATTATCTCTTTCCCATTTTGGCAAGGTACTCCAGCATCTGATGGAAACAAAAGGACTGTTGATCTTTGTAATAGTGGTCTGAATAATTTGTGGGAGCTGGCTAATCTGATCATGACTCGTCAGTTTTATGAGTCTAATAAAGCCATACTTAAACATTTGGGAAAGCCAGTTAGGATCCCTGTCAGCATCATTTGAACTATCTTCATAATTGACCAAAAGGCCAGGAAATTGGTGTTTCTTTTCATATACTCTAAGACTGCTCCTAAAGTGTTCTTCCCAATCAGCTCGTTCAAGGATGTCACTAAGATCATCTGAATTAGCAGGATTAGGAACAGTAGTTGTAATAAATATCATGAAATGTTCGAACCAAAGATCAAAAGATCTAGACATAGCATTGTTTCCTAAAATACACAATTGTATTTCAGTTGGCAATAGTACTTCTTAATAGAGATTGGGTCTTAAGACTCAATCTAGCATAATTAGTGCCCATTATAGTCATTTTATCTTTTGAATGGATATCCTCTTTGCCAAAGAGTTGACTTATGTAGGCTTCATTTATGGTAGTAGTATTTACTAGGTGGATTTCTAGTGCTTGGAGGGTTTTTTGGAATAAGGTGTGGTGATTTAAGGTAAAAGTAGCATGGAGGTTGTCAAGGATAAATTTAATGGAATCTGGTAGTTCACTATAAACTCCATTAAGAAATTGCAAAGTTTTGGACAAAACTTCCTACAAAGCAACAACCATGTCACCACTGGAATATGTCACCTCTGCCGGGACAAATTCCTGAAAAGGATGTTGATCCGCTAGGTTTTACCCCAGAAGATGTGCCTTCATGCATTACAAAAGGTTGTCCCGCTGGGAGCCTTTTGTATTGAGGATAGCCCTGTGCAGGTACTTTCCCCTTGTTCCTCCTCTCTGCCGAGAAAGTCATATTAGTCCACTTACTAGTGCTATAATTATTTGTAATCCACTTATTAGTGGTACTTATATCAGCAACATCAGCATTGTGCTCCTTTTCCTGCCAGAAGATTTTAGGAAATGAATCTTAGAAATTCATTAATTGATTAGCATGAATCATGTGTAAGGAAATTATGAATTTCAAATCATAAATTCCACTTTTAGTAATTTCAGTATGAATATTCTTCTTACTGAAAGTTTGGATATAAGGAAGGTTAACAGCATGCCAAAAAGCATTAGGAATATCAGAGCAAACATCATCAAACGTGATTTTCTGAAAATTATCAATTTTTTATTGCAACAATTTATCAGAAATCTGTTCAGCAATTTTCTTGTATCTAACTTCTTGCTTGAGGAAGTTTAGATGTTTGGTTTTAGCATGAATCAGATTTAAAGCATCATCGGTATCAATTTCAAACTTTGAAGCAAATTTGAATTTTACTTTTTGTCCAAAAGGATCAGTAGTAATTCCATCATGTTCTACAAGAAAATGATACAAAGCATTTATAAATGGAAGTCCAATAATCACTTTATCGGTCATGTTTTTAACAAGAACAGAAGGAATCTTGAAGCAGACATTATTATGACAAACATGAGAATTATTTAATTCATATTTAATTTTCATTTGAGTGTCATTAGCAGAAATCAATCTTTCAGTTGATTTTTCAAAATACTTGGAAGGGATTAATCCTTTCTGGATACCGTTCATATTTGCACCAGAATCAATCATAGCAATAACATTGAAATGATAATCATGGGAAACAACAGTTTTAACTTTTGAAAACCATTTTGGAGGAAGCATTTTATTAACAAGATTAATCTGAGAATCAGTGAAAACATCAGTAATACCTTTATCAGAAAGAAGAGCCTGTTGACTGGATTCATCTCCATCTTTGTGCTCATCTTGTTCATTATCAGATTGATGTTTATCAAGGTTTTTATCAGTTTTAACAATAACAATTCTTGTTTAAGATTATTGTTATCACTTTTAATGGTTTTAAATTCATTTTCTAATTCAATTATTTCTTGTTTAACAACAGTGATTTCATGTTGAAGATCATTAACAATCAAACCTTTAGATTTCTTTTTATTAAATCTTTTCAAAGTTTCTTCAATTCTTATTGTTGATTTTAGTTTTTTAACATTTTCATCTTTTATTAAATTTTTCTTAAGCTTATTGAGATACTCTTTTTTTAATTTAGGATTCTCAATTTGGCTTATCAAAGTAATTAACAAGCTTTCATTTTCTTCACTCTTGGTAAGAACTTTAACAGTTTTAATAACATTGCAACAGGAATATCTACAACCAATTTTAATATTTGGTGAACCAGAAGATTTATCAGCAGATTGATAGCAAGAATTAGATGAGGAAGAAAAATCCTTTTCCAAGGAATCAGACGAATTGTTTGATTCAAGGATTCATAATAAATCTTCTTAATCTTTATCATCAATATTTAACATGTTAACTTATTCTTTAACTTACCAAGTTTTTGTTTGCAGTCTTTACTGTAGTGTTCAGGTTTACCACAGTTAAAATATTTACCTTTACCTGATTTCTGTTTATCATATTTTTTAGCAACATTTTTCTTTTTAGCATAAAAATCATTGGGTTTAACAAAGTTGGTTTTGTATTTTTTATATTTTTTATGGTTATAATTTTTTGTGAATTTTATCATGTTTTTTCCCTTTTTGCCTGGAAGGAGCAATAGGGGGCAAACCATATTGTTCACAGAAATTACCCATTTCATATTTAGCTTTTTTTATTCTTTAATTGTTATTTTAACTATTTTTCATCATTGCACATATCAATACCAAGTTTTTTAATAGTGCTTAAAATATCACCATAAGTTAGATTATCATAATCAATAGAATCATTTTTACCAATTAATTCTTGTTTTACCTTATGAACAAAGATTAGAGGCAGACCATCAAATAAACTTTTCTTTCCAATAAGGCTTGTAGCAGTCTTTCCGAAGCATAACTCAGGAAATGAAAACATCTTGGTACCATCTATACATAGTACGACATCTCAAATTGTTGAGATAATCAGAAATTTGAGATGAAATATTGGATGAAGTACCAACAAAGTGTTTAAGAACAGTATAGATTAAGGTATTAACACCATCAGGAATACCTCGACCAATACTTTCATAAAAAAATAGGCAAACCTTCATCATTCTTTTTAACAACTATTTTAATAGATTCTCTGGAATCTTCTGTGAGATATGAATCCCACCATCAACGAAGAATACTAGAAAAACCAGTAACAAGAAGGTCAACAATTTCAGGGTGGTCAAGATTATGGTTATTCATATAAGCAATTCCAACCATAGACATATGACCCATTTTATTAATGATTTCCTATTCTGACAAACCATCAATATTCCATTCATAAATTTTATCAGCAGAAACAGTAATTTGGGTTTGAATAGATCTTTCTTCAAATTGCATATCAGGAGGAGTAGGTTTTGAATACCAAGTTTTTGTAAAAGACATGGGATTGGATTTTCCAACAAATCTTTTAATTTCTGGTAAATCATCATCAAAAATATTTTTAACAGAAACAGAAGATAATGATTCAGATTTTGACTCAAAAACAGGTTCTTTCTCACTTCTTGAAATAGTCTGAGCAGCACTGGTAGAAGTACCCTTAATTTTGACTTTTCAATCAGAAAGCATTTTTTCAACAATCTCAAGGGTTTTAGCCTAGGAAGTTTTAAATTTCAATTTTTCCTTTTGATTGGGGTAAATCAATCAAAGGTTTCTTAGGTTTTGAAGCAACAGTTTTTTCAACAATTTTTTCTTCAATATGGTTAAGCTGTTCACCAATAACATGCAAAGATTCATTAGTAAAATTAGTCTGTTCAATAATACTATGAAGAGGTGTTTGTTCATCAACAATTTTGAAAGGAGAGGCCTTTACTTCAGTTCCTTTACAGTTTACAAGAACAACTGTCTCAAGGGGCGGATGGCTAGACCTAACAATGGTTTTATCTTCTTTAACAAAATTTGATTTCTTTATCACATTCAAATGATTTTTTGGAAACTTCATCCTTTGAAACATAATAGTTTTCAAGAAAATCAAAAATCAAAATGTGTTTTTTCAATTGATTCATGCAAAGGGGACACATGTTTAGTTTTGATAAAGTAATATGTTACTCCTTTAATAAAGTAATATGTTACTTTATTTTCAATAACATATTACTGTGCTTTCGCCTTCAGCGCTGTGTTCTGCCCCCCTGTGCGGTATCAAAGCCATTCTTTTTTGGCCAGTGATATTGTTGTTGTGTTCTCTGTTGTCTGTCTGTGTCTACCTAAAATTTTGATACTCCTTTGTTGTGTTCCCTTTTTACTATCGTTGGCGCCACCCTAGTTGTAAAGTGAATTCCTAGAACCGAACAGTAAGGCCCGTTTGAGCTAAGAGAGCGTGTAAGGCATGAGAGGCATAGGGTTGATTAGGGTATGTGTTATGAAATACAACGGTGTTAAGAAAAACATGATAATTGAGTGTTAAACCTAGGATAGTATGGATAGGTTGTGGAGATCCAACTCTTTTGTCAGCTCCAGGACTGGTTGTCCTCTTGATATTGTAAATGAAGAAGATCACACTGTTGAAGAAAATGAGTTTCTGCATTTCCAGAAATGGAATATCCCCAAAGTTGATACTTTCTATTTAGGCTGAAAATACTTTCTATTTTGCTTACAAAGGTAGAATTGTTGAACAAACATTTTCTATTTCAAAAACTCATGCAAAATGTTGCTTGTTTTCTAAAAGAAATATTAATGATTTTCTTGCTAAGAAATTCAGTTATTTGCATATTGATCTTGTTCAAGTTGCTGTTAAACCACTCACTAGAAAGGTATTAATGCTTCTGTTCTTATGTGTTTAAGAGATGCTAGATTCAAGAATTTTTCTTCTGATGGCATACTTGGTATGATTACTGCTTCTTTGTATGATGGTTTTGTTTATTTTGACTCTTATCCTGATATTTCTCTTGCTTTGGATGATCCTAATACTGTTAAAGCTTTGACATTAAATATTTTGACATCTGGTTATAACATGGAAGAAGGTAGCAAGCCCTGGTGCTAGGATAAAGAGAGAACCTACTGGTAAGACTATGTTAATCCAATGTTCAACTCCTGATACTAGAATTCAAGCTCCAAAAATGATTCAATGGCAAGATATTAATCTTCCAAAACAATGGTTATTGGAACAAGAATCTCCTCCTGCTAAACCTGTTTTTGATGAGTTAAATCTCACCCATATTCAACAATATCTTGATGAAACTGTTAAAATAAGTTTTCATGATAACCAACCCTTAAGGATCAACGAAGGAAGACATTCCTTTGCTGGATTTGAAAGTATTTCAAAAAGAGATCAAGATCTCAATGAATTTTTACAAAAGAGTCTTGAAAAACCCACTGATTTAAAGCTAAAAGGTGTTTCAAGTGATAACTCCCAAGTTAACACTGCTTTTTACTCTACTAAACCAGAACCTTCCTCTCCATATAGCAGAACTGCTATTGAAGAAGAAGAAGAAACTAAACCTGTGTCTTCATCTTTTTCTGATTCTCAAACTATTGAAACCCCTGTTTATATATATATATAGAGAGAGATGAGTTCAAGTTACACCTTATGTAACTCTAAAGAGTTACACATTTTTTAAACCATTGGATTTAAGTAGATCCAACGATCAAAAAAAGACCCTCATTAATGCTAATATTCTGATTAAGATCTCATTAATTATCCCTCATTTATTATATTTTATATCTATTTCTAAACCCAAAAAAAAGTGTTATATTTGACTCTCTCTTACGTTTCTATTTCTATCTCTTTCTCCTACACTGTTGTTCCACCTCCATGGATAGATTGCCAACTGAGTTATTATAGTTTTAGCAATGTGAGGTTTTGGGTGCCAACTGATATTTGCTGCTATGCACATATAATGTGTTTTGAGGATTCCAGTGATTAGGCTTGTCAATGTGTTATTCATCTATTTTTGCTTTAAAAATATGTATTTCAAGTTTAAAAAGAAGGGTTTCTATGTTGTATAACTCTGGAACTTCCCACTTGTGATTGAAGTGGACTGCATCTGAGCGCTTGTAGGTTTGGCATGTTTATGGTATTTTGCAACTGATATCTAATAACTTTGCTTTGGTAATTTCTCAAAAAAAAAAAAAAAAAAACTTTGCTTTGGTAAGAGCGATATTTGGACAGTGTCTGTGGAAGAGGCGTGTTTATGTATGAATACATTGTTATGTCACATTAAATCATGATTGTTGTGATACCATAAGTGAACATTCAAATTTGTTATAGTTTAATTTGTATCTTATTTTTAATCCAGTTCTAGAACGGAAGCTATCTTATAAATTGTTGAGAAATACCTCATGGCTTTGGAAGATTTTAAGGAAAAATCTCTGCAAGTTGTTAAAAATGGCAATATGCTCTTTAATCAAGTGAAAAACAATAAATAAGGAGAGAGAGAGAGAGAGAGAGAGAGAGAGAGAGAGAGAGAGAGAGAGAGAGAGAGAGAGAGAGAGAGAGAGAGAGAGAGAGAGAGAGAGAGAGAGAGAGAATGCTAGTATTAATTATGAATGAGGTGGAAATCAATAGCATTTAATGATATTTTTTTAGCCGTTAGATCTCTTATGAATCTACGGTGTAAAAAAGGTGTAACTTTATAAGAGTTACACCATGTGTAATTTAAACCCATCTCATATATATATATATATATATATATATATATATATATATATATTTTATAGTATGTTCTATTTTTTTCCAAGGAAAACCTCAACAACAAAATACACACACACACACACACACACACATATATATTTATATATATTTGTTGAGATTTTCCTTGGAAAAAAATAGAATAAACTTGAAAAGTAGATACGAGCATCAATACCTGGTCTTGCATATGCTATGATATGTTATATTTTAGTATCAAATCGCACAAAAAAACCCATTACCTAGTCTTGCAGTTGTAAAAAAATTTGTAATTGTGCTATAATACCATCCTAAATTTATGATGGTTAAGTAGCTCACTTGCAAAATTAAAATAATATTTTTTATTCATTTACCTCAAAAGCATCTTCCTCTTTCTCTCTCTCCCTGACTTACCACAAAATTATGTAAAGTTGTGATTTCCAATTATGTTTTGTTGGCTTTAATTCCGTGCCAAATTTGATTGTAATTTCTTCAATCATTTTCCTTGTATGTATGTGGGATTAATTGTAAAGGATGAGTGTGAGAGATCAGTGAAGACTTAAGCTTCCAAGAATGTACAAATGGATTTCGCGATTGGCTCGCGACTGTCTCACGAGAAGCTTACTCGCGAAAAGAGCCATGTGTAGAGCACATGACTGGAAGATGAAGAGTCACACCAGACTGTACTTTTCGCGAGTGTCATGAGGCTAAGGCCAACCAGTGAAGGACCTGCGAAACTCTCTGTTTGGCAAAAAGTTATGTTTTGCTTTACCATGTATTTACACACATTATATATACCATCATTACCCATAAATTGTAAGGAGTGCTTTTTAGAGAGAAAATCCTAGAAAATACACTTGAGAGTTAGAGATTTTCATACCCACAATCATCTACACATTTCGTTGTAGTTTTCTTCAACTCCTACCCCTCCATCTCTATATCCTTGAGAGGTTGCTAACCCAAACACTTACCACACTCATTTTGAGTGTAAAGTGAGATTTTGGTGCTACTGGCAGGGGCGGCTTGATGCATGTGGGTGCCTAAGGCAAAAATTGATTATCTTATTTTAGATGCAAAATTTCTACTAATTAATATGAACTACGTAGAATTTTTTCTTTTTTTTTTAATAGAAATTTTATAGATAGAAAAAGTTTGACAAAATTTTTCATACTTGTTGTGGCAGATTGATAGTGGTAAGTAAAAAAACGGTGTTAGTGGTAGATTTAGATGAGAAATAGTAAAAGTTTGCAAACTCAACTCTTATTATTATTATTTTTTTTTTTATAGAAGTGCAACATTCACAATATTTTGTACAACAAATCCTAGGTTTTAAGTTGCTTTTTGTTTTCTATTTGAAAATATCACTATATATATATATATATATTTTGTCATCAATAACAACCTACTACTTAATGTTAGTTGTAAAAGTGTTGTGAAAAATATTGTGGACGTTTTATTTTTCTCTCTCTTTTATTTATTTTTTATCTGGTAAAAAAATATTTTTTTATTTATTGATCATAAATAACCTTATTGGTTAAAATTTAGGGGCATTTTTTTTACTTGAGGCCTTAGATGATCGCATTTTTTGCTCTAACATTTAGTCGGCACTGGTTACTGGGAAGCATTGGAAGGAGCCATTCATTGGCGGATGCAATTGGGCTGAATTGCGAGATCTGGAAAGCTAGAAAAGACAAGGTTTCAAGAAGTCAGTTGGTAGCAGGAGCTCGGAGGGCTCAAGTACATGGAGTAGACTAGGCTTGGAGGGTCTTTTATTATTCGTCTACTCCAATTTTATTCTCTAGTGGATCGATTTTGATTTGGAGGGCCGCATAAATGTTTTTCACCGAGTTCTTAGGTTTTCTCTTTAATAACACATCTCGGTGTTATCTTGTATTTGTATCTCTCTTCCCTACTCTTTAAGCTTTCATTTTACTGTTGATAATGGATAAATATGGCTTAGAGTAGTGTTATCGGTTCATTGCTCTATATACTCTTGTTCCGCACTTAGTCTAAGTTAAAGTAAAAGCAATTTAGTGGGGTTTTGAACAAGCTCTTGTGTTTTAGTACAAATGCGAGCTTTCAAATTAAAATACTATTTTTTATTGTTTTGAGTTATATATTTTATTGTGTAGATATATTATTTTAATGTATTGTATAGAAATATAAAAGTTGAGATGTTGTATGCGTTTGGATACCGCTTATTTTACTGAAAACAATAAAAAAATAATTTCCGGTTACTGTTCATTAATGAAATCACTGTTCATTTGCCTGTTTGCATTATTCATCAGGCGCTGGACTTAAAAAAAGAAAAAGAAAAAGAAAAGGCCAAAAACGCAAACGTGATGAATGTAGATGCCAATCCAAACAGACCTGTGTGTTGTAAAATAATATAATATAATAAATAAAATAGCTTTTAAAATAGTAAAATAAAATTTTTTTTTTCGTAGAACCCGCGTATGTGGTTTAATGCAGTGGAATACAGGTGTTATTTTTAATTATGCATTCTTTTAAAGGTGATGACCTTTCTAGTTGGTGGATATATTTATCCCGGCTATCCGTACCATTTATAATTTATTATTCGGCATGCGCTAAACTCGTATCATGCCAAGACCCTGACGAGTGATAAGTGATTAGGTATACATTATATAACTTTTTTTTTTTTTGAGGTCCATTATATACTTGATTCTAAAAATAAAAGAGGTACATACTTTTTTGTCTCAAAAGAATAGCAAACGTAAACACAAATTTTATAATTGGTGACTACCACAGATTTCTGTTATGATATGAGGTGGTGCTTCCCACTAGATTCGGGGGATAAATATTGTACTCTTAGTACAAGAATATGTTGTTTATTTATTTTGTAGTGCTGGAGAAAGTCATGTTTGAAATATTACAATTTGAAATTGAACTTCTATATCAATATAAAAATGTTTTCACATTTCAAAATCCGAGTGATACCCCCAAAGAAAATAAAAGCCATTTTTTTTTTTTTTGAAAAACAGAAAAGCCATTATTAGTGGGTGATCTTAGAGTACAACGTACTAGTACTTTGTACCAGATCTTGATCTCTCCTCTCATTAATTGTTTTGGGCCTTTTGGCCTAAATTGATCCTGTAAAGCAGTGCCATCAGGGACAAGAGGTCATGCGGCTTAATAGTTTTTTGGAGTCAATTTGAGAATTACTTATTTTGTTAAAATTAATTTTTTGTTATTAAAAATATTATAAATAAAGTTAAAAAGTAGTTAAAATAGTACAATGAGACTCATAAATAGTACTAAAAAGTGTAATAAGACCAATAAATAATAGTAAAAATAAACTGAATAGTAACAAAAATAAGCTAAATAAAAAAAAAAAAAAAACTAACTTTCTAAGTCAACGCCAAACACAACCTTAACATCTATATTGTACAAGTTTATTTTTCAGTTTTTTGAAAAAAGTTATACTTCAAAAAATTAAGGTATAAGAAAGTTGTATGACGAAAATGTGCAATTTCAAGCCACTATATCAATCAAGACACCTAACCTTTATAAATATCTTAAAGATATTTTCTACTGTATCTATCTTAAAATAGAAAAAGAAAAAGAAAAAAAGAGAGATAATATATATATATATATATATATATTTATACAATATATAAATTCTACTATAATCTAATCTAAGTGTATATGTGTGTGTAACTCCCTCCTGACGACTTGAACGCTGGCCTCTGCCCTCTACGCCCCACAAGAATTTATACTTGTAAAATGACCATCGCATAAAAAATGTGCGGTGGTACTTTTTTTTTTTTTTTTTTCGAGATGGTGAGAGATAACATTTCTATATATCAATAAAAGAGAACTTGTAGTTGAGCCAAGAACCACCGAGCCTCTTGGCTCAAGTAATATCGCTGGACCCTTACAAATTTACAATAGGAAAAAAAAAAAAAATTGAAAGAAGAAGAAGAAGAAGATCAGAAGGCCTTGTAATCTACATGAATATATCTATCTTAAGGAAATTGTTAAAAATATTTTTGATTTTACTGTAAAATAGTTATATATTGACATTGACGTAACAATAATTTATGTGATTCATGCCTCATCTTTAACATAATATATATATATATATATATATATATATAAAATTGTTTTGTATTTAAAAGTAAATACATAAAATTGTAAATTTTATATAAAATAAAATAGGTAATAATAGTAATACACTTACCGCTCATAATAGTAATACACAAAAGATGGAAGAAATTGTGGGGGCAGAAGGGAAAAGCTACTTTATTATTAGTGCCATACATAAAATCACTGCACTTTCAAAAATGCAGTGACTTTTGGAAGAAGCAACTTTTGATCATGGTTAGTTTGGCCGTCTGGGTTTGCATTTCATAATCTGGAAGCTTTGAAAAGGCTCTATTTAGGTAGATAATTGCTCTAATTTCCATTCATTCAGAGGCCAAGTGGCCAAATTAATGACGTCTTGTATGAAGTATGAACCCCCAGTTGCCCAGTACTTTTTAAAAAAGTGACCAAATTAATGACGTGTATTTGCAGCCCTTAAGTACCGGTACTGATGTTTAAACAACAATTTTCAGTATTTAAATAACAAAAGCACTTTTGATACGTATTTTTATAATACTCAAACACGTATTTTCACAACACTAAAAACTGAACAATAATATTTAAATACTGCTACCAAACAGGCCTTAATATATAGTCATGGAAGAGCACGCATTCATTGAATTTGTCCTTCATTTCCCCTTGCATTCAATTTGTTCCTCATTTGGCCTTTGCTTTCAATGTGCATGAATCCTACCCAGGACAATAAATTTTTAAGTTAAAAAAATACACAATTGGAGAGATACAGATTCAAAAATCTTGTGAGCTACACCGCACACACCCTTGGTACCATGTGCGGTGGTCACTTCACAAGTATAAGTGTTTGTGGGGTGTGGGGGGCAATGGTCGATGTTCAAATCTTTAGAAGGGAACTACACACAAATACACTTAAATTAAGGTTAAAGTAGAATTTCTATTTTGTATCAAAAAAATCTTGTGAGCTTATGCTACAAAAATTAACTTATATCTTATGCGCCAAAAAAAAAAAATTATACAAAATAGAAATTCTATCATAGCCTAATCTAAGTGTAACAATAAATATTATCTTAAAAATAAAAAGGAAAAAATAATAACAAAAAATATATACTCCATAAAAAATTAAGAGAAAGAAAAAAATAACAATAAATATTAATGTCAGCAGTAGTAAAGCTAGAATTTGACTTCAAGGGAGGCAAAATTTATATACACATATATACATGTGCACTTAAACATATTTGGTTTTTTTTTATTAAAGAAAAAAAAATTAGAAAACATATATAGTCCTTGATATAATTAAAAAGCAACGTTAACACATGTCTATACTAAGTGATAATTATAATGTACTACTAAAACCCACAAGTTTAATTTATGAATAAAAAATTTTAAATAATTAGATAGTCATCTAGAACTTTGGGTTTTTAGGTTCAGTTAGAAGACCATATGCACTTAATTATGGGGTTTAATGTATAACAATAATAAGTTTGTTGTTGTTCTCGTCGTGGTGGGAACATAGACCCAGATTTGGGTTTGATGCAAAAATACAACCAAAAAAAAGGGTGGAAAAACAACTTATTTGATCAATAAAAGTTAGGACAAAATTGGTCTCTGTCCTTTTCGGGCAAAATAAATAGCATTATACTCCCTTTCCCAAATTAATTAGGGAAATGCCATTTTTTTGAAAATTGACTTTTTCAAAATCGAGTCCCAAAAAAAAAAAAATGTTTCTAAAGCCCTATAGTGGCGTTTTAAGGAGCCTATAGTGACGTTCTAATGACTTACAGTGCCGTTTTGTAACTTGATCTCCATGAAGTCGAGTTACATGCAATTTTTTTACCTATAACTCTATTTCATAGAATTTGAGTTAAAAAACGCCACTATAGGTCCTTAAAAACGTCACTATAGGACTTAACTTGATTTTGAGAAAGTCGAATTTCAAAAAAGGGACATTTCTCTAATTAGTTTGGAAAAGAGGTTAGAATGCTATTTATTTTGCCCAATAAGGACAGAAGCCAATTTTGTCTAACCAATGCCTATTACAATGCATACAATTAGTCATCATGCACTAATTTATTTATTTATTCATTCAATTTTTTAAAAGAAAATCGTCATGCACTAAATTGGCATTAGGGTAAGGTTGTTATTAGGTACGAACGTACTTCTTTTCTTAAAATAACAAAAGCTCAAGTTAGTCAAGTTT
The DNA here is from genome assembly GCA_029955455.1 of Quercus agrifolia. NCBI lineage: Eukaryota > Viridiplantae > Streptophyta > Magnoliopsida > Fagales > Fagaceae > Quercus > Quercus agrifolia. The sequence goes on along the minus strand of JARQAD010000001.1, from coordinate 66,388,893 downwards.
TCTATAATAACGGTGATTACGGTCTAATTAATAACTTATGTTGATATCACTTATAATTAATATGAGGTGCAGCTTCCTCCACCTTTGAGCTAACACTGCGTATTACACATTTGTTTTTTTTTTTTTTTATAGAATTTACACATTTGTTTTATGATTACACTATATGTTTGAGAGTTTATAAATAGGTGAAACGGAATGAAATAGACTTAAAAAAAGAAAAATTGAATTGGAACGAAATTGGTAGAATAGAAAACAATGAAATTATATATTAATATTTGCCTCATTCTTGTTTGAATGTTTTAAAAGAAAGGAATGTAATGAAAAGTAACAATTTTTTTTTTCCAGTTAAATGGACATTAAGAATGTTAATATAATGTCTCTTTAATAAATGGGGGAGGGGGGATGATTTTGTGGGACTTTAGAAAAATTCAGTAAAATACATTACATTCTCTCTAATTCCTCTTATTTTGGGATGGATTAAAAAATTGGATTATAAGGGAATGAAATGAAACATGTCTTATTAAACTTCCAAATAAAGAAAAGAAAATAATATTTTTTTTCATTTTCATTCAATTTCTTTCTATTAGTGGGTTTCGGTTAACTTAACAGGTAAAGTTTCTGATGGTTGAATAGGAGATTTGGAGTTCAATCCCCGCTTATATAAAAAACTGATTGATGTCTTGGTCTAGTGATAAAAAACTATTATTAGGAGTGGATGTCTTAGATTGGAACTCTCTCACCAAAAAAAAAAAAATCCTTCCTATTACAATCTATTTGGAAAGAGAGAAAAAAAAAGGAAGAATGAAATAAAAAGGATATTCTATCTTTTCCTTCGTTTGGAAACGTAATTGGAAAAACAAAATGAATATAAGTTGAAAACATAATTGGGAAAACAAAATGATTATAAGGAAATGTTTGTTCCATTTCATTCTCTTTTTAGAGCATTCTCATTTAGTGTTGTAAAGCACCTAAAATTCTAAAATAAAGAGTCATGTGCATAAAATTATATATATATATAAAAAAAACCCATACCTAGTTCTCTATCACGGTTCAAAATTTGCAAAATGCCATAGTTGTGTTCCAGAATCCAAATAAGAGCACTATAGTACTTCTTCTTTTTTTGAGAAAGAGCACTATAGTACGTACTTCTAGTTCTTACTTTTTTCTCTTTTTTTTATTCGAACTTTCTCTCTCCTCCTATCATAAACTCTCTCTCTCTTTCGCTCCTCTCAAACTTTCCAATTGCGACTAGGTCTACCCTCATTTTCTCTTTAGATTGAACTGGATTTGGGCGGGGAGGCAACATTGCGGTGACAGATCGGCGTCTTAATTTGGGCATGGGTGATGGATCTCTGTCATCTCTAGGTTGAAAATTTTTTGTTTCTATTTTTGTTTTATTGTGCGTTCGTTTGGTATATGAGAAACAGTTTGGTGGTGGATATGATTTCTGTTTGTGGTTTAGATTTTAATCTCTTTGTTAGGATTTTGGATTTTAATCTTTGTTTCTGAAAAAGGGAAAAATATAATATTATTCAAATGAAATATTTTGCAAAATAAAAAAACTAGGATGCAATATGTGTTTTGAAACGAGTCATTAAAATTGAAAAAGTGACTTTTTGAAATTTTAAATTAGAGGAATTAAACAAAATCCAAATTAGAAATTTTACATGCTCTAAGCACTCCTTCCAAAAGTTGGAGCAACACTAGGTCATTTAATAAAATGGAAACAAAATATTGATCTTATTCTTTTTTTTTTTTTTTTTTAAAGTCAAATAGAAGATAAATAGTATATTAGTAAACTTATACGTTTATTTAATTTATAACCACTTTTTATATAATCCCAAACATGCGAAAAAAGAAGATTATCTTATCCTAATTTATTTCACTCCATTAATTTTTGAGCTTTACAATCTATCCAATATAATCTCATATTGCATTTTTTTTAGTGTTTTACTTTATATTCCATTAAACCACAGTATAACATATGTATAATATTTTGTCTTCTTTTATAAATTCTTTGACGGCCATTCCATGTCACTATTTCAAAAACTCTCTCAAGCATAGTAAAATTGTCATACCTAATTCAAACAAATTCTGTAGCAAATGTGCGAAACAAGGATTGCTTTTGATGCTATTTTTTAAACGTTCAATTTAGGTGTATGGTTCAACTTTCAAGCCATCAGAATCAGCTTTCCACGAAATTTATTTCAGGTACAAAGCTTCAAGCATATGATAATATATAATTAATAACCAGAGGGAGAGGACGTGTGACTTTTTTGATAGTTGAGTTAGCCTTTCAAACCTGTGCGGCTGTGGAAAAGGCTCTAAGACTACAGCATAAGGAGATAAGTGCTCTCTCCATTCAACAGAAATATTATCCCCCACTTCATTTTTAAATAGATGTCACTTTGGATGGTCCTGTTCATGACCTAACTTTGCCTGGGAAAGCAGAAGGGGATAGATATATAATAGCATTACCGAAAGGCAGTGTCACTATTATAGAAATGTGGCCACCTTAACCTACTTGCTGTCTCAAAGGGATAGACGAACCACTTGTATGTTTTATTCTTTCTATTTCTCAATTTAAAATATGGCATTAATAAATTTTCTAAATCCATAATTCCATATTGGGTTCCCCACTATTGTTCCAACCCACTGGTTTAATATTGATTTTCTCTAGAATTAGTTGTGTTTCTGCACTTGCATCATATTCATTCATGTTAGAAAAAGACTTTTGAAGATTTTAAAATGATAAGACTGTTTTTTTAATCAGAACTCAATCTATGACTATCAAGCCAAATTAGGTTAATTTTTATTTATTTTACTTTCTATGTCTTTATCATTTTATTTTCTTCTTTCTATATCGACATGATATCAGAGTCAATTTCCTGTTTAGTTCTCCGAATACCGCTAACTCATTTCTACTGATGTCTTCTGATTCCCGCAACAGCTGCAAATTTTATATTATGGAGATTGGAAGCCTACGTAAGTATTAGGGAACTATAGCTATTCCCCACTCATGATAGGGCAGGTGGAGAAACGTACTGTGGTTACTGGTACTGGCGTACTGCATAGATGAATTCTAGATCATTATGACATGTCCATACGATAACAAGGGCAATAGTTTCTCTCTCTCGATTCCAATGAATTATACCTGCATGGCAACACCACCAGTCTTGATATAATGAATATAACAATTCTATCTTTCAGTAATGCTCTTACTAATATATTCTTATCCATGGGAGACAGATAAAGGAGGAATCCAATGAAATACCCACTGAGAGGGGAGAGGATGAACAGAATTCAAGGTAAAAAAAAAAAGTAGGTTGTGTTTCCATGTCCAATTTGTAATCATTATCCCAAGAAAAAAAATGCCAATGTAACTGCAACTACTAGAAAATTCTTGAGATATCTGTAACAAGTTCGAGAGGACCATCCAAATTAAGTTGACGTAGGTTTTTGGGCAGAATCGGCCTGTAAGGTCTAGGGTCGAAAATTTTGTTATAGTAGGTTAATCGATATGAATCACTCTCTTATTCCACATCGGTTTAAATTTGGTTCCATTTCGCCCGTTCAATCCATTCCACTAAACTTTGGCTAGTATGTAATTAAAGGTTTTTTTTTTTTTTTTTTTTAAACCTTTTGTTGTTGTTGTTGTTACTTTACTTGCATATAACATGTTATATAGTGATGACATAGAGAGTGTCTATTATTTGATTTTGAATTTAAAATTTGATATGGTATAACACTATATCAAATGAAGGCTTAAGTATATATAACACCATAAATATAATATAACAATATATATACACACACATACACTTTAATACCCTGAAGCAGTATAATTCAAAATACATTAGTACAAATTATAAAGTATTTCCAATAGAATCAAAAACTTTGTTAGAGTCTTAGAGACATGACATTTTTCACAATTGTTGTCATAACTTGTTGTGATTGGAACAATGTTACCTCTGCCAAAGTCCACATACCACTAACTCCATTTTTATCATGTACTAACCACAAAGTTCAACAGTTTAAAAAAAAGGAAAAAAAAAAAATTGTGCACTTAGAGTTATTGTTAAGTCACAAATACATCAAGAGATTTTTCTTTTTTGAAAAATAATAAATCAAGAGATTGGATACCCGCGGACAAGAGCCACCAACAATGATGGACTGTCATTATGCTGTTAGCCCATTGATATTCAAAAGCAATATTGCAGGTTCATCTCCATTTCTCAATATAAGTTTTTTCAAAAGTTTCAAGTCAATACTGGCGCTTGTGCTATGATGAATACTATTTACAATCAAATAAAAATATTAATAATAATTTATTTATTTATGTTTAGTTTAATAATCTTTGGTCCATATTTGAGTAAAGAACATTTTACTAATTAACTAACTGAAAATTTGAAAATCCACACCACATATTTAATATTAATCAAGCATGTGTTTAATTCCGTCATAGCGTCGATCTAACAATTGCTAAATAATAGGTTTACATTACATTAAGCACAGGTTGCTTGCATGTTCCATATTTATAAGACAAATATGAGAGAGAGACTTTCTCAAAAGAGAGAGAGAGAGAGAGAGAGAGAGAGAGAGAGAGAGAGAGAGAATTACCGATTTAGGCCCTGATTTTAGGACTTATACCAATGTTAAGCTAATTACTAACTTAAGCTCAACTATTGAATTAATTAGCCATTTGATATAGCACGGACACAAAATAAAATAGCAAATCCCAATCACAAGAATACCATGAAGTTTTCATGGAGAGAAGAACCAAAACCAGGGGAAAAAAATTCTGGGGCCTATAGCACCAATCAATGCACTAACAAAAATAATTGCAATACAAATCATTTACAAACCCTCTAAGCTATGTAATTACTATGTATTTGAGCTCCACGCTCCTGCTAGCAACTAATTTCACAAATATTTTCTTCTTTCTTGTCACTGGTTCTGTAAATTGAGCCGTCAATCACAAGATCAAGTCTCATTGGCCATTCCATGACCTCGAAGATTTTGGGACTGCTCCAATGGTTCCCAGTACCAAAATTTTGCAAAGATCAATGAAGGATGTTATGTGTGTACTGGTTTTAATCTCCTCTCATGGTATTTGACAATTGGAGAGAGAGAGAGAGAGAGAGAGAGAGAGAGAGAGCAATGGGGTTTTGCTCTAAGTTAAAGTGTAGCTCTCTAGCTCTTCAATATGGGAATTTAAGAAAAATACATGGAAAATCAGCATAGAATATGCTAACACTAAGATTCTAACAGTATATAGTAAAAATGATGTCAATAATAAATTTAGGTAAAAGTGATGTTGCTCCAATATTTGGGTCATTACTGTAAAAAAAGAAAATGAGTCCCCTTGCCAGTGGCAGCTCCAGAATTTTTTCTAGGGGGTCAGTAGTGGCGGAACTAGGAATTTGTCACAGGGGCAATTAAAAAATAAAATGATTATTATTATTAATTTTTTGTATATACAACTTCCATATTATAGTATACAATACAACTATATCGTGTAATAGTCAAAAAAATTTATTATAGTTTAAAATTCAGTAAGACAATAATCATTGTATGCATAATAACTTATTATATTTATATGTAATATTAATTAAATAAAAATATGATAAAGAAGAATAATAAAAAATCTAGGAGTGGGACTAGGAGTAAATGTGAATTAAGAAAAAAAAATGATATAAATTTTTTCTTTTAAAGTGTACGGTTTTTTAACCATACACATGGTCACTCTCTTAGAACTGGAGCAAACAGAGATAAAAGCTAAGAAAACTACTTGATCAAACAAAGATAAAAGCTAAGAAAACATAAATTGGAGAAAGAGAGACAAAGAGAATGAAGAAAGAAATCATAGATATAAATATAGATCAGTTGGTTGGAACGGCAGTGTAATTTTTTGCTAATGAAGAAGAAAAGTGCAGGGAAAAACAACTTCATTTTGTTGTCAATGGAAAAGTAAGTCTAAGTCCAAGATAGAAGGTTTATTTATTTATTTATTTTTATCGAATCAACGAAAATTTGAAACATTTTTTTCTTTATTATAAATTAAATATTTTAAGAGTAGTGCTGTTGACACAACACTTGCACAAAAATTTCACAACAAAATATAAGTGGCATGTTGTTAAAAGTATGTAAAAAAAAAAAGTGATATATATTAGTAAAAATGAAAGGTAAAAAAGTGATATCAGTTGTGAGTTAAAATAAAAACTAGTTGCAAGTTATCACTTATTCTTTATTGTGAAAATAACATTAAAATGATCATATTCAGATTTATTTAAGTTAGAGTTAAACACAATTTATGGTCATGGTGTTCAAATATTTATTTTAGGGGGGTGAAAACAACTTTTGTAAAAAAATTTATATAAAAAAAAAAAAATTGCCAGGTCAGGGGATTCATTTGAACCCCTGGCCAGCACGTAACGGTGCCCCTGCCCCTAGCTGCAATCTACGTACATCCAATTTCTCAAAAAAAAAAAAAAGAAAAAAAAAAAATATATATATATATATATATATATATCCAATTTCGGGCCCAAAAAAATAAAAAAATTTATCCCCACGTACGCCGTTGAAAATAGTTTTTACAACTTTTCTTTGAAAAACAATGTGGAATGTCATGTAGGCCTTTTATATGTATATATATTACATCAATAGTCACTTAGTTAGCATCGATCCATCGTCCCAGCTTAACACTTCCATTGCATCACATTTGGTCTTTGATTTTTTCTCTTTCGTGGCTGACATAAAGGATGGCTTCTGAGAAGGAAGTTAGCAATGGAGTGGAGTGGAGGATAAAGATTGCCGATGGCTCATCAGAGAGATTGGTTCCGGAGGCAAATCCTGCTAGCAGACTCTTGCTTGGTCTAAAAAGTTTTGTTGTAGGGTTGGCTTTAAAAGTGTGGAAGTTTTTGCAGAAAGCTTGGGACTTAGGTGTAGATGACCCCAGAAAAGTGATCCATTGTCTAAAGGTAGGGACGGCACTCACTGTTGTCTCACTCTTTTACTATATGAGGCCTCTGTACGAAGGATTTGGAAAGAATGCTGCTATGTGGGCAATCATGACAGTTGTGGTTGTATTTGAAAACTGTGTGGGTAAGTTTTGGCAATATCCTTAGTCACCTACTCTTGCTTGTACAATTCATTGCTCTTCACAATTCTGCAATTTATTTTATGGCCATGCTTTTCTCTCAGTTGGGTCATGGCCTAAAAGATCTTCACGGGGTTCATCATAAATTTGTGTACTTAAAATTTCAAGCGAAAGGAAGTTCATTTCGCAGTTCAGATTTTATTTTATTTTTTATATCTAAAAATGTACATATTGTTAGGTCATTTTAAAATTTACATGATGTGTTATTGGATACAGATTTAGATTTATAATATTTAATCTAAACTATGAAACAAATACATTCAAAATGGTGAGGATTTAGTCCGTAAAAAATAAACTTTCGAGTTTGCAGCTCAATAGTATTGACTCTTGCTTATTAAATGGCTGTAGGTGCAACAGTATATAAAAGTTTGAACAGAGTGTGTGGAACATTTCTCGCTGGTTTTTTAGCACTTGGTGTTCATTCTGTGGCTAGTCAATCAGGACAGAGATTTGAACCCATAATAGTTGGAGCCTCAGTTTTCCTATTGGGTCTGTAAAGTTCTCCTTGATTTAACTTACTAGTAATAGTTGGAGCATCAGTCCTCTTGTTGCATCTAGATATATAAATTAACTTACTAGTAATTCTATCTTTGTTCAGCTTCTGCAGCAACCTTTTCAAGATTCATTCCTTCGGTGAAAGCTCGGTTTGATTATGGTGCTATGATATTCATCCTTACCTTCAGTTTGGTTTCCGTATCAGGATATCGCGTGGATGAATTGTTTGAAATGGCACATCACAGAATATCCACAATTATCATTGGCACTTCATTGTGCATTATTATAAGCATGCTCGTTTGTCCCATTTGGGCTGGTCAAGAGCTCTATACTCTAACCACTCGTAACATGGACAAGCTTACTACTTCCCTAGATGGTAAGTGTTTTATTGATTTGGAAAATCTTATTACATACTCAATTAGTATTACACACTCACTTTTGAAATCATGTTTTTTATAAAAACATGATTTCAGTTCATGTAGGTGTGTATTACTCTTATCAAATACTTATTTTTTTTGCTATAATTATGCCACTGTTTAATAAGAATATTCTATCATTTCTACTGTTCAGGTTGTGTAGAAGAGTACTTTAAAGATAGTGGCAGTGTTGTTGAAAGTAATAAAGAATGTCATAAGAAATTGCAGGGTTACAAATGTGTATTAATTTCGAAGGCAGCAGAAGAATCTATGGTATGTGACAGGTAGTAGTGGATTAATTCTTTTTTTTTTTGTTGATAAACTAGTGGATTAATTCTTTAAACTATATTTTAATCGATCTTTGACTGATATTAGAAATTGACATTGTTGTGAATAGGCCAATTTCGCTAGATGGGAGCCAGGTCATGGCCCCTTTAACTTTAGGCACCCATGGCAACAATATCTCAAAATTGGGTCATCAATGCGTAGCTGTGCTTATTGCTTAGAGGCTCTCAATGGTTGCATTAATTCAGAAAATCAGGTAACCCAACTTCATACATGGTTATACATTTTATTTTTTCGCCTAGAGAAGATTAAAGTTACCATCAATTTTACTATAAAAGATTTACAAATGACATAATAATGAATGTAATTTAATCTCACTTTAACAAAATAATAAATAAATGTTTAAATTACATTTTTTTTAGCAATTGGTGACAAATAATTTTACAAGGTTTAAATTTTTTTTTTTTTTAAAAGTTTGTAAGGTTTAAGTATTCATAAATTTTTTAAATCCCTAACATTATCTTTTAGAAAATATTAATACTACTATCAGTTTTATTACAAGAAGCTTACTAATTGATGTGGTAATGAATATAATTAATTTGTGTCATATCAATAACATAAATATATAAATGGTTGAATTTTACTTTTTTGGGTTTAAAATTAACACATTAATTTATAAGATTTTTGTAATAAAACATGCAATAAATATAAAGTCAATCTTTTAATATTCATGCAAGCTCATGACCACTTTGTTTCAACAGGCCCCTGAATATATCAAGAAACATCTCAACAACAGTTCTTTGAAAGTAAGCTCCAACTCTTCGAGTGTCATAAGAGAGCTAGCAATTACCATCAAGACAATGAAAAAGTCATCTAACATCCATTCCTTGGTTGGGGAAATGAATTCTGCGGTACAAGAACTCCAAAATGACTTAAAGTCACTTCCTAAGTTATTCAACCCTCCAATGCTAGAAGCTGATACTCCTGAAAATAAAAAGATTGAGCCAATCTCCAGAACAATGGTGAAAATGCCTCTAATGGAAATTGTTCCACTCTTAACTTTAGCTTCCTTATTGATTGAAATTGCCACAAGGATTAGTGGCATTGTAGATGCTGTTGGAGAACTGGAAAATTTGGCTGAATTCAAGCATGCAAGCAATGACAAGTGCTAAACAATCCAGTTGAATAACAATTTTTTTATCAGATCAATATAAAGAAACCATGAAGGTCTTTCAAGAGGTCTGAGTTCCATATATTCTGGATTGAGTGTACTTGAAATTATCAGAGGAAATTAAAGAAATGAAGAGGTCTTGTAAAATTCTAGAGAATACGAATGTAATGACTGCAGAAGTAGAAGACAAAAATGAAAATTCATGGCACAGTTGTATATATTATTATCTTCTTCAGCTTAAAAGTGCTTAGTTTTATATACATCATTCCACCATACAATGCTCCACCACCAGAAACTAGGTTTAGTAATGCTTTCCAGCAGTTCTGTACCAAATTGCAAAATTCTATCATGATGGATATTAAATTTGTTGGGTATCTACGAATTGAAATATAATTCTATCCATTGGAGAGTGCCCATCTCATGATGGTTTATACTTTTTATATATATATATATTCACTTATTTAGTTATTTTTCCTTCTCGTGGCTAACATATAGAAAGGATGGCTTCTAGGAAAGAAGTTGTCAATAGAATGGAGTGGGGGATTGCTTATCAGAGATTTTGGTGTACAAGGTCTTGTTGTAGGGTTGGCTTCAAAAGTGTGGAAGTTTTTGCATAAATTATGCAGTGGGATTTAAGGGCAGAAAAGTGATCCATGGGCTAAAGCTAGGGATATGGCCCTCACTGTTGGTCTCATTCTTTTACCATATTGTGCTTGTATTTGAAAACTTCGTTGGTAACAAATCAATGGTAAGAGCATTCACAGTAAAAAAGGTATAATGGCAAAAAACTCATTTTAACTTTCAAAACCTCAAAAACCAAGCTTTATTAGTGGTGCTTTACTTAAAAAATTTGACAAACTAGTTACAGTAAACTGCCATCTTTGTCTACAATACACTGAAATCCTTATTCACCCGCTCATGCTTGTATGATTCTTAAATCCACACTATTCTAATCTTTTTAATGCTTTAGATAAAATAGTACAAAATCATTTGTGATACTATATGTACATTATTAGATATAAAAATGGACTGAGACCTATTCCATTTATTTTATGCTCACCCCATATTCTTTGGATCAAGCCCTTCTCTATTGGTTGGATTATCGCCTAAAAATATTCAAGGGGTTCATCATAACTTGTGTACTTAAAAGCTAGCAAAATATGAAAACAACTGGCTTGAAGGTCACTTGGCCTGGTTTAGCATATGCTTTTTAAAATTCCATTCCGGATTTGCAGAATCTTTAGAATTGCTAACAATTGAAATCACTTTAATATATTAGGTAAAAAGAACAATTTAAGATGGAGATCCGAATGCTGGATAGTGGGATTACGATTCTACCAAGGAGCGATGGCCCGTCTAGCTTTTTAAAATTGGGTGAAGATTGGATCTAGTGTCCAATTGCAGTGGACCCATTAGGATGATGTCATGTGTCCAATGTCCATTGTTGGACATGTGTCATCATTTGGATTGGTTAAGTGTAATTAGATATTGAACCCAATCCAAGTCTTTAAAACTTCTCCCTCTCTATTTTTCTATAAAATAAATAAAACTTATAAAACTTAATTATTGCCCATTATGATTAAAAATAAAAAATATTACATTTATATAATGACTAATTTATCATAGTGGTGTCAATGTTCAACTCAACCCACAAACACGACACAAACTCGACACAGGTTTTTACAGGTTAGGGTTGGGTCTTAATGGGGTTGGGTCATAAACAAGTTGACTCGAAAGCGACACGATAAAAAACATGTCATAAGTGAGTCAACCCATGTAACCTGTAATAGGCACGTTTGACACGTCAATTTATTTATGTCTTGAAATGACTCACTTAACACAAACTGTTTAATTCATATAACAAATAAATATTCATTTTATTTTAGATTTGTCAAATACATTTAATATCCAACATATATTTTAAATTTAAAAAGAAAAGTGAGTAATTACAAAAACTTATAAGAAATATAATTGGAAATTGAAACTTTACAAACCCTAGATCTCTAAACTCTACAAACCCTAAATCTCTAAACCTTCTTATTAATATCTAATTTTATTTTTTTTATTTCAGCCGTACTACTCACTCTACTATCTTATAGTCTCATGCCCAATTCTCAATTTCAAAGTCTCAAACTCTCAATCTCAAAGTCTCAAACTAGTTATTGCTCTCTCTCTCTCTCTCTCTCTCTCTCTCTCTCTCTCTCTCTCTCTCTCTCTCTCTCATGTGTTTAGTGAGTTTTAGAATTAAAGTTATATTTTTGTTGAACTATGTTATTTTATTTTTGTTAAACTATATTATTTTGAATATTGGTTGAAGTGTATGCACTTTTTTTGTAGTGTAAAGAACCTATTTCTAGATGAATGTTATATTTTTGTTGAACTATATTATTTTGAATGTGGGTTGAAGACTTGAAGTGTATGAACTGCTTTTGGGATGTAAAAAAAATTATTTTTTTAGATGGATATTATATTTAATATTATGCAAATTGAAATGGATTGTGTTACATTCGTATCAACCCAATACGACTCGTTTATTAAGCATGTCAAATGAATTGGGTCAGGTCAACCTGTCTTATTAACAGGTTAGGTTAGGGTTGAAGGATCATGACACAATTATTAAAAGGGTCGAGTTAAAGTTAAACCATTTAGTTGAATACCCCTACCTTAACACAATATTAACCCGACACACTAACCCGAATTGACACCCCATCATTTCCCCCTTTATTAATCTTATATTATACATATAAAGCTCATTATGTCAAAATATTTTCAAGATATATTTTCCTAATAATAAATAAGTTTATATATATATATATATATATATATATATATATATATAATTTTTGATAGCTATAATAGGGGTCATTCTATGGTACCGCGGGGGGGGGGGGGGGGTAACCGTTGATTTCATTTGTTTCAATCCTAGTTGTTTATTTAATTTTAATGAAAACCTGTTACCGATCAAGCATGTTCTATATAAAAGTAAAGTAAATATATAGAAAAATAGACGTATCTGCATCTCTCGGGTTCTTTCTCTCTCGCTCTGAGTGAATTTGCACACTAACGGAAGGAGGGGATAGAATATCATTAGTTAGCAAGGTTTGGAAATGATGTAGGAAACTAGCATCTCGAGTCTTTGAAACTCGAGTTCGGTGACAAAATCGACCCTCAAAGACTCAAGTTCTAGAGCTAAGATGGTGGAATTTATCCACATGGAACTCGAGTTTCTTAGACTCGAGAAGTATTTGAAGAATAGAAGAAACAGATCCGAAGGAAGAAGAAGACATGATAATAAGATCTTAAACGATCTGGAGCTCTGAAGAACAGAGGACGATCTGAAACGATCCGCACTCTTAGTCTTCGTCTCAACGCTCTCACTGGTTCGCTTCCTTTTGATCTCACTGCTTACGCAACCTGTACTTCCAAGGAATCTCTTTACCGGTGATATTCCTGAGTGTTGGTAAAATGGTGGAACTTGAGTCTTAAAAACTCGAGTTCCACGTGGATTTTTATTCCACATCAGACCCAGCTGCTAACAAATAGAGACTTAAAAACTCAAGTTTTATCTTGGAACTCCAGTTTTAGACATTCGAGATGCTAGTTTTCAACATTGTTTTGAAACGCGACAACTAACTAAATTTTTTGATATTTAATATTATTTAGAAAAAGAAATTCCTATTGCTCTCGTTCTTCAGTTCTTCCTCTGCTTCTCTTGCGTTCTTGCTCTCTCTCTTGTGTTATGTGTGATGGGTGAATCTCTTTTGGCATCCTGTAGATTTACTGAGTGGTGAAGGCTTCTCAAAAAAATCAAAATCGCTTTAACATAGTTGAAGATAAGTATCAAAACGACAAAACCCTAACTCATGCAAGCTGTAAAATATGTTTTGTTTCCCCAAATTGTCTGTTAGTTTTTTGGATGTTGTTTTGCTTGACGAGTTATATAAGAATAGATGTTATGCTTAAAGATTATTAAATCTTGGAACATTCAAAATAGAATTAGGCCCTATCAACTATGCTATCTGTGTTTATAGGTTGGATTTAATATTTTGGAGTTGTATTGTTTGTCTTATAAATTTTAAAGTTAGCAATCTTAGTTAGGTGGTCTTTGAAGGACTTTGTGTGTACTAAAGTGGTTGTGTTGTGCTGATTGCTCTGATTGTAATTTGTTTGCTCTTCAATATAATGTCTAAATTATCCCAAAAAAAAAAAAAATTAGAAGTACATCTTATGCACTGGATCACGTGGAACAATATTAGTCTGCTTTCATTTACTACTTTCTATTTCAAATGATTATTGTTGATTGCACATCACTAATCTCTCTATTTTATATGTTCGAATATGCTATAAGCTTATAATTGGGGAATTTATCCCTCTATGGTGCTTGTTGATTCTTAACTAGCTTGCAGGGTTAATGATCTATTGGTTTTTTTGTCAGTAGTTTCTACTTTGTGTTTGTATTGGGTCTCCCCTGTTATTGTGCAAGGGTTTATTTTGCTTTTAGGTTGGCCTTTCTAATTTAGAGGCTAATGGTTTGTTTGTTTCATTTGTAAGGTCTGATGGCCTAGACTTTGTAAAGTTTAAAAGAGATGTCCTATCAATTAAACTAGAGAAAAAAGGCCTAAAGCTTTCAAAATACATTTTACAAGTGTTGATTGTAGACCCAGACCATCATAAGCCATCACTACTAATATTAATACCTTACCGCTAAATGTTATCATATATCAGCATTCACTAGATGTTATTCCACTTGAGTGTGATATGATTATAACATAAAATACCAAATAGTTAGACAAATAGTGAATTCTATAAGTTTCTTTTCATGAAAAAAGCTACAACAAAGTATTGAAAGCAAATGGAATGTAATCTAAGATAGCTTGATGGATGAATCTGTTGAGGGCCATTTGTGGAAAGCCCAATGATGAGGGCCACAGGAAATTGACTATGAATAGTTAAAAAAGACCATTAGGCCCAAGCGGCAGGAATAATGAGTCACTAGCCCGACAATATATACTTGGGCCTTGAAAAGGTCAACGGGCTCAAAGAAGCCAGGAAAGAAAGAAATAGCATCCCATGAGCAGAATATGAGTTAGAAAAGTGAGAAAGGGTCGCTGCAGGCCCAAGGTAATGTAAACTAAGAAAGTAAGGGATTTATGGCAGGCCCATAAAACCCAAAGATAAGGATAAGGTTATTGGGCCGGGGAAGCCCAATGAAGTTAGTAACAAAGCCCATGGGAGTGTGGAATTAGCAAACAGGCCGAGGAAGCCCAAGAGAATTAGCAAATGGGCCGTGGATGCCCAAAAGAAGAAAACAAAGGGATATAGGAGCCCATGAATAAAAGGAAACAAAACAGTGCCTATGGTAGGCCACTGAGAAAAGGAATAAAACGGCCGGCCCAAAAAGGGGCCCAACAGGATTGAGTCATTACGGCAGGAACTATAAGCCAACACGGCAGGCAGCAAAGAAAAACAAAGGTAGGCACAAGAAATATAAAGCCCATCATCATACGAAGCCCAGTTTCTGATTAAAGCAAAGGACCAAAAGAAAGCCCACATAAAAGGCCAGAAAACGCAGAAGGAGAGTCTCCAGGTCACGGCAGACACATGAGCAGCAGGCAGCCTCTTGGACAAATTTAAGAGGGAAGCACGCGCAAGGCCCAGGCGCCACTAGCCTGTACCTAGCCAATACAGGACATGGTGGGGCCATGGGCCAGAGGTAAGAGGTAAAGGGGGTGTGGTTTGGTGGTGGGGAGAGGGGAAAAGTCCTATTTTCGGCCCCTGCTCAAGCCTCTTTTGGGAGGTACGTCCTGCTGGGATGATAGACCACCCAAAAGAGGCAATTTGAGAGGGAACCATTGAGTGCATGCTCTGAGTGTGAGGAGAGAGGAGATTAACATCGTGGCAGGAAAGGCCGCGGCTCACAGAAGGACAAAATGAGTCCGCGGCGCACAGGAGGACAAAATGAGTCCGCCTCTGTCTGGCAGGGGTTCTGTGTCGCACAGCATGGTCGGCAGGTACACCCAAGCCAGACAAAGGCGGTTAAGGGGAAAAATAGTAAAACACTGGTCACGGCAGGCACTATAAAGAGGCCCTTGCCGTGCCCTGTAAGAGGGATCGAAAACAGGGGATTTTTCACGACATAGAAAAGAAAAAACAGAGTAAGAAGAGAAGAAAAAAGATTAGAACGAAAATAGAGAGAAAAGGAAAGAAAACTAAGAAAGAAAGGAGAGAGTTAGTTCGAAAGAGCATGCACCAATAGATCGGCTTCCCTCTCTCCCCCTTCAAAATCTCACCTTTCCTCCAAAGAATGCAAACGAGAGCTTTCCCAGTGGGACTATAACCATTCAGGGCCGACTCCCTCAAAGCCATTAATTCCCATAGCAGGATTCTTCTTGGGGGATTATTTGCATTGAGAAGAGGCGTTCTCCCCTCTTTGGATTTGCTGCGGCAGACAGAATTTTATAACTTAATATTTTGCCTATTCAAAATTAATTAGTGTTACTCTCTTTATTTTCCTTAACGATTGGTATCATTGTGACGATAATCATATTTTACTAACAGGAAATACCTAGCAGTCTGTTTAGATAAATAGAATACTCTGTTTTTTAGTCATTATTATCTGCCTGCCATAACTTGTCTGCAACAGTCTAGCCCGCCATAACTTCTGCAACAGTCTAGCCTGTCGTAGCTTGTCTGCTACGATTTTGCTTGCCAAAAAACTTGCTCCTAGCAGGCGTGGCATAAGTTTGTGCACAAACCGGCCCAAGTTGAGTTGCAATTGGACCGGCCCCAGCTCCCTTACTCAGAAACACTAGGGCCCACCACCGCAGGAGGCAGCCCAACCCGTTACCGCAGGAGGCAGCCCAATCCTATCAGAAAAGGCCCCCTACAGAATCTAAGATAGTGGGTATGGGGTATGGTACCCACCAAAATCTTAGCCATATATTTTTATTGTTTTAATCTTGACCGTTTATTGATTTCTAATACATTTTCTACACATGTATATGGACAGTGCAGTCATTCATCAGGTAAAGTTGAAATGTTCAACGACAAGGTAGACGCCATCCATCTACAAGATATTTGCGGACTTGGTTGTTAAGCATATACAACTTGTAAAAGAGCAAATTACTTTTAGTTGTTATGAAGTATTAGTTGTTGGAAAAATGGAGCTACAATGTGAGGATGGAACCTTTGACGAAAAAATAGTTGCAGAAATATGGAATGTAATTGTTAAATATTGATAACATTGCATTTTGGCAAACTTTGAAATCTAAAATTATTTTGCAATGTAGTTATAGCTTGCTGCTAGTTTTGTGTATTTTTGCTTTTGCTTGGTTGTTTCATTTTGTTATTTCCTAACAAAAATATCATTAGCTATTTTCATTAGAATGTATAATTTATTTGCTTCTCAATTTTACACTCTCTTTCCCTTCATATTTGGGATATCAAGTTCTTCAAGAACATGCCTTGAGGCCTAAATTTGTTTTATGTTCAGTTTCAAGTTCTTCAAGAAAACACATTGAGGCATAAATTGTTTTAGGTTTAATTTTTTTTTCTTCTTTAGAGTTCATAGTTATAGCATTGTATGGTATAAAATATATAGCTTCTTTGGAATCATTTAGAGGATCAAATGTTTCCTAACAAATAACATTTGTTTTGGGTCACCTTTTTTTTTCATTGAGAAAATTTAACACCATAAAGCTGAGATGTGTTTGATTAAAATGCCCATTAGATGTCAAAAATCACCAAGTGGTCTTGAAAACATCTAACATGACCAAAATATCTTTACGATTACTGTAAATTTTTTTTATAAAAAAAATCCAAGATATTACTCTAACATGGCCAAATTGAGTGGTTTGAATGCTATTATGGTAAGTTTCAAAATAGTTAGTATTTTAGTCATTCTAGGTATTTTTAGCGCTACTTTGTTCATTTTCAGTGTTTTTTTTAAATTAATTTTGAAAATTTAAAAAAGTATTTTAGTCATTTTATAGGTTGTAAGGGCCTTTTTTTTGTGGTTAAAGTGGGCTGCCTCCTGCGGTACCATTATTGTACTGGGCTGGGCTGCCTCCAGCGGTACTAGGCCCAAATATTCTGAGTAAGGGAGTTGAGATCGGTCCAACTGCAACTCAATTTGGTCCGGCTTGTGCGCAAACTATGTCTCGTTTGCCAGGGGCACGCTTACGGCAGGCAGAACGTGGTGCCTATCCTCTGTTTTTGCCGCAGAAGGAACTTTTCTCCAGTTTCTACCGCGGACTGAATTTTCTCCAATTTTTGCCGCAAGACTGTCTTTTTTCCAGTTTCTACCGCAGGACTGACTTTTCTTCAGTTTCTGCCGCAGAAGGAACTTTTCTCCAGTTTCTGCCGCAGGACTGACTTTTTTGCTATGTAACAAAACTTTCTACTGTGCGATAAAGCTTCCTGCTGTACAGTAAAGCTTTCTGCTGTGCATTGAAGTTGTTTGCTGTGCATTAAAGCCTTCTGCCATGCAGTAAAGTTTTCTGTCGTAGAGCCTTCTGCTGTGCAATCAAGTTGTCTGCTGTGCATTAAAGCTATCTACCGTGCTTTAAAGCTGTCTGCCGTGCAGTAAAGCCTTTTGCAATGTGAATGACTACTCTCCGTTTTTACTGCAGAAATACTTTTCTACTTCCTGCACATAAACAAATCTAAAGCCCAAAGAAAATACCCATCAAACAAATGTTAGTTTAAAGGGGTTAGCATATTCTCAAGTATTTACATACATATATGAGTGTATATACTTATAGGTATTCACATATACATATATAAAATATATTTTGCAGAACATGAGAAACAAGATATATGTATATGTATACTTATGGCAGGATAATGATTAGTTTGTGTCAACAGTGAAACACATAATAACAAATAAAGAAGAAAGCTTCCGCAGGAAAGGTTTAACAGTATAATAGCTAACACGGTAAATATAATGAAAAGGTGCTACAGCAGAATAACTAGTACAAAAAGTAAAGATACCACAGCAGGATAACTGATGCAGCAGACGTGATAAAAACGTGTTACGGCAGGATGACTAAATACAGCAGATATAATTTATAATGAGAGAAATAAAATATATTTGCAATCAAAATCAAGTATTGAATCTTCCCATAGGATAAGTGAACCAAGAAAGAACCCAAATCCCAACTTGAACAACCTTGTCATAGGCTCCTGCCATAAAAGTTGTGCATTTTGGAGAATAGGCCTAAATGGCTACTAGTTATTACTTTTGGAAACTTCAAAGAGTGGGTTTGCTAAGAGGGAGGGAAAAGATGGTCTATTGATGCATGCCCCTATTCCTGCCACGTTTTCTCTCTTCTTTTTCTTTCTCTGTGTTCTTTTTTTTTACTCTTAGTTTCTAACTACTATCTTGCTGTGGGTTGTTCCCCATTTTTGGTCTTTCTTTTTCCTGGGTACCTTTCTCTGGGTGCTTACTACTCTCTTACCATGGGTTTTCCTCCCTTAAGTACTTCCCTTCATTGGGTCTCTCTCTTTCGGTGTTTTTTCTCTCTTCCCCTGTTTTTCCTTTTCTTCTGTTTTTTCCTCTTCCCTTTTGGTCCCCTTTAATCTGCCGTGGTTACCTTCCTTTTATAGCAAACTGATTCAATGGGATTTCTCCCTTTTACCCCTAGGGCTTTACCAACTGTTTTTGGTTTGTTGTGGGCATCCTTTCAAGATTACCCACTCACCCATTGGTTGCCCCTGCCATTGCTCAGTACATGTCTGCTGCAACGCTACTCATTTCACGACAAAATTTCCTTTTGTTTGTTCCTGTTGTATACCTCTACCTCACTACCTAGCTCTATGGCATGCATCAGATGGTCTCAACCATTTATTACTTCTTTTAGGTAAAATACCATCCCAGCAAGATATCTTTTCCAAAAGAAGTTACGGCAGGAAACCAAATATAGACCCCCTTTTCCCCCCACCACCAAACCACGCCCTCTGAATCCCCTTGACCGTGGGCCCACCTCCCTTGTATTGGCTGGGTACAGGTTGGTGGTGCCCTGGCCCTTTTGTGTTTGCTTTGCTATCTTCTGTGTTTGTTTGCCACGCCGTTCCTGCCGTAGCAGATTAGTTCTGTTTCATTCTGCTGCGTGTTTTGTCTTATTTCTTCACACCTTTCCTGCTACGTTTGTTATTTTCCTTTGATTTGGCTTTTCTTTCCTTCACGCGTTTCCTGCTGCTGACACTTCCTGCCGTTCCTTGTTTCTTTTCACCGTGCTTCTCATATTAGTTCTCACGCCTATCTTTTATACAAAAGGATTTAGGCCTTGCTTTTTATTGGGCTTTCTTCCTCATGGGCCTTTGGGTATGGATTTGCAAAATTGGGCATCAACATAGGTTAATGAAGGTATTTTGGTAATATTTGAAGCATTAGGGTATTTTAGTAATTTTATATATTTTTAGGACTATTTTTTGAAATCCTTAATTTCTATGGTATTTTTGTTAATTTTCAAGTTTATAACTATTTTGGGAAAATTTCTTGTTAACATTTTAATTATTACCAAGATTGTTATAAATCGACAAAAATACAGTTATATGTGATGTTGGTATTACCCAATGTGACGATAAAACTGTCAAATGTAAGAAACAAATTATAGAAAATTAGGGTACCACTGAATGTGACAAAAGTACGGTCACATGTGAAATTATTGTGACCGTACTTTTACGTATTCTTGTAATATATATATATATATATATATATATATATATTCGTCAATTATTAGGTAATTCAGTGTTGGTTCTACTTAATGTGATGAAGGAATTGTCAAATGTGAGTAAAAAAGAAGAGAATTATTGAATGTAACAAAAGTATGGTCACATGTGATGTTAGTACTACCTAATGTGATAATAAAACTGTCAAATGTGAGAAAAAAACAGGGAACACCGAATGTGACAAAAGTACAGTTACATATGAAGTAGATACTGCATAATATGAAGATGGAACCATCAAATGTGAGAAAAAAAGGGAATTATCAAATGTGACAAAAGAATGGTTATATGTGATGTTGAATCTGCACAATGTGAAGATGGAACCATTGAATGTGACAAAAGTACAGTCACATGTGATGTTGGAACTGTACAATGTGAGGATAGAATTGTTAAATGTGATAAAAAAAAATAAAAAAAAAGGAACCACCGAATGTGACAAAAGAACTGTCACATGTGATAATGGAATTGCATAATGTGAGAAAAAGTAAGAAAACCATAAAATGTGATAAAAAAATTGTCACATGTAATGTTGGAAGTGCACTATGTGAGGATGAAATTGTCAAATGTGAGGAAAAAAGTAAGGGAACCATTGAATGTGACAAGAGAACTGTCACATGTGATATTGGAACTACACTATGTGAGGATGGAACTGTCAAATGTGAGGAAATAAGTAAGGGAACCGTTGAATGTGACAAAAGAACTGTCACATGTGATGTTGGAATTACACAATGTGAGGATTAAACCGTCAAATGTGAGAAAAAAGTAAGGGAACCGCCGAATGTGATAAAAGAACTGTCACATGTGATGTTGAAACTGCACAAAGTGAAGATGATCGAAACTGTCAAATGTGAGAAAAATGTAACTTGATATAGTAGGTTACCTACTAGTAGGTACCGTACCTCATTTTTTCGGGGATACAATAGAATTACCCCTGTAATAGAGGAGGGGATATATAATAAATGCCTAATGTTTTACTGTTATTGAATGTTCTTCTTGTAGCATCTAGATAAATTAATTGAACTAGTAATTCTCTTGGTTCAGCTTCTGCAACAACCTTCTCAAAATTTGTTCCTTCAGTGAAAGCTTGATTTGATCATATATGGTGCTATGATATTCATCCTTACCTATAGTTTGGTTTCTTTTTTTTGCTGAACCTTTAGCTTAGTTTCAGTATCAGGTTATCGGGAGGCTGAATTGTTTCAATTGGCCTAGCACAGAATATCCACTATTATCGTTGGTACTTTATTGTGCATTATCATAAGCCTGCTCATTTGCCCCATTCGGGCTGGTCAAGAGCTCTATATGCTTTTATCACATTCACTTGTAACATGCACAAGCTTGCCGATTGCCTTGATATGGTTAGTTTTTTATCAAATGAGCAATGTTAGGAACACAATTTTTCTTTTTTTCAACTTATTAAGGTGATAAATTTTTATTAAAGCAATATAACTTTTATATGTATTACTAACACAATTTTTATATGTATATTCTATGTGACTAAATTTATTGTTATCAAACATATATCTTTTGTTATATTTATGTCAGAGAATTAATATATATATTTTTTCCACAAATCTTTTATTATTTTATTATTTTGCTGACTATCATTTTCATTTATCAGGTTGTGTAGCCGATTACTTTAAAGATAGTGGCAGCCTAGTTGAGAGTGGAACAGATGAGAAATAGCGAGGCTACAAATGTGTATTAAGTTCAAAGGAAACAGAAGAATCTTTGGTATGTTATAAAAAATAGTGCAGCTAATGCTCAATATAAACTAGAATTTGTCTTTAAAAGTGCTGAAGCCATTAATTTTATTGCAAAACTATTATCAATTTTACAAACTAGCGTGGTAAATGTGATTCGTATCACATTAACAATGTAGGGTCACAATTCGTAGCCCAAACTCAAAAGATCTGGGATATGAGCCCAATAAGCCCAATACAATGAATTTGTAGAGAATAGGTGAAAGAGCTGGGCTCCTAGCGAATAGATTAACGGATAACAAGGATTTAAAAGATGAACAAACATAGAAAAACACAGATAAAGCTTGATGAAATGAATGTTTGAGGAGGTGAATTGTTATTTGAACAATTGATTTTGAGAGCTAATACAACTCTTAGTGCTACGATGATTTTTTTTTTCTTTTCTCTCTCTATTTTCCGATCCCTCCTTTCTGGGAGGGCTTTTACATTATATAGTTTCTTTTTACACTATCCTGATCGTACACTTGTTCATTATCTAAGCCCTCACTTGAGTATATATCCCATTAGCCATCTTTTTTGGCTATCCGTGAATGGTGGTGGTTGAAACTGCACTATTCAGAGGTCTTCTCTACATAAATGCGGCCAGAAAAGTTGCTGGAATGCATTTAATGCGATGGTAGCAGCCTTTACTTCCAGATATTTCTATATTCTTATCATCTTTGCATGTGCTTGAAGTTCATCCTTATCTCTAGATCCTCCTAGAGGGTCACCTAGATTGCCTAAATATCTGCTTGACCGATATTCTTTGTATTCGAGGAGTATAGACTCCTCGGACTATATCCCTTCATCTTTTCTTTATGTGATTCTACAGTCTGAGCATCTCCTACTCATTTACTCCTCCTCGGACGTATCCATGTCCCGGAATAGGGCCCAAGGCCCATTATACCAATTTGGGCTCTTACCCCCACAATAGCCCCTCAAAATTTTAATTTTTCCCTCGCATCCGAGGAGAAAAAATAGGATTTTGATTTGCCAAAATAATGATGGTTAAAAATGTAAAAATACCCGAATTTGTACATGCAGGACCGTAATTTTAGGCATTTCATCATTGCTACAGATGTTTCAGAATCCATGAAGCGTCATTAATTACTTCAGGCAACGCTGTATCTTTGGCATCCAACGATGAGATCTTGATCCAACGGACAACATTTTCCTTCAAGGTTTGGGCGGGATAAATCACACTCATTTCCTGCCCCCTATATAAAGCCTCATAAGAGATTTGTTTTTTCTTTACTTCACAATCATTCAGGATCTTCAGCACACTCAAGCATTCAAACTCACAAAGATTGTCAAATCACCAGTCTTATTTCTTCAAAAATCCTCAAGAATCCTTTTGAGGATTTCAAAGATCACTTTCTGATTTAGTTCGTGTAAGTTCTAACTTCTTCAAATTCTTCTTTATTCCTCAGATAGCCTCCTCGACCTCCCATTCCTCATCTCCCAGTTGTCATTCTTAGTGTTTTCTCTTTTCTGCTTATTCGAAATGGGTAGATTTAAGTATTTAGTGGATAGCCTTGCGTTGATAGAGGTATTCAAAGAAAAATATCACATACCCCATGAGGTATCCCAACGATACTGTCCTCTGGAAGGGATAGTAACTGATCGAGAGATGGGAGAAGTCATAATCCCCATGATAGCCTTCATAGAAGAAGGAATGACTCTTCCTATGGGTAGGGTTATAAGAGACTATCTTTGTAACCATAGGCTTTGTCCCCACTAGTGTGCACCTAATCTCTTTAGGATCCTATGAGCAATTGACGCTTTGAACCAACACTTAGGATTGGGGCTCACCTAGCTCGATGTAGTTCATATGTACGAGGGTCATAAACAAAAAGGGGCGGGGTTTTACCTTAAATCCCGATCCGACGTTGTCAGGCTCATTTCTTGTCTTACTAAGTCTAACAAAGGGATGAAGGATGACTACCTAATAGCATCAGGAGCATGGCATGACGGTTTTCCTTGCTCAACCCAGCCAGGAGAGCCAGGTGGGATACCTTAGATTTAAGTTTCCTAACATTAGATTTAAGTTATTTATCCTCGGCTTTGTTTTACTATATATTTTTTATGTACATATATTTTTTACAATAGACTCTAAGTTTCTGACTATGTTCAGTTTTTCTTTGTTTAACAGACAAAGACCACGTATCTCCTCGGCTCAGTTTAACTAACGTAGCCGCGCTCAATTACCTACTGAGATCCCAGATCTTTGTAAACAACGACGGACAACTTCGAGCTATCCATTTAATTTTGGATTTCGAACCCCTATCTAACACCTTTCAAGAGGTCAGCAACGCTATCAGGGCAAACGATTATTGATTAGCTCGCATAGCCGTATCTCGGCCTCATTTCTTGGCGCCATACTACCTTCCACCAGTTGATCACCTAATCCCACAGGGTGTTCCTTTGGCCGCCCAACCAATTCAACAAGTACCCCTTGGAGTAGCAGTAGCCGAAGAAAGAGTTGCATCTTCTTCTTCTTCACTTGAGGAAGAAATTGATAAATTCCAATTCGAAGAAGAAGAGAGACATGGAGTAGAAGCTATTTTTATATCGGAGGCCGAGGAAGAAACAGACGAATATTCGTGTGTTTAGGCCTCTGCTCCTATGATTACTTATGTGGAGGACTTTTCAGACGACGAGGTAGAAGAGATGGCTCCAAAATCTAACAAAAGTTTGAGGGAACTTATGGGGGAGGAACAAGGTGTCTACCCCATAGGAAGCCAACAAGTCTAAGCCTCTAGCGAACCCTCCTCCTCCCCCCCTCCCCCCCCCCCCCCCCTAAACTTCCTGCTGACCTTGGGTTGAAGCCAATCCTTGAGCTGAGGAGGAAGAAACAACATGAAGTCCTTGACGAAGGGGAGATAGGCCCTTCAAAGGGACATAAACAACCAAAAATAATTCAGGACCAATGAAGTAAGAGGTCCTCTTCTATTGAGAGCCAAGAGGGGCCTCTCGTGGCTGATATGTGTTGTACACCCCGCATATGGTCCCCTAAGCTAGAGTTAGACGATGTCCCCCTCGTTTGGGACACTTCGGTCAGGAACTACCAAGGAGGGCAAGCGGGTCATATTGCTGAGGCTTTGGAGCAACTGCTTCTCCTTCCAAGAGATGTGAAGGCTTATAGGCACTTCGGTCAGCAAGAGCTTTTCCTATCCATTAAGAGGGACCTGGCTATAGTAAGTAATTCGATCTACTTCTTTACATAAACATTTGATTATTTTTACTAGTTTTTGCTCTTTGTTTTACGCTGGAAATAAAATTTTATTTTGTTACGTAGACTACCCAACAGGTTTATGTGGCCGAGGAATGGGTTAAGGATGCCCGTAACAAGGTCAAGGCGAAGTTCGATGCTCGGTCCGAGGTCAAGAAAGAGGTGGGTAACCTAAAAGAAGACCAAGCTAAGCTGTTCGATCAACTAAAAGAGGCAATCAGGGCAAGGGACAGTTCTGAAGCAAGCCTCAAAAATGCTGAGAAACAAGCTGAGGAATAGCGCTAACAGTTGCTTTATACTGAAATTAATCTGGCAACAGAGAAGCAACTGGTGAAGGATCTTCGCGAAGAGCTTCAGAAGGTCAAGGAAGCTGCCCAACTGGCTAAGGAGGTAGCTGAGGCCGAGAAGCAGGCAGCATATACGCTCGGGGTGGAGGAGACTCAAGTCAGACTCACGGAGGAACTCTCCGTAATCTGCAGGGAATACTGTGGTATATCTTGGGGTAAAGCCCTTGATGCTACTGGGGTCCCTGTGGATTCTGACTTGAGGTGACCTGAGAACATTTATTATCATCCTGAAATTCACGAACTCCCAGGTCCTGGCTCTTCTAACCCTGAACAAGCTCCGGAGGCATTAGTGCGGCCATTAGTGGACCAAGCCCCTCCTGTTCCCTTTGAAGCTAACAAAAATGATGGCCAAGGTAAGAAAGCTGAGGACCTTAAGGGAATTGGTAAGGATGAAGGCAAGAAGAAAACTTTTTCTGATCTTAAAGAGAAGACCCCAAATGCTGCTGCCTCCCAGCCCGACCAGACTGTTGACCCATTGGCCCCTAAAACGAAAGTTTAGGATATAAAGATATTTTTGCTGTTTCTATCTGTTTGCTTTTGCTGTTGTTACTTTTTTTTTAAAGGAATGTACCATACTTTCTTTATGATCAATGAAAGCATCTTTCTTTTATTTTCTATATCTTCACCATATACATCATGGGATTCATTGTTATAGCAGATAATGCTAATTTGTTACCACTTTAACTTGAGTAGAATCAATTACCACTTTAACTTGATAAAAACCGCTACTTAGGCAAATGATTGAGTACTTTACCTCAATCTTATCGAGAATGCTATTACGGGTTAAATCAAACCTAATAAGTGATCCAAGGTATTTAGTTATGACTTAAGACCCATTTAAATATCTATAAGAACGGTAATGATGTGTTAACCAATTCATATCATATGGTCCAAGGACTTCAGGCGTGATTGAATTTAGGTTTAAACACTTGTAAGAACTGTAATTAGTTGTTAACTAACCCAAATTACCTGGTCCGAGGACTTCAGGCATGATTGGATTTAAGTTTAAACACTTATGAAAACTGTAATGGAGTGTTAATTAATCCAAATCATCTGGTCCGAGGACTTCAGACATGATTGGATTTAAGTTTAAACACTTATAAGAACTGTAATGGAGTGCTAACTAATCCAAATCATCTAGTCCGAGGACTTTAGGCATGATTGGATTTAAGTTTAAACACTTATAAGAACTGTAATTGAGTGTTAACTAATCCAAATCATCTGGTCCGAGGATTTCAAGTATGATTGGATTTAAGTTTAAACACTTATAAGAACGAAATAGCAAAAAGTATAGAGCCTTTATATAACAAATGAGCATATTGATCATGGAAATATTTATTAATAATAATACCTTTTTAGATTTTTTACATTCCAAGGACGCGGCACTATATGTTCGTCTAAATCTTCCAGAAAGTATGCTCCGATGCCGGCTTCTGAAGTGATACTGTAGGGCCCTTCCCAATTGGGTCCTAACTTTCCCCAAGCGAGACTCTTTGCAGTGCCCACAACTCTCCGTAACACCAGATCACCAGGAGTTAAAGGCCTTAACTTTATGTTGACATCATAACCTTGTTTGAGCTTTTGTTGGTAGTAGGCCAATTGGACCATTGCATTTTCCCTCTTCTCTTTAATCAGATCCAAATTCTTCTTTAGATATTCATTATTGTCACTCGGATTGAATAAATTGGTTCTCAGTATTGGGAAACCAGTCTCTAAAGGGATAATAGCCTCAGCCCCATAAGTCATTAAGAAGGGGGTTTCTCCGGTGGACCTACGAGGAATAGTTCTATATGTCCAGAGAACATGTGGCAGTTCTTCCACCCATTTGCCCTTTGCGTCATCTAGTCTTTTCTTTAACCCATTTACTATGACCTTATTAACAGCCTCTGCTTGTCCGTTTCCTTGGGGGTAAGCAGAGGTAGAATACCTATTTGTGATTCCTAGTTCACCGTAATAATTTCTAAACGCTTTGCTGTCAAACTGAAAGCCATTGTCCGAGATGAGTGCATGAGGAATCCCAAACTATGTGACAATGTTTTTCCAGACGAATCTTTTCACATCCACGTCCCTGATGTTAGCTAGAGGTTCAGCTTCAACCCATTTGATAAAATAGTTTGTGCTGACCAGAAGATATCTCTTGTTACCCACTACTTTGGGGAATTGACCCATAATATCTAAGCTCCATTGAGCGAATGGCCATGGGCTGGATAGTGGATTGAGAATTCCCCTTGGTTGGTGTATGTTCGACACAAACCGTTGGCACTGATCGCACTTCTTGACGTATTCTTGAGCTTCCCTTTGCATATTTGGCCACCAATAGCCTTGGGTAATAACTCTACGTGCTAGGAATCTACCACCAGTATGGCTTCTGCAAATTCCTTCATGTAACTCTTCTAAGAGCAATTCAGTCATCTTAGGATGAACACACAACAAATAAGGACCTGAAAATGAACGTTTGTATAATTTTTGGTTTTCGGACAGCCAGAACCTTGTAGCCTTCCTCCGTACTTTTTCAGCTTCTGACCTTTCTTCAGGCAAAAAACCCTCCTTTAAGAACTGAATTATAGAGTCCATCCAACTTGGCCCTACTCTAATTTGATGAACTTGGACTGTTTCTCCTCTTGCCTCTGTAGGTTTGTACAAACCTTCAACAAGGATAACTCAAGGCAAATTCTGTGCCGAGGAGGTTGCAAGCATAGCTAAAGAATCAGCATGTGCGTTACCGCTTCTGGGGACGTGCAGCAGGTTGAAAGATTCAAACTCTGACTGTAGACACCTAACTTGACTTAAGTACCCCTGCATTCTCTCATCTTTTGCCTCGAATTCCCCTTTTACTTGGCCAACAACTAGCCTCGAATCCGAGAAAACCTTTACTGATTTTCCGCTCATTCTCTGAATCATGACCATTTCTATTAATAAAGCTTCATATTCAGCCTCATTATTTGTAGCCGAGAAGTCTAGCCTCAATGATTTTTCAATAATGATTTTCTTAGGAGATATCAGCACTAGCCCCACTCCAGAACCTTTCTGATTTGATGCCCCATCAACATACACTTCCCAAGGCAAAATGCCATGTTGGGAGATCGTGCCAACCAATTTTCCATCCATGTTCTCTGTTGGGTTCAACTCTTCCATTGGGGGTTCGGTGAATTCAGCCACCAGATCCGCAAGGACTTGTCCTTTTATGGAGGTATGGGGCATGTACTTGATGTCAAAATCCTTTAGAATTGTACCCTATTTGGCTAACCTTCCTGTGTAGTCAGCACTTTGGAGTATTGCTTTAAGCGGGAGATGAGTAAGAACGACGACTGTATGTGCTTGGAAGTAATGAGGTAGCTTCCGTATACCAAGCACTATCGCTAGGATAGCTTTCTCCAGTGGTAGATAATGTACCTCAGTTTTATGCAGCGATTTACTCACATAATAAACCGGCCGTTGTACACCGCAATCAACTTGTATTAGTACTAAACTTACAGCATAAGGGGCCACAGCAATGTAGGCAAACAGGACTTCATCTGGCTTAGGACTGGACATGATTGGTGGCCGAGCTAGATAATCTTTAAGTTGCTGGAAGACTATGACACATCCTTTAGTCCACTCAAATCCTTTCCACTTGTTGATCAACAAGAAGAAGGGTCTGCATCTATCTGCTGATCGAGAGATGAATCTATTCAAAGCAGCGGCCATTCCGGTTAATTTCTACACTTCTTTGGGATTCCAAGGTGATTGCAAGTTGTTAATAGCCTTTATCTTATCGGGATTGATTTCAATCCCTCTGTAAGTGACTATATAGCCTAAGAATTTGCCTAACCCCACGCCAAATGAGCACTTGGAAGCATTTAGGCGCAACTTATACTTTCTGAGAACTTCAAAAATATTTCCAAGGTCTCCCAAATGCTCCGAAACTACTTTGCTTTTCACCACCATGTCATCTATGTAGATTTCGATATTCTTCCCCAATTGTGACTCAAACATCCTCTTCATCATTCTTTGATAGGTGGATCCCACATTCTTCAAACCAAATAGCATTACTTTGTAGTGGTAGTTCCCGACGGGAGTGACAAAAGCAGTCTTTTCCTGATCATCCAGGGCTAAAGGTATTTGGTGATAACCCTGAAAGGCATCTAAGAAACTCATCCGAGGATGGCCAATAGTGGCATCTACTAGCTGGTCTATTTTGGGCATAGGGAATGGATCCTTAGGGCAAGCTTTATTCAAGTCCGTGAAATCTACGCACACTCGCTACTTCCCACTCTTCTTCTTTACCACCACAGTATTTGCTAGCCATTCAGGATAAAAAACTTCTTTAATAGCTCCAGCTTGTTTGAACTTAGTTACTTCCTCTCACATTGCTTCAGCGTGCTCTTTGGATGGGCGCCGAGGGGGCTGTTTCCTAGGGGTGATTAGTGGATTAACTTTCAGGTGGTGATAGATGAATTCTGGATCAACTCCTGGGGCTTCATAAGCATTCCAGGCAAAGACATCAATGTTCCTTTTGAGGAATTCTATCAGCTCTTTTTTCTCTTGATGAGACAGCTGGGATTCAATCTGAAAGAACTTTTCCGGATCATCCCCTACAGTAACCTTTACCAAATCTTCACACTTCGCATCCTCAGCGGGCTTATCGATGGATAATGCCGGGGGTTTTAACTGCTATGACTCATTTCCTTCATGAGCCGAGGGTTTATGTTGGATGGTAGCCACCAAGCACTGCCTTGCCATAGACTGATCCCTCAATATCTCTTTAATTTGACCTTCGGACGGATATTTAACCTTCTGGTGTAGAGTAGAAGAAACTGCTCCTAATGTATGAAGTCAAGGTCTGGCGACAATTGCTGTGTAAGGAGAGTAGGCATCCACAACGATGAAATCTACCTCTACCACTTCTGAACCAGTCTGCACAGGTAATCTGATTTGGCCTTTTGGAATGATAAGCTTCCCCTCAAAACTTACCAAGGGGGAACTATAGGGTGTTAGGTCCTCATATTTTAAGCTCAGCCCCTTATAAAGGTCGGAATACATTATCTCAATAGCGCTGCCTTGATCCACCACCACCCTCTTCACATCATATCCTCCAATTCGAAGGGTGATCACCAAGGCGTCGTCGTGGGGTTGGATGGTTCCAATCTTATCCTCATCCGAGAAGCCCATGACTAGCGAAATTTCCACTTTAGCCCTCTTCGGATCCTGATTAATGTCTCTTGAGGATAGACGAGCTACGGACATTACCTTGGATGGGTAGGATCCTGTTCTCCCCGATGCAGCAAAGATGACATTGATAGTTCCCAAGGGGGGTCTTGAAGAAACATCTCTTCAAGACTCAGAGATTGCCTGGCTCCCTTGACCACTGGAATGATGCAGGAGTTGTTTTAATTTGCCCTTGCAGACGAGCTGGTCCAAGTGATCCCACAGACTTCTACAATCCTCTGTGGTATGCTCATGATCCTGATGATACTGGCAATAGAGGTTATGGTTATGCTTTTCAGGATTTCCCATCATCTTATTCGGTCGTTTGAAGAACGATTCATTTTTAATCTTCTCCAATACTTGATGCACTGGCTCTCGGAACACTACACTAACTACCTGGGTATTAGTAGACCCTGATTGACCTGCATAATCCTTTCTCGGCTTGTTATTATTGTATCGGTCCGACCTAAAATCCCTCATTTCCTGAGGGATAATCTTAGCCTTCCCTTTTCCTTGTTGTTGGTCATCTTTGATCCTTCTGTACTTATCAACTCGGTCCATTAGTTGGCGTAGACTGGTGACAGGTTTATTTGTCAGAGATTTCCTTAAACCGTGCTCGAATGGGAGACCGACCTTGAAAGTTTTAATGGCAATCTCATCAAAATTGCCATCAATCTCGTTAAATATCTCCCAGTATCTTTCCAAATAAGCTTTTACAGACTCTCCCTCCCTCATTGACATAGACAATAAGGAGTCTAAAAGTTGAGAAAACCTACTGCATGTGACAAATCGGGAGCAGAATGATTCAGTGAGCTTTTTAAAGGAACTAATAGAATTTGTCCTTAGCCCGTCGAACCATCTCATCGCCATTGGTCTTAAACTGGACGGAAATACCCTACACATCAGGGCCTCGTCATGAACATGGACAGCCATCTTCTGTTTGAACTGGCTCACGTGTTCTACAGGATCCGTTTGACCACTATACATGGCGAATGTTGGCTGGTGAAATTGTCTAGGAAGCTTTGCCTTTTTTATCCCCCATGTGAAGGATGATTTATAAATTTGATTCAACGCCTTTTTCATAACGTTGGTTCCCACTCCTTTGCGAGAAGGGCTTCTACGTTTTCTCCGGTGATGAGGCTCTTCATCATAGGAGAAGGATTCACTTGGCGGAGTTCTTGACCTCTGTCTATAAATAGTGTCCTCTTCATCATTGTAAGAGACATCAGAGCTGGAAGGGAATCGCCTCTGTTGTGCTTATTGGAGTTGCTTCTTCAAGTCGTCAATCTCTCGTTGCATGGCTTTATTATCATCTCGCTCGTGCGAGATGTGGCTTCTTCTTCGAAAATCGCTTCCACTTGAATGGACGGTATGTACACTGCCTTCTTGATAGTTTTCCCAATCTCTTTCACGTTCAAGATTAAGGAACTCATCTTGTTGACGAACATTAGCAAATTCCACCTGATGCGGACTTGTTTGATGTGGACCTGATCCTGTCATAATTAACCGTTATACTATACTAAAGCACAAGATCTTCCCATAGACAGCGCCAATTGTAGGGTCACAATTCGTAACTCAAGCCCAAAAGATCTGGGATATGAGCCTAAAGAGCCAAATACAATGAATTTGTAGAAAGTGAGTGAAAGAGCTGGGCTCCTATCGAATGGATTAACGGATAACAAGGATTTAAAAGATGAACAAACACAGATAAAGCTTGATGAACTGAATGTCTGAGGAGGTAAATTGTTATCTGAACAATTGATTTTGAAAGCTAATACAACTCTTAGTGCTACGATGATTCTTTTTCTTTCTTTTCTCTCTCTACTTTCTAATCCCTCATTTCTGGGAGGGCTTTCACATTATATAGTTTCTTTTTACACTATCCTGATTGTACACTTGTTCATTATCTAAGCCTCCACTTGAGTATATGTCTCATCAGCCATCTTCTTTGGCTATCCGTGAATGGTGGTGGTTGAAACTGTACTGTTCAGAGGTCTTTTCCACATAAATGCGGTGGTAACAGTCCTTGTTTCCAGATATTTCTGTATTCTTATCATCTTTGCATGTGCCTGAAGTTCATCCTTATCTCTGGATCCTCCTGAAGGGTCACCTAGATTGCCTAAATATATGCTTGACCGATATTCTTTGTATCAGAGGAGTATAGACTCCTCGAACTATATCCCTTCGTCTTTTCTTTACGTGATTTTACACTCTGAGTATCTCCTACTCATTTACTCCTCCTCGGACATATCCATGTCCCAGAATAGGGCCCAAGTCCCATTATACGAATTTGGGCCTTTACCCCCACAAACAATATAGTAAATAAATTTTTTATTTTTTTTAGTTGAAAAGTGGACATATCAATTCTTTTTTTTTTTTTGGGGAAAAGGATATATCAATTTTTAAAACTTATATAATAAAATTTGTAATATTTGATTCTAACATCGTGACTTTATTTTGAAATTTGGAATGGACATTGTTTTGCATAGGTCAATTTTGCTAGATGGGAGCCAACCCATGGCCACTTTAGACATAGAGGCTATCAATGGTTGCATTAATTCAGAAAATAAGGTAACCCAAGTTCCTATATCCATACTCATGGAGAATTTAATACTCATTCAGGCCTCAACTACTCTATTAATTCCTATAGGCCTGTGATTATATAAAGAAGCACCTCAGCAATATTTTATTGAAAGTAAGCTCCAACTCTTCAAGTGTCATGAGAGACCTAGCAATTACCATCAAGAGTCAAGACAATGAAGAAATCATCTAACATCCATTACCTTGGTTAGAGAAATGAACAATGCAGTACAAGAACACTCCACAATGACTTAAAGTACTGCCTTCCTAAGTTATTCAATCCTCCACCAAAGCCCAGAAGCTGAAACTCCTGAAAACAAAAAAATGGACACAACATCCATAACAATGGTTACAGACTGTGCCTCCCGTGGAAATTGTTCCACTAGTAACTTTAGCATCTTTATAAATAGATTGAAATTGCTACATGATCAATGGCATTGTTGATGCTGTCAAAGAACTAGCGGACTGGGCTAAATTCAAGGTTGCAGGCGATAACATGTGCGAATTAAATCACCTGCATAATAGTTTTTTTTATCAGATCAACAGAAAGATAGGGCAACCATGAAGATCTTTCAACGGCTCTTTCCAATATAATTTAGTTACTCGCCAAAGAAGGTCTGACTTCCATATTTTTCTTTGCTTGGTGGTGACAATACTTTGAAAACACAAAATTTTCATGAACACAAAATAAGCCCCACAAAATTCATAATACCATGATTTCATAAAATATAACCAAAATCCACTGGGAAAAAAAAAACGCAACCAGAGAGATAGATGTCACAGTGGGTTGCCCTGGAGCAAGAGATGATGGCTGGAGGTTCATAGGTTTGCCGGCAGTGCCACGATGGCCATGGATTTGTTGTTGCTGATCATCCTGATCACATGTAGAGAGAGAGAGTTAAACAAATTATTTTTATAACAATTAAATGAGTGTATTCAATAAAATTTAGAAATAATTATATAATGGCATAAATTTGACATTATTTTGAAGTTAAATTCTAAGTTTTAGATGCAAAAATGGTTACTTTTTATTATTATTTATTTATGGAAAATATGGTAACTTAATTTATTAATTTATTAAGAAGAAAATAAAAACAAAGCATCCTGAATCGCAGGATGGATTTTCTTTTATCCAAGTTATAAAAGGAACAATTCCTTTGGCATATGCTGTCGGAGTATGTGCTAGTTTATTTGATTTAAAATTGTTACTATAATTTAATCATTTTTTGAGTTTAACAAAATTTAACATAAACTATATTAATCTAATAGCTAAAAATCATTACATGAGAATTATAGTCAACTAAAACAGATTGACTATGAAAAAAATTAAAATTCCACTTAGTATTCACATAGAAACTGCCTAGATTTATCTTAAGTATTATATATATTTTTATATTAATATGCGAGCTTTTTTGCAATGACAAAAATTTATAATTTTGAAATTTATGCATGATTGTGCTTGTATCTCATTTATCTTCTTAAGTTCTACCTCTTCTCCTTTTTATCATTTTTTTAACTAATACGCAAAACAAGTGAAGATGATATGAATTTTTTTTTTTAACATAAATAGTAAATTATAAAACTAAAATATTGATTATAATAATTTCAATGTGGTAGATATTGATATAACTTGACAAAATAAACAATTATTATATCACTAAATAAAAATACCAAAGTTTAGTCAAATTGAAGTATTTTTACATTTTCATTACCAAATAAACAAAAAAAATTTAAAACATTATTATATACATATATTTTAATACATAGGTAATAAATAGCAATATGGGTGAGTCCAATGCATTTCATTTTCATGATTCATCCCCTATTATCCACTGGTCAGCTTTGGCTATTGGGCCTATTCGCAGGACAACTTCAGCTTTCAGGAGACTTTGAAAAGCGCTTCCCAATCCCATTTTCTTGGCCCACAAAAGTTCAATACAAAAACGGCGTCGTTTTTCCTTTGCCCCGTTGTCGGTTAACTAGACAATTTGAGTTTGAGATACACGTACGAACCCACTCATTTCGTCTTCTTTGCCATTGAAAATGTGGCAGTTTAGTTAATTCCGTCATGTCCAAGGGCCAAACTAGTATGTATAATAATAATTATAATAATCATCAATAATTAGTACATTTTTCAATCCCATTTCTTTCGAAGAACATTCCAGTCAGTCCCTTCCGTTCCGATTTTTTGAGAGAGAAACTCAAATTTCATTCTATTTCTGTAACGAACTGTGATTTTTGTGAACCTTTTTTTGTTGAAGAATAATTTCTTGAGAGAGCTAGGTTTCCGTACAGATATGGTTGATGTAGCCGACAAATTAGCGTATTTCCAAGCGATCACGGGCCTCGAAGATCCCGATTTGTGCACGGAGATTCTCGCCGCTCATGGCTGGGACCTCGAGCTCGCGATCTCGTCCATCACCTCCACAAACACCACCACTCTGCCGGCGAATTCCACAACCACGCCGGCAGTCGCTACATCCTCCGGCGACGATCGAGGTGTCACGCGATCAAGTTCAGAACCTCCTCGTTTTGGAGCACCGGAGCGATCTGAAGCGGCTGCCGGACCCGGTTTGGCGTGGAAGATCGTGACTTTGCCGATTTCGGTGATTTCCGGTGGTCTAGGTCTGATTTCCGGCGCGATTGGGCTTGGATTATGGGCCGCCGGTGGTGTTCTCTCGTATTCCATGGGAATGGTTGGGTTGGGCTCCGGTTCGGGCCGGAACGGCGAGGCGTCGGCTCGGTTGGTTCCGTTGTCGGCAGCGGCATCGGAGGCTATGGAGTTCGTGGCGGCGTTTGAGAGAGATTACGGTACGACGACAATGACGAGGCCGAATTTCGTTAGCCAAGGGTTCATGGACGCGCTTCAGAGGTCGAGGAACGAGTTCAAGCTGTTGTTTGTGTATTTGCACTCGCCGGATCATCCTGACACGCCTTTGTTCTGCGAGAGAACGCTGTGTTCGGAGGCTTTAGCGGCGTTTGTGAACGAGAACTTTGTGGCGTGGGGAGGAAGTATTAGAGCTAGCGAAGGGTTCAAGATGAGTAATAGCTTGAAAGCCTCGAGATTTCCTTTCTGTGCTGTGGTAATGGCTGCTACGAATCAGAGGATCGCATTGCTCCAGCAGGTACGTGCCAGTTTTAAGTTCCACTTGAATTTATGGTATCTGAACCTCTATAGAATTTGCTTAGGAGCTAATTGTTTTAGTTGCTCTTGTTAATTTGTTGTTAGAGATTGGTCGTATTCAGAGGAGAGGAGAGTGATTAATGCACCATCGAGAGAGTGAATCCATTCAAGTTGAGGGAATGAAAAAAAGTAGAGGGAATGAAAAAATATAGAAGAAAACCAAAAATAACATTAGTAGAAATAGTAAAAGAGGACATGTCAATTTAGGATGTGATAGAGTATGACTTTGGATAGAGTAGGATGGTGGAAAACAATACATGTGACCGACCTGACTAATTTGTTGTTGATCCATAACAGCATAATCAACCCCCAAAGGTTGGGAGTGAGGTTTGATAGTTGTTGTTGATATATGGAAATTAAAATTGAAAATTGTTATCAGTTGAATACATAATTGAACCATACCATGTACCAAGGAGCTCCAGCTTAAACAGGTAAATGTCGCTTCCTTCTCCCATAGGGTGGATGATGACGTCTTGGGATCAAAACTCAACGGGTGCACGTGAAACATACCAAATAAATAAACCATAGCATGTCCTTTGGAATTAACAATTTCATGTCATTAGACTGTTTGATTGAATTTCAAACAAAGCTTGACAGTGACAGAATCATTCTTGCTCTGTGGGATGAGGAGATAAAATTGTAGGTTGAAGTAGTGCCTCTTTGTTCTGTAGTAGGAAGTGCTCATCTCGAGTTTAGTCGCAAAATAAGTGTGGCAGAATTGATAGTTGGAAGAGGAATGAATATTGATGTATGTAATGTTGGAGGTTATGCTCCTATTTGTTAATGATAATTGCTTTGCTGTTTTGTTCTGCTACTTGTCAATGGATAGCCAATCCTCTCTGAGAGCTCTATTGGAATTCGGCATAGACTTGACCTCTTTTTGCCTTGTCTTATTGTTTAATATGGCAAAAGTTCTCACAAGTTTATGGTTAAGACAAAAATTGGTATCTTGTTTGAGGCTTGTTTATGACAAATTAAGGTTTTAAATTATTTGCGTCAATAGATCAGTTTATTACAAAAGTTGAGATTATGGGTCTATCCAAGAGTAGGTTTATGGAGTTGTGAATTCCAGTAGAATGTTTTTGTTGGTTGCTGATGGAATTTGCATGGTAGAGTGAGTCTTCTTTTTGATCAGTAAGAAAACTTTGTTTGCACAGCTCACTAAAAGCTCAGTTACAAAATACTGCACACTCTGAAACAAACCCAGAGCCAAAAGCTCAACACACCCCAGAACGCTAAAAACCACCAAGAAACTAAAGTAAAAAATACATCTGCCTGTCCAACAAAACATATGTGATGACTAGTTCTGAGGACAAAATGACATACAAAACAAAGGTGTACTAAGCATAAACATACTGCAGCTGCCAGTACCAAACCATAGCCATCTCATTTTGATGTAAATCAGGCAGAACAAAGGTTGACATCCCCCAAGAATGAAAAAAAATCTGTCAAGAGAGGATTTCTTAAAATTTCCTTGAGCATTAACAAGAGACTTCACCTCCCATTTGATATAATGGAGCATACTTTCCTCTGCTTTGCATTGATCACCATGAATGACAACATTCATTTGGAATTAAATTTGATAAACTGCAGAACCTTAGGCCAGTTTGTAGATTATAGCCCTCAATCTCGTTCCATTCCAACTTGTAAGTCCCCAATCTACCAACCAATCCCATTCAGAGATATGATTGAACATCAAGCACATATCCGTGACTGTCCCCCAAATTGTTGTGGTAAATGAACATTTAAAGAACAAGTGGTTTCTACTCTCCTAAAATATCTGTAAAATACACAGGTTGAGTCCCCTGCATAACCCCACAACATTGAGTCCCTTGTCTGATTAGAGCATAAAGGCATATCTCAGGATCGACAATGAGAATTAAGCTAGCTTAGAGCGGTTTACTACAGCTCTTCTTGATTAATTGCATCGCACCTATCTAAGCTTGATTAACTGCCAGTTTTAGATACTTGCTAGATTGGTCTGTCTTCGGCTTTTTCTGCAACATGGTTAATTTAGACTTAAAATTTACTGAAGCCTCTGATCTAGCAGGGGGCCAGCACCATTCCTTACCCTTCAAGTCACTTGAAAAGGAAGCACGGACATGGACATGGGTACAACACGGTGACACAAGAAATTTTTGAAAAATTATAACATAAAACAGCCGGTACGACAAGGATACGATACATGTACAGCACCCTAAATCAAGTTTCCGTGCTTCATAGCTTGAAGCTTTGGCCTTAATGTTGCTAGCATCATATACTACTCTTGTACCATATTTAAAATACAAAAACCGTTAAGATGCCACTAGTCCAGGCATATTGCAACAGAAGACCCTTCACCTATTTTAAACTGTGAATTTCCTGTCATCAGGTCTAATTATTTACTCCATCCCCAAGTGTATCTTGGGGTATCTTTTTATTTTTATTTTTTTTTATTTTATTAAAAAAAAAAAAAAGTAGTAAGAAAAGAAATTCATTGATATAAAAAGAAGGTTGTGGCCCAAGCACACAGTGAATAAACCACGGACACTCTAGAGAAGAAAAAAGGGGGAAAAAAAACCAAGATACAAACTATCTATAAATGCAAAAATGTCTAAAACTAGACTGGAAGATGGTGAATGAGCTTGTTGCAACTTGAATAGTGTTCCCACTAGCTACAACTTAAGATGAACAATTGGATGGTCTTTCCACTCAAAAGTGAGGTATAATTATCATGGAGTGGTGCTTTATGTGTAAAAGATATGGGGAGGATGTGAATCATTTTTTTTCTACATTGTGAAGTGGCTTGGGAATTGTGGTTTATGATTTTGTGTTTATTTGGTGTTTCTTAGGTGATACAGTTTTCAGTGCGGGAGATGTTAAAAATTTGGCAGGGGTGGTCTGGTAGGAGAAGGTATTGGAGGATATGGAAAGTGGTTTCGTTGTGTCTAATAGGTGTATTTGGAGAAAACGCAGTGCTTATTGGGACAAGAATTTAGCGTCATTAAGTTGAGATATTTACTTCTAAAGTCCTTATGTCTCTGGACTTCATCATCTCTTTCATTTTCTATTGAAGGGCTCCTAGAATTCATCAACTCCTTGAGCTAGCTAACTACTGTTCGTTGCCATATAGACCAACTCTGGTAAACTTACCCATCATCCAACCAATTCCTGTGAGTATCCATATGAAAGCTCATAACTCTATATTTACATCACAATGCAGGAAAAGGTGGTCTATAATCTCCCCATTGAACTTGCACATATGCCACCAATCCGAAATAATAATACCCATTTTCCTCAAATTGTCAATTGTTAATATCTTCCCTTTCATTGTGGACTAAATAAAGAAGCCAACACGAGGAGGAGTTTCAACCCTTCACATTGCACACCAAGGATTGTGTTGGTCTCCCCCACCCACTTCTTAGAGCTTTGTAATAAGTACTCACTTTGAAGCCTTGACATTTGGAAGGAGTCCAAATCATCTATCATCCTATCCTCCTGCACACAGGAGATATCTTTGCAGAATACAATTCCTTCAAGAAAGATCCTAGCTCCCAATCAATAGAGGAGCAAAAGGATTTCAATGAGTGCACCCATTGGACACATCCAAATAATTAACCAATTTTGCATCTTTATTCCTAACAATCACAAAGATTTCCAAAAAATAACAATGATGCCAAAAAAACTAAATTTTTGACTTGTCCCAACACCAGCTCCCATCAAATGCTATGTATTGAAGCACTATCACACCAATCTATCTCCATCCCAAAGTGCCACAACCATATACATTAACAAGGATTTATAGAAAACCACAAGTCTTTCGACCCCCAAACCACCCATTTGAATGGGGTAAGGGATAGACTCCCAATTAACCAAATGGAATTTAGTTTCACCCCCAAACCACCCCAAGGAAGTATGGTCCAGAAATTCCTATCCCTCAGCAAAGTGATCGTTCTGAAACCATTTTTCCTTTGTTTGTTTGTTTGTTTTTTTTTTTTTTTTTTTTGTTGTTGTTGTGTTGTGTGTGTGTGGAATCAGTCACAAGCTTATATGGAAAACCCATAATGGGGATTTGTCTGAGAATTTTTGGAAATATGTTTTTATTTTTAAGTTTGCCTGATTAAACCTGCAGCTGTCACCTTAAGGTTTGGGGGATACCCCAGTGGTTCCAGCACCTCATGCAGTGCCTGGGCATTGGAATTCGAACCCCACCAGCCCCCCTTCCCCTATTTACCTATCAAAAGAAAAAACGTGTGGCTGTTACTCATCTGCAATGACATGCCAGTTGTGATAATATATTTGTTCTCCAGCGCAATTTTAGATGCACTAAGAAAACATCTGGCTAAGTCTGATTAGACAAGCAGGATTCTCTGTGACTTTCTTTGCTTGGACAACAATGAAGGGTAAAATTTTAGCAATGGATACATTGAGGAAGTGGGGCACAATAATTTCTGATTGTTGTAATTTGTACTTTGAGGAAGTGGGACATAATAATTACTGATTGGTATAATTTTTTCAAAGCTAATTTGGATTTCATAGATCATCTCTTTCTACATTGAGAGGTAGCTAGAGATTTATGGTCACTTGTATTGTGCTCATTTGCGGTGAGCTGGATAATGAATCTTGGAGACTGATTCATTATTGAAAGGGCTTTGGGGGGGGAAAATGTCCAGTCCAAAATTTGGAGGGCTGTTCCTTTGTGCCTACATGTTGAGTTTTTGGAGAGAAAGTGATGCATGTACTTTTGAAAGCAAAGCACTCACAATAGTTTTTTTTTTTTTTAAATGGTAAAGCAAAGAACTCACAATAGTACAGCTGAAGTTTCTGTTTTGCAGTCTTAACATGCAAGGGAGTTAGGCTGGCAGTGATCTACTTCTTCAGATTTGTTAGCTTTAATTGTTGATTTGAATTTTAGATCATAATTCTGTATTTTTCCTTTCTCCCTATTTGGGTCTTCCTTTTTAGACATCCCGTCTACTTAGGTTGCATCATTTTCGTGTTTTTTTAGTGATGTTATTTTACCTATAAAAGAAAAGATGAGATAAGCATGTTACTTGGGTGGGAAGGTAGAGGATTGATTGATGAAAGTGGTCAATATGGTCTGAAACTAAGACATCAACATAAATAAGGGATTCCACCTTTATATGTTAGTCCTTTAGTTGTTAGGTATGTGGTGGAGAGGCATAAAGAGTTTGGCAACATGATAGAGGGAGTAGTATGAAAAATTAAGAAGCTAAGACCAACCTAGGGCTCTTCTACTTTTTGTCTATATACTTCTCTTCATCCATAGGAGATATGATGGAGCTGTTTACTGCTCTTCCTATTATACAAAGTCCAACAACTGGTTTCTGTCAAATTATAGATAACAATATAGTTATAAAAATTTCCTTCACTTTATGTTATGCTGGAAACCAACCCTCTCTTCTCTATCTAAGGGGCCAACATATGATGGACATTAAAAGCTCAGTTTAATGGCTTCATTAGATTTCTTTTTTCTTCTTCTCGTGGTGTCATAGCCAACCACTACATTAGAGGTGTTAAGACAATTCTATGAAAGTTACTATCAAAAACAATTCTATGAAAGTCCATTTACCTCACTCTATGTTAGGTGTTTGTTAAATCATGTTCAAGTATCTTGTCTTGCACATGTTATAATGATTATGAAGGTTCTTGTGAATGATTAATGGTGATATGTTCTGGTTTCATTGAACTTTATATTTGCAATCTCCCTTCTCATCAATGTTCCTTTCCTTACCTTTTGCACAGGACAACTTGTTCTTATGTAATCTCTATATCTGCAATTTCTGCCTTTGTATAGGAAAACTTGTTCTTTTGTAATGTGGACTTAATGATGTATCATTTCATGTTCTGCAGGTTGAGGGACCAAAATCTCCTGAAGAAATGCTCACGATATTACAGAAAGTGCTTGAAGAAAGTGCCCCTGTTCTTGTTGCAGGAAGACTTGAAGCGGAAGAAAGAAGAACCAACACGCGCTTAAGGGAAGAGCAAGATGCTGCTTACCAAGCAGCACTTGAAGCTGATCAAGTATGCAACTCTTTTAAGTTGGGTTTTTGCTTGTGTCATGCAGTTTGGTGTGGCCCATATGGCATGCTTCCTTTCCCTTTTCTCCCTACTAGCAAAGTCT